>OX382241.1:11089165-11727090 GCA_947507525.1 Apamea epomidion | reverse complement strand
AATGATAAGATGTTTCTCAGTAAAACTTATGTGACTTCACTATCACAGTAGCCGATAGTCAATCAACCAATAAATAGTTCTGTCACATGTAGGTACACGTGAAGACCTAATGTCTGTGTCAGCGAATGGTGTTAGCGTTGCCGAGTTCTAGGCCAAACAGGAAATTTAACTTAAAATGTGTCATCGACGCGCTAAGAAAAACAGTTATATAAACCGTTCCGAAAAAAAATCTGTTTATGCATATCAAGAGCGTCAATACGGTATCTCAGGTACAGTCTCTGTACTTATACCACCCACCCACTGCGGCTTTCTCATGGGTTGTCAATACGGTGATAATGAAAGCAGACTCGCCAATTATCTACGTATCGCATTATGTCACTGGAGGTTATCTACACGGACCTTATTGTCTCGGACCATTGAAGCCTCACAGGTCTATCATAATTGTTTGTTTCAATACTAGCAAGCAGAGAGTAATGCTTTCCTCCTCTTGTCTAATTATTGAACGTTAAAGACGCCCTACGGACAATGTTTTGAGATCTTGCCCTTCGTATTTGATATTACATACCGTTGATCTGTAAGCAAAGCTCGTAATTTTCGCCTCCACGTGTCTTTGTCAGAATCTTTGAGCGCGACTATCTCTGCAACGCCCCGGTCGGCCATCGCTCGTGCATTCAGAGCCTGGTCTGCGTACAGCGGTACCATCAGCATCGGTACTCCACATGCCACTGCCTCTTGCGTGCCCAGCAGACCACCGTGAGAAATAAACAACTTCACGTTCGGATGACCTGTCGGAATAACTCATATTTATTGTTTGTCACTTGTAGCCGATAACTTGCAATCAATGTGTCAGAATAAAAAATATATTGATGAGTTGTTGTAAGTATTCATTGATCGCTTCATTTCGAGCTTATCTTAGTCATGTACAAAAACGTGATTAAAAGATAAAAGGGCTATCTCCAGTCGTACCTACAGGGGTCGGGTTTAGTCGAGTGACAGTAAAATGAAGCTGATAACTACGACTCACATAAGGTTGCGTGCTGCGGTATCCATTCCATTGTGTAGGCATTGTCTGGCACTGTGAGGTTCTGTGCAAGCATGCGTCGGTCCATCTTGATGAACACGGTCTGGGGCAGCTCCGACAGCACACTGAATATTCGAGACAATATGTCGCTTGGTATTGTTTCGATCCGGGACATTGATCCGAAACTCCAGTAGATCACGCCTTCTGTTGATGCGTCCAGCAGCTTCTGCATTTGCTACAAAATAAATTAAGTTTTAATATTATTTTAATTGCACTCATGCGCTACCAATAATGGTGGAAATATGCAAATGCTTGAAGCCTCACCAGCAAGGGGTGGTCAAAGCTTGGGGGTTCCTGTAGGGTTCGATTAGTCGTTATTCGAGTCGGATTTGATATTCGATATTCCATTATAACAACATTATGAACACGGCTAAATGAATCATCTTTTGACACTATCTGTTGTCAGGAGGGTCTTAGGTCCTGCCTCGGAGCGATACGCGGTTCTCTATTGCATTTTGAAATGTAGGTTAAAATGTCTTCTTGAATCGACGGAGTGTTCTATGAAATAGATGAATGGCTATTGTTTATGTAAACATATATTATTAACAGTTTAGTAATAAACATGAACTTTCTCAAGAATCGTGCTTCAGTCGATAACTTTATCTAAATTTTTACTGTATAATTGTTTGTGTTGTTTTTCTGACATCATTTCATTATTCCTTTGAAGATTTTAATTGCATTAATGTTGATTCATTATTATTGTTTTACTCTTAACTACGCCTTTAATTAGTCGATGCCAGTCACCAGGCTGAGGGTAGTCTGAGTTCGTATTTATCGGCGAGATTTCAGGGTTTACGTAACCGGCAACTAATTAGCTTGCGAGTCATAATTAGGTTCGACATTTCCTGTATACTTAACTAGCGAACAGCTCCAACTTCGCACGGTTAATACGACTTGACAAAACTTCGAGACTTCGTTGTCATATGTAAGGTTAAATATTAATGTTAAATATGAATGTTTTCTACACATAAACCTTCCGGAATACATTCTGTAAATCATGATGAAAACCGTATCAAAATCCGTTGCGCAGTTTAGAAGAACAGGGGAAAAGGCACACGGACAGACAGGAAAACTTACAATACAACAAAGGTCACCACAATCACGCTCAATTCTGCTAACACGTTTATGAGCAATATAACGATCGTATAATGTCTAGACATAGATGGCGCAGAGGGATCACTTAAGCCAGTGATGTTGCTAGCTAGCTGGTAAATTAGGTAAGGTTTCGGGAAAGTCATAAATTTGGAAATGAAAAGATGAAAACACCTCCCGGAGTCTAAAACTTTCCTAATGACCTATCTGCCTTAAAAAATTGCTTACGTATCAGTGGTAGCGGAGATTACTGTTGACTATGAACTTTCACAAACGTGAAACTACGCGAACAATAACAATAATTGTGATAATTTCAGGGGACACGCGGTCTGACTGACCCAGTGACTTGTGTATGATATGTGCGCCTACCGCATGCCGCTCGCCGCGCTGATACGAACGATGATTACAGTGCATTAGAGGTGATTTAATGTGCTGATCAATCACTAATAGCGATATCAAATGATTAACGAGCCAATTGAATTACTGTTTGATAAATATACAAATGGTACTCACTCGAGAAAGAACTGGAGAGTCGTCCAAGTGCAGTCCTCCGACTTCTACTAGAGCAGGCACTAGAGGTCGTACCTCGTTAATGCTGAAATGGCTGTTGGACAGAACCAAACTATAGTTCTGGGCCAAAGACTCCAACTTTGGTCCGGGGCCAAATAACCGATCCGCTATAGCCTGGAAAAGAAAAAGTTTGTTAATAACAACTACAACTTACCTATTCATTCTGTACCTATCTAACATTATGCTAAAGAACACTACTAACCTGTGATGGAATTTGTGATTTGTATCTGTATAAAACCTTCGCTATGATAACCGCCATCGTGTTTGCGAATCTTTCCCATAGCGACATTCGTTGTCCATATCCGACCATGTAAGACGGGACATAGGTCGTTGCGTCAGGATTACCTAGTTGATCATTAACCCAGGGCAGTGGTACACTTGATAGAAAGCCGACCACCGGCGCTCCATATTTCTTGCCGAGCGGAAGGAAACAGTCGCTCCCGAATACTTCAACTATGACCAGATCGAAGGTCTCCGTAGAATTGAACAGGGCTTTGACGGCGGGCACTTGGGCAACATTCTCACAGGCATCAACGCATTCTTGCATTATCTGTTCCAAGTTCCGGATAAAATCAGGTTTTATGGAATCGTGTTGGATTGTGAGATTGTTGACGATTTCAGGTCTGGTCCCAGCGAGACTTATTTGGTGCACGTTCGGTAGAGGGTTTTTCTGAAAAAGAAATACTTAAATGAACAATCATCGTTACTTCCACGTAGGTATATTATTTCCTGAAGGAAGAGTCAGACCTCCGTTCCTCATCGGTACTACACATTTATAATAAAAATGATCTAGGACAAGGTGGATTCCATTGCCTTCAAACCCTAGTCTGTTATAATAACCCAGCCATGTTATGCGTTAGCTTAGACAAAATGGCGCTACCTAACGATTCATGACATCTTCAATTATTTTCAAATGGATGCATTTCCTGTTTACGTAATTAAGAATGTTTTGCAAGAAAACATGCGGCACACGACCCGGTAGACTATACGTGGCAAATGATAGCGCTCGGTGATAAATACGACAGACGCGAGACGGACTAAAGAGCAACCGAACATGATTATGAAATAAGTAAGCTTCAATCACGCCATACAGTTTTGTGTATCCGGGATGACTTTCTTCTTCTTAGCGTGGCAATCTAAATTGAGCCGGGCCAAAATGTGGCTACGAGTTTGGTACCTTCAGTAGTGTACATCAGTTTCTATAATGATGACATTGATAATCCTATAGCCGTAAAGCGTATGTTCGAAGTGTAGGAGACGAACAAAGTTGATTTGGAAAACAAAATACCTACAGTGATTTAGATTTGCAAGTCTATCTTTTTTATTCCTTTTAGGATCAGATTATGTTAGAAAATTGTCGTAAATAAAAATTAATAGTGACTTTACCCTTTCCAACCACTGATATTGGTGGAGATCTCTAAAAAGAAGCAGCATGATCACGAAAAGTGAAAGAAATAGAGGGAGTCATTTGTTAAGAAAAGGAACTGGCTGGTCAGTGTCGTCATGCGAACACTGAGTGACGACACTAAAATATGCTTAACAAAGAACAAGTTAAGTTTTTGTATACACTAAACTTTTTTGGGTATCAAATACCTATACCTACGTAGTCATTTTGTAAACATTTTTTTATCTATGCCCTCTACCTAACCTACTGAACTAACAAAGTTCGTATTCACAATAATGACCACGTGTAGAGTTCATCATTATTATTTTGAATGTACCTACTCGTAGATATCTATTTGACCGTTAATTCACACTTGACTTATTGTCAATAACTATCGGAAAGTACTACATGATGGTATAGGTCAATGATCAGCCGATGACACCCCATCATTCGCCGCTGATATTATATCGTTGGACTATGAGCGTGCCGAAATGTGGACACTCATAGTCGGGCTCACAAAATCAAGGTCGCCAGCGCTCTATGGAGCTAGCTCTATGAGCGACCTTGAAATTACTCGGAGTTTCTTTGAAGGCCAGAAAAACCAGAGGTACCGACCTAGCTTGCGCAGAGGAAGTAAGCTGCGGTGGCAGTGGGGTGGTTATGTTTGTCGGAAGGCCGGTGGAGCAGATGAGTGCTGGAATGGAAACCTCGTATTGGCAAGCCTAGTGTGGGACGCCCCCCAGCTCGATGGACCGACGCGGCGACGACCTTAAAAAGGTGTCTGGGACAGACTGAATGAGGAGAGAGAAGAGGCCTATGTCCGGTAGTGGACTGCGGTAGTCTGAGTTGATAGCTCACTAACTATGAAATTCAGATAAAACGGCACTATTGGACAGCGCACAATAATTGCTGAAACTGTTACACTGTTGTTCAGAGCCTCACTGTAAGGAAAAAAGATTATTTCTGTTTTCAACAAACATCGTAGAGCTGCAAAACTTTTGCGTAAACATAATATATTGTCCGGTCAGGATAATGAGAACCAGGCTTTAGGCTGGATTCAGTGTTCGACCGAGGGTCAGCGCTGATATCGGTCGCGCACCGACGACCGACGTCAGCGTAACACAAGCTTCCTTAGTGATCCATACAACACTGATGACCGTGCCTACACACGGCGAATAAACTGTAGTTTTTTACGGCAAGAAAAACGTGTGTGTAGTGTACAAAGGGCCTAACACTAAATACAGCCTTAGGGTCACCTAGTTTAGAAATTCTGTAATTATTGAACGCACATCTTTTCGCCTGTGTCACCATACGTACGTACGCGAATGAATAGAATGTAGAATAACGCATAGGGTGGGGAAAAAAGTCGAGCTTTGGGTAAGCATACTTTACTCCCTCTATCAACCACTTTTTATTTCAATTTAAGTAACTAAGGAAGCTATTCTAACTAATCAATGAAAATTTTATTTCCGTGAGTATTTTCTCAAAAGTTTTATCGTAAAGTCGCGAGCTATAGTCTTAAGAAAATTTAATTACTATGGCAATCTTATGCGTTCTACGAATCAGTAATCAGCATTCGATCCGCCTGTACTTGACCACTTTTATGAGTCAATCGCAGAAAAACTTACTTTAGGAAAGATAACATGAGTACTTTTACAAGCTTATTGAGAAATATATTTTATGTTTCAGATTAAATATTTCTTACTTTTTTCGATCACATTAAAAACCTGTGCCTACTCAAAGAACATTTAAAACACTCCTTTATTTATTTACTAGACGACCTACCGCGACTTTGCCCGTAGAAAATTCCTTTTTAGATAGAAAAGTAAAATCGTTACGCAATCAGTATAAGCGATGACGCCATCTTCTAGACCGGTTTCAAAGAAAGCGGGAAGGTGCGAAAACAACACCTATCTATTGGATGTTCACCTCCTCACCGCTTTGGTGGAAAACGGCCCTAAGATCAAAGAATGTCCAAAACGCGGCCGAATTTTGAGCTGATAATTTTCTACAGGTGGTTTGATACGGTTTTTATGGCTCTATAATTTTATTTTAAATAAAAATAGTATTTGGTATAAAAAAAAGTATTTCTTTTTAAAAAAATCCAAATGAAAATCAGACCTAGGTATTTAACCGGTCATCTCCAAATATGGCTCTCACTGTGGCTATGTGGTCTTTTACGTTACTCGTGTAACTGCGATAGGGATCCGTCTAGGTTTTTATCCATAAAATAATTAAATACACATCAAAAAGAAAAACCCTTATAGATTTCAAAATATACGGTACAATAAAAAATTGAGCAGCTAAATAGGGCTCGTTCAATGCACAGGTACAAATTATACATACCAATGGGAAGTGCGTAACGACTGTAAGATGGTGGTCCCTCCGGGCCAATGCATCGAGGAGCCGCCCGTACATGGCGTGATGGCTCTTGGTGTTGGTGGGCAATACGGCCAGAATGCGAGCGCCCTGCGCCGCCACCGCCCACAAGAGAACCAGCCATAGGAGCCGCGGCCTCATCTCTCTGCTGCTCGTGTTCGTTTGCGAGGCCGTCTAGCCTGAAACCGCCGAACTCCCTACTGCTGATAAAAGCGTACGTCAGCGCAGATAATAGGAGGGACGGGTATCTCCTATCCGCCACCCCCGCTCCCCTGCTCCCCTGCTCCGCCCTCCCGCTAAGGAAAGTTTCTAGGACAACTTTTTCGTGATTTCTCATTGCTAGTTCGATTTCCGGCGCAAGAGTCATCGTGAAGTTCGGTTGATAGAAAATAGCACGAAGTATTTTGCTCTGTTAATTAAAATGATAGATATGGAAAATGTGCAGTTTCAGTGCATTTAGAATTTAGCAATAGTGCGCGTGTGACGTGTTTCATTTGAATGAAGCTTATGCATTGAAGCGGTAGCTCCTTGGAATAAATTGACAACAGTATACCGTTTCGATCACAATCGAAAGCTCTACCTTTTTCAAAGGCGAAGGAGTAGTGAACTAGTGGCGGTTAATATACGTAGAATCGAACTCTTTTTTGTGTGACGTACAAGAAAGTTACAATTTATTTCCCGGGAATTTATTTGTGTGCCTACAAACAAATAAGAGAATAATTTATCAATCCATTGGGTGCAACAAACTTTTAGTGCCGTCCTATTTGACCGTCAGTCAAGGTGAATCAATGTTCGTGCGGGCTATATTATATCATCAAGCAAGGGCAATGACCTGTCGTTATGTAAATTTTCTGTTTCCATTCACAATGAATGGAATGACTGCAATAACTTAGGTGTGTACCCAAAATAATCAACTGCGGAAAACAAAAAAATTGCTATCCTACCTATACCATCGGTAAGAAAACAAGACTTCTTTAGATCTAACAATTCGTTTAGAAACTCAGATAGATAGACTCTGTGAAAGATGTATTTGGTGTTAAAAAGCAGGTCACTACAGACTTGTATGGAAGACATGGTACGCTGACACCAAATCAAATAGGATGGGACAAGATGGACGGAGAATGATGAATTTCTCTAGAAATTAAAAATCTAATCAACTGTGTTCCTAACTTTAATAGTTTCGGTTCATGCGAACCCCTATTACCTGTTCCGCAAGCCAATTTTTCAACTACTCAACAAAATTATTTTTAGGGCTCCGTATCCAAAAGGTATCAACAGGACCCTATTATATTAAGAAAACTTCAAAAAAATATTTATTCGGCACAATGTGTCCAAAGAAGTCCGAACGAAAGAAAGGAACGGAGTATAACAGACAATTAAATAAATTAACAACGTTTGAAAGAAATGAATGAAATGAAAAAGAATTAAGGAATGGTAATAAAAAAACACACACATATAGTGCATTGCGGACCCACCATAGCACTGGCCATACCCCTGGTGGTATGGTGGGTCTAAAACTATACCACTGAGAAAATAGTGTTGTGGTAAACTAGTTTATTACAAATACACATAGTGTAGCAAAATTATCGTGGTGTTCAAACTGTTATACTTCTTTCGGTGTAGCTCTCATTAGCCAAGCGAGCAGAATATAACGTGCAATAAGGAACTTCGTTCCGAAAATTAAGTTAAAATCCAAAGTAATTTATTCAAACTAGGCTGTGAAACAGCACTTTTTGAACGTCAAAATGACATAAGACAGTCCCACAAAACGCACTCCCCTTTACCTGTTCCTAGTGCTTGAGTTGGAATGAAGAAGTGACGCAACAAACTCCCCAGCAACACAGCTGTCTGTTCAGTTAGAAGAACTTGATTCTATAACAGTTACATCATTTAAAACATTGTGCAATACAATGAACTTGGTGCGTTATCAGAGGTGAGATATATTTTGAAACTAGCTGCGCCCCACGGTTTCACCCGCATAAGTTTCGATCCCGTGGGAATATCGGGATAAAAAGTATCCTATATGTTAATCCTGGTTATGAACCATCTGTGTGCCAAATTGTATCCAAATCCGTTCAGTAGTTTTTGCGTGAAAGAGTAACAAACATCCATCCATCCATCCAAACTTTCACGTTTATAATATTAGCGGGATTATGCGCATTTACGCGCATTGTTATCGAACTAGGTCAAATTGGAGTTCAATTCTTAAGATATCATTAATCCGATCACTGGCCAGTCCAGTGATTTATTATCTTATGAAATAAAAAGTAGTTTGACGTTTTACTGCGACGTTTTACTGCAGCTGTTAAAGAAATAGGTGATAAGAATTTTCTGTTAAACCGCTTGCTGCTTGACATAATTTTTAGGCATAAAATTTAGCATTGCATTTTGCGAGTGGTGAGCTCTGCTTCTAGCTCCCCTTATAACTAACGTAGGGCTATTTGGGCTTGGTAACTAGCGTTGCCAGATGTCTCGATATGCTCGGAACGTCCCGATTTCCAAGGGTCTAGTGACACGTCGCGATGCACCCTTGATCGAGACGCCGAATCTCCCGATTTTTCACTAACCTTCTTTAGTCTGTACTTTGATCGATAATTTTGTCATAAATACGAGTATCTGTAAGCTGTTACTAAGTACCTACAAATATTTTTCTTCCACATTTTTTCGCCAAACTTTGATGATGACATAGTCATCATCATTTTTCTTTTTTTTTTGTAACCTTTGTTATCTGTAGCTGTCCCGATTTGAAAACTAACTTCGGAGGAGACCGGGACTTCGCCGTCTCCTTTTCCCAATTAACAAGTATATATTTAAATGTCTTTGCAATTAACCTTGTGCGTAGTCAAGACAAGGTGTCCTAATTGCCTCTCCACTGCGTTAAGATAATAGCCATCGTCTAACTTTCTAATGAGCTAACGTCGAACTGTAATGAACTTTGACCACTTATCACATACATTCTTGCTTACGCTCGGAAGTAGCAGGTGGCATGTGTATCTTTAAATGAATATCAATAACATTATGTAATATTATATTAATTCTTAACAGAGATAATAACTTAAATACGATACCTACTACATCTGCGGTACTTTGTTGCTACTTATTCAGTAGCGTCTACACCACAAGTTTTCGCACTTAGGTATATAAGCGAGCATGGCAGAAAATCGTGCCTGGACACAAATTACAAAAGTTCCAACAAGGGTTCGATTGTTTTAAAATGAAATTTTCACAACGATATGAGAGCAACCCCAGCAGTCGCGACATTCATAGCGATCGCTTTACGACCGAATTCGGTCGCATGGTCCTATCACCCCATATATTACACCTGTCAATCCGGGACTTTGCGACCGAATTCGGTCGTAAAGCGATCGCTATGAATATCGAGACTGGCATGGAATCTTCCGGTTTTTTTTTTATTATTGTCAAATAGGTCTGCTCTTGACTTCGATCTCGCATGATGGAAAGCGATGGATGGATCGAGCGTGCCCAGGAGATGTCTGTTCACTTTTGCTTTGAAGGTTGTCGGGTTATATGTGGATGAGAACACAGACGCTGGCAGATACTTTGGCCGCGCATAATCAATGTGGGGGAGAAGCTCCGAGTACGACTAGTCGGGATATCAATCAAGTGCGGATGGCACCCTGTAGCACGTCTCATAGTCAGGTCCGGATTAAGACTACTTGATGCTCTAAGCGAACCACACGCGGCTGTGGGCCACCCAGTCACTCACCAAGAGGCCAGTCAGTCACCAAGTCTTTAAAAAATAAATAAACGTATTTATTACCTACAACGAGATGATCATTACGTTCCTTAGAATATGTACGAAAGCAAATTTTTTTATTTATTGAAATGCGACTTGCTTGTTTGCGATGATACAGGCCCTGTGTTACAGGGTGACTTGTAATTTGTCGTATTCTTTCCAGGTCGTGATAATTACTGATAGTGATAGTACTAATATTAACTACATATTACGTAATAGTTACTGATAATGATTGAATTAACTAACTATTACGTAACAGTTACTGATAGTGATTGTTAGTCAATTGTTGCAAAAGGGGGACCCATTTGCAACAATGAAGCATCCCATAGTCTAGGTGAAATTTCATGTGATTCGAGAAAACACAATTTTTATGTATTATTTTTGTAAACTTCTAAAGTCTTAAATTGAATGGCCTTCATTGGTATTCTATTGGGTACCTAATACTTTAGCAAACCTTTCGATGTAATCAAATTTTTAACCGACGAAAAAAAACGGAAGTGGTTCTCAAGTCGACGCGTATATATATGTATACTTATTTTTTTTTTTATGTATGACCACGCCTAAATTTTTACGGAGTAGTCTGATTTTGATAATTCTTTTTTTATTGGAAAGGGTCCCCAAAGTAGGTCCCATATAAATTTAGGAACAAAAATCCAACCGTAAGGGTGGGAAAATAGGGTTGATTTATTGTTCACTCACAGATTTGAATGCTGAGTTGTGTATTATTACTCTACTCAGTGCCACATATGCCTGCCCTTTGGCAAACAATTTGTAGATTATAGCCACAAAAAATTATAAAATAAAAACTTTTCAACAAAAATATTAAACCGCCGAAAAAACTGAATTTTGAGTCGGCGCCGTTTAAATTTAAGGCAATTTAGTGATCTTTGTTTATTGTTTGGCGCCGACTCGAAATTACTTAGGTATACTTACTTACATTATTTTAAGAACTTAGTTATTAAGATTAAATAAAAAAGGTTTATTATTTTTTGCTTTTCAGTTTTTTCGGCGTTTTAATTTTTTTATTAAAAAGTTTTGTAAAACATCATACAGTTAAAAAAGTGAAAGGAAGAAGTTTACTAACCATCTACGTAAATGAATTTTGATAACAGTTATCTCAAAATTTTACTATGGCATGAACCGTACAAATTATAGAAAAGACATCTTCATTTAATCAGCTATCTAACGACATAGGTACAAGATTTTTTTTTAATATTTAGAGGTGCTGAAGAAACATTCGATAGTGCTGGCAAAGTACAAGTCATCCTGTATAATATTGAAAGCATCCAGCCTTTCCAACGTCAACGCAACATATCTCCCGCCCACAAAACGAAACAAAAGCTTTTCATGTGCTAGCAAATATTTTTTCGGTGCTGGTTATGGTGCCCTCGAGACGTGATATCCTAAGTAAGCAATTGCTTAATCTGCTTAGGGGCTAATCCGGAACTACTGGTAGTCGGTAGTGAAAGAGAGAGAGAGATTGTGGGATCAGCATGGTATGGATTCCTCATTAGATTAATTGTGATTGGTTTGTGGTCGTTGTGATGCCCCCGTGCCTCGGAAAGCACGTTAAGCAGCTGGTCCTGCGTTTGATCTCTCTCCGGTCGTGTCGGATTGCCGTCCCATCGGACTATGAGAGTGAGGGAAGAGACAGTGCACCTGTGTCTGCGCACATACATGTGCACTATAAGATCTCCCGCGCCGATGGCTAGTCTCCGTTGAAATTGAAGGTTATGGCCGAAATACGGTCTGGAGGACTTTAATTGTAATTAAGGGTGTGTTAGTGAGTTGAACAGAGTGTTACTTTATCAATGTACCTAATTGTTTCAGTTACGAGGTTCAGGTGGAGGCGGAAGGTCGCCGGCGCGGCCTGGGGCAGCGCGTACTTATCGTACTAGAGAAGCTCGCTGCCGCCACGCGAATGCGCTGCGTGCGCCTCACTGCACTCACGCATAACCCCTCCGCCTCCGCGTTCTTCAGAGCGTGCGGGTAAGATAAAAATTGTTGTGGATTTGTGATATAATTTGGGCATACAATAACTACCTACACACAATTTTGATGATTCATTGGTATTTGACACGAAACAATTTGATGAACTGCTTATCAGTATTTCATTTTATAGCTAAGAGTTAATATTTTGTTATGATTAAAAAAAACTGTTAGAGGTTTGATTAGTGGACGATGCTGACCGTGACTATTCAGATGGCTATGTCTTTGCACACTGAGGTTAGTCATACCGTGCCCCCTAAATAATAGTATCCTCAATTCCTCACACATTCCATGAATAGATTTATTTGTTTTTTATCATCATCAGGTACAGTTTAGACGAGACAAGTCCGGATAAAGACGAGGCAGCTCACTACGAGATCCTGAGCAAGTCCACAGAAAGCCAACAAGGAGATGAAACTCCCGAAGAGAAATGCCCACTGAGCGAGGGCATGCGCGCAGTCCAAGTGGCCAATCCTTAATGACCCTTATTTAAGTGTTGTCTAGTCGCGTCTAGAACATTTTCCATGGGTATTTCTTAAGGCGAAAGCGGCAGGAAAGCCCTCGAAATTCAAATATTCTCGCGTTTTTTTGCAATTTGCAAGTATAGGTTGTATGTTGATCAAAATGTTCGCGGCGGTAACTAATGTGTGTTTACAGAATTAAAATTATCAGTAGGTACAACAGCTATCTAAGTTCAAATTATATTTTTTTTTTAGTATTTTGAATGAAAAAAATATGTTGACAAATCTTAAATACAATTTAATCTTTATTGCATTCATAATGTACACATACAGGTGGTAAGTATAGATCAATAGAATCAATTATGGACCCAGTCGGGCGTACAATACAAACACAAAAATTATCCTATTGAACGACTATTTCACAAAATCGTGACAGTTCAGGCCAATTCTAACAGTTGTATTGATGATTATGATTCTGTAAATACATATTTTTTGCGGCCTCAAATCATATTTTGGTCAGCATACATCATGACACTGACCTGCAAATGACAAAAAACATAAGAAAATTTTAATTTTGCGGGCAGCCTTATCGCATGCTCCTTAATTAAATTGGTGTTTATTAACTATTAACTATCTATCGTGTGTTATCTAGAATGTAGCTACAAAGAAACCGAAACCCTCTGATCATGTTATTTAATCATCATAAGTTTACAAGAGACTGTTAAATCGATATTAGTTTGTATGTTGACATAGCAATAAGTTACTTAATAATAATCTAAATGAAGCCTAATAGAGGAGAACCTCGACCAACAGCTCAGGAGGCTCTCGTTGCGCGGCTGGATCAAGGGCTTGATTCAAAAAACAGTACTCCTAGACATGGCATGCATAGTGTGGAGATTCCTCTCTAGAGCCCTGACCACCGGTAGCTTGGTTCCCGAAACCGATAGGCTAGGTACTATTTTTTATATTTTTAAATGCTTATTTAATAAAAATATAATTTATAAGTATTTAAATGAAATAAATGATCTAAATAAAACTGTAAAGAATAGTGCTCGAATAATCGTCTCTAGTAGAATCCAATTATAGTGTAATCAAAGTAATTATGGGTAAAATTCCACTTATACACACGAATCGAAAGAGATAAAGATAATATAGAAAAATGCGGCGCACTGCCGGTCGGTGCGTGTTAGTGTCATTACACCCAAAATCTGTTACAGATTCCTGAAATATACTTCACAGTATTATTTATGTTTAACTAAAAGGAAAATATGTAAGTTAAACACATATTCGACAGACTTACCTCAATAATGAATATTTTTATATAAATGTTTTTACACATAGTTAATCGGTTAAAGTACATTGAACGAGGCATAATAGAAGTTCTATTGTTAGTACTCCTGGGGGCGTCTAGTGTCCTGCAGTGTTAATGAATGCACATCATTATACGACGTGCTACTACAATGGCGACATTAAGTTAACACACGGGTAGGGTTAGTGGTCAGTAATCATAAAAATTACAACAATATAAATCTTGACTTGGCTCACGAGATTGACGAGATGTGGGATGTGGAGTCACCGATCATTGTGCCGATAGTCGCAACAGCCAATGGATTAATAGCCGAGAACCTCGACCAACACGTGAGGAGGTTCTCGTTGAGCAGCTGGATCAAGGGCTTGATTCAGAAAGCGGTAATTCTGGACACGGCCCGCATTGGTTCCTCTCTCTGGAGCCCTGACCGCCGGTAGCTTGGACCCTGTTCCCGATACCGTGGGCTACTATTTTTTTAAATATTTTAATATTCAAAAATATAGTTTATATGTATTTAATGAAATATAGGAATAATAAAAACATAAAATAATTCATAATTTAAAAACTACCACCTACGCCGCTCGTCGACATAGAGCTCTCTCTCTCTTTCTTTAAATTCGCCACGTATAAGATAGGATATTTATTTTTTTGTAAAACATGAGTCTACAATAGATTTGCATGGTCTTAAAATAACATTCGGGAACAGGATCTACATAAATGTCGTACAAAAATTATCTCATCTTATCTTACGTTATTCGTTTTAATTTAATTGATGCGATGTTATGATCCGTGATCCCGGCAAATGACCCCTGCGCTACAGTTCTTTAAGTACAGGTTGCGCCAAGATGCTATTTTAGAAAATTGAAAATAAATAATAACGTTTAGTGAAATTAAAACGTGTTCATAAAACGAAAACGCGAAACCGTATACGTGTGTTAAAGTAATGTCGCCATTCAAGCGCCACGCTGTATGTGAACGGAAATATAATATTCAAATCAAGCAATAAACGATGCCTTTCATAATAAATACAAACAATTATCATTTATAATATCTACGGGTACCTCGGGATGTGCTGTGGTGGGCCTTGAAAGAGAAAGGTTTGCCCGGGAAGTATGTAGAGTTAATTCGTGCTATGTACAGTCGATCTCGTACCTACGTCCGATCGGCTGCAGGCAATGCCGACAAGTTCAGTGTGGCTGTAGGCTTCCACCAGGGATCGGCTTTAAGTCCTTACCTCTTCCTATTGATTATGGACGCTCTGACGGCGGACATACAGGAGGAGGCACCCTGGTGCATGCTGTTTGCCAATGACATTGTTCTTGTCAGTGAAGATGGATCTGGGATCCAGAGCAGATTGTAGAAATGGCAACAGAAGCTGGAGGATGTTGTTGTCTCTCCAGTTCTAGAGCCATAGCGCTTGATGGCGCGCGTGTTGCGTATTTGTACACTTGGAAACAAGCAAGACGCGCGTCGCCTCGTGAGATAAAAAAAACTGTACGATAAGTTGAAGCAACAATAAAACCTGCACCGTCTAAACAGTGTTTTTTTGTTGCGTTAACTTTATTGTATGCCACAGGCAAGAAACTTGCATGGTGTAACTGTGTAAGAGAGGCTTTAGAAAATATAAAATATAAACATTACAATCCGTTCCAAAATAGAATGATCTGTTACTTTAAGGGGCGGATTTTTCCTTCGCCAGGTAACGTTTATTCGAGAAATAAATTTGACGTTTGACAGTTTTTGTATGAAATTACTGTCAAAATTTCAAAATTATTCCTCGTATAAAGTTATCAGATGATTGAAAAATCAGCCCTTAAATCAATGTCACATTAGTCACTGGTGTTTAGTCTTTATGCATAATTGCATAGCAACTGTAACTTCATGCATATTGTATATAAACAAACAATGGTATGTATTTTTGGATATTGAATAAATCAATAAATAAACTGCAAGACTAAAGCGGCGTTTGTCCGGCTGACGTTCAGTCGCTTTTGTCTTGTTTTGCCGTTAAAATGCAGTATCATTTTTGCCAAGAAACGTATTCTAGTACAGGGGGTTTACCACCAGCTCTTATAGCAGGACAGAAGTTCAACTGCACTGCTTTTTTGTACTTAATCATAGAACAAAAAAGCAGTGCAGTTCAACTTCTGCTCTGCTATAAGAGCTGGTGGTAAGCCCCCTGTTAGGAGTAAAGAAGCAATCCTATTTCTCAGCTGAAACTTTACTGTGTCATCATTATATGCCTAGCCTATTCCCAATTTTGTTGGGGTCATACTGTATTATCTGTACTGTGTATGGCCTCGAAAAATAAAATAAAAATGAAGATTTGTTGTAGAGTTTCAAGCGCAGTGTTTCATTAGTGAAACCTGTCAAAAACAACAGTTGTAAATTCTCTTTCTAACCAGTTTATAGTCGAAGAATTAAAACGTTGGGCATCAATTTCAATAAAAAGGACAGGTACATTTTACTTGCACCGTGCATGAGGCTTATTTTTTGGAATCTACTGCCGAAATTACGAATGTAAATGACTGAATGTTAATGTTTTATTTTTTGTATGAGTACTCGAAAGGTTCAACCCGCAAGAGTCAACTTGAGACTTCGCTCGGATGAGCGCGCGGTACCGAGGAATCGACGGCGAGAGCGATAACAGTGCGGGGGTCGGGAGGTGCCACTCGGGTCTCAAGTTAATTCTTGCTTGTTATTACATTATTATAAACATTTGTCAATTACAATCCTTTCCCGTATAGCCCACGCGAAAGGATTGCAATTGAAATCTTTTTGTTCCGCGACTGTGCATAGAAAGATGTGTAATTCAATTACTGTGTTTGTTGCTAATATTCATAGTTGTACGGTCAATGCAACGCTGTCACGTAAATTAACTAAGACAACACAGCTAATTAGCAATAACTCTTTAATTTATTTAATATAGGGGTCAATGATTTTAACTGGAAAGTCGACATATCAAGCTATACATTTCCAGTAAAAGCTGAATTCTCATTGTACGAAAAACATAGACAATGCGAGGTAAACTAAATCTGGCTTGATATGTCGCCGGGTGTATGTATGTACAAGCAGCGTAATTTATGACGTTTTTAATTTTACCTCCAAGGATCTTACTGGGCCCTAATTCACCATGACCACTTAACGATTCCTTACCGAATCCACGTCAATCTCGCGTTGATTTCGGACGGTTTTGTTCATTGTTTAATAGAGAATTACGGCCCTGCCCCAGCAGTCTCGACATTCATAGCGATCGCTTTACGACTGAATTCGGTCGCAAAGTCCTGTCACTCCCTACATTTCACCTGTCAATCCGGGACTTTGCGACCGAATTCGGTCGTAAAGCGATCGCTATGAATGTCGAGACTGCAGCCCCTGATCGTACGCACGCTAAGGACGCCCGATAATAACAGAGAATTATTTTTAATAGACAGCGATAACAATAAAATTGAAGATTAAGAATTTTTTTTTGCAAACATTTTGACAAATACAAAATATTTTTTTTTTCTGTTGTTTTTATTTTAAGTCCTAGCAGCTCCCCGCGGTTTCACCTGCATAAGTGTCCATCCCTTGCGAATATTGCGATAAAAAGTATCCTATATGTTATTCTATACAGCGTGGCAGGGACATCGACGCGCAAACTGTAACCCTGGATTCAGCACATAAGTTTAGACCCCATAGCGTCGAAATTCTTCGTCGGTTATAAAAAACTCATGTGCTGAATCCATGGTTACAGTTTGCGCGTCGATGTCCCTGCCACACTGTATAATTATGTTAGCTATATTACTGTAAAGTTTCATCAAAATCTGTTTAGTTGTTTTTGCGAAAAAAGTAACAAACATCCATCCTGACAAAGTTTCGCGATTATAGTAGGATTAGGCAACTCCTTTTTCATAACCTATGGCACGCCATCAAAATGATTTTCGTGCCCTTCGCAGGTCGTCGCTCCGCCTAGCGTGAATTACGACTACCTACACTATACAGGGTCAAATTAGTTTAGCTAGCCAAACTCAACAGACGTGATGGGTATCGATATCTAAACACGATAAACTTTCTCAATTTATATTTCCTTTCAATCCAGGACCTCGATACCTTAAGTAGATATGTACTAATCTATGTAGCGTACGCAAAAATATGCGCGCTAGTGCTAATGAAAAGGCTTGAATAAAATATTATCCATATATTTTCCATAATTTATATCATGTCACGAATATCACAGTAAATTGTGGGTCAATAATAATGTCGTTCTATGCAAGATTCCTTATACTTCAGTCTTCAATAGTTTCGATATCTAGCGGCTCATCTCTATCTTCATCAGTCGATACGCTCCAGGATGAAACGCTCAAATTACTTCTGTCTCTTTCATAGAGCGATGTTCTTTCTCCCTCAGTTTGCTCCAGAGCTATATGGAAGGTTTGACCAGGTATATCACTGCTTGATGTCCAGGAACACGAAGAGATAAGTGAAACATGGGCTGTAGTGGTCGCAGGAAGCGCCACAGCTATTGGTGGGGCGATGTTGCCACATTTCTCTCTTCTTTCTCTAGCGCGACGATTTTGGAACCAAATCTTTATCTGAGAACAATATTTTTATGGGGTTAGTCACAGAGATCGATGGTACCATGTACACTCAACATCAAAAATATCTATACATCAACAAGAAGCAATTTAATGTTCTACAATTTGAATTCTATAATGTTATATCAATGTGTAGTCATAAAATATTTTAGGCTGACTGTACCTATGTAGATACAACTGCTGTGGGAGTGATTGTAGAAGTTCCATTACGGTAGTGACATTTTTGTGGTAGGTAATATTTTTCACAAATTCCCAACGAAAAGCATCTAGCGTAAAGACATTTATTATAATAACAGGTTATTAAATACACACAATAGCATCACGTGTGAATGTGAACAAAGTTAAAAGTTTGCATACGTGTAGGTACCTACTGTACTGTTCCCACATTTGAACGTGGTGGTTCCCATACAAACTGGGTCTTTATTAATACTAATTAATATACGGTAGGTACGGCTTCGGTACCGCGGGTGTTGTGGCGCAGCATGGAAGAGGCCTTATGTCCAGCAGTGGACTGCGATAGGCTGAGTTCATTGAGGTACAGCTTATATTGTATCTACATTTCTGCTTCTTTCTGTATGTACCCATGTATTTATGTTTAGACTACAAAAAAGATAAAGGTTTTACTCATCTCTCTGTTTGAATACCAAAACTAAGCAAAGTTCTAGAAACCCTAAGAGATCAACCATCTCTGTCTACGTCTCTGCTCACAACATAATAATTATCACTTTTGTGTTACAGAAAGAAAATAAGTTTATTTGACCCAGGTTACGTAAGGCACACAAAAACAGAAAAAAAACTTAAAATATTATTGTGTGCCTTCATATCCCCGAACAATTGGGCAGCAATGGCATTCCATCAGTTACGTTATAATAGGCATTCGACAAATTTTACTTTTACAGATTCTAGCGTCGAAATTAGAAAACATTGAAGCGAAAGGAATAACTTAACAAATCAAGGAACAGGTAGGTACCTTTTTTTTTTGAGGATGGGAAATCATCAAATGACCCTTCCCGGTCTGGGTGGAGCAGAAGGGAGTGTCAGACTCTTACTGACTAAAACCCACCCGTGTTCCTTCCTTAGCCCTTTACCAGGTTTGTACCAGGGCAGCGGTAACCCTTTCGGACGATCCCGCTACCCCGGCAGGCTTCGGCCCTATCGGGCCCCGTCACTTATGCTGACATCTCTAGGTAGGTACCTTTAAAGAATATATCTAAAGAAGCGCACGTAATGCAACACTTAGCAGTTTTACTACTAGAGAGCAATTGATGTGGTTCGGAATACCCCAGGGCATTATTCTGAGACCAACTCTCTTTCAGATTTTCAAACTAAGACTGCGCAATGTTCAAGGGCGTCAATCTGTTGTGAGACGTTATAAGATAGATACAGGGTATAATATTACCGAGTTTTAATTAGCTTGAGTATGCGTGGTAACTAAAAAATATCCCGGAAGACAAACGAATCCAGCAACTAGATTGGCCACTCACTCTATCGTCACGTAGCTGCAAGGCAGCAGCCAGCGCACGCAAGGCCGGTGGCGCGAGGTAAGGCGCGCGTGCATACGCGGCCTCCAGCGCCGTCGCCTGCGCCGCCGTGAACGGCACCCGAGCGTGCCGGCCCGACCGCCGAGCGCGACCACCGCCACTGCTCACTGCACCTGTCACAAAAACTGAAGAGTTAATACTGGTTGATCACAAAAACGAGGCTCATCTAGTTCGAGATGTTCGATGCTTATATTACCTAATTAGCTGGACATTCAGTTCAATGGGCGGCACTGTACGCGAGATCCCTAGTGCCCTTTGCAAAGACAGATTCCCAGGTTTATACATGCAGTATCTACAGCTACTTATTTCGTTTTGGAGCTAGAACGACGAAGGTTCACGTCGTATTCAATGGTCATTATCGCACTCTGAGGATGGCTGGTCGATATCCGGTAATTACCTACCCACTTAACACGTCTGCCTAACGAGGACCACCTTATCGCCTATCTCAGGTATTTTACCTGACCTACGCTATCCTCCCATACCTACTGTAATTTGCAAACATTTAAAAAACCAATTATTTTTAAAAGAATAACCGTGGAGTTTCTTGCCGGCTCTTCTCCATAGTAAACGACCAATTGGAACCGTGTATCTAGCTTCTGACGTTTCATAAGTGCCCATGTTGGTTTATGTGAAATAAAATATTTTGATTCACCATTAATACTCGTAGGTCACACCTACTGTATTTCTAATACACGGAAATGATTGTGAAGCTAAATTGATGAAGGGATAAGGTTATTGTTTTTTTTTATGACAGGAAAACACCAATCGAAGGATTTACTTACGTACAGACGCCAGCAGGTCAAGCTACCCGAAACTGTCAAATTTTCCCAATCAACCCTGAACCATAATACTTTAGCGATAAAGTTGAAAATCTATTAAAGAAATTTGACAGATTATAGTAGCTTGGTGTGCTGGCGTCTGTACAAAGTTAATCACTTCCTGTAATTGTAACATTGAGAACAAAGATAAACTTTATCTTGGTTAATTAATTGAGATCAACCATCGCTTGCAACGTTTCAGCTTCCATCAGCATCGTCACCTGCCTAGCCTTTTCCCAACCATGTTGGGGTCGGTTTCCAGTCTAACCGGATGCAGCTGAGTACCAGTATTTTACATGGAGCGACTGCCTATCTGACCTCCACAACCCAGTTACTGGGTAACACGAAACCCCTTGGTAAGACTGGCTGTCAGACTTTCGGGCTTCTGACGACCCGGAACGACTGTCAAAGATCCACGAATGACAGCCGGGTCCAACGGATTAGCGTGCTTTCCGATGCACGGAGGGGTCTTGGTATGTAAAGATGGTCACCAATACACGGACCAACCGTGGCAAGCACAGCTTAACCTGAACGATCGAACCGTGCGGCTGTTATTACTTAGCCACAAGCCCCAAACGTTTCAGCTTCAATATGCCATTCAAATATGTACATACGTGGCAACCGAGGAGGTCTGTACCGAGTGCAGCACAACCAATCCGGAACTTCTACATTGTCGCTTCTTCTTCTGCTGCTGTCACTACTCAAAATCCGCTCTATGCTGAAATCAGAACCACACTTCGCACTTGACTGTACCGGGGAGGTATCCATGACCAACGGCTACTGGATTTCAATACAACTAAAATGTATTCCTTTTTCTGCTACCCTTAAAATATTTCGTGGACAATAGGAGGAGGGGCTCAGATAAACCACGCCTTACATTTAGGGGATGAATGGGATGTTATCAGTGACCACAATCAATGGGTCCTATAGGGTTGTACGCACCAATGGGTTCACGAGTGTTGTGACAGTTCATTCTTACGGTTCGCAAATTGAATGGTAAAGAGATACTGTTTGCACACAAAAGGATGATATTACTTTAAGGGTTTGTGGGAAAATTAATTTGTATTTCTATTATATTGCCTTTGTTGGAGATTAATCGACTTGTAATGTGATATCTTAACGTATAATAGCTTATTAAAAATTTATAAATGGTATGCAATGTATTCATGTTACATTGCCTTTTCGATTTCTGATGATGAGATGTTTAGAACTTTAGCTATGTCTTGCCATTGGTTAGTTATTTATCAAATCAAATCATTTTTCCTTCAGGTAGGTATACACCCATATAAAATTTAACCAGATTACAAATTATTCATCAATTATAAATGATTACAAAACAACAACAAATGAATAGAGATAAAAGTGTTATTTTAGCTGGAATATTGATTGCATATACGAAGAAATAGTTTACCTCGTATAATATGGCCCAGGGCCCTCAATATTCCATTTTCAGATTTGTATATTCGGTTCATAAAGGAGGCCTTTATACCTAATGAAAATTTTATAGGATAACTTAACCTACATATAGGTAATACCAAGTACATAATAAAATATTGCGCTAGCACAAGCCACCTTCACGGAAAAGCCATGTAGATTAGAATATTATATTTCTACTGATTTATGATGCAAAGGCAATTATCATCATAAGACATAATCTACCTACTATTATATACATTCGCACAGAACATATATAATAGTACCTACAAGTCCCTTAGTGTTGATGATAAGTAGTTTCGTAACGTTTTTATCTCCATAGTTGCGTAAGTAGGCAGGTACCTACAAGATGCCAACTATGGAAAGTTTATATAATAATTAATTAGGTAGGTACGTACCGTTATCTATTGGTTTAAAAAATGTGTTAAGATCCAAGGCGTATAGTTATATAACCTCTTCCAAGTTGGTAATGTAGAACCTTACTAAATGCTGTCATAAAAAGTTAATACCTACCAGGGTAATTCCTGAACTAGGTACTGAAGGACTAAAACAAAAAACGAAAGTTTACAGGGTTATATTAAACAAATATACCTATACCTAGGTAGTTTTTAAGATTAAGTATTTAAAATATAATTTTGATACCTTGATGAAACAGTGAAAATAAAAACAAGTTTGTAAATACGAATAGGATTAAGTCTTCATTTTTAGCATTCAGTCCCAAAATTCATCCATATCATCCTACAGGCAGGATAAAGGCACAACAAATATGATAGGATCAAACCAACTATTTATAAAGCAATCATTATTTGCTAATTGCGATTTACATTGTGATAAAGTGCGTCGACAGCCGCTCGGCACACGCAACTCAAGTACCACAGTATATTATTGTCAAACATTGAATAATTGTTACAGAAACAGAATTGTATAATCCTACAATTACCTAACCACTTGTAAACATTACAGTGGGATTGTCAAAGATCTGCCGCGGTGATAAAGGATGTTAATGGGCGCAGATGTTACACCCTGTTGTGTATAAAAATTGGTTTAAGGACAAAAAACAGCAGCAGCAAATTATAAATTGTTTGTTTTTGAGGGTAACATTGTTGGGTAAATATAGAAGAAAACTTAAAAAAAAACAACTGACTTCCAAAAAAAGAGGCTACAAAGGAAAAAATAACTTTAATTTCGGAAGTCGGTGTCGTTGTGTTCGCATTTTCGTTGTTTGCCACCGACTTCTGAAATTAAAGTTTCTTTTTCAAATCGGCTTAAATAACGGTGTTCTGAGGTACATAAAACAATATTCAACCGAATTGAGAACCTCCTCCTTTTTTTGAAGAAGTTGGAAATAATGCCTTATTTTTTTGTCGTATCGATGATTCTGTTTCCATATTTTTGGCCACGTCGATAAAGGCCTCGCAAAGGTCTTTCACAGAGCAGGTGTATTGCGAAGAGAGTACAAGAGGTAAGGAGGCATCGTTGTTGAAGTGGCTCCACAGTCGCACTTTGGCTCATCCTAGTGACCCCAACTGACTCAAGTTCCTACCTGCAGCGGCACATCTGGCTCCGTTGTCGGTTCAGTGGTTTCCAGTATAACTTTTCACAACTCGATATGCTTCCGTACCGTATCGAATATCAATCAATGTTATCGTGGTTGGTGGTTGTGAATAGATGGTGGTTGGTCGGCCATGGCAATCAGCAGCCGGCTCAGAGCTTTTTTTAGAATATGAAATAATAAGGGGATAGGTAGGTACCTATATAGGTAAGTATTCTTTGTATTAGAATATTCAAATAAATTATGGCAAAAGTACAAACCACCAAAGATAACGGAATCAAAGTAAGAGTTGTTCTCTGCCAATTAGCGTGATATAGTTACACAACTTTTAGGTGGATGCCGTTATGCCACTTAGGGAGGTCGCCCACGACCAACTTTTGTCTCCGCAACTACATAATTTGTCTCTCACGTCAAGTCTAGGTGTTTGCACGAAAGTGCTGTCTTTGTCGCGTCGCTACACGCGCGCACTTTCATACAAACCCGTAAACTTGATGTGAGAGACAAATTAGTTGCGGAGACAAAAGTTGGTCGTGGGCGACCTCCCTAAGTGGCATAACGGCATCCACCTAAAAGTTGTGTAACTATATCACGCTAATTGGCAGAGAACAACTCTTACTTTGATTCCGTTATCTTTGGTGGTCTGTACTTTTGCCATAATTTATTTGAATATTCTAATACAAATAATACTTACCTATATAGGTACCTATCGGTAAAAAAAACACCGTGTGAACGAGTTGATTAGGTGAAATGTCATAGGTACCTAAAAATAAAACAATGTAACATGGTCTGCTTCACTTAAGAGTCTCGCATGCATACAAAATGATATTGTAAGTAAGACAGATTTAACCGTTCATCGGACTAATGCCTACTCTATGGCAAACCGGTACCGGTGCTCAATTGCAGTGAGGTAATCAAGGTTGCCCGCGAGCCCGACTGCCGCGTCCGCGCCGCTCACTCGCATTGTGTTTTGATTCTCTGCGGTTTGAACACAGAAATAAACAAACAAGGATAATTTAAAACAAATAGATTTGTGTTAAAATATAGTTTTCGTTAACAATGTCGATTCCCGAGTACTTTGAACTGGAAGGCGGTGACCGCATGCCGCGAATTGGATTCGGCACTTGGCAAGTAAGTTTAAAGGAAATATAAGTTTTAGAAATATTGTCATTTATTAATATTGCATAGCTCCTTACAACGATACAAAACTGTTGGTAACCTCTGTCAGAAATACACACACCGCATAATTAAGAGTTCAGAAAGGCCTTAAAGGTTTAAAAAAATCCCATTAGTGTACTTAGTAGACGTAGGTATCTTGTACCTATTTAGGTAATGTTTTCTCGCCACCGCTCAATATTCTGGTGGCCTTTAAAAAAAAACAAACAATTACCCAACTCTTTGTTCTTAAACATGTAAAACACTTCTTGGATCTGTTTCATTTGTACCTATGTATCTTTTTCCGGTTCCACAATTTCTTTTACATTTTTTTCTATCTTACTTCTATCTACTTTTTTGCTTTTTCGTATTTTAAGAAAAAAGTGATAAGTTTTTTTGAAAATATTCCACTTTTTTCGATGTATTTGTGAGGTCGAGCGAATCATGCAAGGTACTTCGCAGCAGTCCTGAAAGTACATGTTACGTGATTCGCAAGAGCACTTGTCGCTACAGAATGAAATCGGCTTGCTGCCATCGAAGTCTCCACTCGAGTGCGACAGTCCTCTGGACGTGGAGGCGCGACAAGAGTTGTTGTCCAGGGACCACTTTTCCTGAACACCGTGTTCACTGTTGTTACATAGTTCCGACGGCTGCGAAGTCATCACTCAATCATCAGCGATTTATCGGGACCCACTGTCTTCATTATCTCGAAAATGTTAATTAACCATTTGGTCCTACAGTTATTTTACACATTGTTATTTTGTTGTTTTTTTGTTATTTTTTGTCCAAAAGCACAACCAATATACCTAATCAGTTTATGAAGAGAATTAAAAAAAGGATTGAAACGGATCGAAAGTATTTGAAAGCGAATTTTGACAAACTTAAAACGTCACACTGTAACCTTGATTGATGTTGTTATGAAACTTGTCTGTTTGTTTTATTTTATAAAGAACAACCTCTACGGAAGTAACGGTCAAAGAGATCGATAAAATAATCTCGTTTGAGTGCTGTAAGGATCTTTTGGCGCCTGAGTGGCATTGACAAGGGGGCGTTGTTGGTAAACATTCGTGAGTGTCACAGAAATGGTATTGACAAAACAAGATGGCGGCGTTAGTTCTGATATTGGCCACGCGCCAAAAGAACCTTATAACGTAGTAACCTACACAACCACCGCTCAACTTTTAACAGCTCAGGGCCTCTCAGGTATCCGGGCCGTTCGGGGTCGATGTCCGCGTTGGGCGGCTGGCCAGCCCGACTGACTAACAGATCGGAAGACCCTAACCGACCCTGATGGTGCAAAATTAAAGGTCTTAAACATAGCCCATGATTGAAATATCTTCACTTTTTAAAAAGGTATAAAAATAACTTAGGAATAAAAATAAACATTTAAATTCGTGCTGTAGGCTGCAGATGATGTCTTGGAGAAGTCAGTAGACGCTGCGTTGGAGGTAGGCTACCGGCACTTTGACACGGCGCGGGCCTACGAGAACGAGGCTGCACTCGGCCGCGCACTCAACCGCTGGATCGCAGGCGACCCCGCCCGGAGGAAGCAGTTGTTCGTCGTCACCAAACTACCTCCTGGCGGTCAGTAGGACAGCTTATTACATACATTTTATTGTCACTGAACGTTTTTCTTTATTTTGTTTAGCTCGTGTTGCTTCACTGCATGCTAAAGACTAGCTAGCTAGCTAGTTCGTCCCGCCATCTTCGCCTTGGTCTACCGCGCGTTCCATAGGAAATACCAATAAAAAAAATCCTTAATTTGTATATGCTTCTTTTAAATTACACATAAACCTACCTAGATAGAAAACATAAATAAATAATAATCATAAATCACATCTACCTATTTGTTTATGTTTCTCTCTCGGTAAGGAGAAAATTAATAATAAAAAAATAATACTCATATTCAATCAAACAGGAAACCGGCCGGAGTTGGTTCAGGAGTACTTTGACGCGTCACTTCGTGATCTCAACCTTGACTATGTGGACCTTTATCTCATACACACTCCATTTGCGTTCGAGCACGTCCCTGGCGACCTGCATCCGAAGAACCCAGACGGCAGCATGAAGGTGGACCACTCAACTAACCTGCTTGAACTATGGAAGGTAAACTATTAACTAAACTGTCATAATACGAATTGACAGCACTTACATAACTATGTACACAAAATGTCAACACGAATCATGGCCTTTACTTAAAAGAAATAGTCTCGCACTCAATAGAAATTTCATACGTATACTAAAGCCTAAATCAATTATATATTTGTTAATGTACTTTACTACTTGTGAATTTTAAATTCATAAATTCAGAATTTATGAAGCAAACATTAAACATGGGTGTTTCATATACAGACAATTGTATCACAGACTCCATCAAAAAAGGGCAAAATGAAAATATAAACGAACGGAACATAAGTTCAATATATCGCAGTGATGAAATATACAAAGAGTGCAGCTATCAACTGCCAGCTCTTCATTTATTCAGGACTAGAAAAAAATCATGCTCCACACTCGATTCCCAGGAAACAAACAAAGAGATTCCAAAATATAATGTTAATCTAGTTGCACAGTACTACTGTTCACAAGTGAATCAATTCCCTGTCCTAGAAAGACAATGCAAGGTAAAAAAAGATATACAAGAAACATGTCAACAGTATAACTTTGATACTGATCAATTCGAAAGTCGTCAAGTCGATACCAATGCCCAAGCATCTCATATAATGCCTACAGACAACGTAGGCACTTTGGTGGATTCATTTCTCAAAATTAGGCAACCGCTGAAAACTAAACTTAAGACATGGTACAAAAGCACTTTTCCAAAATTGTTATGCCCGTGTTGTACAGGAAGCGACGGCGGAGCGCCGTACCACAGTCAAAGTGCCGCAGGATCTTACGAAAGCATTGACTTGAAGACTTGCTCTAACAGTGCTCTTCACTCCTTAGACTTGGACGCATCTCTCATGAGCATTATTCATTTGCACAGAAGCTTAAAACCGAAAAGAACACCGAAAGTTTGTGCAACAATACTAGGTAGTGTTTTTCGCAATACTTATAAAAACGCAATTGAATTAATAAGCTCTATAAAATAATCAAACAGGGACGTAATAGAAAAACATCCGAATTGAGAACCTCCTCCTTTGTTTGAAGTCGGTTAAAAGAGGCTTCATTACATACTTACAAAACGTAGAAGTAAAAAAAGCAAGGTGTCAGGCAGAGATGTTAATGTGTCAAAAACAGACAAAAATGACGTTTTGAATGCACGAAATAATGTGCTAGTTTTTTTGGAATCCTCACGTATTGCTGAATTATTTTGTTAATCCACAGGCAGCTGTGATTTATTGGCACGAAAATTTAAAATGGTTTTAATTACTATGCCTTCTTGCAACAGGCAAAACACATATGTACCTAAATAATCTTTACTATTATGAGTAAAAATGTGCGAAGCCCTACCCCCAGCCCTACCAATCTGCCTACCACTAATAGACCCATAAAAAAAAAGGGCGGTAAACTAAACAAAGCAAAGTCAAAAATTATAAATCTACTCAAATCCATTTGTATATGTGGAGTGTGGTTACAAAAATTAAAAAATCGAAAACGTAAAGGGCCGGTGAAACCTATTCCTGTACGACCTGTAACACCCCAAGTAGATCAAAATAATTTGATTAAGCAAATTGCCCCAATTGCGCAGCGTGGGCCAAATGTGCAGCGTAGACCAAATGTGCAGCGTGGGTCAAATGTGCAGCGTGGGTCAAATGCGCAGCGTGCGCGAAATGTGCAGCGTGGACCAAATGCGCAGCGCGGGTCAACTGGGCAACGCGGGTCAAATACACCGCGGACGCCATATGTGCCGCCGCGGTCGAGTGTGCCTAGAAACGTAAAACGTAGAGTACAAAGAAATACATCAGAAAATGGACTGGACGGAACTACAACTCAATTATATTACTTCACTGAGAACAATTTCAATTTAGGCAGAATAAAATATAGCGCGATGAATTCTAGTGACGTCATTAGAACTGAAGCCTTCATAAAACAACAAGGAAAATGCAAGCCATCTTTGCAATGTATTTACTTACACGAAGACCATCCATTGTACAAGCCTACTACTGATAACAATAAACTGCTCGTGGCTAGTAGTTATAATACACGTACATTTGGTCAGTGCTATGTTGCTCCTTTAAAAGAAAGTCCTATATGGACAACAGGAAATACAAAAAACAAATTCATATCATTATTTTACTGTTGTTTGGGAGGTAAAAAAAATATAGGAGCTGACAATGTGAAACGAACAGGATCATACCAACCAGTGCTCAGGAGGCCTTGTACGACTGTGGCGCTTGCAGACGTGCACGTCATGAGTGCTTTCAACAGAGATACGTACGACTTCGGATGCCAATACAGCTTAGAATCTTATCATAGCCTCGAAATTATCTCTGAAATCCTGAACAAATCTGACTCTAACGTTTCCTCGACGGACAGTGATTATAGTGCTAAATGGCGCGATCGCTTTCGTAAAGACAAAAAACCTTCAAGTATCCAAGTTATGATGTACACTTTAGCTAGAAAAATGAAAGATAAGAATTCAAAAACTCCGTTAAGAAACAAAAAGAACAACGTAGTAGTACTCCGAGTACCCAAAAAATTCAGCAATACTTCAACCATCCACACTGCTTCCGCCACACGCAATAGCACCAAATTTGAAAAACCTGTAGTAATAAGGGACGAACCTTCACGACATGAGTTCATCGTAAATCAAGTCAATTCAAGAACTAAAATCTGGGGGCCTGGTGAAGTTCTCATGAAAAAATCATAGCCAGCGTGCCATTCTATAGCGGTAAGATGATAATTTAGCGCTGGATTTAACCTGCGTAATAACTTGTTTCATTATTGACCATTGTTTCCAGACATTGCTGAAATTGAAGAAGTCTGGTCGTGTGCGGCACGTGGGGGTGTCGAACTTGAACGCGACACAGTTGACGCGCGTGTGCGACGTGGCGCGGCCAGCGTGTCTGCAAGTGGAGGTGCACGCGCTGTGTCAGCAGCCCGGGCTCGCCACCGCCGCCAGCAAGCTCGGTGTTCCCATCGTAGCGTACTCGCCGCTCGGATCCAAAGCACTTGCTGATGCTTTAGCAGCTAAAACTGGGTAACAAACCTTTATTTTTATAAATTTTGAGATGCGACACTGCAGGGTGAAAATATGAAAAAACTAGGTTCTGCCCGCAACATCGCTTGCATGGAAGTCGAAGACACCACACCACTTACGTATACTAAAAATAACAGCCAATTTTTTATAAAATTTGTCTGTATACTAAGTTTGTAGATTTGGTCACAGCAGTCAACAAATATACAGAGAGTCGGGAACTCAGGATTGGTCAACGCGGGAACACAGCGACGCCGACGGCGTTACATTTGTCCGTGTAAGAAGTAGCTCGCCTTCAGTAGCAATTTTCCATTGCTTGCGACGTTTTTCGTTTAATGGCACGAGCAGAACACTGATACACTGCCTGATGCATTCTTACAGATTATTCCTGACGAACGGCTACCACTAAAATAATATACCTAACAGTAGATCGTAAGTAAACACAGGGGATTTTTTATTTATCATTAGGATGATAGTTGGGTTAGGCATCAAGCTTACATCTACACGTTCACAATTAGTTCACAAAGCAGTCGTCGAACCGCTAAACTAGTTGCTTTGTGGGAAGTTTACTAAAATAGCTGCTCTTATATATGTCATGATGATTGACTGCCATGACATGGTAGGCAGGACACGTTCATACAATAGGGAATATCTATGCAAACTTAATATCTTGTAATTTAAGTTACCTATCAGCGCTCACCCTCATTATCTTTATAGCCGAAGTTATAAGAAACCCTTGAATGTTCTTTGTACAGACGCGAGTACCCGGACCTCCTGCAGCTACCAGTAGTGACGCGCATTGCACAGGCGCACGGCCGCACTCCGGCGCAAGTGTTATTGCGGTACACGCTGCAGCGAGGCCTGGGCGCCATCCCTAAGAGCACTAACCCTGCCAGGATTAAACAGGTCAATATGTCTATCGGCAGAATAACAAAAAAATACTTGTAAATGTGTATTAATCTATACTAATATTTTATAGAGGTAAAATTTATTTGTTTGTTCAAGTATGTATGTAGGAGGTAATCTCCGGAGTTACTGATCCAATTTTAAAATATTTTCACTGGTAGAAAGCTACATTATGTGAGTGCTATAGGCTATAAATTATGTTTACATCATGCATTTTAGCTGAGCTATCACCACTTTTGTCTAGCAATTCGGAAAGAAATACCTCTTAAAACAGAATTATTTGCATGCGCTGCCTAAACTTGTATACAGGCTGATTTTTTAAAGACCAGCCAAATTTAAGGACATCCTTAAATTTGGCTGGTCTTTACCACATGGTACAGACCATCAAACTGAACAACTTTCTCCATGGGACCAACATCGTAATCGCGAATAAAAATTCAGCCGTCCCATACATTTAGGTCGAGTAGGTATTGAAGTTGTCTATGGGACAGTTGATAAAATTTTCGCGATCACGCTATTTGTCCCATGGAGAAAGTTGTTCAGTTTGATGGTCTGTACCACATCCTTAAATTTGGCTGGTCTTTAAAAAATCAGCCTGTATAACTAAAAACAATGTATGGCAACGTTTTATCCATTCACCCATAGATGGCGTTGTGCAAATACGTCTTTTTTCTGAATTGCGGTGTTAAGACTTTCCGCGGATTGATGACCCCCTCGATTTATCTAAATTGAAGAGTTTGTTTGTTAGTTTGTTTGATTGAATTGAACGCGCTAATCTCAGGAACTACTGGTTCGAATTGAAAAATTGTTTTTGTGTTCGATGGTCCATTTATCGAGGAAGGCTTTAGGCTATATAATATCACGCTGCGACCAATAAGGGCGGAGCATCAATGGAAATGAAAAAAAGTCCGCGATTGACTCACTTTATCCGTTTTTATGGTAATCAAATTTGTTGGAAATTAATGCATTATTTGGGAAGGTGTTTTATCAACATGATATTAGTCCTTATCCAAATAAATACGTTATTCATCACAAGTATTTAATTGTGACCAAAATTGCCCTTCATCACTTGATTTCAATCAACATCTTAGGAGATATCATAATTTTAATATAACTCCGCAACAAAATCTATATCTACATAAATATTATACTAATAATAAAGCTGAATAGTTTTGTTTGTTTGAACGCGCTAATCTCTGGAACTACCAGTCGGATTTGAAAAATTCTTTTTACATTCATTCTTTTCACATTAACATCACGCTAGAAATCTTAGGGGGCGAGCATATAGAAAAAAAAAGTCAGAAAACGAAGTAGGTAATAGCGCGGGCGGGCGATGCGTTGCGACGGGGTGGGTCGGCGAAACAAGAAATTTCACGCGGACGAAGTCGCAGGCAGAAGCTAGTCTACTATATCTACTAAGGGCTGATTTTCAATCGACGGATAATTTTTATTCGTGAAATAAAATTGACGTCTGATTTTGTACGGAAGAACTGTCAAAAATTCAAAATTATTCCTCGAATAATATTATCTGACGTTGGAAAAATCAGCAGCTCGCCTATTATATATATATATATATAGATACTCATTTGGAAATTATCCTATAGCTAGCTTGTAATGTATCCTGACACTCGGCAAAACTGTAACTGTATCTACCAATGAAAGTATTTTTGGAACCGGATGAGTAATTTCAAAGACTACCCCTACATACAATCTCACAAAAGTTTACCTCTTTATAATATTAAGTCTTCTTCTTTTTTTCCCCGATGTACAGGAAAAAAGTCATGAAACCATGGGTTTGAGTGAGCATGAGATACTATACCTACTTGCGTAATACATTAGTAGCAATGGCTTACACTTTGACAGTTCAACATCCTTCATTGCGTTATTTTTACGTTGTTGAGCAGACAGAATTTACGAGCAAATTAAGCAATGGATTAGCAATTTCCTTCAAAACTATTCAAATTGAGATTATTAGTGTGTTACGCAATTAGTGAGGCTGCTGGTCAGTAATGTTTAAGATAACTCAGAAAAATATGAATTGAAAAAGTCACTTTGGTTCGCGCGGATTTGAACCTGATGCATGACAAGCGAAGCCGTAACCATCACGACATCCGAAAAAACATTTATGTACCTAAATTAATTAAATATTATTTGTACATCAGAACATCTCGCTGTGGGACTTCGAGTTGAATGAAACAGAAATGAGCGAGCTTGCCTCACTGGACCGGGGAGAGGATGGACGTATTTGCGACTTCGCATTCTTCCCCGGGATCGACAAGCATCCCGAGTTCCCTTTCAAGAAATAGATCTTTAATTTAAAATATGTTTAATAATAAAAAATATAGAATAATCAAATATATAATAAAAATAAAATAAAAAATCATACAAGACTTTTGTTACTTTTTTCCACACTGACAAGAATTACCAAATCAAATGTAGCACCTAGCTACAGTCCTTTCACAGTCATTTTACCTCTGACAGCAACAACCCAACAGCAACCTTGATCTAATGAGAATAAAGATCACTTTGATTTTGACAGATATGCTAAATAAGAGATATAGTACTTTTATCTCACGAAGCGACGCGCTTTACTTGTGGTAAGCTAGTGCACACGCTGTGAATGTGTGTGTAAGTGCGCAAGAGCTCTAGGTACCGTCCGAGACAATGGCAAAGTCCGAAGTGTCTGTTATGTGCTACCGCATAGATATAGGAAAGAAATGTTTTTTACATTTCTATGTACTGGCGCCACTCGTCTTCACGCACACATTCACAGCGTGTTTGTATCTACTAATTCCATACATATTGAAACTGGAATGAGTAGGTAGGTATATGGAATATTCTAATGTTGGACCTACGGTTGGACCCAGACCGGCGGTTCCAGCCAAACCACGTAAAGCTGTCGAAACTCCTGCAATTAACCCTGTGAGAATTTTACGTTGTAGATAAAGAAACTGCCCCTCAAACTCAAAGCTTTTAATTCAATTAAACCATTTACAGGCACTTTTGAATTGCCAAGAAGTCGGGCAGTCAGAAAATATTAAGCTAGTTGCCCATTCCAAACCGTAGTAGGTACCTATGGAGAAGAACGGGCAAGGAACTCCATGGACACTATTTTAAATACAAAACCCCCCACATTGGGCGTCAGTTTAACATACACACAATGATATACATTTATAAAACAATAGGGTTTGGGGCGAAGATAAAGATTCGTAAAATATTGAAATAATAATATAAAATATTTAAAGGGCATCTGTGACGTTGTACCTACTGTTCGCAGATGATACCTCTCTTATTTTTAAAGTAGACAAGATTATGAAGACGTAAACAGACGTAAACGTAAACGTGCACTCTCAATGGTTACAGATAGTTTTACGTCAAATCGAAATGTGTAAAGTTCGCCTTACCGAATGTTAGAAATCTAGGACCCAACATCGTCTTAGATTTAGAGGTGCTTGAAACTGTAGGCTCGGCAATTTTTCTAGGACTATCAGTAAATGCCAAACTTCAGTAGGGACCTCATATTTCAAGTCTAGCAGGAAGGCTCAGTTCGGCTGCCTACGCCGTCAGAAAAGTAAGACAATACTTCTCCAATTCGTCGGTATATGTACAGTGTTTTTCTTTTAAATATGTTCTTTTTATTTTTTCTCTCATATAACACGCGTTCGTTAACATACTCCGATGTCACTTCGTGGACAATAGTGTGGGTTATACGTTTTCTCGACTGTAATATAACTACTTTTTGTAAATTAATGCTGTAATGAATAACTGTTTATTGTCCCAAATAAATAAATAAAAATAAAATACACTGACGTTGATACAGCTCGTTTAGTCTATTTTAGTTATTTTCACAGGGTTATATCTTACGGTATTCTGCTGTGGGGCAAAGCCGCTGATATACAAAATATATTTGTCCTTCAATAACGAGCTGTTCAAGCAATTTACCAGCTAGGTGCCAGAGTTTCTCTAAGAGATTTTTTAAGGATATTGGTATTCTCGCGGTTGCATCACAATTCATCTTCGCCAACATCTTATATATTAGGCAATATTTACACTTGTACCTACACTAAAAACAGTGATATTCACAGTGTTAACACTAGAAATAAGGACAATACTACGTGCCCACTTTCACCGGCTTCATAAGGTTCATAACTCATTTGTTGGGCTTGGTATAACCTTTTATAACAAGATACGCTCTTTTTTGCTAGACTTGCCTTTTAATGCGTTTAAAGTCCAGTCAGAAAAAAAAATCAGTTGATCCATAGATGTATGTAGGCATTATAACTCGACATTATGTATGGATCAACTGATTTTTTTTTACTATTTAGGGTTGGTCCCGTAGTAAAAGTTGTTCATAATGATGATCACAATGACCCCTTTAAAGGATTAAAACGATCAAAATTTAACGGTATAAGTGAGAACGATGTAAAAAAAAGATGTAGGTACACGTTAAAAGCACAGGAAATAGTAACAAAACGAATTGTCGTTTTTTGGCTTATTTTTAATTATTTAATTTTTGGATTGCCAAAAATTAAATAATTAAAAATAAGCCAAGGCAGCTAAGCGATGACCAGCCCCAACTGACGGCGCGGCCCCCGTTCACGGATATGACGCATGGATCAGCACCATTCAGCTCAACCATTTTGAAGGGAGCTAAATGATCCAACACACCCGCCACCGTCAGCGATATTTGAGTGAGCATGAGAGACTATCAGCCACCACTACTATCGGGCACATTCAAGTCAATTGTGAATTTATGACAGATATTACCCGGTTAATGGTAGCTCTATAGTACAGATGCCAGCACATCTAGCTACTACAATTGTCAAATTTCTTTAATAGATTTTCAACTTTATTGTGAAAGCATTAAGGTTCAAGGTTGATTGGGAAAATTTGACAGTTTCGGGTAGCTTGACCTCTTCGTCGGTTATTTTTTTTTTTAATGGTGTTTTATACACTTTGACCGCGTAGGTAGGTATTGTACTTAAGTATGAGACAGTTGAATTTTACTTTGAAAACCCTCGAAAAATTGCATCATGTGTCGATGTGCCTTCCACCCTGTATTATTATATTTCGTCGCAAACACGACTGTTAATAGTCTAAATTGTGACGCAGGGCTCCGCAAGTGACCTATGCCCTTATTTGCATAAGGGATCTACATGTAGAGCTACAGCGACTTAACCCTTGTATTTGATTTATTGTGGCGTATCGATATTTAATAAGGTTACGGTATCTATATGCTCAACCCTTTATATACCGTAAAATTATTGAAAATCCGATTTTTTTTTTACTTTATCAGCTTTATTTGTCGCTAATAGTCTTTGACGTATTAACACTAGAAATTAACGTTTTTCTGACTTCTACTTAGATAATCTTGTTCCTTTAAAGGTTTTAATTAAATGAATTCTTGGCCATTTCAAATCCTATCTTTTGCCTACTAACCTTGTTTATCTGTTTCAGAGAAAGTTTAAAAAACATATTCAACGAAACAAAAGGCGGGTTTTTCAGTCCCGAAACAGAAGAACGAACGAAGCCGGGAGTACAAGCCAGTCCACGCAATCGGTAACTTAGTATTAAAATGCAAACACAGTTTTTTAGAATACATTGATATTCAAATTAATGTAGGCATTGTTGTAAGTAGGCCCTCACACTCCGTTGTAAACTGGCATGTCACGCTGTAGTACTGGTACTATGTGCCGTTGTTAGCTGGAGGGCTGTGCTGCCGGGCTTTGGAAATTAGTGTCGTAATAACTTTGAAATTATGTCGGTCATATTAAGGGGTGCAGTGAAATTATATTATTATTTAAATGAAGATATTGCAGGTACAAACTTAATTAGTTAAATTATGCAGTTTTAATTAAGTAAAAAGGTAGTTTCTTAATAGCTCTTTATTCCACCAAGACCCCAGGACGCAAGAATGGTTCCTGATCAAGTCGCCCTGGCCGGGACTGGCCATCATGATACTCTACTTAGCGACTGTGTTCAAGTGGCTGCCTGAATTCATGAGCAAGAGACCTGCCTACGATCTTAGAAGAACTATTGCAGCTTATAATGCTATTCAAATAGTGGGCTGCGCATATATCGCTTACAAAGTAAGTATTACCTACATTCTCAAAAATACACGACCTTCTTAAAATCATCAGCCTACTTGAACTCTGTCCTTGACTGTGTCCTGCATATGGTTTCTAACAAATTCCTCTATAGCACCCCTGTGTTACGGTTATTGATCAGTAGTTTATCAACCACAAAATCACGAAACTTTAAGACGGTCTGGCTAGCGAGTTTCGAGGATGGAAACTCGCTGCTGAGGTACAAGACGTACGTCGCACTTTTAGCACAAGCACACGAAACGAATACTCGTACCTAAGACAGAGCGAGGCGAGAAGAAAGATAAGGAACCAACCACACGATTACCAGCTAGGAAGAAAGAGAGAAGTGGAGCTGAAGTAGTTATGAACCAGCCATGTCTGACGAAGGACAGGCCCAAGAGCCGTTGGAGCAGACGAATCCTTCTGGATGGATCGACGACCTCAAAAGAGCTCGCGGCTGGGACAGACTAGATGAAGAAACGGCGACCAACTGGGTTTTGTGGAGCTACTTAAGAGATGCCTATGTCCAGGCAATGGACTGCAATTGGCTGAACTGATTGATTCAGTAAAGGGAATAAGAAAATTACAAATAGGCAACTTACATAGCGAGTAAACTACAATAAATACTTTTTTACAGAGTCTAACCCTAGGATGGCTAAGTCATTACTCGCTAATATGCCAAGGAGCAGACGACGGACCCCATAGCGTCGAATATGCGTGGAGTGTGTGCTACGGATACTTTATCATGAAACTTGTTGATCTCCTGGATACGGTACGTATTTACTTCCTTCTTATGTGCCCCAAGCTGGTTATGCTCATGTGTTTATTATTTGAATAGATTTGATTGTACCTAATAATTCAATTTGCGATGTAATGTTATAGGTGTTCTTCGTTCTAAGAAAAAAGCAGAACCAAGTGACATTCCTGCATGTGTACCATCACTTTGGAATGGTTGCCGTTGCTTGGGGCATCGTTAAATGGGTACCAGGTGAGTTTTGTTATCATGCACACACAGTGAAGGGTTCCGAATCCAACGGTAGCCTAAACGATGGCGACTTTGAACATCAAATATAAACCGGCCAAGTGCGTGTCGGATCACGTACAGTGAACGGTTCCGTAGTCGGGATTAATATTAAGGCATGCATAGTTTGATTTTATCGACCGCAAAAATAAGCTTGTATTTCGAGAAGAAACTATGAAAACTAAGTTATTTCTTCAGTTGTAACCGAAATATTATGTTGACTTAATAGCAAAGACACCTAAATATCATAAGTTTATTAAATAAGGGATCCAACAAAAATTAAGATGTTACATATGGATCAGCACCCTAATTGCATAACACACTATCAATCTCCATCTGAATCATTTTGAAGGATATTGCTAATCCATTGCTTCATAATATGTTCGAAAAATTTGTATGTTCATCAACGTCAATAACGCAATGAATGTTGTTGAACTGTCAAAATGAAAGCCATTGCTACTGTTAGTGTGTTACACAATTAGGTACCCCGCAGGAACCTTTGAAAGATTAATGAAGAACTTTCTCACCACAGGTGGTCACGGAACAATGTTGGTGACTTTGAACTCGATCGTCCACATCATCATGTACGGCTACTACCTGCTGACCACGTGGGATGACTCCTACAAACAGTCTATCTGGTGGAAGAAACATGTCACCCAAGTGCAGATCGTAAGTGGATCGTAAAAGGACTTTGGGCAAAATGTATGGGACTTGGTCCAATATCCACCACAAAGGAGACGTAATTCACTGAATAGTCTATTAAAGAAAGAGTAACTTTTAGTAAGACACCCATAAAAAAGAACTATCAGTGAAGAGTTACACCTAAATAGAAGTTATTGCTTCTTCAATAATGTTAGCCTAAACGGCTCGATTGGTTTTAACAAATAAGGTATCATTAGATTTCTCTCAACGTCGTGTGTCGGTGTGTAGGTAGATAATTGTCAAAAAAAACATTTTTACCCATTAAATTTTATGTTATTTTATAAAATATTCATCAAAATTTGACTAGGCGCTTCAATAATTGACAATGGGTGGGTAAATGACGTACGGGTCAGCAGGACGACCTGTCTACATAAGTTATTACGTTATCAGTGATTCGTGAATAATTACACCCTCATATAGGTACCTACTTGTGGATTTGCATTAATTACGAATTACGATTCGTAAACAACACCTGTTTCGGAGTATTTTGACGAAAAGAGGTATACAATTATAAAAGGTTAAAGCTCCTTTCAGTGTAAGTACATTGTCCTCACGATGCATGCCCTTTGCACCACAACACTGTGTTCAGCCTATAATTTATGTCATTTTAATGTTAAAGAGGTACCTAAATCACTGCAGTTTTTTTATAAAGTTTTCAGTTATGATTATGATTTTTTATTTTTTTAGCTCTCTCAGTCTGATTAATAAATAATTTTCTAGCTCCAGTTCACACTGCTGCTGATGCACTTCATCGCGCTGGCGACATCGTCGTCCGATTGCAACTTCCCGCGCGAGCCTGCCTACCTGCTGATCCCGCAGAACCTGTTCATGGTCATACTGTTCTCAGACTTCTACTACCGCTCATATATCAAGACCAAGAAATCGTAACGTTTTATTAAAAACATAAAAAGTTGTTTTTCTCTTGTTTTATTTTATCCAGAGACTAAACGATGGAGTTTTGCACTTAGTCTGAACGCCAACCTGCGGGGTATTTGCGGAACACACTAACACACAGTTCAATAATATTCATAGCGTTATTTACTTTGCTGATCAGACCACTTTTGTCGAACATATTTATTTATTATAAATAAATATGTAAGTTAATAAATGTGTGCATATGAAGCAATGGATTAGCAATATCCTTCAAAATGATTCGCAATTAGGGTGCTCTTTTGAGTAAACGTCGTGATCAATGCTCGTGCCTTCTCTGTATGAGAAGAGGCCTTTGCCCTGCAGTGGGGCAGTAATAGGCTGGTATTATTAATATCTCAAGGTGCATCCAGACACAGCGAGACAAGCATGCGCCGCAAGTGATTTTTTTTGTATGTCAAATACCTCAGCCTGAGGCATCCGATATACCTATGCGTGGCTTACCATTCGACAAAACATATCTGAGGGGCAATTCTTGTAATTTTAAGAATGTTCACAGTCTAATCTTAGTCTCAATCTCAAAAATACATCTGATGCCCCTAAATTTTTGACATTTGCTTGTCGCCGAGATGAGACTGCGACTAGATTTTGAACGATTTAAATTACGAGAATTGGTCTTCTGGTGGCCTGATGACCACAGACGCGATGAGTATTGATATCTAAACACGATAAAATAATAAATAATTTTGTTTTTTTTTGTTGGAGGTTAACGACCGTTGTTGAAGTGAACTTCTTATTTTTTATCGTGTTTAGATATCGAAACCCGTCACGTGTGTCAAGTTTACACACACAAAACAGATTTTTTAAACTTATAATTTAAGTGATTGCGGTCGATGACCAAAATCAACAAATTAATTATTTTTTTGTTTTTATGTTTAGATATCGATACCCATCGCGTCTGCGGAGTTTAGCCAGCCAATTTAAAATTGTATGTACATATATCCGGGATAAGTAGTTTGTACTATAATAATAATAATTTCATTTCAAGCAACAAGACTCATAGTGTTAGTAACAATATACTTACAAACTATGTTAGTAATACACTTACAAAACAAAACCAAAAACAGAAAAACAGATTGTGACATCACTGCTGCACGGTGACAGGCCCAGCCGAAACCCTGCAGCAGTCGATCACAAACGCACAATCAAGCCTGCTCGCTATAATAGACAGGATGCTGTTGGCGCTGCCCCGCACCCTACGGACCAAGGATGCGCACCGCTTCCGCATCACAGTACACCCCAGTATACCCTGTCCATTAGGTAAACCGTTTTTTGACAGATGGAACTAGTGGTTACAGCAACACACAATAGATTGATTGATACACATACGGTATTGTCTGTGCCCTGAATAAGATATTCATTAAAATAAGGGCAGTTTATATATTTATTTTATTACGCATTTTAAAGTTAACTTTTACGTAATCTGGAATAGTTACGTTCTAAGACAGCTGTCAAAAAACGGTTAACTTAATGGACACCGTTAAATTTTGATCGTTTTAATCCTTAACCTTTTCACCACCAACGTGCACAAGAACGCGATGCCTCGCCAGCGCCAAGCTAAAGCTATAAATGTATAACGAAATATACAGTAAACAGTTATAGTGATGGGGGTATCATCATATCGATAAATGAGATTTATACGAGTTAAATTAAGTTTTATACACCATTTTACGAATATAAATAAAAACTGATTAAATATTTCCATATTTGTTTTATTTCACAGTAGCCCTAGTAAGAAAACCCAGTATAAATTAAAGTATCAAAGAAACAAATACATAACTCAATTAGAGCTCTAAGAAATGAGGTACATCTCTATTTGTTTCATGACTTCATTCTTTGACTTCATTTCAAGTTCTTGGCGCTCAGAGCACGTTAAATTCATTTCTGATTAGGGATATGGTCTATGGGCTTTCTTTCTTCTATGTTTGTCTACTCCCATGTTTTTTTAACTAATTCAGCCAACGTTTTATACCGTAGGTATCTAAGCGGCAGAATTTTTTACTGTATACAGAGTAGCAGGGACATCGACGCGCAAACTGTAACCATGAATTCAGCACATGAGTTTAGACCCCATAGCGTAGAATTTTATTGTCGGTTATCAAAAAAAAAGTCTTCTGTTTCATAGAAAAGTGCAATAGGTACCTACGCGGTCAAAACGTATGGAACAGCAATATTTTAGTATACAAGAGTTAAAGAAGGATGCGTGCGCGCTCACACGATTAGTGCTGCACAGGCTGCACTATGCCAAAGTGACCTTGACAGCCGTACGCTTATGCCGTCACAGAACGACTTCTTTAATAGTCCGTGGCGCCCGGGGCACTGACAACCAATTGTTTTGTAGAGATGGGAATATAATTATCGACAAGGATTGCTAACAACTATTTAATTCCGGATCGGCACCCATGTGCCGATCCGGAATTAAATAGTTGTTAGCAATCCAAAGGAAAAGGGAAAATTGACGAATTTCGACCTTCAGATGGCTGAAGGTCGAAATTCGTCAATTTTCCCTTTGTTATAAAGTAGTTAGTAAGTTAGTTAGTAACTAAGTTCATATTTTACTGACCTCAAATTGTTTTCGATAGTAGTATTTATAAATATTTCAGCGGGCGAAATCAAACAGTGATAACTTTCGCGTCACATCACTGGCTGACTATGTATAAAGTCCTTGGCGTTCTGGGGACATTCAAAATGTTCGCAATTTTTGTTTTTGGCGATTTTAATACAAATAAGGGCTTCTTTTGTGTGGAAAAATAAGAAATAGGGTATTAGACAGTGCTATATAAAATAATAAAATGAAACAAAGATTTTAAATACAGTAAATTTATTTTTATAAGATATTTAAAATGAAGAACTTCTAATGAAGTCGTGGCGCTGGTGGCACGAAAATCCGGAACTTCTATTGAAGTCCGTGGCGGTGAAAAGATTTAAAAGGGGCCATTGTACTCATCATTATGAACAACTTTTATTACGGGACCAACCCTGAAATCGTGAAAAATCAGTTGATTCATAGATTTATGTTCGCATAACTCGACATAATGTATGGACCAACTGATTTTTTTTTCACGATTTCAGGGTTGGTCCCTGTGCTGTGTTGGGTTCGGTTCAAAAAGTGTGGTTGGGTTCTTCGATTTCCGAAACGAACCTAGGACCTCATGCTCAACAGGAGCGTTTGCGACCACTAGAACAAAGAGGCAGCCAGTAGATAGGTAGCACATTTCTTTGCTAATTATTTCGTAGGTACTTATGAGGGATTCAGAAGTTAATACAAACACAATATTCTATTCTATTATTTATTCATTTCTCTTACAATCTAATCGGACAACTCCATTTCCAATCTCACAATCAATGCATTTATTTATGTATTCAAACTATTGCCTTGCGATACATGTTTTGTGAATTGGTTCACTCCTAATCCTAATACTTATTAGTTCCCGGCACACGCCGTGAGGCATGAGGAGGAAACAAGTGTGGCAACTTGTGCCCTCGTGCGAAGGAACCGTAACAAAACAGAATACAGTCGTTTACTAGTCCACTACGTTTCTTAATTTATTTAATGTATGTTTGAGCACCGTGAGCAGTGGTGGCGCAATGGAAACGGTCACTTACGAGTTATAGTTCGTGGGTTCGAACCCAGGCAGGCGCATTACTTTGTGTAAATTAATTCATCACCATTGCTCTCAAAACGGTGAAGGAAAACGTCGTGAGGAAACCGGGTTGTCCTAGAACCAAAAAATCGAACACATGTGATATCTACCCGCACTGGGCTCGCGTGGTGGGTTACGGCCCACTCGCTCTCACAGAGAGGAGCCTAGTATCCCAGCAGTGGGACCATTATAGGCTGATTATGCTATTATGCTAATGTATTTTTTAAGTTCTACCAGCAAATTTTTTTTAGAATTGTCTGCCTAGTATACTTACCTAGTTCAAAAGTTAGAGGGACGGCCAGGACGATTATAAGGGTTCCGAATTTCCGAGTATGTTATTTGTCTATGGAACCACAAAAAGGACAACTTAAAAAAAAAACCTTGATATTTCTGTTGTTTAGCACCCGTTGCACGCTAATTCTTCACGCACTGATAACTCAGTTACTATCGGTCGCTACAACTTCTGTATCCAATCAATTCGTGTAGGTTTAGGTGCGCCAGCGCGTTATATAAGGTACAGGCCTATCTGACATAGCGTACCGTTGATTGATAGTCGTACTCGTATATTACTGTGCCAATACCAACTTTCTACTATATAGTAGTCTACTAGATTTTGCCTGCGGCTTCGCCTGCGTGGAAGTCGGAATATATCCCCATTTTAATCTATAACTCTTGGTTTACGCGACGCACGCCAGTAAAAGTTCCAGTCCGCAAGAATTTTTCCGATATTTTCAATAATCATCGACATATTTCAACCAATTTACACAATACCTTAATGAATTATACACCAAAACCTTCCTCATGAATCCTTCCATTGGTGAAAAGCATATGAAAATCCGGTCGGAAGTTTTTCAGACGCGGTAGAAAGTTAGTATAAGCATACCACATAATATTATGCCTATATTCCCCATATACGGGTAACCAAAGGTCAAATGTGTACTACAGACTAACTCCATTGTTACCGTACATGAGTCTCCGACTTATTAATTAGTCTATGAAAGTAGAACTTTCTCACCATACTTAAAAACTATTCTTGCAGCCATACCTGCCCGTTCCAATAAATACAGTAAATAATTCTCTAAAACATCTTTTTAAATATATAAATATTGCCTGAGACATTTTTAGGGTTTTTTTCTAAATGAGAAAAGAGAAAAAGTTAAACTTTTGCTTAAGACTAGAACATATCTACCAGACCGATTTAAATAAAAAGTCAGTCAGTATTGAATACTATATGTGCATACACACGAGCGACGCGTATGTACGGCAGAAGCACCTTTAGCCGTCGATGAGCGTCGACGGCAGCCTTCGACAAAGTGCCGCTCGTGTATTTGAGAACGGTGCACGAGCGGCATGTTGCACGGCAGACATCGACAACGCTCATGTGTATGAGCACTTACGTAGCATGGTTACTTAGACGAGCGAATAAATTCTGTTTAACTAGTTCCATAACACTGGCTTCACTGAACGCATCGATGACCGCTTTAGTAAGACACAACCCTGTTGTGGAGCCGTCGATCTCATCGTCACATAAAGGTCGGTCTTTATCCGCGTACTCGATCAGATTCTGCTTGATCAACTTGATCAACTCCTCGCTACTCACATTAGGCGGTATCTCCAAATTGTTAGCTTTATTTTCTATTAAAGCATTAAAGTCGTAGTCTTCGACGGCGATGCTGGCCGGCTCGTCCTCACATGTCCGCTGTCGTTTGGCGCGGCGAACCTTGCGTCGGTTATCAAGATACGCTTTTGCTACTGTGTCTAGTTGTAAAAATAGCACAGACAACGGCGTATCTGCTATGTCGTCCTGAAAATATAATATTGTTTACAATAAAAATAGGCCTAAGGTAAGTAGAGTTTCTTTCTTTCTTACTTGTAAAGTTTAAGCGAAATCCGCAGGGGATGTCAAGTTGGCACTGCCCCAACAGATTCTACTTTGCACATAGCTCATTGGCATAGTTTCGCACGTAACATAATACAGGATGGCAGGGACATCGACGCGCACACTTTAACCATGAATTCAGCACATAATTGTAGACTAGCGTAATATTTTTTCGTAGGTTATAAATAAAAAACTACTATTTAATTGAAAAGTAAAATACCTACGCGGTCAAAATGTATAGAACAGAAGTTTTTTTTTTAAATAACCGACGAAAAATTACAACGCAGGGGGTTTAGAATGATGTACTGAATCCACGGCAACAGGTTGCACGTCGATGTCCCTGCCACCCTGTGTAACATGTAAGCAGGTAGGTAAGGTAGGTACGTAGATAAGCAGATAGAGTATCAAACCGAAACGAAACTAAACCGAATGCCGGAGCCACCAATTAGATCATCATAAACTTGTAACGCTCTACATGCCGTAAAATATAATATAATAATTATGTCATAAATAATTTAGTCATGTCCGAATCAGCCTTGTAATCTTAAATGCACGAACGCACAAGATTTCACTCTCGTTGCCATTCAATGTCGTTTGATATTGTTATTTTTTTTTGCATGCAACATCAACATCATAGCATAATCAGCCTGTAATGTTCCCACTGCTGAAACACATGCCGCCTCTCTGTGAGAGGGAGTGGGCCATAATTCACCACGCGGGCCCAGTGCGGATTGGTAGCTGTCACATGTCTTCTATTTTTTGGTTCTAGGACATGCCGGAGAACAGTGGTGATGAAATAATTTACACAAAATAAAACGCCTGTCTAGGTTCGAATCTACAATCTTTTCTCGTAAGTCGCGGCCATTTTTACCTGGCCACCACTGCTCCGCAACATCATAATGAATACTAATATTATCCTCATTATCAAGTGACATATACTTTCTAATTAACCGAAACTTTAGGTGGCAGTCAAACCATAACAGCTAATTAAATTCTTGGCTCAGAAACGATGAAGACATACCTATATAACGCGGAAACAAATAAACACGCCTTTACGATTATATGCGAATGCGTTGATTGATGTGGCAGCATATTCTACTAATCCCATGGGCGACAATAGGTGTGGAGAACATAACCCCGTGTCCTAACTGAAAGCGACAATCGCGCGAACACGCGATCGATGTAATCTTTTCTATGAATGTAGAAAAAGAAAAAGTTTTAAAATCGACTTGATTGGTTGCGCGAGTACGTCTATAGTAATTGGACGTAGTTAAGCAGAAAGGACTCAACCCACAAAAAGTAATTTTTGAATTATCGAGGTTTTAAGTTTAGGTGTGTATTGCTGTGATGTTGTATATGGAATATTTTGAAATATTGTCACTTATGGGCAAATATACCAATATTTTTATGAGTCAAGTTGTATTACATAGACTAACGCAATTTTCGAGTTATTGGGAAGAATTAGGGTTGAGTCCTTTCTGCTTAACTACGTCCAATTATAAAGAGGCAACATTTGTGAGTCTGTGTGTAGGGGGTAATCTTCAGACTTTATTTATTTATTCTTCAGATTGTGCAAGTACGTCTAAAATAATACATATTATGAAGAGGTAAAATTGGTAAAAGTGTATGCAAGAGATAATCTTCAGAACTACGGGATCGATTCCGAAAATTCTTTCACTGATAAAAAGCTAGCTACTATTGCCGAGTGCTACAGCATGTTTTATATTAAAACAAGAATCTTCGCGCAAACGAAGTCCCGGGCAGAAGTTAGTATCAAATAAAACAGCGCGACGATCGCGTGATCGCGCGACCATAGCTTTCAGTTAGGTTAGGACACGGCCTAAGTCACTCAGTCAATGTCAAGGCCTTAGGATATCCTCCAATTTACAAAAGAAGCCATTAAACAAATTCCCCTTAACGAAATGATGTCATGGTTGCAATGCCTTGCTGACTCACTCGTGATGAGCACGCAGCTAATATTAGATATTATTATATGTATTACTAATATATGTTTGAATAAAAGTCATGGTTCATAACACAAGTATTATACAGAGTGGCAGGGACATCGACGCGCAACCTGTTACCATGGATTCGGCACATGATTCTAAACACCCTCACGTCGATAGATTTCATTGGTTTTTTGATTTAAAAAAAGTTAGCTGTTCTATACATTTTGACCGCGTAGATATTGCATTTTCTATTTCTATGAAACAGCAGATATTTTTTTTGATAACCGACAAAAAAAATCTACGCTAAGGGGTCTAAAATCATGTGCTGAATTCATGGTTACAGGTTGCGCGTCGATGTCCCTGCCACCCGGTAGGTATGTTTACTGTATTTTGTGTGAATAGTCTGGCAAGCTCCCAAACGTCTTATATGATGTTTCATGAATGTAAACAAAACTTTATAGCATAACTAGCTTCTGCCCGCGACTCCGCCCGCGTGACATTTCTTGTTCCATCGCCCCCCCACCACCCCTCGCATCGCAAGCCTGCCCGCGCTATTATTTCATTTTTGCTCAGCGTTCTTTTTGCTTTTGCTCGGGTCGTAACGGTCCAAGGGGGATGTTAGGTAGCCTTCCTCAAGAATTGGGCTATCAAATACAAAATTATTTTTTTAAATACGACTAAAAGTTCCAGAAATTAGCGCATACAAACTCTTCAGCTTTATTATTAGTATAGAGTTTATTTAACATGTTGCAACTGTTTTTATTGTATTTACTGCAACACCTTTTTTATGCAATAAAGTTTATTTATTTATTTTATTTAGTTTATAGACCTATTTTTCAGTAGTTAAGCAAAGACTGATAAAATTAAGTTTTTGAATTGTTTGCCTTTTTTCATACAAACAAAAAGATAATAATCATGCAAAAATATAATAAATTAACTTACTTCGTTAGGATTGACTACCAGTTTAGCTGTTTCATGTGGCAGGTCCTTACATATTTGAGCTACTAACATTTTGATGAGGGCCTCAGACACTCTGGTTGAACCATCTTTTTCCTGTAAACAAATAATAACATTGAGAAGAGTTTATTTAATCATTTAAAAGTTTTCAAGGCTTTGAACAGTTTGACAGGAAGGAATTATTTATAGAATTTTAACATTCATAGGAATAAAGGGACTATAGACTAGAGTGGAACTGGGCTTGACACATCTGTCGCATGTCAGAGCAGCAATACGCAAAAGTCACCACACAGAGGATCCCAAATGGCAAGACCCGACTGCGCGGCAGGCATAGAAAAAGATGGCGCGATGAACTGGACTCCTTAAAGGATTGGCCCACAGTCAAAGTCGACCGAGAAAAGTAGAAAGGGACTCCTTTGCCCTGCAGTGGTACAACACAGGCTTATAATAATAAAAGTAACATACATAGGTAAAAGAGAGAAGTGTGTAGGAGAGTATAAGTGAAAGAGAGACTTTGAAAATGTTAGGTTTTTTTTTTTTTTGCTTTGCTTTGCTTTGATTTTTCTTTATTGACATTATGACCTGTATTGAATTGAACTGAACATACATGGGGCAGCCAGATGTTGAGGGCAATATTTAATGGGTCTACATTCTGCACATAATGCCACCATCCCCGCGGCACCAGCAGGGCATCACCAGCTGACAGTTCCACCGTGCGGCCACCTGTCAATCCTGAAACAACAGTATTATGCCCCTTTATTCATAAACTTTGCTTAAAGCTAAGTAGTGATTAACAACTGTTTAACTATAAATTTTTTATATTTAAACATTATGTTACAGGTTAAGGTGTGGTAACCAAGACACAATAGAATTTTTATTGTTATGATGGCTACAGCTGTATAATGTCCTTGAAAGCGTTAACTTTAATTGTCTTTAGTACCTATATTTTATGTGTTAAATCAATTCTTAATGATTCTATGATATGGTTTAGCAAACATGCCAACTTAGTCTTTAAGTCAATATAAAACTTGAAAACATTTATAAGCATCACTGATTTCCATTTCATGGGTGACTAATCAAGTTTAAACAAGCATGTTGTTACTATTTTTATGAATAGCAGCTGTATAGAAAAAAGGCTATGAGCCATGGGCAAGGACAAGGGCTTCCTCAGGCTATGGGCTATGGCTACAGAGGAAGTTGTTCAAATTGCCTTGAAGTACATAATATAAACGAGGAATATCTCACCATTAAAAACATCTAAATTGTTAGGGCAGTAGAAGTTCAGTTCACTGTACACGCTCGATTCTTCATATGGCACTCTGGTGGGCTTCAATCCACCAGTTTCTGGGGGAAACAATATCCAGCGTTTTCTGAAAAAAAAAAAAACAATTTTTGTGGTATTTTGCAGCACATTTTATTACATTCCCCAGACAAAAGTGTTTTATAACTTACTTTCCATGTAATTGAGTCACAATGTTAACTCCATACGTGTCTTTATGTGCCGGCGTGTGCGCACCATTGCTGCCTACCCACAGCGTCGCATCTGAGGCGCCCTTTTCAGCATATCCAAACTGCTCCCATGAAACACCCTAAAAACCACAACTAGCCTTAATTATTATAACAAGCACTTTGTCAATGTCCAACTGTATGAACTCCACCACCACCTCCACCACCCACCACTCCACCTTAAACAGTTCATCTTCTCCGTTGAACCATTGGTTAAGATATTTATAATCGAAATACATCCACTCGTCGCTTGAAACCGAAGTTTCCACGAAATTTTTAAAAGTCATCTTTTTTACAGAGCATCTTCTCTCCCAACAAGGTTCATCTGATAGAAAATCCTTTTTTAAACACCTAAATGGTATATCTTTTTCTCCAAATACTGAACACCATTTTTCTACACTCCACTGGCATATTGGCCAGTTTCCCACAAAGCCCCGGAAGACTAATGGGACACTAGAATTCGCTATAAGATTGCGAACGATATCTTCGCTCAGTACAGACATTTAAACGTTTAGTTAAAAATAATATAAACAAAAGTATTCAAGCTAGTACGCTAGCAAGCGAGAAGCGACACCGGCTAACTAAAAGTACTAAAACAAATTGACAACTTATTGACAATGACATTTAAAGAAAAAGAATTATTTTCGTTCAAAAACTAGAATTGTTATTTATGAATTTAAATTCTGATCAAACTAAAAAGGAATCGACTAACTCCTCCTGCATCACTAAGTTTATGACAGACAGCATCACTGGCAGCACGGTAGATACTTTAGTTACGTATGCTGTCACTGTCAGTGTCATTGTCATTTTGGCTGTCATGCCTGCTGAGTGCTGTCACCGTCTAGGGTATTAGTGTTCTGTCCTGTGTTTTTGTGCGTGTCTGTGTTTGTTTTGAATTTGTATGCGTTTCTGCGATGCCTTTTCACCGGATAATGCTTAAGAGCAGATATCAAGCTTACATCGATACATTCGTATAGTAAGTGATAAACGTTTTAGTGCATATTAGTGTTTAAAAGTGATAATAATCCACCTAAAATACAATGGAACCAGAAGTTGTATCATCGTTTTTCTCAAGTAGTTTAAGAGATTCTAGTTCTCAGGATATCAGCGAGGATTTTTTGAATTTAATAGACGAATTGAATCTTTCTCTTGAACAGTTTAAAATGCCCAAAAAAGTAGAAGCTGTTTATAATCCAACAATATATGCAAGGCATACATTTGAAATGTACGTGCGAAAATATTGCAATACTGCAAAGCCTATTATGTACTTTGGCATGAATCCTGGACCTTGGGGAATGTCTCAGACTGGAGTAAGGACCACCTCATATATTCAAAAATGTTAAAAGATCTATAACATGATTACATAGAAGTACATACTATGTAATCATGATAAAGACCTTTACTTTGAATTAAAAATATAAATATTTGAGCAAGAGTAGAACTATGTTGTTTTTGAATCTACATTTTACAAATGAAAATGGCTTCACCTAAAAACATTTGATGATATCAACAGGTGCCATTTGGTGAAATAAGGTCAGTACGAGATTGGTTGGGCATCAGTGGGCCAGTGCAGAAACCACCTACTGTGGTCAAAGCTCGTCCTGTGTTGGGCTTTGATTGTTGTAGAACTGAAGTAAGTATAAATGGTAGTTAGTATTTTTATCATATTGCACATCTCTAGCAAACCCACCGAGGGTTTGCTAGAGATGTGCAGTACCTTGCTGACTGGCATATAATTGAACTATGGCCTCAGCTATACTTATAGAAAGATATAAGATGTAAAGTGATATGAAAGAAAAAAAAGTATCATATCAGATATCATTAAACCATTATAAGCTCGAGCAAAATATGTGTAGGTCTTTTAAATAAATATTGATGATATACTTAACTATTTTTTTTGTAACAATATGATTTAAAAGAGTGTCCATGCAGTTTCTTGTCCGTTCGTGTACCTATGGACAAGAAACCCCAACCGACTATGCTTTGGAAATGGTAACTAGCTTTATATTTTCTGACTGACCGACTCCTTGATAATTTGAAAGTGCCTGTAAATGGTTTTGAAATGAATGCTTTGAGTTTGAGATACATGCACAATTTTATCCATCAGTCTTAGATAAAAGGGGCTGGTGTCCGCAACTCCACGACAATGCGCGTATTTTGCGTACGCGTGGGAAAATCGATCATTCGATCCACCCCAGCTCCTCAAGGAAGGCCAGCAACGTCTTGATGTTACTGATCGTCTCACGTAGGTTTCCTGGGTTACCGAAGTATTTTGCCCTGTACGTGGCGACCACTGGGCAGTTTAGCAGCACATCGGACTGTCTGGTACTCCTATGACATAGAGGTGTTTCCTCCATCTCGTGATCTCTCCATATCCATCAGTCTTATCTGTATTCCATTAATTTTCCAGGTCAGTGGCAAGAGATTTTGGGGTCTACTTAAATCTTTATGTGGAACTCCAGAAAATTTCTTCAAAACCAGTTTTGTGTATAACTACTTGCCTCAGCAGTGGATGACTGCCACAGGTTGCAATGTGACTCCTGGTGAATTCAAAGTAAGAAGTCTCTATTTTCTAAACAAGTGTTAAATTGCCTACCAATTTTATTTTAAAACATTCCCAGACCAGATGAGCAGAGAGCTTGCAAACAAGTTACTAAGTACATACTGAAATCATAATAAAGAAGACTTAGGGCTGTATTACAGAACCTCACTCAAGACTCAAGCATTCCTTCCAACTAGTTTCAACCAATCAAATGGCTATATACGCAAAATACGCTCATTGACGTGAAGTTGCGGACACCAGCCCGTATTACCTATTTTAACAAGTTTTAAGAAATGCTCGAGTCTAGAGTAAGGTTCTGTAATACGGGCCTTAGTCAACCCTGTAAAACATGTTTCCGCTTAAGTGAGTTGACAGAAACATCACAACACTGATTTGCTTTCTAAGCTAATGCACGTTTATAAATAATTTCCAGAAAGGTGAAATGCATGAGTTATACAACATCTGTGATCGAGTATTCAGCAAAATTCTAGAACTGTATGAAGTTGAAAAGATAGTTGCAATTGGAAAGTTTTGTGAAACTCGAGCAAAAGACACATTAAAAAAATACCCATCCTCAAGATCTATCCAGGTATAAGGTTGAACAATTGAACATAATTGTGAATGTATGATTCATGAGTTTTTGCATTCATGGATAATTTTTCACAGTACCTAATTATTGTATTTTCCTATTTCAGATTCTGAAGTTACCACATCCAAGCCCCAGAGCAGTGAATAATAACAAATGGCCAGAGAAAGCAACTGAGTGTCTTAAAAATCATAATTTGCTTCAGTACTACCAACAAGACTCTGTATAAACAAAGCTGTACTTGCCACTTGAGGAACTAGATTGTGGTACCCTTACTTATGTGATTATTGAGGTGAAGTACCGCTACAGTTAAGAATACAAGCTATTAATATTATTATTATTTGGTTAGACACACTAGCAGCTAATTAGATGGTGTTGCGTGTGTATCAAGTAACTTGGAGATATTTAATCTGTCCAGTCTATTCTTGAAGCAGTTCAGTGTGGGAGCCGTCACAACATTTCCCAGGAACCTATTCCTAATAGTTTTATAAAAATGGTTGAGTTCATGAAGAGAGCTCTGGAGCTGGCATCAGAAGCTTTATCAGCTCAAGAAGTACCAGTAGGGTGTGTTTTTGTCATAAATTCGGATATTGTTGCTGAGTCTAGGAATAGTGTTAATGCTACACACAATCCAACAAGACATGCTGAAATTAATTGTATAGATCAACTCATAGACTACTGTAAAGCCAATAATATTGATTACAGATTATACTGTAGAAATATTACAGTTTATGTAACAGTTGAACCTTGTATAATGTGTGCAGCGGCACTCAGCAACTTAAATATAAAAGAAGTGGTATATGGTTGTGCCAACGACAGATTTGGCGGCAAAACTGTGTTAGATATAAGTAACTTTTATGAACGTAATTATAATTTGACTGGGAATTTAATGGCAACTGAGGCAATGGCTTTACTCAAACAATTTTATAAAGGTGCCAATCCCAATGCACCAGAATCAAAGGCAAAAAAAGAAAAAGTATAATGTTTGTTCAGTGCAGTGTGCGTATTTAGATTATGTAGTATACAGAGTCGAAAGTTGAAATGGGCCCTCGAGGGGAAGTAACCGAAATATTGAGATGACCAATTTTTGCTCAAAGAAACATTTGTTTTGGTTTTAAATAACTAAATCTACTTTCAAACATTTTTGAAAAGCCGCGTGCCCGTACCGTGTTTCGAACCAACTCAAACTCAAATAATTTATTTTAATTAAACCATTTACAGGCACTTTTGAATTGTCAAAATTAAATAGTCGGTCAGTTAGTCAGAAAGTTGAAGCTAGTTGTCCATTCCAAAACGTAGATCTCTATGGAGAAGAACGGGCAAGAAACTCCACGGACACTCTTTTAAATCAAGATATTATTACAAAATCCTGGGTACATTATTCTTATTGCTTCTATATGTGAGAACAATGTAAAAAAGAAACAATATAAAATTAAAAATAAGCCCTGGGCCCCTGGCAGTTAAGAGATGACCAGTCTCAACCGACGGCGCCCGTTCACGAACATGACGCGTGGATCAGTACTACCCAGCTCAACCATTTCGTAGGGAACCGAATGATCCAACACACGCGCCACCACCAGTGAGACATTTAAGTGAGCATGACATTTTCTCAACTGCCATGCTCTTTCAAGTCAACATCCAAATAACGTAAAAAAAAAAACGGAAAACGGTTTTTACATTTACAAAATTTAAAAAATGCTTCTAAATTATACAAAACTATAGTTTGCAATTTATTTAAGAAATGAGAGAAAAAAAAATTACTACCAATCAGGTTATTGAAGTATTAAGAATTAAATCTTGATTGAATAAAATAAACATTAAGTTCGTAATGTCAGAAACACTAAAAAAACAAAAAGGGGAAGCATCTCTTCCAAATATTGAAATTGTGATCAACTAGTGAGTGAGCCCAAGTGCCTGTGGAGCAAGACCAGCATTAAGCCAAGCATTTTTATCTACGATATACTCGTCCAACTTATAATATGCTTGTCTATATAGTGTGCGTTTAATGCATGTTTTAAATTTATTCTCATTTAGTTAAAGAACTCAAATGCGAAAAAGGACATTTTTATAACACCACTAGCTTTTGCTACGGGAACGTACCACCGAGACAAAAAGTATCATATGTGTTAATCCAGGTTATAAACTATCTCCGTATGCCAAATTTCATCCAAATCCGTTAAGCCGTTTTTGCGTAATTCATACCAACTTTCACCTTTAAGTATAAAAAATTAAAAGAAAAAAAAAACTTTTTAAAAACAAGCTTTAATTACTTACTCGTTAATAAAAAAAATCTACAAAGTTAAAAATACGCGTGTTACCTTGTGATTGCAAAAGAAAAATAATGAAGGTGTAATATGCTAAATATTCTTCTGTAATTTTCCATCAAAATGTAACACGCTTTTATTTATTTCTTATCAGATTTAAATTATTTTTAACTTTTTAGTTCTTTTTTATTAACAAGTAATAAAAGCTTGTTTTTTTTTTCTTTTACTTTTTAGTATTTTTGATGCGAGATTGACTACGGCGTAGTTCGTAGCGCGCGTAGCAGTGTTTTTCCGTTATATGCGTTTACTGCACCTATGCTACCTTACATCGTCAGACCCTGATGGTTACTACCCAGCACCAAAGTACTCGTCAAGTCGAATCATACGAGCCCAAACTCGATGGGGTTGTGTCGTTTAATTACCGAGTTCCCATGGCCATCTTCCAGCTCCATCATCAGACCCTGGTTACCATCTAGCACCAAAGTACTCGTCAAGTCGAATCATACGAGCCCAAACTCGATGGGGTTGTGTCGTTTAATTACCGCGTTCCTATGGCCATCTTCCAGGTCCATCATCAGACCCTGGATACCATGTAGCACCAAAGTAATCGTCAAGACGGATCAAATGAGACCAAACTCGATAGGGTTCGGTCGTTTAACTACCGACTTCCTATGGCCACCTTCCGGTTTCATCATCAGATCAGCTCCATGTCAATATAATAATTTTGCATTGTCGTCCGATTTACATATGCATGCAAAATTTCAGCTCAATCGGTAACCGGGAAGTGGATCAAATTTAACTTGCAAGATTTGATTAGAGACAAACATTGGGACAGGTGAAACTAAATAAAAGCTTGTAATATTAGTTGGATTCGAAAGGGTCGCCTATCGAATGCTTCCTTTGAGCAAAAATTGGTCATCAATATTTAGAGTGCTTCCCCTCCTTTATAAACTAAGTAGTCTGTGCAGACAGAGCAGAGCGGCACCTGCTCGAGCATGGTCAAGCAAAATCCACCGCGTAACTCGACGGACACAGCGGATGTTCAAGAATCCGCACGCTCGCAACGGCTCCTAAGAATAATCAAATACAGTGTACTCATTATGACAACCTTCCTAAGAACGTTTGTCTCTCTGGAGTATGTATTCATGTGCTGCAACAACGACTTTTCGCAAGTATAAACGCGCGCACGCTCGAGTATTCAAGAGTTCACGACTGCAAGCAGATGACACGCAAGTGTTCCATTATTTTGCTAATTTAGTGAAACAATAAAACGTTACTGTCTTCTAATAAAAGAATTTCAATACGTTGATGTCATGAGGTAAGGCTATAATATTTTATAGTCTAAGGTCATGTGTTAACTAAGTGTTTTCTCGTGGAGCCGCTTTTTTCCACGAAGGTATTGTTATTTCAATTGAAACTGAGATGATACTCTAGGTAGTCTAATTTCTTGATACAGGAGGCACATTTTGGTTTCAAGATTTGGTACAATTTTGGTACGACCAGAGTAGGACCAACAGAAATAACATAGGTACCCTCATGGACCTGCTGATAGGACAAAAAGTAAGTCCACAAGAAAAAAAAAACAGTTAAAAACAACCTGGATTCTTTTTTGCATAAATACATCGGAATAATAATCTATTTACTTTATATGTATTTGGCATAGAATTAAGCTGAAACATGCTATTTAGTTTTATAAACACTTCTGTATTGAGGTTTTTATACTTTCGTTGCCATGAAAATTATTTTATATTGTTTAATTTTTTAAATATTTTATATTTATCTGAAAAGGTAAATTTTTTAAGTGAATAAAAACTGTTTTCATTCAAAGATAATTTTCTTTTTAATAAATAATATCTAATACCTATTGAAACAGTTTTTTTTTGCTACTCCAGAAAAAATCGACATCAATTCACTCTGGAATACTGGCCTTGGCAAATATTAGTGAAGTATTTTAGGTAAATAACATCACACTTTACTTCTGACATATTACTGTATTTTAATGGCGCAGCAGAAAATTATTACAATCCCTGTTAAAATATAAGTCTAGGCTTTATAAATAACATAAAACTATCTCTACAAATTCCTTGACACATTCAATTTGGTTTAAAACACGAAAAAAAAACACTCATTCATAACAAGTCCAACAGCAACCATAAAATATAAGAATATATAATTAGACAAAATAAATGATTACTTGCTACAACATTTTTACTTATATCTAGATTATTCCTATGTCCCACTGTATAAACATAAAAGTGAGATCTATTTGGAATTAAAAACAATTTATTACATTAATCACTACTGATAAAATATCCACAAGGATATCACAGAATAATTTCACTAATCTAAAATGAGATCTCACATTTATATTCCCAGTGTTTACAGGAAAGAATGTTTGAGGGCATTTGTACAGTAGGGTGCCAAGTGTATTAAGAAGTCACTAAATGCATGTCATAAAAAATCCACACATTCTCACCAGAAAATATAATTAAACACTGTAATTAAGGAATAAGCAGAATAAAGATACATAAATACTGTTCAACAATATTACAGAACTTAACAAGTAACCTATGACCTACTTATTATATATTAAAAGTATTAAAACTGTTTTAATCAATTGAATCATGACAGCCATTAACCATTGGGTATGTGGTTCCCGAACCTTCAGTCTCTTCATTTTGGCCATTTAAATGAACATGATTTTCGTTAGTCAAGTCTTCAACCAAGTAATCTTCAGCTACTGGCTCTGCTATGGGACTTGCACTCCTGCTGGAACTGCTGTTACTATCCGATGAGGATGAACTATCACTTTCAGAGTCTGCACTTGATGAGTCATGAGTATGCTGACGTAAATGGTCATTTTCGAGTCTCAACTTTTCATTGTCCAACTGTAGAGAGTGTATCTGTTCTTCTTGTTCCTTAATACGCTGCATAAACTCACTGAAGGACTGCTCATCCACGGCACTAGAACCAATGGAGGTGCCTGAAGTGTCTCTGTCTGTTAACATACTGTCCCTATCAGTAACAGAAGCATCTCTGACTGTAATATCTTTATCCTCTTCTAAACACTTTGCTTTAGATCGTTCCGTCCTTTTAACGAGATTATCATATTTGGCTTCCAATAAAAGATATTCCTGAATGAGGTCATCTTTTGACATATTTGACAAACGTTCACTTTGAGCATCTTCATAAACACTTGAAAACTCTTTTGTCAAGTACTCCTCTTCGTCTTCAGGCAGTGAAAAAAAGTAATTTTCTTCTGAATCTACGCTGAAACTTGAATCGCGAGTTCGTGCTGATGGTGTTCGTAGAATATGAAATGAATTTTCTGGCTCCGGTTTATGTATTTCCATCAAAAATTGGTTGTTATTAAATGGGGCATGCGTTTTTGCCAACACAATCTTCCGAAATCTGTTATTTCTTTTAGATTGATCATTCTTCCATGGAATTTTTGAAAATGGTTTCATTAACTTGCGTTTAGATTTCCCGCGCCTCCTTTTTTTTCTGACAAGTCCTTCAAATTGTTGTTTTGGCACATCTACAGCAGATGGCGCTTCGACTTCAGCAGGTCGCGTCGGATCGCCATCTTTTATAGCGATAATGTTATTTCCGTCCATTTGTGATGAAAAAGTTCACTTACTTTGAAAGAACTTAAAATGTCATAGAAAATAATTAACAATCGCACTGTTATTACAATTTTTGCACCACTTAGGCTATTTAGAATCTTCATAAAAATATATTGTACCTCGGAGCACTGCACTGAGGACGCAATCCGCCATCTTTATTTATTTATTTATTGTTACATTTTTTTCTACTCCTAGCTGACGTAGTCAGGGTTGCCTAGAGTACGATTTTTTATGAAACTGTGATTGCGTAACTGAATGGAAGCTGAATGGTGAAATTTTAAAGAATCGAAATCTTCATCTGATACGAATCATCTTAGAATCGAATTCTAATATTTCTAATAGTATCATTTTCAATGTATCTAGAGATTAGTAACAAATCGAATTTATTAACAAACAAGGTTGACCGATAGTTTATGAAGTAGTCACGGGAATTTGCAAATACCATGGTTGCGGGAACCCGTGTCTTTGAAGCGGTGCTTATATGAGGACTCAGTAGTGGACTCAAAGAGTAATATAATAATACGGAGTGGACTTCTTTTGGCTGAGATTTCACAAACCGCTTAGTTTTAATCCCTACAGAATCCCTCTACTACACAAATACAATGAGAATTTATGTTTCACTGAGTAGTGTGACTGTAGAGCGTGAAAGCGCGTCCGCACTACGGGCCACGCGGCCTCAAAGCCCGCGAGGCCCAGCCTCGTGAGGCTTCTGTCTGTCTTGTTTGCAACGCGTCCTCATTATAAAAACTCACGAGACTCGGCCTCAAGACGCCGTGTGGCCCTAGTGGGGACGCGACTTTAGGTTCACCAGGGTTCGATCAGTTTCCTGTGCAGTTTTTTTTTTTTGTGTGTTTATGTTCTTTTTTATGCGTCGTGTTTGCCGCAAATAAATGTATCTTCTTTCTTTCTTTTTTTTTCCTTTCTCAAAGGCAGAAAACCCAAGGTTTACCCACGGATGCTCCAATTTTCTAGCTCGCTTCACTCGCTCTTGCGTTTTCTTAGCAAGGCCGCAATAACAGCTAACCCTTTATCGCATACATGTGTTTTGTTGTTTATATACATATGAGGCCGTAGAATTATGTAAATTAATTTGAGCCAAATCTAAAAATCCGTGCGGTAAAGGGGGAAGTCAGGAGACCGTGAGCCGTCCCGGGACGCCTGGCAGTTGTGAAACATCGAAACTATTGTGTATAGAAAATATGCATGAAAGGATGGTACAGCAAAAGTATAGTAAGCCGCAGCCGGTCTGACCCGCTGCATTAGATGACTATTATTAGTATTATTAAAAGCCTGTGATGTCCCACTGCACTCCCTACTCTCTTTCCACTTCTCTCTGTTTAAAGCTGTTAAGGACCAGTTTTCGTTGATGGAGTCCAGCTCATCCCGCCATCTCCGTCTGGGCCTGCCGCGATGTCGCTTGCCATTAAGAGGGATCCATTGGGTCGTAAGTTTGGCCCAATGGTCGTCTGACATGCGGCAGGTGTGTCCAGCCCAATTCCATTTTAGCGTGGCAGCTTTCCAAGTGATATCAGTTATTATTGTTATGGAATGGATAGTCGTATTCGTAATCTGGTCTGTTAGTTTGATACCCAGAATACTCCGTTCCATATCCCTCTGGCAAACCTCGAGCGTGGACCTCTGCTGATTTGTCAAAGGCCATGTTTGTCCACCATATGTGAGGATGGGAAGTATGCACACGTCAATGAGTCTCCTCTTAAGGGACAAAGGTAGATCACCCTTCATTAAATGTTTCATGGCTCAATAGCTCTTAAAAAATAATACTCTCATCCTCATTATTACCCTTCTCCTCCTTTAGATATGCACGTCGTGAATACACGCGAAAACTCGCTGACAACTCGTGAATGTATCCAAACTTGTCAGTTGCCCATACTATGCACCTACCGTTCGAGTGCCCATGTGCCTTGTTCACCCTTGTCCACCACCCAAACCACCAATAACCAATACCCACCAATACCATAGACCATTCCGAAATTTTGTCACATTCCTATGTGATTGACTGCGGCCATGTCTCATATCTGTCAATAGTGTCAATGTCACAAAAATGAATGTTGTTTGCAAAGAGTAAAGTATTAAGGTTGTTTGAGTGTGGATCACATATCAATAATTTGATTTTTGTCGCTTTGGAACGTTTGTGTTCTAAATAACTGTATTTTTAAGAAACCATTTTGGGTAAATAGATTATAAAATATAAATTTTGGCGCACTTGGACTGTCTATGGGAGAACTTCAGGGATTACCAATGGCTGACGATATTGTGTTTGAATTACTACATTCTGAAATAATTAATTATGCTATAGACCAATCTAAGGAAACCCTCAAAGATAAAAAGGTGTTAACATTTTCTAATCTTTATAGCATTAAAATAAAGTAATCCCATATAATCGCATCAAAATAAACGGGAATTTTCATGGTGTTTCAGGAGGTGGATCTGTCTGTCGTAGAATATATTGGATTTGCTACTGGATATAAGATAATGGAAAGACTAACTAGGGAATGGCCCAGGTTTAAAGATGAACTGGATACCATGAAGTTCATCTGTACAGACTTTTGGACATGTATCTATAAAAAGCAAATAGACAACTTGCGGACAAATCACCAAGGTGTTTATGTCCTACAAGATAATGCATTCAGATTCCTCACAAACTTTTCTAATGGCCATCAGTACCTGGAATCTGCGCCAAGAGTAAGTACTGATTGATAATAGGAAACAAACCTTAGTAATCTAATGCTGCGATATATTCGCCAAAAATGTAAACAAATATGAGTTTATGGAAAAATAACTTCAATTCCTACAGAATAAAATTCAGTTTACGCTACAACTTCAAACATTTTTGTAACTTTTTCAATAGTGCTAGTCACTCTGAAATCAACTTAATAACCATTAAAATAAGGTTGAAATTGGTTTAGCTTGAAATAACGTCATTTAGAAACAAAATTTGAATAAAGATTCAAATTAAACAAAAGCTTTTGTGAACAGCCCAAAGACAGTGCACTAAATACTTTCCAATCAGTCATCTCTGCCATTGTAGACTGTCTGCAACTTTCTCAATACAGGTTTTTTTTATTTTTTATTATTCGTCTTGTTTGTTTTTCTGTTTCAGTATGTTGCATACACTTGTGGGTTGATCCGAGGAGGTTTGGCCAACTTATGCATAAACAGCGTAGTCACAGCAGAAGTTCAATCCATGCCATCTTGTAAATTTCATATACATGTTCAAAGATCGTAATAATGTTAAAAAAACTTGTTGAAATATAAATGTATTTATTATGAAATGTAATCATTATTTTATTTAAGCCAATGAAACATCAATTTAATTTGGTATGAAAGTCTTAATATTTCCCAAACTTAATATTGGATGTTCATTGATAAAGAATAGTTATAACTACCCATATTGTTACATTTAGTTGCATACCTACATGGTTAATGCATAATTATTATTGTATTAAAATAAACATGTTTTTTTTCATACTACATATTATATTATTTTCACCTCATTGATTGTAATATCACTGGCATGAAAAACATGAAAATTCGAAATAAAATTATTCTTTTGAAGCTTTTCTGTTCTTTTTTTTTTTCAAGTAAAATATAATTGCTAGTTTTTAATACTATTGAAGCCATAGAAATGTAAAAAAACAGGAGAAGTGGCTAGGAGGCGTGTCTGTGTCGTCGCGGCATGCCCGAAATGACCATGCACTAGGCAAATAGCCGTCTCCGCGAACTAGTGCGCATTTTAAATTTAAGGCAATTTAGTGATCTTTGTTTATTGATTGTTTGGCGCCGACTCAAAATTACTTGGGTATACTTACATTAGTTTAAGAGCTTAGTTATTAAGGTTAAATAAAAAAATTCATTATTTTTTTCTTTTCAGTTTTTTCGGCGGGAATTAATGTTTTTGTTAAGAAGTTTTTTGTACTTTATTTTCAGAACCCTAAATTTTTTTAGTACAATAATAAATGGGAGACGACCCTCCACAATCGCGAGATATGCAGTCCCAGGGAATATTTCCTAGAAACCGACGTGGGGATGCATCGAGATGTAGTCGCGGTGAACAAGGGCCTCACCCCGCTCTCCTTGGCTAAAGAGAACTGGCGCAAGCCAGTAGTACTTGATACTAATGATCGCATGGAAGTATGGCAGAGTAAGGAGGTTCCCGGACGCTTTTACCGGGCCCTACATGGATCCGATGTAGATCTACTAGCATCCGTAGCTTGGCTGCGTTTCGGTGACCTCTTTGGAGAAACCGAAGGTTTTGTCTGTGCAATTATGGACGAAGTTATGATGACGAACAATTACCGGAGATTTATTGTGAAAGACGGCACGGTTGACATCTGTCGGGCATGCCACCGGCCGGGAGAATCAATCAGGCATATTATCTACGGGTGTTCTCGTCTAGCTAACGGAGAGTACTTGCATAGACACGACCTGGTAGCCAGGATAATTCATCAGCAACTTGCTCTGAAATACAGCCTTGTGGAATCTGAGGTGCCGTACTACAGGTATGTGCCCGACCCAGTTCTTGAAAATGGAAATATCACATTGTACTGGGATCGATCCATCATCACTGACAGGACTATTGTTGCCAATAAGCCTGATATAGTGGTGGTGGATCGATCAGAGCGGCGCGCAATGATTGTTGACATAACCGTCCCGCATGATGAGAACCTCGTGAAAGCTGAGAAAGATAAATAAATCAAGTATCTTGATTTGGCTCGCGAGGTTGTCGACATGTGGCATCTGGACTCAGCAATCATCGTGCCGATAGTCGTGACAGCCAATGACTTAATAGCCGAGAGCCTCGACCAACACCTGCGGAGGCTCTCGTTGGGCAGCTGGATCAAGGGCTTGATTCAGAAAGCGGTACTTCTGGACACGGCTCGCATTGTCAGGAAGTTCCTCTCTCTGGAGCCCTGACCGCCGGTAGCTTGGACCCTGTTCCCCGATACCGGTGGGCTACTATTTTTTATATGTCGGAGAAGGTATGTCTGTCTTTTTTTTTTTTTTTTTTTCAGGATGGGAAATCATCAAATGACCCCTCCCGCTCTGGGTGGAGCAGAAGGGAGTGTCAGACTCTTACTGACTAAAACCCACCCGTGTTCCTTCCTTAGCCCTTTATGTTCCAGGGCAGCGGTAACCCTTTCGGACGATTCCGCTACCCCGGCAGGCTTCGGCCCTCTCGGGCCCCGTCATCTACGCTGACATCTCTTTGAGGCGCACGTGGAACACATACGCGCCGTCCGGCACGGGCCTGGTCCTGATCGGACGGAGAGCTACCCATTGCTCTCCGCCCGCAGGCCCGCGCCTACGGTGGCCGGGAGTCGTCACGCGGCTCCCGACGCTCGGAGCGTCTCCCTCGGCGGCTGAGGCGTGAGGATCTCTCCCTTGCCCATCCCGCCACCTCCTTCGCTAGCATGACTGCTTCGCAGAAGGAGGTGAAGGTATGTCTGTCTCTCGTTAACATCAGGCATGTTTTAATTACTGTGGGCGTACTATGGGTAGTGTTGGTTATAGCACAATAGAAAAACGGTTTAGAGTTCAAATCGAATTATAATTTACGAACAGGTTAGTCACACTTGCGAATCACACACCATAGATTATACAGTATATTATTGTCACACACTCTATCGTTATCGTTGAGTTGTGTCTCAACGATACGGAACGCAATTGACAGTTTCTATGCACATGTTGTTCGTACGATGACCAATGTTTCGATTCATCCGAGAGCTCTGCTTACACCGCTTTTGTAGCAAACGGATGACTGCGACATATATTTTTAAATGTTTTTGATATCCTTTTGTTATATTTTTGTATAAAAATATTTAAAAATGTAATTTGTAAGAATTTAAATGAAATAAAGGAGATAATAATGGGAGAATCGATAACATTCCGATTTAGTCAATCACTAGCGTATATGTAAAATAAATGGCTTTTGCACAGCTCAACGATAGCGACAGATGTTTTTGTGTGAGTAAGTTGTAAGGTGCATGGTAAATGCACGCTATGTTGGATGAGTTAAGGTTTATAATTAATTGATTGTGTAGTACGTTCCGATTTATGAATTGTAAGTGTGTGCGCGACTTTGTATCTATTGCTTTTACTGAACTACGAGTACATACATGTGTAGTAGTGGCGGGGTAGTGGGATCGTGTTAAGTTCTTAACGACATGTACATACAAGTATTTCTGATACATTTTCAACTACATATCTCCCTCTATCCTATATCTATGATTGAAGCCCAACAGAATGAATTTTATACCCTAGCATTATTTCCCTTCACAACTCAATCACCATTATGAAAATTGTTGGAAAAGGGCGTCCACATTACTTGCATTCGAATACCGGTGCCTGTGCAATAACACCTAGTGGATGACTCGTGTCAATTTTTGATGTAACATCTGTACTGCGCACTTTTGGAGTAAAACCGACTTGTATGCCATGACGGAAAACGGTATGACACTCTCCTGTGCCGTCATAGTTCTTTCTCCGTCATTAGTTTATTGACTTGCCATCAATTTCAATTCGTTTCACATCTATTCCGCCGGGCGTCCCGTGACGGCCTACTTTTTTTTTTCTATTCAGCATGACCCTATAATGTTTCCACAGCTGGGACACAGGCCTCCTCTCGGCGAGAGGGAGAGGGTCGTAATCCACCACGCGGGTTCATTACGGGTTGGTAGATATCACATGAATTCGAATTTTTGGTTCTAGGATATGCCGGTTTCCTCAAGACGGTTTCTTTCATTGTTTTGAGAGCAGTGGTGATGAAATAATTTACACAAACTAAAGTGCCTGTCGGAGATCAAACCTACGACTTACAACTCGTAATTTACGGCCGTTACCACTGGGCCATCACTGCTCCTTCTTCATCTTTTTTCTATTAGGTTAATGTAAAAGAGTCACCGATCTGGGCAAGGATTCTGCACAGCAAAGTTTATTGATAAGTGGCTGCACTTCATATTACAATAGATTAACATTAATATTTAAATTACATCGAGAAATGGGTCTGGAATAATTTAATACAAAAGTATTAAGAAGTTTCAATGACAACTGACTTTGGCACGTGTACACCACGCCGATGTAAAAGTGTTGCCATGGCAGGAAAAAAAACAAGCCACCTAATCTGTGGTCAAAACTTTGACGAAACACACGCAAACTTTTTGATTGGCGTTGGCGCTCTTTTGCTTCCTTTCCTTTCATTCGCTCTTTCAATTTACAGAAAATGGCTTCCGAAGAATTGGTGACTGAGCAATTTCAATTTTTCGGTTTAGATGTGCCTAAAGAAGTCATAAGTAAATGTGAGTACTCAAATAATTCGCGATAAGCAATAAACTTGTGCATCTATCTGTTCATCAACTTTACCAAAAGTTTTGAGAATAACTTTAAACCGCTTCAAAATGAATGTTCAAGGTTGTTCCATTATTCACTTCTTTTTCTAAGGCGCAAGTTTATGCGAAGAATACAACATCGACGCTGAATCTTTCATTGAACAATGGATGGCCTTCAGTTTAAACCATTTAAACGGTGCATCACCGAATTTGGACATCTTGGATACATTTGTGAGAAAGGAATTTTCCAAGCGGGCGGCGCATCGTTCCAACGCAACCGCTAAAGAAAACGGACAAGTGGGTACCGGCACAAGTTTGACGGTTTACGGGGCACCCGCTTCAGTTCAGTATCCTTTTTAATGCGCATGCTCCACGTGTTCATTATTTACCAAAGTATTTGTAACTTTAAGTTTGTTTCTTGTCTTTTATTAGCCGCCCGTCTAATTAACGGTTTATTGTCGATTGTTTGTTTTTTTAGTGTAAGGTTGGTTAATGAGTATTATTTCATCAACAATCCTTAGCGTTGATACAGATCAGACAATGAAGTTCTATCAAATTATATGGCCACAACACCAAAGGTATGATCAATTAGACCACTATGCTGTTTGTGTTATCAATTAAATTTTTTCAGAAGATTATAACCTAAGCACATTAGTATTTACATGTTTATACCAAAACATTTACTTCAGTAACAACTACCATATTTTTTACTAAACCCTTCATTGAATTTTGCTTTCATTGCAAATGATTGCACCCGCATAGTTGGTTTTTAAATGTTTTCTACAGGTATCATTGAACATTGATCACATCATTGAAGAAAGAAGGTTAGAGCCACCTACTTGCGCCTAATGGGTGTATGTCTAGTACCACAGTGCATAATTTCTGTGACTAGATCTACACTCATTGAGTGCTTGTAGGACTTCTATCAGCGGCGATAAGGGACAGAGCTCCATTTACATCAAGAGACGTTTACGGACTTGCAACAAAATATTTACAATATTGTATTTAATTCGTATTGTTCTCTTACTTATGGTAGGTAAGAAAACAATACGAATTAAGTCAAGCTAGTTTTACTAAAAGATTTTTGACATGTACTTAAAGATTCAACCTTGGGAGATGAATATTAGGGGGCGTACCATTTAACTTGATGATATTTGTGGGCGAGTTTGCTTCTGGTTCATGTTCACTACAAATCATGACTAGATCCATACTCGTCTGCAGCCATCAACTTAATCTGCATCTTCATATCTATTGGAATTTTGTAAGATGTCCATATGGTCTATGTTAACTTTTCATGTCAATAAAGTTAGGCTCGTTAATAATTATTTATTTGAAGCAGTTTCATACAGATTGTCATGTAATTGAATTAAATGAAATAAAATATGCCATTTTAATGATTTTCAGAGAGTTAAACATGACATTGAATCTGCACCGAATCAGTCAAATGATTTATGTCCAGCCACTTATTCTCCAACTATGTAAGTTTGGCCAAACTAGTTTTTTTTAAAGGAAGTTAGTATTCCAGCAAAAATATATGTGGACCTTAACTTGAAACTTCTGGGGTGCATTAAAAGAGCGCTCTACCACCTTGGCAACCAATCCCTTTGATGACACTTACCAAGTTTTTACTATGCCTTGAGCTATTTTTGTTTGCCTACAGCAACATGCAACCAAATTGATATCAATCTCCTTTTTAAAGTTGGTACAAAAAGAAGTGCCCTTCCCACTCCTCTTACTTTACTTACCTCTTTTTATTATAAGCATCCATCTCTCAATCACTAGTAAATATACATATCACAACATCATACCTATAATTCCTGAAGGATTGGGGCAAAGGTATTCCTCCTGATATTATAATGGCTCCCAGATGGAGTTGTTCAGTTACACAGACTGGCATAGAATGAGTTGCATATAGTACAGCTCTGACTTGGGTTAGGTCATGAGAATGAGCAGTTTGCTTTTAGCTATCCCAAACCAAAACCCATAGTCAAGCATTATTCATTAGGCATTCTCTGCTCATTTGTATGCAATGAAGTTGAGGTACAGTTTTATTTGCCAGGTTAGCTTTCCTATTCTTCTAGTTCTTACAAATGAAAGACCCATACATTTTATTTCAGTGGATCTGCTAAGTATGCATCAAGAACAAATACAGGGGCTGTAGTACACTCATATGGGGATGAGAAATTATTACAGAATATTGCTGATCCCTGTGGCCCTAATGACATTTTAAATCTGAAAATCACACAAGTACCTAATGATGATGGTGATATGTACACCAAAGCTATGTAAGTATTGTAAGAGTATACCACCCAAGCAAAAAATTGCAACAAGTGAACTCAAATGCCTACTAGGGAATTCTTATGCATTAAATTTGACTGCCTGAACAATAATGACTGGCTAATAGTGTTTTATTGATGACTGCCGCGGAGTCTTAGTAATAAATTTATAAAGTATTAACCAAAGTCAAATTGGCTAATAATTTATTGAAATAAAAATACCTGTCACATCCCTGAAACCTACCTATTTAAATATAATATTTCTCATTTCTATTCTAGGTTTGGTTTTGAACTTCTTCATGAAAAAGCTAGTATGTTTGATAACAACATTCGGTACTTATCTCAATGTATCATGAAGAAATGTGGAATCTCAGATGTAACATCAGTTAGGTGTAAAACACAGGTAGCTCATAATCTTCCAGTAAAACTGGCTTTCCACTGGATCTGTATGAGGCAGCAGCACCAGTGAGCTAGGAAAAATAATTTCTTCATTTTAACATTAATCCTTCGTGTGCTGGAATGTGGATCCACGCGAGATACAATGGCTTTGTAATTGTTTCTGTAATTATGGCATTCAACTGGTTAATATAGCATTCTATTGGTGGACTATTTCTTAGCACTCTAGTGGAAAGACAGTGTAATAGCCAAAGCCTAATATAAAAGTGTAGCTATAGTATAGAGTTTATAACTATCAAATTACAGGCTGAAGTATTGGTAGTGGGCCGCATAGAGTGTGATGCCGACGCCAGGCTCAACCCAAAGAGTGTCATCCTCCAAGGAACATGGGATCAATCACTTAGTCAAACAGTGCCAGTGGATTTGGACAAGTCTGTATTAAATTAAATTGATAAAGGTGTTTATTTTGATAGCAAGCAAGAGAGATCCTTTAAAGTTTGAGGGTAGGCGTGCGGATTTTGTAAATGATATGTTCTATTCTATGTTACGGGTTTGGTTTCCGCACTTAGTCCTTCAGGTGGGCCAAGGCGGCCGTCGGTGGTTATTCCAACCAGCCCACTTCCCTCCAGAAGCTTATTAAGTCTCCTGGTCTGTTGAGAACATCTGTGTAAAATCCGGGTGTCCCGAGGATTTCCGACCTAATCTGGGTGACGCCTGTGCACTCAAAGAGCACATGCGCGACGGTTTCATCAGCCTCCATGCAAGCTGTGCACGGGGGGCTGTCCGTTATACCTATAGTGTGGAAGTGTTTGTTTAGTGAGCAGTGTCCAGTGATGGTCCCCATCACCAGGCGCAGGCCTTTCCTGTCCAGGCGTAGTAATCTTTTGGTTAACTTGCCATCTAATGATGGCATGGCTTCCTTGGACTGCCTGCAGCCCGGTGACGAGGACCACCAGTTCACTGCTTGTGTGTGGGTTTGATTCTGTAGCCACCTGCATAGTTGATTGAAGTCCATTTGTAAATGATATCATTATTTCGTTATCAAGTCTAATATCACGTGTTCTGGTCATCGTTCTATCTAAATTATTTCCAATCAGTCAATATATGTGCCTGCGGTGGTGATGACGCCTTGCCGGTCCGGTGCAGCTATCACTGTGATAACAGCTGTCCATGATCAGCCATAAGTAGCATGAAAAGTTGGTTATAACGCCATCTGCCGGTGGACGAGAACTTGCCAGTTAAGATAGGAGTTAGGTGTAACAATGATGGTTGCATGATGTTTGTTTCAGCAAGTTTGTTGATATATTTTGTAAATTCTCTCTTATGGATGTACTGAATATTAAAAATTTAATACCTACTTCTCCTTGAGGTGCTTGTGGCTAAGTAATAACAGCCGCACGGTTCTATTAATCAGGTGAAGCTACGCTTGCCGCGGATGATCCGTGGATGGGTGACATACATATTAACACCCCTCCGTGCCTCGAAAAGCACGTTAAGCCGTTGATCCCAGTTGTAATTCGTAGATCTTTGACAGTCGTAACGGGTGGTCAGAAGCCCGAAAGTTTAACAACCAGTCTTACCAAGGGGTATCGTATTACTGGGTTGTGGAGGTCAGATAGGCAGTCGCTACATGTAAAATACTGGTACTAAGCTGCATCCGGTGAGATTTGAAGCCGACCCCAACATAGTTGGAATAAGACGAGGCAGATGATGAATAGCTACTTCTTGTTCAAACTTGCTTGGACCTAAATAAACACCTTAAATTTTTGTAACATAAGGTTTCAAAAGCATAATTCTCATAGCGTTATTATTTCTGTGACAGTGTGAAGCAGTACTCTTTATTTCCTGGTCAGACTGTTGTGATGCGAGGAGTAAATACGCGTGGTGACAAGTTTGTAGCTCACGAAGTGTTCTGCGACGCCTCGCCTCCTGCCGCGGACCACAAGGCTGATATGATGAATGTTTTAAATGGTATGTCCATGAGAAACAATTTTAACATATCTCTCATAAGAGCTGTTTGTCTGAGTCTGTGTTCTATTTGCCTGTCTTAGGACTGCATGTAATGGATATGAATAAGTTTCAATAATAAAATGTTTTAGGTAAAATGTCAATGGTGATAGCATCAGGACCATACACAACATCGGACAACATGGCATATGAGCCTTTGAAAGACCTAGTGACATACATTACGACACACAAACCTCATGTAGTTATAATGACTGGACCATTTTTGGACAGTGAACATACCAAAGTCAAAGACAATACAATGGCTGAGACTTTCAAGTCATTTTTCGACAAATTAATTGATAATTTAGGTGAATTAAGTAATTCAAGGTAAGCAGAATCGACCCCTCTATGTAAAGTAAATTATTTTCTTCGTAATTATTGTAAGAAGATTAAAATGTTTGTATTTCTTTGCAGCCCATACACTAAGATATACATAGTTGCTAGTAATAAGGACGCCTTCCACGTGAACATCTACCCGACGCCGGCATACCCTAGCAGGCGGAAACACACGAACATTCACTTCGTGCCCGACCCATGCACGCTAAATATCAATGGCATTATTATTGGTGTTACCAGCACAGACATACTCATGCACATCAGCCAAGAAGAGATATCCTTGTAAATATATACTTTTGTCATTATTCTAGAATTTTAGAACTCAGCACAGTTGTATGTATTACAGATGCTGGTATAGTTTGACCGAAACTGCTGTACCGCGCCTTAGGAATGCGCGGCGCGGCGGGAAAAATGCGCGGCGAGGCGGGGGGCGGGACGCCGTGAGCGATGACGAATGAGCGGCCTGCACTTGCCCCCCGTCTCGCCGCACATACCGAAGGCGCGGTATAGCGGTTTTGGTCAAACTATAATCCCACTAGTAATGAAAAGGGATGCAATCGTCAGGGAATAAATACATCTGCACTTTGTTTTTCTATACTAAACTTATATTATTAGACCTTATTTTTTGTTCTTGCTCTATATATAAAACATTTTAAGAATATTATTTATTGTTTTTAGTCAAAGTCTAATCATGAATTTCAAGTAAATAAATAATAATAATAATCGTTTATTTATAAAAAAGGAATACATTTACATTTAATACCTTAACAATTAAAAATAGCGCACAGTTGCTAATTTGCCTGAACTAGGTTGAACCTAGTGGCCATTAAAAGGCATTTTTAAACATCAAACTGTAGAAGAAATTAGAATTGATTCTAGTCGCCCCTTCCAAAAGATAGTTTCGTAAGAAGTATGCGCAAGAAATTCCATAGTTCCTCTTAAAATGTTTTACAATAGTTTGTATACATTAATTATTACAGAGGCATGGGCGGTGACAAACTCTCACGGCTCGCCGGCCACATTCTGATGCAACAGACATACTACCCGCTGTGGCCGCCGGCACAAGGCCTGGCCGTCGACGCCGCACTATGGGCTGCCCATGCGCAGATGTCCTGCATACCGCACGTCCTAGTACTGCCCTCTAACTTCAGATATTTTGTCAAGGTTTGTATAGTAATGACGTTACATGTGATCTTCTAGTTTTCACGACATGGTGCACTCCATATTGTCCCTCACAAATTACTCAATCCATTCATCTTTTCTTTGAATTGAAGACATCACATGATGGAAGAAGAGGCCCCTTAAATTACATCAAGTGATTGTCTTCAATATTGTTGAAAAAAAACTCAAATATTTATAATTATGTAAATTTTATTAAAAATAAACAAAAACAATAGAGGTTAAAAACTCGAATAAAAGCTGCAAAAACGAGTAATATTATCGTTGTCTTTCAGGAAGTAAATGGCTGCGTCGTGGTGAATCCGGAGCACCTCACCAAAGGTACGGGCGGAGGAACCTTCGCCCGCCTACAGATAACTAGTGACAACGACGATAAAAGAATCGCGGCTCAAATTGTACGCATTTAACAATAATTATTAACTAAAGTAATTTACAACCATTTCCCTCTTTTATTATTTCTTAAATAAGTTATAACATTTCGAGATTTGAACCTGATTGGAACATCCAAGGTTCATTGATAAAAAAATGTGAAACAAAAATGCTTTATGCCGCGTAAATAGGGTCGTTGAGTGAGATCTTGCCGCCTGGTCCACTGCGCAGCGCCATCTGTAGCCCCATGCGCGGCGAGTTCCCACACGATTTGCGTTCGTCAGCGGTGACGGCTTGACGATACCTAGAAAAAAACCGTGTCATTGTCACTTGTATAACCGGGCGTAGATTGAATGGGGAATAAAAAAAACTATCGGCTGTGCAATGCGGTAAAAGCTGATTGGGTTATTATTTACTTTTTCAATTCCGTCAATGGTTCAGTTTTGGAATTGCGAACTCCCGTCTCTGGATCGATGGTCGTCAATACGCATCTGAAAGTAACACAAAAACAATAAACAAAGTATATACTTAGGTACAAAAAATTAAGGGCAAACACTTTTGATTAAAAAAAACCCTTACCTAAAGCAGGGTTTAATTATTTCAAAAATATTTTCGCCGATTTTGAGGAACTTCCATTTGTCTTCGTCGTAAGCCTTAGCTCCAGTTAGCACGAAGTTAGATCTGAAATTACGCTCTGTAACTTGACTGTCCGATGCAAGACGACTGTTCAAGTCCTGGACTGAAGCCTCGTTGACGAGGTTGAAAGCCGTTTCATCAGGCAGAGCACCCTGAAAAGAAAATAATCTTACCGATCTAATGAAAAAAAAACCGACTTTGTATATTTCTAGATATTTTGCTTTGGGCACACGTAAAACTAGCCATTTAAAACATCAGTGTCTTTGGTTTTGTGTTTTCGTGTTTTGCACCGAGCGACTCCTTACACCGACAAGTAATTTTTCACGAGTTGTAGGTTGTAGGTACGACCCAGGTAGGTGCTTTACTTCTTGTAAATTTATTGTTTCATTACCATTGCTCTTAAAATAGTGAAGGGCAATATTGTGAGCAAACTGGCAAAAATATGAGCTCAATTGTAAATAATGAGACACAATTACTTTTCCTATTGTTACCGAACTAAAAATTCGAAGACATGTGTCATTGCCGGCACTGGGCCCGCGTGGTGTATTACGACCTACTCCCTCTCAAAGAGAGGAGGCCGGTGTGTGTCCCAGCAGTGGGAACATGATAGGCTGCAGATTTTAATTGTTGAGTGATTTTCTTGGAAGTCCGTTGTTGTATTTTTTTTTTTTGTTAAATCTATTTTTACTATTCACTTTAGTTGTACCTACCCCACAAATTCGTAATCACTACTTGATAGGAAGTTTAATAACATTGTCAACATACACTTAGTGGATAAAAACGTATTATTGAAGCTAACTCGAAAGCCACCCAACCCAAATTAATAAAAAAAATTACCGTGCGAGCTTCCTATATCAAATGAAAATCACTCTTTGAAGTTGGTTAAAAATGCACTCAACAGTTTTACGTTTCTATACCTAATCTTGGCAAAATTTGTAACATGCTAAGATAATTAACAAAACGCATTCTTATAATTAAAGTTACTGTATCATTTACTAAAGTTACTGTTATTGCTTGTTCTTTCTTACCACTTCAGAAAAGGGTATGGTGTAGGTAATAATCTTGTTATCAACTCTGCTTTAAGTGGTCTTTGATAGCATAAAACTCATTTAACTTATCAGTATGTGACCCGGAATGTTAAGGCCATGCAGTAACTAGCAATAGCAAGATATATTTTCTTTCGACAGCTAACAAATTGGTTGTATGGGGTTTTTCCGTACATTTTTTTGGGGTGGACAGACGGAATAACCGGTTTTATGCAAGCCTTTATTCCTGACCACAGCCTTTTTTTTTTTCAAAAGGTTTTTCTAATATAATGAGGAGCAGGCTTGCTATAAAAAATATCTTAAAAGGGTTCTGTTTGTATCTTTTGATGTACGGAACTCAAAAAAAGGAGAGGCAAAATGGAAGACGACCTATGGCTGCCACTCTTTTGCGACTTACCGTGTCGTTCTTCGTGAATTTGTACATTTTATTAGCGCTACCACGCAATTTACGGCAATTTTCCGCTGCATAATAAACCAAGCGGTAGTTGACAGACGAGCGATCAATCAATCTGGAACATATTTTATTAGATTACAATTTACATACTTTAAAAGAGGTACTGAAAATGTAATTGCATTCTACGTATCTAACGTTGAATGCAATTACATTTTCAGTACCAATAACTTGTAATAATAATACGTATTTACAGTCTGTAAAAAGTCATGTTGATAAACTTTATCAACTGTGAGCTATATAGGTACACGACGTTGATAACGCAGAAATAAATAGGCAATGTCTACAGCACAACAATGTTCCTACACAAAAATAAACAACGTCGTGATAAAGCGTAACTCTTTACCTCGAGAACCATTCGCTTGCCTCCCAGCCGCAATCATACACACTTACTGGATCACCCCATACAATTGCCGTTTTAGGTTTTTGTAGAGCTACAATCTAAAATAAAATAATAAAAATCTTTATCTATTATCCAGTCTGAAAGTCCTTAAATAGTGATAACTATTTGCGCCCTGCGGTTTCACCCGCTTAAGTTTCGATCCCGTGGGAATATCGGGATATGTCCTAATGCAGGACATTGTCTACCCATGTGCTAACTTTCATCCAAATCTTTTCATTTTATATTAGTTTAGATTCCAATCGTAATTATAAATACGACAAATCGTTGGGGTGTCACTGACTCTAGCAGGGCCACTATCAGGGATTTTAATTTTGATAACACAAAAAATTTGTGGCCAAATATCAGAATTTGGGATTATAGGTGGCCGATCTGGAGAGAGTCTCCCCAGCAGGGCCACATTATTTATATCTCAAAGACTAGGGCACCAAGCGACGATCTGTTTTCTCCCATATTTTGTCGCTAATTAGTCGCAATTAGTCACCAAGTTACAGATTGAAGAAGAATTCAATTACCCCATACAGTGGTACAAGATGGTTCGATCTAGCTCTTGGACTATACCTTACTAATTGAACTCATTATATCTCCTAAACTAAGACCCGATTAAATCTGTGACTTGGTGACAAATTGCGACTAATTAACCCCGTCAGTTCGTGCTGACATCTCTTTGAGGCGCGCGTGGAACACAACGCACCGTCGACCCGGGCCTGGTCCTTACCGGGCGGCGAGCTGCCCATTACTCGCCGCCCGCAAGCCCGCGCCTACGGTGGCCGGGAGTCGGCTGTTGACTCCCGTCCAGGGCGTTTCCTGCGGCGGCTAGGGGCGTGAGGGCGCAGAGATTGCCTATCCCTCACGCGCTCTGCCTCCTCCTTCCCGGGCATTATTGCTTCGCAGAAGGAGGTAATGGCCTCCCGTTCACTCTCGCTCCGTACCATGGCCTGGACCAAGGCCGGACGCGAGAGATCGCCGTCGCCAATCGCCGCCACGAGGACACGGCGGTGCTCCGCCCAAGCCGGGCAGACCTCCACCGTATGCTACACCGTGTCCTCCGGGCGATCCACACAGTGGTGACACCCTGGCGTTTCCTCACGCTTTATCCTGAACAGGAACCTCCCGAAACAACTGTGTCCGGTGAAGACCTGCGTCAGGCGGAAGGTGGCGCCTCTCTAGCCAATCCTTAAAGAGGGGACTTATCGCCGCTATTGTGGCGTGCTCAGCACTGGGTTGCAACAATCGCACTCTACATGCCGCTATGAGATCCCGCCGGAGCTCTGTCCGCTGTACCGTGATTTCTCGCGGCAGCGGAGTTACGCCCCGGCGTTTTGCCTCCTCTTGTCACTCCCATATGTGGGCGAGGACTTTGGCCTCCAGTTCCCATGGCGGCAATCCGACAAGGAGGCTCGCCGCCTCACCGGAGACCGTGCCGTATCCTAGGATTAGCCGGACAGCCATGACCCTTTGGGACGCGTTCAACCGGCGGGCTGGTCGCCGCCTCAGGGAACGCGCCCATACCGGTGCCCCGTAAAGGGCCATGGACCGCACGACCCCCGCATAGAGCCTCCGGCAGGAGGCGTTTGGTCCCCCTAGATTGGGCAGGAGCCGCCTCAAGGCAGCCCCGGCCCGCTCCAGTCTGGGAGCCAAACGTCGGAAGTGCTCCACGAAGTTCCACCGGCTGTCGAGGGTAGGTAGGTTTCTATCAGTGAAATATTTTTTGCTATCGGTTCAATCCAAACCTTCTACCTCTTACAAACAAACAACCAATTTTAGCTCTTTGTAATATTAGTTTAGATAACCTACCTCAGCTAGGTTGACGCTCATGGTTTCCATGTTTGCATGATTCAAAGTAAGAACAGAATTTCTTATAGTAGGGGATACTTGTAGAAGTTCAGGGTAACCTCTCGCTGTTATGAAGTTGTTCTTGTCATCGACAACCATCAAGACTCTGAAAATCAGGAAGTAGATAGATAGATAACCCATTTATTCAGTACACAAAAAGACAGCACAACACACAAAAGCACAATTAAATGATAACAAATTATCAAAATAAGGTGTTAATATACTTACACAAAAGAAAAACAAGTTCCTAAAGAATTAAAGTGGCACCATGATATACTTTAAATCAAATACCGAACAAAGTGTGGTATGCGTCTCAACGTTGTACCAACTGGGAATCCAGCTCAGCATGTGCCAGGCAAATATACCTGACGCTGATATTCGTCTGGATCCCGGCAGTGACATACGGACGTATGTATTATGACACAGACATAACATCACGTGTGTACTCCGAAGGGTTCAGCAGGAAAATAATTTAGGTTATAAATAATAATAATTATTATAGCAAACCAAATAGAAACTGGATGTGGACCTGGTGCCTTGTGGACCGATTGCCCAGGCGAAGTTTTAAAGAGTATTTTATGTATCTGTTGTGGAACTTGTGGACAACAAATCAAAAATGTATTAAGCAAGTGTTCCTTTAAACGTCAGGTGAGAGGCACAGGAGGAATGATGTGATAGTGATAAAGCAATGGTGCGATTTAAAAGATGTAGTGACAAACATTTTAAAGAGTGTGCTTAGATGGTTTAGTCTTGTTGAGAGGATGAGTGAAAAGCGTCTAAAAAAAGGTATTTGGTATGCAGAATAGATGTGAGGGAAATGAGACCCGCCGGGTGGGAAAGACATGCAGGGTGGCAGGGCCATCGACGCGCAACCTGTTACCATAGATTCAGCTCATGATTCTGAACAACGCAGGGGGCGTTGCACTGTTTCGTCGGTTTATGTAAAAATTGCTGTTTCATATGTTTTGACCGCGTAGGTGGTTATTGCACTTTTCTATGAAACAGCAGATTTTTTGACAACCGAAGAAAAATGTCTACGCTAGAGGGTCTAAAAGCATGTGCTGAATTCATGGTTTCAGTTTGCGTATCGATGCCACCCTGTGTGGTGGTGACTTTATTGGTGATGTTCTTCAGAAAGGTCAGATGCGTAGTACTCGCAACCGGCGTGCGTGTATGGCCAGATCCATGAACGTAAACAAAGCAAAAGGAGTATGTAAGGATCGTAGCAGGTGGCATTCTGTAGTTTCTGCCTACCCCATGGAAAGAAGGCGTGGGCTTATGTACCTATGCATGTAAGAGGCACATAAATAAACAACAACTTAAAGCATATATCCATACAAACCTGTCTCGGAGCCATCCATCTCTTAATCCCATATAAGTACATTCAACTGTGTTCAGTAAAACAGGTGCGCATGACTTGATCGGGTACACATTGATCGTTTTCAGAACCCCGACTCTTTCCCAAGTATCTGGTAGTTTTGGCGGCTTGTCTTGAGACAGACGATACGCTAAGTAAGCGCCGCCAAGAACACCGGTGGCAGTTACTGAAGCCGTCACGTAATATGGAACTGGAACAAGCGATAGCGAAGGTTAGCAGCCTGTCTATGGCCTAGGCCTGGGGCATCCCGCGGCTGATCCCAACCAGCACTAATTGCGTAACACACTAACAATCACAATGTGACTGAATCATTTTGAAGGTCCTTCAAAATGATTCAATATTCTTCAATGAAGGATATTGCCAATCCATTGCTTCATGTGTTCGAAAAATTTGTCTGCTCAACAATGTTAAGAACGCAATGAATGTTGTTGAACTGTCAAAATGAAAGTCATTGCTACTGTTAGTGTGTTACGCAATTACCCCACTGATGGACAGATTGGATGAAAGAGCTGCGTGCTGCTGGTATCTGCGAGGCTGAGCGTATGGATTGGGTGGGTTTGTGGTGTGGGCTGCCAGAGCTGATGGCGTTTACGAGAGACGAAGAAGTAGACCATTATTTCTTACCCAACCAACAATACTAGCGGGCTTAGGTCGCATTATGGGGTACGCTACAACAAGGACAGGACATAATTATCCTTCAGTCCAGCTACCCACATTTTCTTTGGTCTCCCCTTACCTACCCACACATTCATTCTCAATCATACCTACTCTTAAAATAAAACGAGGTCGGGGAACAATATGAAGTCTCCTCTCAATTGATATCATCAAACCAATTCACAAGTGTGTCCCTCCCCTCACTGCCCTCTAGTGAATGGTTCTATAAAAACGGTTTTAATAAATTATGCAACTGTGAAGTTTACCAATAATACCTATTATTGAGCTCAGACGGTCGCTCACCGAGTCGCAAAATTTCGCTTTGGAGTTTGCCAAAGAGTGATGGAAAGCAGCATTCTGGGTGTAAAAAGACAGGATAGAATTCGGAACACCACGCTGCGTTTTGGATACTGGATGTAGGAGAGAAGGCTGCCAGACTCGAATGGGATTGGGCAGGTCACATCACCCGCAATCCAAAAGCAAAAGAATCCACAAAATGGGTGCCTGAAGATGGCCGGCCCAGAAAGAGATGGCCTGGACGCGTACCGCGATAGCTGGTTCGAGGTGGCGCGGGAAAAGAGTTCCTGCTAGAATTTGGGGGAGGCCTTTGCCCAGTTGTGAGACAGTACAAAAAAAATATAATGGGTAATTATTACTTGTAAACTACTCAGTTATATGTACCTATATATAAAGTTATTCAAAGTAAATAGGTGCCCTAACCTTTATATTATAACCCTGTTAGTTACATGATTACATCGTGCACGTGTGATTATTGTTTTAAAACTGTCATACTTAATATCTTTTATCCTTTTACACAAACATAAAACAAGGTTGAATTTAATATGAGTACGATCACACATTAAATAAATAGTGTCAACAGCAGATAGCATGATGTTTTATTAGAAAGCAGCCTCTTAGCTCTTAGTAGTTGATTTTTAGGCGCTTTATGGAGTGTACTTTTATTTTCTTTTTTAAGCATAATTTTGTTGATTGCACTTAGGTACATCAATAATAGTACGTGCAATATTAAGTATCTTCATACATTTACTGTCTTTTCATATGTATAAGCGTGCTTCTACATTGCATATTTACATAAGTACTGTTTAGACCGGTTCATTTGACATAGAATTCGACTCAGGGACACGATAACCGACTATTATTTATGTTGTTGCAATGGTCGATTTTAGTAGCTGTTATTACCTTAATTGAATGATGATTAAGGTTAAATATATTAATTTAATTGAAAGGAGATAGTTAACGAACGAGTGTACTTACTCAATATTTTGTAAAAATTCAAATTTCTTACCGTGATTGGACATTTTTTAGGAGCAAATGCCAATAATTATGTTAGGAAAAAAAATCTTTGAGACTGAAGGACAGAGTGCCGTCGCGTCGTCGACCGACTGTCGGGGCAGAGCGTTACAATAATACTGCCTAGATAGATTAGGTTGAATAACTTGTATGTAGCTACCTATGTATTGTATTGTGTGTGTAGTGTCAAAAGTGTCGTCTGTGGATCTCGCTGTTATGTTTACGATACGATACGATTACGGTACCTATGAAATATGATATTCTTTTGCTGCAACTTTTTTATGTCAAATGTGTTCTAACATCAATCATCAATCTTGATAATTATGTTAATTTTATTTTTTTCCTTCTAATTTTATAATTTGTGTTCATAAATTAATTTTATTAATTTAACTATTTTTATCGTGTTTACACCTAGTTATATGTGCATGCTGTGGTCTTCTGTAATTGAAGGAGCACACGTAAAAGAACCTTTTTTATTATTGTAATTATCTATTGTATATATGTGTACTGTCATTACCATTACCATTAGATAAAAATAATAAAGTAGGTAGGCGAGCCTTGCTATCAGGAAAAATCAATCCCTGAAGGTAACAAACTGACAAAAAAAAAACAGACGAAATTTTCAGGACGTCTGTTGACTTCCAAAGCTTATGCAATGCAATGTTATCTAGCAGCTTCAGTGATACCTAAGTACATTTCAAATATTTGTATTTTAATGGCAATATTTTAGTGTTGGATCTTGTGTAGTCTAAATATTAGCCATTTCTACCTAAGAAATGGCATTTTTTTAATTTAAGTCGTTTGCATATGAGGACGTCTAAATAGATCTAATAGATCTCAGTAGGTACTTCATGGATAGTCCGTTATGCTCCGATATCTCCACACAATGGATATTTATAATAGGGGTTAAAGTATGAAATTGCCGTTTTATTGTAATAGGTACTTCGAATTGGCATAGAACCTTCATGGTTTGAGATTTTTGAGTGAAACTTTTTTCACATGGTACCTATGAAGTTCTTCTTTTGAAAAATGTGCAACAGTCGATTATCGACTTTCAGTTATTTTTTTTATTCAGCTTAGACAAGAAAGATGGATACTTCGAAAATTCGTGTTATTTTTTAATGCGAGTTCCGACGCGGAACTAACGCGGCAGAAACAGCTCGCAATATCAATGTTGCGTTTGGAGAGGGGAGTGCTAAATGAACGCACCGTGCGATTTTGGTTTAAACGCTTTCGTGATGGAAAAGCAAAGCTTACCAATAAAAAGGTAATGGTAACTGTTTGGTGGTCTCAGCATGGTGTTATTCACTATAGCTTTCTCCGATCTGGTCAAGCAATAACGGCAGATGTCTACTGTGCCGAACTCCGAACAATGATAGCAAAACTAGCAGTGAAACAGCCCCGACTCATGAATCCATCTTCACCATTATTGCTCCATGATAACGCTCTCGCGTTATCATGGAGCAATAACACACGAGCACGAGAAACCGTTTTAACTCTACAGGAACTGCAATTAGGAACCATTCGTCACCCTCCGTATTCGCCAGACGTTGCTCCAACGGACTACCATTTTTTTCGTGATTTGGACAATTTTCTACGTGATAAAAAGTTTTCTTCTCAGGAGGCAGTACAAAATGCTTTCACACAGTTTGTCGAATCTAGACCACGAGAGGTCTATCGCAAAGGCATAAATGACCTTCCTATTAGATGGCTGCAAAGTATAGATAATAATGGCAATTATTTTGATTAAATCAATATGTTAAATTAAAAAAAAAAAAAAACAATTTTTTAGTACAAATCGGCAATTTCATACTTTAACCCCTAATATATCTATACCTTATTTGATGGTATTGTATATTTTAACTGCTGTGAATAAAAGAAGCGCTACTAGACGCAATGAAATAGGTAGTTAAAACCAGTTGAACATACCCAGACGCATGCCTCAAGCTCGCTGGCAAAAGTGCATGGCCGCATGCATCAAACCACCGAAAGTCTCTTGCACCCTGAACATAATAGCTTCAACTAGAACACGTTGTCATTTACTAGACTGTAGTGTACTACCTCTGTACCTATTTGTAAGAATCACAATAAATAATGCAGGTAGAGACGATAGTATTACTAACGCATGTATGTTGGTTCTGTTACTAGTCTGGGTGCATGAATCAAATATCTTTTTTATTTGTCAGGCTGTTTGATTGCTAAAATTGCCACGATATTCCATTTGGAGCCCCTAACTGGTATCAATAGCCAGGTCCACCTGTCTTCCTCACTGCCTATCCCATGTTAGAATTATGTTTCGTGATTTCATCTTGAAATTCTTTAATAGTCGATTTTGGCAATAATGAAAAAATCTTTGGTAGTAAAGTGGCAACATTAAAACTGAAATGTCATTACTGTCTTGTCAACGTGTCTCGTCGGTACCTAGTGGTATTGTGCGAATGGAATGGTTCAAATAATTTATTCGTAAAATGTGCAACTTGTACCGAAGATAATAGTGCACAATAATTATAAAATTAACTAGCGTAACATATAAATATTAAATATCAGCTAAAAATATGGTTTTACTGGGTAATGATGAGGTAAGCATCACTCATTAGGTACAACTAAATTTTTTCTCCCATATTTCTATTACCTAAATAAAAAGCAATTTTTGTTTTCAGTTCCTTGTAGAGCTGACAAAGTTATTTCAAAAAGCACGTACTGCAGGATCAGTTACTATGACTATGAAAAGATGTAAGTTTAACTAAGAGAAGATTGATTTTGTATTGCTTGTAATAGTGTACCTATTAGTAACATGTTTTATTCTTGTCTCAGATGATGGTCGTACTAAACCGGAACCTCGTGATGGAAAGCCAGTAGTGAAAAATCCAGAATACAAGTGTTTGGTACGGGCACAATCAAAGAGTAAAAAAATATCAACAGTTGTAGAACAGCGAGATGTGGAGACATTCAGTACTGCATATTCCAATTTGCTGAAAACAAGCGTAAATGGATTAAAACGTTTGAAAAAGCCGAAGAAAAAAGCAATGGCTACACAGTAATCACGTTTAGAAGCAGACAATGTGTCAAGACTGAAAATTAAGTGCGCAATATAGTGTTATGAACAAAATGTGAACTTTGCTATTTAATACACCACCGTGATATCCTAGCTGGTAGGATGAGGTCCATTGAAGTGTGCTCTTCTCTCTCTGTGAGATCTGAAGAGTTGGAGTCTTGCCTGCAGTTGCTAGTGATGCAGACGCAGTCATTGACCATCTGTCCAATGCACCTGATTTTTATATCATTCATACTTTATGTTATATTCTCCCAATAAAGTTTTATCAGCAGTGTTTTTGTATTATTTTATTTCTGGGGAGCAATGAGATAAAATTATAAGAGAAATTATGTAATTTTAAATGAATTATGAAATTCATGAGAATAACATTTAAAATACGAACAATAATCATAGAAAACTTTATTTATATAGAATAATATGAGTTCAAGATTATGAGTTAACAATTACAATGATATCACATTATGAGACCAATACATTTATAATTAATACAATCAAAATAATATCTGAATTTTTTAAACATGCTGATTACTTATATTCATATCACTTTATATCAAAATATATTACATTTATTTAATATTTATATGAGTTTATTAAACCATAATTTATTCAATTAAATGAACACCCCATCAGAAATAATACTGGTTACGAATTATAAATGTTGGTAGTTATGATTTCAAACAAAAGATGATTAGTTTTTTATATTTTATACAAAGTTTTATAGTATCACATTCGAAAATGCTAGTCATTATTGCACCAAGTCATGACTGAGTATATGAATTACTAAAACGGCTGAAGCGTTTTTTTTTACTGATATTCATATGCCATGTTGTAAATGTGAAAAATACACGAATATCATCTAATTCAGCTGCAACACTGATATCTTTTATTTAATATGAAATTTTTAGCCAAATTACATTGGGACCTTAGGTCAATTTATTTAATTCCCGTATGCTACATTATACATGGTTTCTTATAGATATAAGCACCCAACTTGAATACCCAATTATTATTATATTTACATTTCAATTCTTCTTTCCTCATTATAAAAGACTAATAAAATGAGGCGCATCAGGGATTCAAATCATTTCAGGGGTTTACCCCCGAAATCGGGACAAAACTAGGAAAGGGATTTCAGTCATAGTTAATATAGTTTATTGCCAACAACACCAAGGGGTCTCAATTTGGCCCCATTTATCCCTGTATCCATGTTTACCCCATTTTACGATAAATAACAGTTTCTTTTTAAGCCAAGCGCACATTACAGCCGCAGCGCAACGCATTTTCATGCAAAAAAGTGCAGCCCGCCTAGTGTGCATTGGTTCATAGTTGAAAATGTACGAAAGTGATGAAGGAGGATTTCTGCAATGCGTTGCGATGTGGTGCGGCTTGCCAAATTTACGTTAGTCTTTATAGTACGTTTTTCGAAGTGAGCCGTTTGAGGCAGGCGTTCCTGACTTGGTCGTTGCCGAGTCGCTCGGCTTCCTGTAACACTCGACGGAGGTCGTTCGTTCGGTCGTTGCGCGCGGCGAGAATATAAGCGCTACTTACGTTGCGACATACAAGGTAGCAGGATATCTGGGAAAATGTGATTTATTTTAGAATTCGTTAAAAAAGGACAGGCTCAAAAGCCGACCTAAGTGCTACACTTGTCAAAATTACTATTGCGCCAGGCAGCGATGGAAACTTGTATCGCCTGAGATATGTTTAGAACCAAATCCAACTTTGTCCTAAACATATTTCAGGCGATACAAGTCTCAAGCTCCATTCAAGGATGGGCATTGTACTATGCAGTAGAATAGGCCCCCGGCCCAATTATTAAGCCAGTATCAAAATTTTACTTGCCAGTATTGACTCAGTTAATTTATGAACATTCTGGTGAACTTATCAGTGAAGGGACGTAGTCCATGTTATTGTTGGTATACCTTTATAGTAACGCTGTGTATGTCTCCAATAAGGATCTCTGCTTGCTCATCATACAGCTGCCCTCGCGACTCGCAGCGAGCCACAACTGCGCTTACACCAGACTCCAATACTTGATCACTCATTAGACTGGAAAATATAAATTGGAATATTTAACCCCTATATTTATTAATGTTGCTTAAACTCTCTAGCGGCATCGTCCGAAAGGGTTACCGCTGCCCTGGTACATAAAGGGCTAAGGAAGGAACACGGGTGATGATTTCCCATCCTCAAAAAAAAAAAAAAAAGTACGACAGTTAAACGTAAAAAAAGTATGGTTAGACAGTCGCTAACCATTACTTAATTTAAACAACGTTTATAAATATGGGGTTAGATGTTTAGTAGTAAAGATCGGATTTTTTGCATATTTTGGCAACTTTTTCAGGTAATTGCATACTTTACCCAAAATCTACTGATCGTCTAAATTTGGGCTTGTCCTCTATGATTTCAGTTGTATGTAATCCGATTCTAATTATGACCTAACGGGCCCTGGAGGGAATTCACTTAAATATTGACGTTAACTTTACGTAAAAAGAAAAAATCTTATATTTTTAAAAGTTATTAATTTTGTATTCCAAAATTGTTGGAATATAGATACTTAAATTCGAAAAAAATATTGCAGCAGTCGACTTGTTGAAGAAATCTATGATTATTCGTTTCTATGTATGATGTCTTGGGCTCATGTGGTCGTATATACCTCAACATATAAGAAGCTTTTAAAAACTTACTTATTAAAAAAACATTGCTAGGGAAGGTAAAATAAAAAGTCTGGGAACGAAAGTTTCCAGCGACAATCTACTGACAAAGACATTTTAAAATGATTATTATTATTACCTAGCTGCAGTTTCTTTGGACGCTCGTATACATTTGGCCAACGTCTTGACTTCCATAAATCTGTCGGAATGCACCAGAAACCTCGCTACGTGGATGTAAATGTTCATGGAATCCAGCTTATGTTCAGTTATGATCCTAGAAATAATTCGAAAGTAGTTACAAACATTACGAAGATGCGAGTTCGAAACCTTGTAAGTGTGAAAGCTGACGCAAGATCGCATTGCAAAAATCCCCTTCCTATATCAGTTTTATACATTTTGTATGAACTATCCACACTACAGGCGGTTTTTGAAGTGAAAACTTCTTGCGGCGTTGTGCACTTTATTTGTGATGGGTAAAAAATGTTAAACTCGCGTCAGGACACGTGACCTGATCGAAAATTGACGGAGCTCGCGTCAGGACACGTGACCTGATCGAAAATTGACGGAGCTCGCGTCAGGACACGTGACCTGATCGAAAATTGACGGAGCTCGCGTCAGGACACGTGACCTGATCGAAAATTCGTAAGACGGAGGAAGAGTAGACCGCATTCGAAAATATCAAAAATGCACAACGTTAATATTCAAGTTTTCACTTCGGCCGGCACTCCCGGAGTGCAACCCGTTTTTTTTATTGGAATGCAATACGCTGTGACCCGTAGTGGCTGTAATTTGAGCTTAGCTTAAAGGTCCAACTACAAAGTTAATATAATACAGCACTTTAATTGCGTAACACACTATCCATCACAATCTGAATCATTTTGAAGGATATTGCTAATCCATTGATTCATATGTTCTAAAAATGTTTCTGCTCAACAACGTAAATAACGCAATGAATATTGTTGAACTGTCAAAATGAAAATCATTGCTGCTGTTAGTATGTAACCCAGCAGGGTCCAACAGTGATACTATTAAAAATAATAATCAGAATATTACGGTAAGAGTGTAATTTGAGTACTTACTTGATAGCTAATTCGAACCCCACTTCAATCGTAGGTCCACTAGCCAGTACGACAGCTACAAGTCTTATTTTGTCCGTATTAGACCCAAATAGCGTTAGAGGCCTTACATCCGTGTTCTCGGACTCTTTCCGAGCACTCTGTATAGGTATTGCCTCATTTAGGACCCTCTCTGTCAGTCTCCCACTTGCTTCGCACGATGATAGATACTTTGCGAGTTCAATCTGACGTGTAATAGAAGTCATGAGGTTATCTATGGTCACCTTGTCCAGGTTGAAGTGGAAGGATCGTGCGTCACTTGTTTCTGGGAACAAATGATGAAACTTATAATTATTTTATTTAAAACATATTTCTAGAACAGGGAACCAGATTCAAACTCTCCAGTTGAAGTGATAGTTGATTGTAAATCCTTATTGAGTTAGGCCTCGTACCCACAGACGATTGTTTTAAAGCACACTGAATTTTCAACGTACTGCTTAGCGCTGAGAGTTGAAAATCCATCAATGTGTTTTTTGACGCGCTGGGATGCACTATGTTGGATTCTCAATGCTCGGCTTAACACCAAGAGTTGAAAATACAGTGCGCGACAAAAAAAAACGTCGTGTTCAAAAATCACCCGTGCGTACCTGAGCTTACCATGGCCTCCGAAGTTCGGATCATTCCTTTTCCATATTCCATATATGGAGTAGGGACGTTCCGAGGCCGAGGTCCAACAAAATCCAACAATGAAATATATTTTTTACTGAACGTAGCAAAAAAAAAAAAAACTTATTCTCATGCGCGTACAGTAACAGACACATGATGACCACTGCAACACTGTACCGCGTAAAGTTCATAACTAGTAGTATACTAACTGGTAGGCACGGGCACACAGTGCGCTAGATGGTGCAGCGCGGCACACAGATGATGTTGCCTGGCGTGCAGCACGCTGTACAGGCGCGCGCCGGGCGGCGCCGGGCGCGCGTACAGCAGCGCGCACGTGGCCGCGGCGCGCGCGTGTTGCCCACTGCCGCATTGCACAGCGTAGAGCGCTTCCAGTCGCTTCGACATCTCCAGCGTGCGGCAGATGTGCATTATGTATTCCTGGACAGAGAAATAGGAAATTACAGACCATGACCGCGCAACTTTGCAGACATTCGTGTTGATGGTATGCCACAGAAAATCAGTCTATATAGTCAAGCTACTTTACAGTCGATCATCGCGCGCATTTTCGCTGGGCAATAGTGCGGGGTTGGGAAACTGGAGAAATAGGCGGAGTTTATGTCCCAAGCTGCAGTATGGCAGCTTGGGACGTTTAAAGAGTGTCATTGATATTGAAATAGTTGTAAAGACAGATGTTGGTTACAACTTTAGGCGGGATTTTCATTATTTTTCATGGAGCAACTGCATTTCAATCGAAGAGCAGGTGTTTGGTATATTTCGACAAAGGCGCCATTTTCATGGCGATGGGATAGATAGGAGTGGAAATTAAAGAAATAATAAATAGCCAACCAACTTACCGCCCACATATCCAGCGTACTATCAATATCAGTCATGGCCTTCAGCAAATCATTCACCTTCTCCTTCTTCAAACATTCCATATAAACAGAATCCGTGAACGTCTCCTTATCGACCAGGTTATCATAACAGTACCTGATTACTTCACTCAAGTTGCTGTGTTTCATGAAAAACGCTATGTTTGCAGTATGAGACCCATAGTTCGTTAAATAGTACACGCATTCTTTGTAAAAGAAGGGGTCCAGTCTTTTATGTTGGTGGTCTATTTTTGGTTCCGTATGGTTGTTGTTTCTTCGTAAAAGTCCTTGGGCTAAGCTCTTCTTTGGCTGCACTGTCGCGGTCTGGAAGTCGCTATAGTCTCCCTGTTTTATCTTTTTCACGCTGGCTAAAGTGTGCATTATGTTTAAAGCTGGCTCGGTGAGTTGTATCTTCTTTTTGTTGGTGTTCATTGTTGTTAGTTTCTCGTTTGTTGACTGAAACGATTAGGAATATTGAAGGTATTATGGTTGAATATATTTCAAAGAAGGTTGAAATGGTAGGTGGACGAAATTCTATGATTTGTAACGCTGTAGTAAAGCCTTGATAAGTTGACATGAGTAACGCAGCTGAATAATTTAATGAGAGCTTTGACAGAACAGAGGGACAATTCTCGCAATTTTAAGAATGTACACAGTCTGATCTCAGTCTCAAACTGTCAAAAATATCTTTAAAATCCCTACATTTTTGACAAGTTTTTGACATTGATCGTTGCTGAGATGGGATTGAGACTAGATTTTGAACGTTTTTAATTACGGGAATTGGCCTTCAGATAAAAAGACTTTCAGAAACGAGGTAATAAAGTTGGTGGTGTTCCCATCCCGGGAAGGATGAAGAGGTGAATGTGGAGGCAACTACAGCATAATTTCACGAGATTTTGTGATAACTTCAAAGCAACTAACTAACCTTGATAGTTTCAGCTTTGTTCAGCAGCTGTTGATTAACAGGATAGTTCATATCTTCAAGCATGCTAATAATTTCGTTCAGCAGAGGCGGGTTGGTCCGCGGCCGGCCATCTGACTGCACGCTCGACATAGAACTCGTGCGCTCCGAATACCTCATACTATGCAGCCTTCGATTAATGAACTGAGATTCAGAAGCCTCTTTACCGAATTCACATTCTTCTGTGACCTCAGCACATACGTTTAAAGCGTTTTTGAAGCAGTGTGCGAATTTATCTCTGGCTTGTTTGAAACAGCCAGCTTTTAGGCACGCTTTTCCCCAAGCGGCTAGTACGCTGTTTCGTGGGAGGCCTGATTTCGTGGCTATTTCTAGTGCTAGTTCCCATTTTTCAGCTTCTAGGAGTGATCTTACAATTTGACCTGTGGTAAGAATTAATATTAGTTAATTTGTTATAGTTTGACCGAAACTGCTGTACCGCACCTTAGGAATGCGCGGCGAGGCGGGTGGCGGGACGCCGTGAGCGATGACGAATGAGCGGCCTGCACTGCCTCCCCGTGAGCCGCGCACATACCGAAGGCGCGGTACAATGGTATAGCACTGTTACTGATTTGTAATGAATGAGGTTTACCATCAACACTTACATCGCACGCAAGATTGCTAGTGACAAAAAAAAATCAAGTCGTATTTTTGATTTTGTAGGCTGGCCGCACTATGTCGATGGAACCAAGATTTTGAAATTTTGTGATAATCCGAAGACTATGAGAAAATGAAGATTTGATTTTATAATAATCCTGAGCATATCCAAGATTTTGATCAATTACCGTACCGTATTTATAAAAATTCTAAAATTTTATCTTAATACTGGTTTCATTGAAATCTTGGTAGAGATATATTTTTTTATCAGGTTTCACCGATTTTGCCATCACTTGGTTGATACAGAATGAACTTTCGAGATCGGACTCTTAGGACACAAAGCAGAACTGTATATCGTATGTAGCGCGGTGTATACTGACTGGGGTGCGCGCCGTGGTGCGGCACGAGGTGCTGCGCCTGGTGCGTGACGAGCGTGGCCATGGCGTCCGCGTGCGCCAGGCAGCGCGCCGCGTGTAGTGCGCCCGTCTCTGCTACCACCACGCGACCTCCAGCATTCCTGTCAAAATTACAACCGAATATAATGGCTTCAAACAACATGACGGAACAATTTCAAAAGAGCTGTGAGATTTTGGCGCGAATGCCTTGGTACAATCACATCCAAAATATGTTCGTCATCTTAAGGGTTATTTTTATCTGCTCATTGCACGCTAGAATGACTTGATAATTGACAAAAATAAAAAACTGACGAAGATATATAAGACTTGACTGTGCCACTTACGAATCTTGCGGGGTCCTGGAGTATAGCTCTGCAGCGGCGAGTAATAACGAACGTCTAGCGCGAACTAAAAGACGCGCGTCGCCGCCGTGCGATAACTCACGGGCTACCTCGTCACTGCGGTCTAAGAGGAACCTGGCAAAAGATAGTGCATATTTGAGTTTTTGTTCTAAATTGATAGGTACAAAGATCTACAAGAAAAATGCAAAACTTTAATTCAGAATCTCAGATAACTGTCATGTTTTGAGACCTTAAACTCAGTCCTACATGACAAAGGTTAAGTTCCATTGCAACCAAAATTTTATAGGACCTTTTTATTACAAACCTCAAACAAAAATCAACTTATAACAACGATTACATAAAGCTATAGTAGATAGTTGAGGAAATGGCAATGTATGTATGTGTGTGTGTGTATGTTTACAGCACTAGGAAGTGATAACGGCGGGCGTTTTGTCCCCCAAAACGCCCGCCGTTATCACTTCCTAGTGGTTTGCTGTCTTATGTACTTTTGACGTTCCAAATATGTTGATTCTCAGACTAGTTTGTATAAATGACGTTTGATTTGATTCTGAATTCATAATACAAGCACAGGTAAAAGCGCTGTGTTGACTTTCCGGAATTACGAGAAAATGAGTTAAAACTATCATAATTCTTAGTTAATAGGTCAACCCACCTCGGATAATCCAAATTAATAGAATGCATCTTCATAACAGTCAGACACAGTGTCACATTGGGCGTGAACTCGTAACTAAACTCTGTTCTAACAGCATCATTTCTATTAGCATTGGTAGACAAACACCAGTCCATACACGTCACCCCACTACCAGCGGAATCAGAGTTACTACTCATCATCATATCGTGTTCCGAATGGGCTTTTTTGTTCATCGTTTGTGTGTAGCAGTCGTCACATACTCTAAATTTGACCCCGCTTGGGTAAGTCGGGACGTGCATTCTATGTCGGGAGCAGGCGTGGCAGACAAGGCGACCACACCGCCTACAGTGATGTCTGCGAATGATCATAGAGAACATAGATGTATGACACAGCATACATCGGTCGGTTGAATAGTCTTCAGCCCACTGCTCTTTGCTCGGCACTTGCTCGGGCATTGCAAATGGCATGTTGGCAGCCTCAATGTTTATAGAGTCTATCGATTGCAGCAATGAGTCGTCTGAAGGTTTTGGAGGAGCTGGGCACACGTTTCGCGGATTCTTCATGTCTAAAGCCTTTTCGGCATAAAATCTTAGTAATGCGTCGACGGCATTCCGCGATATAACTAAGCTTTCGATCGATTTTATATTGTAGTAGAGATTGTCACCGCTCGGATCTTTTTTCAAACTTGGCGAGATCTTATTTATGATATTTGTCAACACATCTAATTTCGCGTTCATTAGAAACTGTTCAATCATAATTAAAGGACTTTCGATCAGATCCCAGAACAGATGGCGCCAGTTCGGGTCAATTTCGAGCATAATTAGTAGTCCTATCTTGATGTTTTCGAAAGACTTCCAGTCGAATGAGTTTTCGGTTATGAAGTCGACACACACTTGGAGAATTTCTACGTTCCGTACTTTGGACATCTCGTCTTGTATGAGGTCCATGGCCTGGGACGTTGGGAGTCTTAGCAGAAGCTGATGGACCAATTCTGGTGTGGCCTGGTTCGTATATTCGAACATTTGCCTCAAAAGATTCATTACAATTAAATTCTTCATGTTTTCGGACACCTCATGCGCGTCGGCCCACTCCAAACATAACTTGAACTAAAAGAAAATATATCTTTATAGCAAAGCAAGAGAGACACATTAATTAAAAGTTATAACGTTAAATAGTTATTTTTTACCTGTTGACTGTCCATGAGAACTTCGATGACACTCTCAGGGTTTTCGATTGACCGTTCGTATATGGTGTACCAGTGATTTGTTCCCATTATTGCAGATATCTGTAAATAATAAAGTCAAAATCAGAATATTCATTACACAAAATTGGGTAAAAAAATTAGGACGGATACCATACCTGATCATACAAAGGTATTTTGATTATCCAATCAGAACACCGCTCATATAGTCCGTCATCTAAAAGGTCTTGATTCAGCAGGAAACGCAGATAATCCAAGACTTCTAAAGCACCGTCCGCGGGCCAAACACTCAAGTTGTTCAAAATAAGGTCCACTTTCAACTCAGGACATTTCAGGTACTGGCAATACTTCCAGTTGGTGAGAATTTGCGGATTTGTTGCCAGCTTAAACAGAATCAAGTCCCTCAAATTCGACAAATTGGCACTGCACATTAACTGTCGTTCTGACAAGGAGTCTATAATGTTTAGACATTTCAGAATCTTCCCAGACTCAATCAGTTGCGGCATGAACAAGAACAGCTTGTCCAAGTCAACAGTCGTGTGTAGTGATGCTAAGTACTTGTTGTTACCAAACAAATGTTTCGTGCAGTTGAATCGATCCAACTCCATGTAATTGTTCAAGCATTTCGTACGAGCGTCCATACTTTGCTGTAAGCTGTTTTCGTTCGGTGATGTATGGATTTTCTTTATTATGTGCGCTAAGACCCAGTTGTGTAGAACAACGTATGTAAGGCACTGCGGGTCAGGTGAGCGCGGTAAAGGAGCGAAGTTGGTAACGGGATCCAGAAACAAATTTTCTTCTGGGTTTTTGAAGTCGTACACCACATGAAGTAGGTTATTGAAGTTAACTTCGCTTGCTTCTTTTGGCGGTCCAGCCAACGTAATTGATGGGCAAAAGTTCAGGATGAGTTTCGGTATAAGATTTACATTTAGTTTCTTACAAATGGGCTCTAAATTGGTCACAGGGATCTCTTTATTGTTGATCATGTGGCCGAATATGTCATGGAGCTGTCGTTCGAGTACCGAGAAGTAAGGCTGGTCGGAGCCACTGTCCACAGACCGGTTATCTTCTTGTTCTAACTGAGAGACGGTCTTACAATACATGTAACACATTCGTAGATACGGTATTCTCGCTTTCTTGCTCCCCTGGCGAGACACCTCGCAGATGTTGCACAAGTCTTTATCAGATGCAGCGACGACATTCATATAAATCTGATGGTATTTCTGTAATAAGTTTGGATCTAGCTCGATGGACTCATTTGGGGTCACAACATCAATCAAATCTTCACAAGATTGTCTTAATTCTTTGGATAACTGGTTTAGTTTACAGAACTCTTTATGTTTTATAGGTATTCGACAGTCTGTTATTAACCCACAAATATTGTCGATGAAATTGAAAGACTTTTCAGTGTTGCCGAATATTTCGAAAGTTACGCTAGCAATGTCTTCTACGAAACGTATGTAGTTCGTTTTCTTGACCGCTGCTATGTCAGTGCAGCTTCTCACTTCAGCTAGCTTTCTCTCTACTACATTTATTAAGCCATACGTGATCTCTCTATTGAGGCCACTGCTCAGTAATATGTCGACAGCATTAATGAAAGGGGCGTTTTGATGATTATACAGTTGCAAATGTGGGTGCCGAGCACCGAGCTCTATAATGTCGAAAGAATTTGGCGCCCTGTTTGAGGCCAGGAAGCCTTCTACGAGGCCCATAACCTCCGTCGACACGACAGATAAAGCTGATAGTTCTTTGGTTGGGTAGCGAGTGTCATCTCTATAATAAATAATGTTTTTTATCTTAGCTATTAAGTTTCGTAGGTGCTCCGTAAATGTTACTTCCGTAGCTATTTCGGAGTCCGCTAAGTCGAACATCTGAAATAATAGAAATAACAAATACCGAATAATAAACAGGAAAATAAAATATGTAATTAAACAGGATAATTATTAAAATTAAGTTTTACTTGGTAGAAAATAAACATTACGTAAAATATATATTTATGGCAGTTTAAAGACAACCTTTTTTCTCGTGTATCATAATAAAGACTAGATAAAAAAAAAAAAAACTAAGTAGGTAGTTGTCATGACGAACTTTATCAAACAGCAGGCAGATGCCAAGGGACTTGTAATTTTTTTTTCAAAAACATAGTTTGCATTAATAAGTAAATGTATTGGTTTTTAGCCATATGTATAAGCAACATTATATATGCAAACGGTTTCGTCATCCAAGACACATTCAACGTCCTGTTGAAAGATGACGCCGATTATAAGGTGGACCTCATCATAACTGAGGACGACTACGAGATGATCGAGCAAAAGGAGTTGAAGGAATTTAAACTAGAGAATGAGAAAGAGAAGTTTAGAGAACTGAATGAGTATGATGACTTTGTGTATATTTTTTCTGCTTCTTACCCCAGCCAGATCGACTGATGACGTAAAATAAGCCACAGTATGGGAGGGACTGTGTGTGAAAGGCGGAATCCGGGTGCTGTTCCGAAATTTAGGAGAGCCCTATGTCTAGCAGCGGGTTAGAGTTTAGATTCTTCCCTTGTGTCGGGACGAACTAGTTGAAAAGAAAGAAAGAAATTAAGAAAATACATTTATTTGCACTAACGTGACGCATGCGAGAGAAATCCTTATACCTTGGTAAAATCACTAGCCAGTCAGCAAAGTGGAGTGGGACTATGGTTACCGTTTCGAATTTTGGAAAGTCCTGACAAAAAGCCGGACTTTGGCAAAAAAAAGTCCGGGCATTATACTTTGTCAGTAATGACAAGGCGGGCCAAATAGCCGGACATGTCAGGACGGAAGGTTACCCTAAGGGACTAACCACACTTATTTAGCTCTGTTCAGCTTTTGTCTATAGAAAACAACGATTTCGTATGGACAAATGCTGAATAAGTGTGGTAAGTCCCTAAGTGGGACTCACTGTCTAGGGAATCGCCAGTCGTGGAGGCTATTTTTAATGTAATCAATATACATACTTCACTTTTTAAAATACCTACTAGTTGATAGCGCTTGTTTGGATGTAGCAATAACGAAACTGGGTCAGCATTTGTATGTATCTGTAGCACGAAGTTTATTGTCATTCCATTGATATAATGATCGGGCTTGTAACGAGTAAGGGTGAGGGTTCAATGCCTGTTTCTGGTGGACTTCTTCTTCTGTGATGCATTCGTCGACGCAAAACCAAAAACAAATCAGCTGTTTCATATAAAAGAGCAATACCTACGCGGCCAAAATGTATGGAACAGCAAATTTTTTATTAACCGATGATAAATTCAACGCATGTGGCCTAACGTGCTTGCTGAGACACGGAGGGGTCTTTATACGCAAAGATGGATTAAAAATTCCCGTATAACTTTTAGGATGGCGAGAAAGGCACATTCTCGAGGCTTAACAATATTCCCGAAATATGCGAAACAGTCGTTCGAAATTCTGCCTATGATAGTTGTGAACGACCAATCTAACAGTGTAATGACCACGTTTATTGGAGCGGTGAGTATCATCTTCTGTTATTTATACTACTTACACACAAATAGTGACGATTCTTAAAGCGTTAAGATGTAAGGTCAATCAGAAAAGCCAATATTATTTTTTTCTCGTGTAATAACAGATTCTTTTATTACAAGCTTTTAATTAGTTTCACCTGTCCTGGTGTCTGTCTGTCTGTAGATAATCAAATCATGCAAGTTAAAGGGCTTTAAAGGTTTCTGGCATACCTACCTGTCCGCCATTTAACTTTATTTTTTTCGAAATGGCAGCCACGCTTGAAACCTATATAAATCGATAGCTGACATCAATGCAAACGGAAAATATAATAGGACCAAATCCCGTAGCGTCGTTTCCGAGATTTAACGGAAACGGAAATCGGAATCGTGACATTTTACGGGGTTTGGCATTAATAAGTTTTCTGTAAAAAAAAAAAAAAAACAAAATGGCGCGACAGTAGGTATGCCAGGCTCCATATCAAAATCTTCAGTCCCCTTTGACCCATTTCCCGGTTTCCGATTGAGCTGATTTTTTTTATTTGAATTTCATCATTCAATTGCTAACAAATCGTTTTCTTTGCTAACAATAAATATTATTCAGTCTTTGTATTCTGTGTGCTCAGGTGTTAGCTTGGCATCAATGACCGCATGTGGCAAGCGTGCGCAGAACTATGCGGGCTCTTTCTCTATACAAAGAGTGGCTGAAAATGTTAGATATAGCATAGCGTTAGATATAGCATAGCGTTAGATATAGCATAGCGTTAGATATAGCATGTCGTAACATGTTGCTATTATAAACAAGTGACCTGCATTTAATAGATTAAAGAAGACAGTTTGAAAGTACACTCGTATAATTTATCCATACTCCTATCTATACTAATAATATAGCTGAAGAGTTTGTTTGAACGCGCTAATCTCTACGGTTGGATTTGAAAGATTCTTTTTGCATTTGATAGCCCAATTCTTGAGGAAGGCTATGGCTTTCACATCATGCCAGTAGTAATAGCGCGGGCAGGCGATGCGATGCGACGGGGTGGGTCGGAGGAACAAGAAATTTGACGCGAAATCGCGGGCAGAAGCTAGTTTTATTATTAATATTATATTCATATTTTATTCAGTATTAAATTGGTAAAATATTCACATAAAGTCTTAGAAATAACTTACAAAGGTATAATAATGTTAGATGCCTGTACTAGGTTTAATTATAATATGTACTTAGATAAAACAGAACATTATGCTGATGTGTACGCAATAACTATCTAGCAATGAGTGACAACGAATATACACGATTTGTATGAACTAAACTCTAGGAAAGTACATATATTTACAACTAACAACACTAACCCACATATTTACATAAAGATTATTGTTACTAACACCAAAATACTAACAAAATTAGGGACCTAGTTTGAAATAAAGTTTTATTTAATTTAATTTTACACATACCATCACGCTTTGTTTCCCTGAAGGGTTGGGCAGTGATGTACCTATATTTCGCCTGTTATGTTTAAGATAACGAACGAACGAACGACCGAGACGAACAAGCATATTGTCATCAACGGGGTACAAGTCCAGATTCCGGACTGCTACCCAGAAATTACAGATAGATAAACCCAAAAAATCTTTCCAACCTGGGAATCGACCCCAGGGTCTTATGCTCAGTAGTAGCGCTTGCAACCAACCACTAGACTAACGAGGCAGTCTATTTCTATATTCCTAAAAACATTTCTTTATAATCTAAATTCCAGCTACGACCTACTACTGTCAGTACAAACAATAATAAAAGAGCTATAAATGAAGAAAACGAAACGGTATACGATTATGACAACTTAGTGAATGAGTATTATGATGAGGCGAACAACGAATCTCGGGCCGAGAATGCGTATCACATATGTAAATCAGGTAAATTGCACGCTTTCTTTGTAATGTGTTATGAAAACTGACGCACTGACGCACGTGAAAGATAGTTGTGAAAGAAATTAAATGCTGGTAAAACAATCGTGATTCATCATGTATTTGAACATGTGGTCTACATTAACACGACTCATTAAAGACGGTTTTAGAGTCATGTCTTGTAATGCGATTTTAAGTTTCTGTAGCCAATGTTAAATAATGAGTAATTTCGTCATGTCCGCCTGTCCACACAGCCAGTTTTACTTTGAGAATATTTGTACTAAGTATATCGATAAAAATTGTAAAGGTTTATCCTGCCGTGCAGGACTAAACAATGGTGTAGGTAGTGAAATTACGAAAAAAATATTAGGGGTACTTACATGTAACCGAGGGATAGAAAAAAAAATCAATTCACATTAGCAGATTGGGCATTTTCCGATCTCATTATTAAAAAGATTATGATGTTTCTAAGTGACTGCTATTTAAATCAATAGTTTTCGAGATACGGGATATTTTCGGTTACAACCACAGAAATAACTTTGTTTAGTATAGTTTTTTCGAGAAATACTATGCATAAATATTCATCCCGACCATGAAACCTTTCACTGTGCGTGATCCGACTTGCACTTGAACTTTTTATTCAGTTAAAATGCTATGTCTATTTTTTTTCAGTGATTAATTTAAAGGATTACGGTGTCATAAGTTCGTTAAAGAAGATATTTTCGTTGACAAGTGGTATTGCTAATTGCTCCGAGGTGAACGGCATAGGGATGCTAGCGGTGAAGTGTTTGTTAGACGAATACAAAGGACAGCGTCAGTCGATGGGAGACCTGATCGCCCGGCTGTGGGGGAACTTCCAAATATGGTTCTTTGTCTACTTAGGTGTTGCTATACCTTTGTATTGTACAAGAGGTAAATCTATCTATATCTTTACTAATAACAAAGGTGAAGAGTTTGTTTGTTTGAACGCGCTAATCTCTGAAACTACCAGTCGGATTTGAAAAAATTGTTTTGCATTTGATAGCCTATTTTTGAGGAAGCGCTACCCTACCCGAGGACGACGTACCTACCCTTAGGAGCCGAGCAAAATGAAAAAAAGTCAGAATGATGGCTAAGCGAAAAAGCGCGAAATCTGACAACCAGTATTTCCAAGGGGTATCGTATTACTCAGTAATTGGGTTGCGGAGGTCAGATAGGCAGTCACTCTATGTAAAATACTCTCTAAAATACTCTCTCTACACTCTATGTAAAACTATTTAGCTGCATTCGGTAAGACTTGAAGCCGACCCCAACTTAGTTGGGAAAAGGCTAGGCAGATTAATCCGAGAACAAAGGCCGAGGGCTATGCCCAGCAGTGGAATCATGGACTAATAAAAAAATAAAAAAACGAGAGTGCATTAAAGCGGACAGAATTGCACGTTAATTTCTACTTTAATTTAAGAAATACTATGTTCATGAAAACCGCACTGAGCTGCCCTTCGCCAGGTCTGCGCTATAGCTAGATTTTTTAAATCAAGATTCAAAGTATGTCTAGACGATTTAAGTAAGCGGAACAGAGATAATCTGGAAACTTAGTATACCTACTCTCGAGGGAGATATACATAGGTACCTACTGTAACGTAAACAAGCGATAAACTGTTCGCACACAGTGCACACGTATGTCGTTGGTCGTATAATTAAATAATTGATTACGTTAATGGGTTACAGTCATTGCGTAAACGGCAGATGTAACCACAGTACGGTACCTACCTACCTAGCTATCGTGAATGCGGTCTCAAGAGAACGCAAAAGCAAGGGGCGCTGTTAGGTGGTAGATACAGGGTGGCAAAATGGAGGAAAATAACTTGTACAAATATTTTAATTAATTCTTATTATTCAATGATTGTTAATATCAAAATTATGTTTGTTTAGAACTGGTAAACCACATTAATATACAGGGTGGCAGGGACATGGACGCACAACCTGTTAACGTGGATTCAGTACATGATTCTAGTACATATTAATGTGGTTTACCAGTTCTAAACAAACATAATTTGATATTAACAATAATTGAATAATAAGCATTAATTAAAATATTTGTAAGTATGTAGTATTTTCCTCCTTTAGTCTCAAATATATTTATGCTTGCCTAATATATTTTTTTACCTACTACGGGACATTCACCCGCTGATAAATATACCTACCTACTGTATGGTCAAAAAAATAGTAGGTATATCAAGACCACATGCACACATACATAGCCTTCTTCCAATGGGGGTAGGCAGAAACTAGGGAATGCCATCTGCTACGATCCTTACATACTTCTTTTGCCTCGTTCATACATCTGGTCACGCATGCCGATTGCGAGTACAAGGCACCTGACCTTTCTGAAGAACGTTTCCAAGAAGGTCACAATATTATGTCCTCCTAGGAAGTCCCCTTCCGGCGTCTCCACACACATCGGCCTCGATTAAGACAAATTTCAATAAAAACATAATAAGGATATAATATAGATAGTGGCAAGGTCACAGTAGTACCTACCTAAACAAACAACTGAAGTAAACATTGGTTTTAAAGTCAAGGACATGCTTCTACTGCTCACTGGCGATTAGGAAACAATGTGGAAATTAATATTAAATAGGTATAGCTGAAATCATTATGCTGAACTATAGGCCGACCGCTTAACGGAGAGGTTGCCTGAGGTAGCTGCGCGGTGCGGGAGGGGTGATGGTTGTCACAAGTTGACGAATCACTGAGCTCTCGCATCACGTCACCACACTCCTCCCGCACCGCGCTGCTACCTCAGGCAACGTCTCAGTTAAGCGATTGGCTTTAAGTAATATGAATGTCTCCGCCTCCGTAAGTGACGATACAGAAGTACCTACGTCCAGCAAAGCCTGGATTCAGCCCCGTTCCTAACATTGCTGACAGGAAAACACCTATTCTCGCCGACACGACAACAGATAAGATGTTCAATCAATCAAACTGCCTAGCCATTTCCCAACTATGTTGGAATCAAAGAAGTTCCAACAGAAAAAGTTATGTTGTAGAATTTGATTTTATGTGATACTTGTATTAGGTTGCGAAGTCTGTATTTCACGCCGTAAAACAGGGGGGCGGAATCACAGAACACATGGCTAGATCACAAGGCTACTTACATCATAGACAGATTTTTTATTACGGTTTTTCTTTTCTAAAATTAATTATTACCTTCACTCTTTTTTCTAGGTGAGGGGCTCGTGGCTAAATAATAACAGCCGCACGGGTCGATCGATCAAGTTAAGCTACGCTTCCCGCGGTTGGTCCGTAGATGAGTGCCCACCATTAAATACCAAGACCCTTCCGTGCCTCAGAAAGCACGTCAAGCCGTTGATCCTGGCTGTCACTCGAAATCTTTCACAATCGTTACGGGTCGTCAGAACCCCGAAAGTCTGACAACCAGTCTTACCAAGGGGTATAGTATTACCCGGTAAGTGGGTTGTTGTGGAGGTCAGATAGGCAGTTGCTCCATGTAAAATACTGGTATACAGCTGCATCCGGTCAGACTGGAAGCCGATCCCAACATAGTTGGGAAAAGGCTAGGTATGATAATGACTCTTTTTTTCTAGGTTGGTGCTGTTGCTGCCTTTGTTGTAAGTTTTTCAAACCTCGACAAACTATAGAAGAGGCTAAGAAGTATGTGGTTGCATACCCGCCTGGTGTATTCAAAAACAAACACGAAGAAATACGATACGAGCCTAGTGAACGGGAGAAACAATCCTACGAGGAATTTGAACATTTCATTAAAACGATGTAGTTTTTCATTAGATTAATAAAAATATACTAAATACATTTTAATTGGGTGTTTCATTCGAGCCCCTACAGTAGCCTTACTACAGTAAACTGGGTCTCTAATTCGAATAACATCACACCTGTATTCTCAGAAGGGATTGGTAGGGTGGAACAGTATCATCAGCCTCGTAATTTACCACCTTTGACAAAGATTCCTAGTAACTTGTGACTTTATAAGGGCGGATTTTACACACACAGAACAGCATCTTGAAAATGCTAGCCGTGACACAATTCTTGTCAGTATAATAAATATAAACACCTTAATTTTTTTTTTTTTTCAATAAAGGATTATCCCACAAAAACATTTCATGTTAAATGTTGCCAAGACGAGACCATGTATCTATCACTGTCAAAAAGTAATCAGATCTCACGGCCAAGCCATATATTTTGACTAAGGTGTTGAGTTTGCGAAGTTAGGGCTTGTAGAGTTAGGGCGTATAGAGTTAGAAGCTTAGCTCTACATGAGATCTGATTACTTTTTGACAGTGCGAGCTACATGTTCTCGTCTTGGCAAAATTTAACATGAAATGTTTTTGTGGGATTTCATTTCTTTTTGTAAGTTGCTTATGATATTATACACTTTTATCCCGTAGAGGATCCGTTTGAGGGATGTTTTTTTTTAAATTATGTTTTAATTTGTAAGAAGAATGTACTTGTATAATTTTCAGATCTCAAGCATGAAATTAAGTTTGTATGGGAATTTTAAGTTTGTATGGAAAAACCGAAACAAATCATTCCTTAATTTAAAGGGTAGGGGATGATTTACTAAAAATCCTGAAATACATATCTTATTATTTATAACAAGGACCCCCTATATAAATTTTCAGACCTCTAGCATCAAAATTTACGGAAGTCTCATACAAACTTTCACCCCCTAGTTTAAAGGGTAAAAGTTTCAAGTTTTATGATTTTTTTGTTGTTTGTGTACTATTACTAGCTTACATACCAAATTTCAGCTTTCTAGGACTTCAGGAAGAACCTTAAGAATATGGATGATCATCAGTGAGTCAGTGAATCAGTGACGAAATCGGGGTATTTTAGATATCAATGAAATCTAAAGAATAAGAGCTATGCAATTGAAACTTTATAGGTTTAATAAGTCAACCACTGACATTATATCCCGAAAATTTTGTTTATCTGGTATAATCCAAACCCAAGTTAAGAAGGTTCAAAAATACGACGAAGTGCTTCGAGAAAAGGTAGGGATGCACTTTTATCTACTTTTATTGCACTTGTATGAAGAAAATAAATAAAAATAAACTGTGCTTTTGCTGCTGCCAGTATTTAGGATAAGATCAGATGCGTGGTATAGTGCCTTGCGCTTCGCTTGGCTCGTCTTGGCGGGGGCACTACCGTGCCCCGAGATTAAATACTCCTTGTAGAAATAATCGATTGCATTTCAATGACAAGATAAATTTAAACGACACAAAAAATGTCGGTTCGTTTCGGACAATCCCAGATTTCACTTTTATTGTTAAAAATATAATAGAATACTTAAAAGTTTAGAAACACGCACAGGATGAAGTGAGTGTGGTAATACGTGTATCCTATTTAGTGCGAATTTAATCAGTGACACGCAGATATCGCGTTCAATTCCCAGCCAAGTTCAATGTTATTGCTTTTGGCAAGTCCCCTCCACATCCAGTTTAACTGTCACATTCTTTCTGTCTTTAAGGAGTCGTTTTATGACGTATAAGTGACATTTAACATTACGGTGGTAAAGCAATAATGAGGTCGACTATACTATGATCTACATATCAGTGTTTTATAGATATGTAAAAGTCGTTTGTTGCATCTTTAAAGCTAACTATCAATCGACTATAATGTTGATAGATTCTTATTTTCTGTCTCTGAAATTTCAAAACTTTTGCACCCCAGCAGAGCTAAGCACAGAAGTGGTCTTACACTCTATCCAATAGGTTAACCGCTTTTTGACAGATCGAACTAGTGAACAATTATATGTTTTTTGCCAAAACTGATACACGTACAGTATTATAATGTCTGTAAGAAGTCATCAATAAGATAATTCAATAAGATTAGGCAGTTTATATATTTATTTTATTACGCATTTTAAAGTAATCTGGAATAGTTATGTTCTAAGGCAGCTGTCAAAAAACGGTTAACCTAGTGGACAGAGTATAGGTGTAAGATAAGGTAATGAAATGACACACTTACCTCTAAAATCTGATTAGCTTTGGAGAAGTCATTATGGTAAAGTGCGAGCGCGACGAGACTGGTCGGTTTCGCCAACATTATTGATATGAAGTCAATACCATTGCCTTTCTTCGATGGATATGCTGGAATTAAAAAATAATAAATATCATTAATAAGTATTTCTACAAATTGTCAGTTTGGACTGTAATAAGAAGCAAACAAAACTCACTTTCGTCTGACACAGTGGATGCAAACATAACTTGCTCCACCTCATGTTTAGCATGGTTTGCATTCTTTCGTCTAGTTTTAGGTTTCTTCCTGAACACTTTCAAATCCATCTCCCGAGCTTCGTCCTCGCTGCTCTCGTCTACTTCTACATAGTCTAAACAGAGCTTTAGAGGCAATGGGCTGGTGTCCGGGGACAGTGTGGATACCAACTGTAGCTTCCATATAGAGTGGTTCACTACTTTCACCAATTTCTTCAGCCTTATCGAAATCTCCTGCTCGTTGTCCATTCCAGCATTTTCCTCAAATTGCTCCAAACATAGTTTCAAAGTGTTCAGTACAAGCTGGGTGGTGTATGAGTTGCACATAAATCCTGCATTACTGTTGCCACCATTCTTAGAATTTGTTGTTTGCTTCTTCGCATAAAAGTAGGAACAATCAGAATGAGCTCCACAAGGGTAGTCCTGGCTGTGTTCATGACAGGAAAAATAGTCATATCTTAGAAAAAGACAGGAGAAAATATTTTCAATCACTTCTATGCAGCTCTGCAATGGTTGAATTGACAAAACAAGACGTTTTAGTTCATCCAAGGATGACACAGTTCCTTGAGAGCCTTCTACACCCTCAGATGAGTTCACTATTGTATCAATTATTTTTGTTATTGCACAGTAGCTGTTATAAGTCATTACATCCCAATTGGAGCCACATTTTTCTTGAGGTTTGTTATGAATCTTATTCTTCAAAGTTTTCAACTCTGCTATAAAGTCATTGTTTGTGTTTAAAAGTCTAGAAACCTTATACCTATCTACTTTCGAAAGTCTACAAACTTGAGATATCACGGCTAGAGCACTCTGTGCCAACACTTGACTAAATATAGAAGTGGTCATTATCTTACAATTGTTTTCCAAACAAAATTTTATAATAGTCAATTCTCTTTTTACTTCTGTTATATAAAATTGTAGATGGTCATCAGCAGTAGTGTATGTATCCAAAATGGAAAATATATTACTCAGCTGATGAACAAGAGACGTTAAATCAAATGTTTCAGCGCTGTTGGTGAGATCTATGAGCACCATAATGAGAATTTGTTTTGTAAAATTATTGATTTTGAATGTCACATTCTTCATATCATGGACCTGTTGTCTGTACACCTGGGCTGCTTTCAACAGCCAGTGTGTTCTGTCTTGGTAGCATAGTTCAAGCATATATTCCGGAGTCAGTTTGAACTCTTTCTGTGGCTCATTCTTTTGCATGAGATCTGAAGTTATATATAGAAGCTCTGGTTTTTCATGTGTTATGAGGCTTAGTAAGATTTGTTTTCTGTATTGTCTGAAATGTTCTTCAGAAATATGCTGCACTATTTGATTGACGAACTGTGGCAAATAAGTGTCATTCCATCTTACTAATGATATTAACGTGATCAGTCTATCTATAGAATTAGTCTCAGTCAGCTCATATTTTAAGATTTCCAAATAAAGAATTTGTATTTTGTTAAGGTTAGTGTCGTCTTTGAGAGTATTTTGTTGTATGTATGATAAAATTGTAACCGTTGTCACGGGATTATTTTTTAGATTTACTTTTATAAATTCTATTGTTTCATTGCTAAATTCTTTACATGGTTTTGATTCTTCTATGTCGTAGTACAGTTGTATGATTTCCTGAGAACAGAAAATTATTAATATTAACATATTTTACCAAACATTAAAGAGGGGCTTGTGGCTAAGTAACAACAGCCGCACGGGTCGATAGATCAGGTTAAGCTATGCTTGCTGCGGTTGGTCCGTGGATGGGTGACCTTCTTCACATACCTAGACCCCTCCGTGCTTCGGAAAGCACGTTAAGCCGGTGGTCCCGGCTGCCATTCGTGGATCTTTGATAGTCGTTACGGGTCGTCAGAAGCCCGAAAGTCTGAGAACCAGTCTTAGCAAGGGGTATTGTTACCCAGTAACTGGGATATGGAGGTCAGATAGGCAGTCACTCCACGTAAAATACTGGTATTTAGTTGCATCCGGTTAGACTGGAAGCCGAACCCAACATAAAAAAAGAGAAAAGGCTAGGCAGATGATGATGACTAAACATTAAATATGTTTAGGTACTATTATTTTTATATTTCAAACTTACGTCATATACTTGTGGAGAAAGTTGGTCTAGAAGCTTTAATATGTACATAAGCTCTTCTTCCTTCATCTTGGGATCTTATTTTTTTTTCTGAAACAAGCAATAGTATTGGCAACTTAGAAATTATGGTGGAAGCAACATCACAAAGAGGAGGCCGGTGTCCCAGCAGTACAAGGTGATGCTACTGCACTAGTTTTGTTTGAATTCAAAACAATTCATAATTATCCATACCAGCAGACTTCTAAGCAATTGTGATGAAGGGATTGATATTTGCTGCACTTCACTTCAAAAATTCACGTGCCAAGTCCAACAAAACAGGTAACCATTGTACATAACACACAATTTCCCCAACTATTTGTGTTAAAATTCTGTAAAAATTATGCATCATTTCTACCTTTTACTATACCTAGTGTATTTTATTTTTATATATTATTGTTTTTGCATGCTATGTCAATCGCTTAATATTGTGCACTTAGCTTGTATGTTTGCGTATGTTAATTATGTTGAAGAGTATGTATCAGAATTGTAGACAGATCAATAAATAAATACCATACGTCTTATAGCTAACTGACTATTGTTCTGTTTCCTTTTTCATTCTGAACCAATTATATCTAACTAAGTATTTTTAGAAGCAATTACACCACATAGTTCAACAAACTTTATATTTATTTATTTTTACACAATTTATTACCTTAAGTATACTGTTGACATAAGGCCTGTATATAAGGTTGTATATTATAAGGCCGCCAGTAACAGTCACAATACACCCTGTACTAGTACTGTATCAATAAAAACTACAATATACACCGGAAGGCAAAATCTATAGGCATTTCTGATAAATAACCAATACAGTACTTGCTTAGGTAAATAGTTGCTTATATAATGACTGATAGACAGCATGAACTACCTTGTTAAGTAAACAAATAATTATGTTGTGTTATCTGTGCCTCTGAACTATGGGTCACAAGTCATTGACTTGATCAATTTTACTGTTACTATGAGGCACAACTTATAATGCTCAAAATAATACCTGATGATGCCCTTTATTTTATGTGTCATGTATTGTGTACATCTTTTGTTGGAGTACCTAAATCAATAAATAAAATATTTTTATTTATTTCTTACTGCTATACAATGGAATCTCATCATAATGTGTTAAATTATAGCACTAAATACTGGCTTCTACATATATTTAGAAGTTTCAAAATTAAAGTTTGAAAGTGTTTACAATAAAATAATCCTGTGCATAAGTTTGTTATAACAATTTTATAGTTATTACAAAATATATACTTATGTTTTTTCTTATAAAAACAGTAGACAAAAGACAAAGGTACCTATGTAATTGTATACCAAAACAAAATCTAAGTATAAAAGATGAGATATGATTTATTTTTATCTTATACTTACGTAACTGACGCTATATTCTTTCTATCAAATGTTTAGCTATATTTTGCAGCCCTAATTTAATCGAACGATTAAATAGAAATAGCTTTTGAGGTCTTAGCGTTATGTAAATAAACATAAATAGATAACAATAACAATAAAACTTACCTTTTGAAAACAATCACATACGGTTATCTTGGTAAAACCATTATAAAACAAATCTTTACCGAAGTAGTTACTAGAATATTGTTTGTTAATTAGAAAAACTCATAACATCCGAAGTTATCGCAACCTCTGAAAATAACACAAAGTGCAGATTAAAGAAGTCAGTTGACATCACGTTGACATTTCTTATTGTTTCCCACATTCGTAGGGATAGACAACAATCATTTAGTTTTAGTCAAGTATTACTTTTAATCTGCAAATCGATTCAAGTTTTACGAATTGTCAAAATGAAACAACGAAAACAAATTAATTAAAAAGGGGCTGACTAAAGTAAGCACTAAAACAGAAATGGTCATGTCAATATGTCAACAAAACATTATCTACGTTATCAGATACGCTCGCATCTAGATTCTAGTTCGTGTCACGCGAGCTCAATAGGAGCGCATTCTACTGCTACGCGCAGTTTAAATGCTAAAACGCTATTCTTGTAATCTTTTACAAGAATACGTTTTAGCATTTAAACTTTAACTTAAATGCACCGCAACATGATCGGTGCGTCATCAAATTACGTGAATGACTACTACTGTTTGACTCAAAACAAAATGTATGGCGCGTCAATTTAGCATCATACAATCAATTTGATAGCTTAACAATCTTTAGCCAAGATCATGGATTGAGCTGATGCCAGATCTACGGTCTTTCTTAGATCTCTGGTATAAAAATATCTTACAAAGAATAGATTAGACTAACACGATTTTTAGCAAATCCGTTCATACAAAGGCGTTGGTCAGCACTAGCCATCCAAAGAGCCGCAAAGAGCATTCAGCGCATTGAGTACAATAGACTGTATAATCTATGATTGAGTATTGACAGATGGCATATACTGACAGTGACAAATCACGGATCACAGACAGAGCCAAGTAAGAGTATTTTTTGGCGAATTTTTCCAAAAACAAAAAAATAAACAAATAATAAATAAACGATTTCCGTTTTGTGTTTGCATTGAATGAAGAATTATTGACGTAATATCATCTTTAGTTAGTGGTGTACAATACAGCTATTATGAAACTATTGTCAAGATACAATTTTATAAAACATGTCTCGCTTTTGTACCGGCCCAATATCAAACATGACTACGCTGTCTCGATCCGAGAGTATTTTACCGTCCTCTCTAATACAAGGCGAAGGATAAGACATCCTTTACCACTTTCACCTGTGTCATGTTTGTACTATTCTGACGACAAGAAACCGTTCATAACCCTAGAGAAAAAGGCCCATGCACTAAAGGATGCATTTGAGCACAAAAAAGAACAACTAAAAGACACAGAACACCGAATTCGGCAAAGAAGTGAAGAGATTGTACGAGATATAAGACATCAAAAGGATGTGACTGGACAAAAACTGAGAGTGAAGAAAGAGTATATCATAAAAGATATACTTGAAACCAAAGCAAAAGTGAAAGAAAGGATTGAAGAAGTTGTAGAGGTATCTATTAACAGTTTCAAGTTTAGTGGATGTATATCCTGTATCCCTGTCACACCTGTGATAAGCCCAAATGTTTTGATTGATTGCTTGTGACAGGAATCTTGAATCTGATATTGTTTGTTGGTATTTTCATTATTATCTCAAGCAGAGACATATTGTGAAGCAAATATTTTTTTGCATGATCAAAATAATGAGAACATCTAATCGGCCTTCTCAGATCTTAGTTTCATAAAATTAGAACATTGACTAAAATCTGTGGTGAAACTTTTTACTCTATGATATTATAATAGCGAAGGCAAGGATTTATGGCTGCATTGACAGATGTGCGAGCGATACCCACATTTTTTTTTTATTACACAAATATTTCAAATCACATTTCAATCATACCTTCTTTGATCACATTATTTTTAGAAGAAATTGCTCAAAACTTTAGTCCTATTTTGAATTGTGAATAAAAGTTTTAAATGTATACTCAAACAACATCTATTTATTTACAGAAGGAGAAAGTCTTCACCATACCCAACATCTTATGTTTCACAAGGATAGGAATGTCCCCTTATTTGGGATACACTATATTTCAAGAGAACTATAATATTGCACTTGGTTTATTGGTGTTTGCTGGTGTTACAGATCTGGTAAGATTCCCTTTATTATTGACCTTAATAAATGTACTACCTACACCCATGGTAAAATTATGGATGTACAATGCCATATCTACATTTCCAGTATAAGCTGAATCTCATTGTATAAAAAATGACAGCTAAAATAGGAATTTGTAGCTTCATGTCGTCATGTGTACAAAAAAAATAAACAAACCTGAATTTTTCCACAGTGGGACTAAAATCTCTTTGAATGCCCCTGCTGGAATATGGAATAGTCTACATACTTACTGTAAGAAATCTCCTTACATCTTCATGCTGTGCAGCACAGTACAGCCTGCAGTATTACAAATGTTTCTAACTTTTTTTCTTATCTTTCCCAGCTGGATGGATGGATTGCTAGAAACTGGAAGGGTCAATCAACAAAGATGGGATCTTTCCTAGACCCAATGGCAGACAAAGTCCTCGTAGGCACTCTCTTCATATCTCTGACATATCAGAACTTGATACCGCTGTCGCTGACACTGCTCATAGTCAGCCGAGATGTTGCATTGGTTGTAGCTGCGTTTGTTATCAGATACATGAGTTTACCACCCCCTGTGAGTATTTTACCTTTATAATATGCACTATACCTTTATTGTAATACAGGAAATTTCCTTTAGAGATGCCCTCTAGCCATAACTTGATTACATATAATCAAATTAGGACTTTAGGTCTCCTTCTTTTATGTTGAGCAATATCGAAGAACTGTTTTAACTTAAAAACTGTTGCTGTTAGATTGCATCATCTCATTGCTGGGCAAATGCTTCTCCCTATGACATCCTTTGACGTCCGTACTGGTTGTTTGTTTTGTCCAACTTGTTCCACCATCTTCCACATTAAACCATTTTGAATTAGTTTTTCATTTCTAGTGCATTATTCATAGGGCTGATTTTTCAATAGCCAGATATCTCTTAACTGAAGAGTAAATATTGCCGTTTAACAGCTTTTTTTATAGAAAATTTATGTCAAACTGTCATATTTAGTTTTCATATAACATATATCTGACTATTGAAAAATCTGCCCTTAGTGAAGGTATTTCTAAGATATTTAAAGTGTTTTCTTACTATCTTTTCTTGTTAATTTACAGAGAACACTAAGCCGGTACTTCGACGTGACTCACGCCACTGCTCAGCTAGCTCCCACATTCATCAGTAAAGTGAACACTGCTGTGCAACTTTTACTTGTGAGTTTCTATGTCTCTCAGGGCTGATTTTTCCATCGCCAGATAACTTTTATTCGTGGAATAAAATTGACGTTTGACAGTTTTTATATGAAATAACTGTCAAAAATTCAAAATTATTCTTTCAATAAAATTATCTAGCGTTGGAAAAATCAGCCCTTAATAAAATTACATTATCAGAAGAATAAAAGTCTAGTTAGATCTCATGTCTGAATGTGTTTGCAATACTTACGATTTTTTTTACGACCTCCATTTTGACTTTACATGGTACAGTATTTTTATCTCATGAAGCGACGGGCGCTTTACTTGTGGTTCTTCATCACGCACACATTCACAGCGTGTTTGTACATTTGGTAACCACAAGTAAAACGCGCGTCGCTTAGTGAGATAAAAAAAACTAAGTATCTGGGTGGACAACGTGAAACGGGCTCTTAGTATGAACAATATATGAACTGTGGTAGTAGGTATAATATTATATTGTCTCTCAATTTACAGGTGGGCACAACACTAGCATCTCCTGTGTTTGGCTATGTGGATCACCCAGCACTTCAAGCTCTGTGTGGAGTGACAGCCGCCACAACGATAATCTCAGCTATCAGTTATTTAGTTAGTAAGGACACATATAAATTTTTAAAGAACAAGTCCTGAAACGTAATTTTGATGTAAACATTGTATTCATTTTTTCTACAATCATTTTTGTATCTGTATAGTCTTCCATAAAATTTTAGTTATGTAGCTAAGTGTTAACTAATGATATTTGAAAACTGTAAATAAATTATTATTATAAAAACCTTTTTTTATTATCTACCCTTTAGAACTTCAATACACTATGTAGGGAGGACATGGATATTTTGGGATATGTATCTATTTAAAATCATGTGGAAATAAATAGCAGCCAGTTACAAAAGGAAACGATTTATTTTTTCATTCTATTCATACGAATAAATTGCAGTTAATTTTATGCGAAAATCAAAGATATAAAAAAATATGTAGAAGTAAAATATTAACTAAATTACGCTTATTCTAAAACGAAATGAATTGTAATGTAGAATTCAGGCTAAATGGGATTCTTATGAGATGCATAGTTGTGAAAATGTTGATGACACATTGTGATCTTTATTTCACTCTTGACCATTTTGTATTCAGTGTCTTATTTTGTTAGGTTTAAAGATCTACAAAAATAATGTTGTGGAATGTTGAATGTTTGGATAATGTATCGAGTTTTAGTAGGATTAATTTACCTCATCTACTAAATAATACTATCACGCCGAAACATAATGATAAAATTTAATAACTATTCAGCAGCATTAGGCTAGCCTAGGCTTTGAGATAGAAATTATTCTAGTTTGTAGGTGTCTAGTTATTTATGAATAATCATGGACTGAATGGATATGGATGGTGAAGATTTAATTTCAAAAAGGCACATACTAACATCTAAGTTTCAAATACTCATGTACTTACATGAAATAAATAAACCTAATTGTAAGTCCAATTGTTGCAATAAAATTATATTTTAATGACTCATATTTTTGGTATTTGCTTTTCATGGAACTAACTTATAACAAGCTGAAAAGCAATATGTTAAAGTTATATTTGTTTCTATTTTAATATTGTTGCAAAAATAAGCTTTGATTGATATGGGACACAATTACTTCTAAAATTATTGCAGTTTAGTAACTTTATTGATCTACTTGCATGTACATTTAAATAAACATAATAAAGTAACTGTAACCAATTTCAAAAGATCAAAGACTAGAGGAACATTAACTATTAGTCCTGCAAATTCTGATAGTTTTAACAGCTAATACTAATCATAAACAATAATATCAAGTTATTTGTTTAAATTATATTTTAAGCACGCTTATAGCTTTAAATACCTACGATTTTATACATAAAGAAAATTTCAAAATTAAATATGGCAGCTAGGGTTTAGTCAGAAGAAACTAACAAAGTAGTAACCATAAAGTAATGATATCCTGACCTTAGTCCTCTGTGACAGTAGTCAGAGACACACCAGACTGTAACCATATCGTTGGATAAGTTTACATTAATTATGAATCTTATGAAAATATGTTCTCAGAAATTCATTATAAATGGTATAAAAGCATGGTCCAATACTTATAAGCTTTACATAGTGGGGTTCATTACTTTTATGACAATTATATGAGCACAACATGCACAAAACATACAGTCAGGCACCAAATAAAAACGAAATTAATAAAGGAAAACAAATTCACTGTTCAAATGTCACAAGGTAATAAAATCTTACACTTATAATATAAAAATTGTACAAAATAAAACAGATAAAATGATTGCACAGTACATTTAAATTATTATTACACTACATACTGTTATATAAAAAAATAATAATTAATTTCTGATATTGGTAACAGTACTAGCTTCATTAAGTAAGTTCACAATGTTTTGTGTAATGGGTATTACACTAATATATTATTATAGTCAACCGCATATAAATACAAAATGCATGTTAGTTATGTAAATGAAAGTTGAATGAGTATAAGTATCATGATTAGAATACTATTAACCAACCTTATTGATCAACTCGTCACAGATAGCTGTGAGTTCCTCATTATCTTTAATCTTCTGTGCCAGTGATTCTTGCAAGGAGGACGCATGCACCTCACTCTTCTTAAGCATAGCATTTAATTTAAGAATCTCATGTTGATGTGTTTTCTTCACAGAATCAAGTTCTGCATTAGCCTTGTTAAGCTGCTGCATAGCATGCTGTCGCAAGGTCTCATACCTCGCTTCCAATTTTTGAATAGCATCATTATTATCTTCGACTGTTGTCTTTAACATTTCTTCATTGCTTTTGTATCCTTGAATGATAACTTTACACCTCTCATACTTGGTGTGGACATCATTGAATGCATGTTCCATAGATGCAAGATGAGCTGCAGCTTCATCACGTTCTCTGACAAGAGTGATTCTCTCATCAGTCCATCTTTTCCCTTCTGCTTCACGTTCTCCAATAAGTGAAGATATAGTGCGTTCATATTCCTCCATAACCACACTCATTTGTTTATTATTTCTTACTTTTTCAGCAACACGCTGAGAGAGAGCTTTTTCCTTGTCTGCATACTCCTCATTTTGGTCAGACAACTTTTTGATTTTTGTTTCACACTCTTCTAATCTTTCTCTTAACTCATGGTTGATGTCTCTAAGGTTCTGTGCTTCTTCCTCTTGAGCTGTGAGTAGTTCTTTGACAGCTCGCAACTGTTCCATGGTGTGGGGGTCCATGTCTGACGACCGAGTGATCACTGGTGGTGGAGGTGGGATGTTGGCTCCCAGACTCAATAACCGGTCTATAGTGGCTATCGCTGGGGAGACAGTATTTGCTTTCACAGGGGTTACCTTTGCTGCTGATGCCTGCTGACTTCTGTTGACAGCAGGTGTCACAACTTGCGTAGGTTTTTCAGTAGGACCACTTATGTTTGGTTGCACGGATAATTGCTGCATTGAGTTCACTATATTCTGCTCTGTACCTGACATGGTACTACACACTGATTACACTATTCCCGAACTAGTTTCCTTTTATTTTATAATGTTCACATGGTCTCACCTGAAAGTACGTAAACATTATTATGACAGATTGCAATATCACTTAGCACCATAAAAGCCACAGTTCAAGACAAACTGGTTTGCGCAATATCAATAACTTAATTAGATTAATAAAAACAAAATCTCGTTAATACGCTTATGTCTAATCCACTAGACTTGAAACTAAACACGAGAATGTTAAAATATGTGAAATGGTCAACATCCCACGCAAGGTGCAATGAATAGGAACAATAAAGTTACAATTTGCGTTGGTTGCATATGATAACCTACCGCAATATCCTTGAGCCGTAGAGCACTAAAATAATAACAATTACAGGAAAATTTTATACACAATTTACGATAATTGAGTAACGAAACAGACTTTAATAAATTAAATAAACATCACTTCACAGTGCAGGAAAATAACGATGAACAATGATCACAGCGATGACATCAGTCATTTACGCCACAGATGCGTTACCTTACCTCCTTTTTGTCTATGAAATGACTGTTCTTCATAATGACAGCAGGACAGCAAATTAATATTTTAGCTAGAATGAGCGGGACAACAAGAGATAAGAAATGCTAAATATGGAAATGGAATGACGAAAATGCATTTCCTTTTTTTACTCTTTTGACATTTGATTAGGGATGTACAAAAATAATCTTTTAGGTTTTATCGTGATTGTATACGTTTACGGTTTTTGTGAAACTATCATGACTTTCTTTACAATCATTATAATTTCCAAGGGATTTCTCCGTCTGAGATATGAGAACCAAGAAAAAGCTAAGGGTACGCTTTTATTAGGTCCATTCAACAATCAACATGTTGTGAAGACAGAGTACAAAATTGGACATAGCCTTTAGAATGTGAATCATAGATATGAATCACTTTATTGTACTAATGTGAATGCAGTATTCAACCTTTTCATGTATTTTATATGTATGTATCATGTATGTAGAAGCAATAGTCATAGCCATACAGGGTATAGTCGCTTTCAGCAACATTCTTGCAATAGCTGTTATTGTAAAATATTCCCAATTACAAAGAATAAACAGAGACAACTCCAATTATTGTAACAAGTATTTATTAACTAACTAGTTTTAAATTAAAAATATTTAAACCCCAACAATATATTTATCTGTTTTGTACATTTCGTAGGCAAATTCTTCGTTATGAGTTGGATCAAACTCCAAACCTGAAAATATAAAAATAAACTTATGTATTAATAAGATAGTATTATAAGTACGAACCTAATTGGCAAATTCATTGAATGGGTTGAATACTAACCCATTCACAGCGGAAAACGCTTATTAACTTATTTTAATTACTATATCATTATGCGGCGCTGCGTACGCCATTAACTGCGTAGCCTTTTTCCAACGATGTTGGGAGTCGGCGTCCAGTCAAACCGAATGCATTACCAGTATTTTACATGTAGGGACTGCCTGCGTATTACCCAGTAACTAGGTTGTTGAGATCAGATAGATAGGCAGTCCCTCCCTTGGTAAGAGTGGTTGTCAGACTTTCGTAACTAAATAATAACGTTTCAGTAAATGTAAATGTTAGCTAAATCTGTCGGGATTGTAACCCACTGCTGCATCAACTAATGATTTGATTATGGCGGCAATTGGCAACGAATATTACTCCTTTGGCTGAGGTCTAACCATAGACCTTATCTATCTCGTAATCGTTGGGTAGACAATGCATTCTTACCTACGTATTCGATTTCTAAATCGAATCGGCCGTTGATCTTATCTCCGCACGATATACCGAAGTGCGTGACTTTGTCAAATCTCATCCTATTTTGTTTGTCCTGAAGACGTCCTTTTGATCCTAGTACGAATTTGGAGAATGGTATCTGAAAACATTGAAATAGATTTAAATTAGCCAGAGACATTTTATACTTACATATTTTATAAAAACTCTGTGGCTAATTTTAAATTGTGAAATGTAAAATTATACACATTTCTATTTTTTTTTTATGATGCGAGAAGCTCAAAACCTGTCGAAGTGGAGGTGCTTGGGAGGTCTATGTCCAGCAGTGGACGTCTTTCGGCTGAAATGATGATGATGATAGATTTCTAATTCATTTCTTGCCCTAGCTTTCCAGAGAAAACAGCTTTGAATATCTTTTTACGGCGCGCCGTAGCGTAGGTTAGGCCTTGGCAGCGACTATGTAATTACTCATTAATACAATTATTCCATTACTAATGCATTCACGACACGTCGTGAGTTGTTACTTAATTATACACACCTTGGCGATTTGCCAGTAGGGTCCACCTCTTGTGTATAGCACATAGTGGTATATATCGTTCCACGTAATATCGTAGTAACCTTCACAGGATATGTTCAGGAGATAGGATCTGCCATCGCCCCTGACTTTGAGTACTAGAGTATTGTAGAGGTGCCAGTCGAAGGTTGTGGCGCGCTTGAATGATTTCTGTAAAATTACAATATTATGAGATGTTATAGGATATAGACAGTTAATAGAAGATTATTATGGAAATCACGCCTGTGATACGCAAAATACAGGTTGGTCATGGTGTTGCAGACAGCAGAACGTTATATATTGTGATACGCGTGATAAGTTGGTGAGTAGTGAGGAACAATGCGAGATTGTTATCGACATCATGACCCACTTTCGCTATGAACTTTTTTTAGTGTCGTGTAACGAAGGTACCTATTAATTTAGTACCTACTATAACTGGAAATCGAACACAAAACCTCAAGCTCGGCAGGCAGAACGTGTGCTGTCAAAATCAAAGATCTATAAAGCAGACGTACTTCGTGAATAACTTTGCATAGTGCGCTGCAGTGCTTCGAGCAAGTTTACGATTGACGGAAGCGTATCCACCTGCATTACTCCGTGGCATAATAATGCCGCAATGCAGGGCACATGCAGCTACGGTGTATAATTCGGTTCTTTGGTTAAGTAGGGCAAAAGGTAAACTTGTTCTCTTTGTATTTGATAGGCTCGCGTTTGGCCACTGCCCCGCCTGTTGATAGGCGCCGATGTGGTACACGATACCATCACTCTCCTGCCCCTAACAAAATGTATTCATGATTTATTCACGGCGCAACATATCTTTTTCTTCCATACTTCTCTATTAGTCGTCATCTCGGTAGTCACCCCCTTTCTAACCATATCATCATTCACACATTCCATTCATCGTTTCTTTGGTCTTCCCCTACTCTTATAGCCATCGACATTCATATTTAAAACTCTCGATAGTGTACGCTTTTACAAAAACATAACATCATGCCTGAATGCCACGAAGAGGTAGGCATAGGTTTATTGTACACCTGCGTTAGACCACCACTGGCGAACTGTGCGTGTACTGCACGCTTTTAGGTTTAATATATTGGTTTTATAGTTTTTCTTATCATGATTTAGTTATTGCAAGCCGTGTGTGTGCCAGATGGGATTTTTCGGCAAAAATTAAGAACTTCCATACAATCTTTTGTCCCTATTTAACCCTTTAGGAAATGAATTTAAAAAAATCTTACTAATAAGAAAAATGCTCTACGAAAGCAATAGCTTTCGTTATCTAATTGAAATTTTGCACATGAGTTATGTGCAAAATTTCAATATTCTAGGCCCAGCGGTTTAGGCTGTGCATTGTCTGTCAGTGCATTTATGAATATAAGATTTGTATTAAGTACATTGTGCCCGCAGTGGTACACACAACAGCCCCGACTTACGAGTTGTAAGTCCTGGGTTCGAACGTCGAACCCCGGCAGGCGTTTTACCTACTTTGTGTAAATAATCTCATCACCACTGCTCCCAAACCGGCGAAGAAAAATATCGTGAGGAAACCGGTATGTCTTAGAACCAAAAATTCGAAGACCTGTGACATCTATCAACCCGCACTGGGCCCGCGTCGTAGATTACGGCCCACACCCTCTCATAGAGAGGAGGCCTGTGTCCCAACAGTGGGAACATTATAGGCTAATTATGTATGTATGTATTAAGTAGATACTATACTCACTCTTATTCTCTTAGACCTCATGGCACAATATCCCGCCTTTTTTATCCGTCCATCTTTCGGTACTTTGACGTCAAGGTAGCCGTGGAAGCGCGCCCGGCCTGCGGTGCTCATCTCTAAGCTGCATTTACTGAACCCTTCATTGTGGTCACTGTCGGCAGTCGTCACGAACTTATCCAGGGTACTGGGCTCGTTGAAACACCAGATTAGGTCCGTTTCACCTGGAAATAGACGAAGATGTGGCTGTAGAAATTTGTTAACAGCTGTTTTCTTAGAAACGTTACTTGGTTGATTTTCTCTAAAAATCAGCAACAGACTGTTGCTGATTTTTATTTTTTTGTGTTAAGATTATAGCTGACTTTTTTGGGGAAACAGGATAGTGCGAATTTAAGTGCAAGTATTTTTTTTTCTCTAGCCTCATCTGTCCCACCCCTAGGCTTCGGCGGGTTCGAGAAAGATAGGGGGAGTGGAGGGACCAGTCCTTCCATCTTTCGCCAGCCCGCACGTCCTCCTTCCAGTTTGGGCGGAACCGAGAAATAAATTCTAGGAATTAATTAAAACCAAAGACATCATATACAAATGGTTTATTAATTATCTAAGTACAAATGCACATCTTGGACTGACAGAGAACACAAAAGTAAAGAAAGAACCATTACAACTTATTCTTTACTATTCAAGTATTTAATACAATGAAATGCTTTTACCAATACCCTTAGAACTAGAGTAACAAATTTAAAGACTATCTCGAATATAATTTGGACGTATATTATGTCTAATTTATTTTGTTGATAAGAATAATGCACGGAGACAGAGCAAGGTGTACGCAATCAGGTGGGCATAATAAGGACATGTAATAAATATTTAATAATTAGGAAAACTATAAAAGCGCGCTTGCTCTCTCCTACCTATTTAAAATTTTGCTGTGCCCGACAGGGTCCACAATTGATTTATAATTACCATCTTTATGTGTAGATTATGGATGCAATAGAGATTGAATTGAATTGAAGAGTGTAAGTATGTTATCGGCGTGCTACATGCTCAGATGGGTTATTCTGTTTATCTACCCTAAAAATCCACCCTAAGGTGGAGACACGGAAACGCATGTCCGAGAATCTACGCTAGGCTTAGTTGGAGAAATGGAATTTATAGGCTTAGGTAAATTTTCCGACATGCGTTTCCACCTTAGGGTGGATTTTTGGGGGTGGATACACGGAATAACCTGCTCAGATAGGGCAGTCAAAAACAACATCGCTTGGTCGCAACTGTGTCTTCCTGTATGTTTTACACAATGCTGTTTACTCATCAACTCATAAATTCAATGTCTTTTAACAAATCCGTAATTATTCTTATATGTGTCCATACATGTAACTAATACGAAAGTCTTATTGGTTAGTAAATATGTTACCTATTAATAAGTCACCGTTTTTTAAAGGCATTTTGTAACGAGGGCTGGAAAGGCATTTCTATCAATTATATGTATTTAACATGATTGTATATTTTACTCCATTCCTCTTTTTATGGTTTTCTAATGCCTTTTACATTAGGTACTTGAAGTAACTAATTAATAAGTCTTATCTGCACATTTATGTATGACATTGTTTTGCTACTACTAGCTGCTATTAAAATATTTTTTTATCACATTGGGAGCATTTTATATATTAAATTATATGTGTAACAATTTTATTCATTAATAATATAAGGAACACCAATTTTATATAGTGTTAAAATTTCAGTGGATACAAATACAAAGTTAGAGTATTCAAAGGTTAAAGTTTAAAACATGTATATTATATTGTACTGATCTAGGTAGTATAGACTGTCAGTTAACTTGAAATTTGTAGTTTAACCATCTTACTATAATTGTGTCAAAAAATACAGTACAGTATTCAATATATTTTTCAAGTCTAAAAGTCAAAAACTAATACTGTTGTCATAAAAATGTGTAATAATAGAAACATAATCACAAATTTTATACATACAAATGTCATAAAAAGTTATAACTAAATACTAATAAATAATACTATTAAAACTAACAATTTATCATAAAAAGTTGAGATTCATCACAGTGAGAAGTCAGCTAAGAAAAGCAGCCCTTTAACATATAAAAGCATGGAAATGAGTGAAAGCACCAAATGAAGATAAGGATTATAGTTCCAATGATAATATCAATGCACTTCACTAATGAGTTGATCATACAACCTCATTAGTTCCTCATTGTCTCTGGTTTTTTGTACCAATGATTCTTGTAGCGAAGCTATAGTAATTTCATGCTTCTTAACAGTAGCATTTAACTTAGTTACTTCAATATTATAGTTCTTCTTGAGGTTCTCCAGAGTTTCATTAGCTTTAGAAAGTGCTTCTGAAGTGACTTGTTTTAGACTCCCATACAACTCTTCATACTTCTTAACAGCGGCCTCATACTCAGCCAGTTTCTGTTCATAAACTTTCTCTCTATCTTTTGTTTCCAATATTACACTCTTGCATTTTTCATACTTGGTGAGGAGATCATTAAAAGAACTCTCCATATTACTGAGATGGTTCAAAGCTTGATCTCTTTCGGAAGTGACCTTCTCCAAAGTCTCCTGGTTCACTATCCTGTCATGATGCTGCTCCTCTATTAATGAAGATATAGTCTTCTCATACTCCTCCATGACAACGCTCATTTGTTTATTGCTTATAATCTTGTCCATAACTTGCTGTTGTAATATATTTTCTTTCTGAACAGAGTTATTTCTTTCATCAGTCAATTTCTTAACTTTTGACTCCAAATCTTCTGTAACCCTATTGTATTTGTGTTCCATATCTTGTAGTGTACTCTTGAGCTCTCTGTTCTGTTGCCTAAGCTGCAATACCTCCTGTTCTTGCTTCTGAAGAATAACTCTTAGGGTGTGAAGGTGATCCACATCTTGTGATGTAAAATTGTGGTGGTAACGAGGACTTCTTGGTGCTGCAGTTGGTGGAGTATTGCCTGATATGCTGATGAGTCTCTCAGTAGCTACCCCCCTGGAGGGAGTCAGAATAGCAGAGACGCTGCGCGTCAGGCCCGGTGTTGACCTAGTATTACACACACCTGATTTTGAATTCCCACTGTTTACTACAGGCGGTACTACCTGCATGGGTTTATATTTGCTAATTAAAGCCATAGCTCCTGTAGACTGGGATTGTTTAGGTGCAACTACATTAGTTTCCGTAAACGCCGATACTGTGCTGCCTGTTTCATAACCCACATCACACTCGGAGGAGTCAACTCCTGAATCAGTATGAACAGAACTTACATCTTCTAGCTTATGACGTGCGTATAGTGGATCGAATTTCACAAATAAACTTTCCTTGCCTCGATCTATGTGGTTATGATGGCGGTTCGATTCGGCACATCTAACAAGGTAATCTAAACTCGTGGCATCAATAAACATATCGTCTGACATTGGTACCTCTCTCATAGTTACATCACAGATGCTATCAAAGTCTGATCCGGTGAGAAGATCGCTGGTCTCGTTCCTGTGTTCCAACAAATCATTATATCGCTTTGGTGACATCGCCATAAGGTCATCCACTGATGAAGCTGACGTTATGAAACTATCATCAGATGCTGTTGTGCTTGCTCCAGCAGACAACATATCGTCATTAATTTTAACACTGTTAGTTTCTACTCCGCGACCCAGAAAATTTTGGAATTTCTTGTAAATGGTTTTTATGCCTTTATCAGGAGATACAAAAGAAGAATCGCTCAAAATTATGTTTGAAAACATTCGCCCTTTCTGATCTAGGTGACCGATATATATAAATTAAACAACGTCCAACAGTTAGGTACCGATCGGGCCTTGAGTAGGCACTAATAATAAAACTTGTGGATAGATCAACAAAAACAAAATAGAAAGAAGCAAATTATTTAGCTCAACGACTTCAACGGTTATTTAAGTTTTGAATGTACCTGCCACAGACTATATTTTATTATGTCACACCATTCCTAACCATAGGAAAAAATCGACTATTATAAGACTTTAATCGACTAATGCTAGTTTATATTTAAAACAAAATCAGTAGTTTCTGTTCTGCGCGTAGGCCATATTTTGCGTGTACGTTTCTGTGCGCTCAGTAGCATCTAACTTACAGATTAAGAAAAAAAAAACCATGCTTGATCGACCAGACACGGTGCCGGATAGTTGTTATGTATAACGCGTATGTTTGAATAGCACCAGCCACCTCTGTCTGAACATCGCATTTATCGTAGGTCTAAGACCTTTTTTTTTTTTTTTTTTGTGGATGGGAAATCATCAAATGACTCCTCCCGCTCTGGGTGGAGCAGAAGGGAGTGTCAGACTCTTACTGACTAAAACCCACCCGTGTTCCTTCCTTAGCCCTTTATGTACCAGGGCAGCGGTAACCCTTTCGGACGATCCCGCTACCCCGGCAGGAGGTCTAAGACCTTAAATTTACATAGAATAAAATTCCATCAACAGCTTAGTCTGACCACACTTGTGACACCCGACGATTGGCGTCGGGTGACACAAGTGTGCTCATCGGGTGCTGCATGAAAAGAAAACATGGTATTCTTTAAGAGTGGAAAATTATGATTATATATAAAAGAAGAATACATACTACTATTTCAGAAAAGAAGGGGAGGTCGCGGGTGAATATTGATATGGGGAAGACTTGAAAAAAAAAAAAAAAAAAAAAAAAAACAAACTACTGACATAAAATAAATTGGGATAAGGGCAGAAAGATAATGATAGTGATGTTGTAGAATAATATTTGAATTAAATAAGTATTTCGTTTCAGTAGATTATTGTGATTTTTTTTTTCAAACCAAGACATTTTTTCTCAAAGATTTGCAACCATAATTTTTTTTTAAAGCACTAGGAAATATATTTTTATGCATCAGTAAAATAAATAATAACACCAAATGTCATCTAAATATTGTGGACAGTGGACATGGTATTCTAATAAAGTACCATACATTGGATTATTTTACAAAGGAGTTTCTTGGAGTTAGGGATAAGTTTTGGGGCAAAAAGATCTGAGAAAAGTTCTGGCACCATGAAGAAGAAGAACATGATGGTAACCAAGATACTATGTTACAGTTCATAACCAAAAAAACAAAAACAAGAGTAGGTAACTCTACTGAGAGATGAGGATCACAAAAAAGTAGTACTTTTGTTAATAATGAATCTGAGTGTGACGCAAGTGTTTTTTTTTTTATAAATAGCACTTGTTTTTAACTCTTATTTTTAAATATTACAATATTTTATTGACCCGCACAGATAATCTATAAGGGACTACTGGTTAATAATAAAGGGGTTCACTTATAAACAATGATTCAAATGTTTCATGAATGTATATAAATACATTCATGAAACATTTGAATCATTGTTTATAAATACATTCATGAAACATTTGAATCATTGTTTATAAGTGAACCTATAAACTAAACAAAAAATATTTGTATAAACAAATATTTTTTTTTTTGTTTATGCCAACATTATTACAAAAAAATAACAACTTACCTGGTCTAGCAACAAGCAGGGGGTCTGTTTCAATTAAATCTTTCACTTCCTGTCCAAACAGTTTCAACTCATGCTTCAGTTCCTTGAAACCCTTTTTCAAGTGTTCAAAGTTTGAAGCCTTCTGTTCTGTATCGTACCCGCCTTTTCTATAACTTTCATGAAACAGCCAGCGTTGTGACCCAATTAGAATAGGTTTGGAATAGTTAAAATTATTTGTTTTGATTAAAGTTCTGCTTATGGCAGGGTACTGGCTATTATTTCTTAATATGTTTATGAAAGTGTTGATTTTACACAATGCCATACTGTAAAACTTTACGTGCACTGTCACTTTCAGTATATTAACACATAACTAAGTTACGAAATTTACATTTATTTACTTCGGTTTTATTGTATAACCTTATTTTTCATCAAAATAATATTTTCAGGTTCATCAGCTGTTTGACAGTAATGGCATAAGCTATAGTGAGGTGAGAACGAAAAGAAGCTAATCGACTAAAACAAGTAGATGACTAGAAAAAGACCGACTGATTTATTAACTATACTCATTTAGTTCGTTGTCATTAATCATCCATGATACAATTACATTTTAATTCACTTTCAAGATGGGAAAACCTGAGAAGATCAGTCGGATCTCGGAACCACCAGAGTACTGTTTATCTCGGAACTACGGCAGTGATCAATATCTTCATATATTTTTTTTATACAAAGCTAAACGTTGATATTAAGAATGATTTTTCATGAATAAGATACTAGTTTCATTTAAGAAAATCGACGGGACAGTAAATAAGTAAAAGTGTAAAAACAAAGCGATTTCACTGTTTAGAAGTTGACATCACAGAATATTATAAGTATGTTGACATGACAGTTTGCATGACACCATAACTGTCTCGTTGTCAATGTCAAATCAGCGCCCGGCTGACTGAGCTGCTGTGGTCGGCGACTGGCGAGATTAGGATTACTTTCACTTAGTAAATTCTTTAGAATTTTCAGGGACGTCGTTCTCGTAACGTTGCTCGCCTGTCGTGGCATGGTATTTATTTAATATCTGACGAAATAGAAGTGCGCGTTCCATTAACAAAGAGCCACGTACACAAATAGACTTCTTTTAAGTTAACAACGCGGCTATTCTCGCCCTAAGCATGTGCAGATATTAATTTTTATACAAATTACGAGTACCAAACTATAGTGAAATGGGTATGGAGAAATATAACAATGTGGTAAGTTTCTGTCACTAAATTCTTAAATTAGAAAATCCAATTTATTTCTGAAGTCCTGGTTTACACCAGGACCACCACACAAAAGCTTCTAAAGCTTAATATTACAGTTTATAGAACTGTTGCTGGCTGGACAATCAACAATATTACTCTGCCTTATCAACATTTGTGTGCTACAAATAATTATTGTAGCTTTTTCACAGCTAGCTATTCACAGCAAGCTATTCACAGTTGATTATACTTTATAGTTATTGACTAGTTGAATAGATTTGACTATCAAAAAGTGCTGTTTCTCAGCCTAGTTTGAATAAATTACTTTTGATTGATTGATTTTGAAATGTTATTTCTCTTTGAACATTTTTCAGAAATTATTTTAATATATTCAATCATGTTATCTTGTTTGTGACAAGAAGGGGGTAACCCTTTAATAATAATATGCATGAATAAATCCTAGAAATAAAGGACTGTAATTCCCTATTAAGATTTGATTAGATGTGTAGATAAGATAAAAACAATACTTACATTCATTTGATTTTCTTGGTAATATCTATTTAATGTAGGTAATATTTTATTTATCAGATCTGTAAACATATCTGTGATCATAGATCACTTAACTTGATTATTTTATTACATTCTATAGATAAGCAATTATAATAGAATACCTTTTATTATGATGAAAGGGAGAAATGTTTCCTGAAAAACCTGTAAAATATTGTATATTGTTTGTGGTAGGGACATCAACCCACAAATTGAAACCATGAATTTAGCACATGATTCTAGACCTTATGGCATAGACATTTTTCATTGGTTATAAAAAAAAATGTTCCATACATTGTGCTTGTATAGGTATTGCACTTTTCTATGAAACAGCAGATTTTTTTTTGAGTACCAAAGATTAAAAAAAAAAAATTGAATAAAAACTTTAGTGCATGGGGTTCAGAATCATGTACTGAATCCATGGTAACAGGTTGCGCATCAATGTCCTTGCCAACCTGTATAGTAATTTCTATTTTGAAAATTCTTAGGCTGAAGTTTATGGTATAACTAACCAGCTTCAGAGACAACTTTTCTAAAGAACTTTACCTTGCTTACATGAAACCTGTTTAGTGAATACCATTATTTCTATTTTCCTGCTCTTTATTCTGAGCTCTATTTTTAGTTTTAATCTGTAACCAAACTCCTTCATAATATTATCCCACTCTGTATAAAATTTTCGTAACTCTGCTCTCACTTGGAAGTGGTGAAGGGTGGTCGTTTTATTTATGTAATTTTGACGTTCAAAAAGTGCGGATTCTCAGCCTAGTTTGACATAAATGTCTTTTGATTTTTAAATCGACATCTCTAACAATAAATACGTAGAACGCTAATTAAAGAGCCTTCCACCGCTAGTCCTTCCCGGACCGCATACCCCAGTTAAAGTGCCTTCATCAAAATCTAACTTAATATTCTTTTTCTAGGATGGCAAACTGTCCGAGTACCTCTTCCCCCCAGAGATACTTAAGAGGCTGGACTTCGACAAAAGCCCGGCCAAATTCAAGCCTAAGATCAGTGCGTCCAGTCCCGGCGAGGACTGGATGGTTGTTAGGCCGCTGCAGCGCTCAGATTACGATAAGGGCTTCCTGCAGTTGCTTGGACAGCTGACCAGCGTCGGCAATGTTACGCGGAAGCAGTTTGATGGTAAGTGACGATAATCAGGTGACAGTTATCACCGTGTGAAAAATACGCGCTTAAGAGTTGACAGAGAGAGCGCGCGAAAACCTGCCCGTTACTTATAACTTATCATACTGTACGAACTGCGACTCTTAAATCCTAATATACCTATCACAAAAATTCCAGACATCCTTCGATTTGATAAGCCATACGAGTACTATCTCGAAAAACTAACGGCTACTTAAGGTGCTACAAACAATGAATGACCTGCTTTTAACTCGTCATAATCATGAAGCAATAATATTTAGAAGGATCCACTTACCCAATGCGGTCTGCATTGGCTGAGTGGGATCCTTATAATATTCTTCAAGGCTTTCCTAAGAAATAATCAAATAGCACTGCTCCAATTATCGTAATCTGCATCAAAATATTGTTGCACGTAATTACTGAGCATGACCAATGTAACAAAAATGCTAAAACTTCGCAAACTCTTTGAAAAGTCGTTACCTAAACTTGTTTCAATTTCAATACGAGTAGGTACGCAATACTTCTTAAATGCTACCGAGCGTATACTTATTACGTTAAATTGTTAGTTCTATTTGCAATTTAAATTGCTAAACACATGAAACATTCACGTAGGTACTGCTATCTTAAATTGTCTCCATGATATATTAAAATTCAGGGGGTCTACTTTGAAGTAGTATCGGCCGAATGTTCGGCCGTTTCCTGCTACGAAGTTACTATTTGGTTCAGTCGGTTCCGATCCTACACTCCTACACTCTTTCGAATATTGACTATGGTCCCGACCCAACTGAGCCGATCCGAACTTTTTTCGCATTTTTTCAATAATATTTGGTTCGGCCATGTGTCGGTCCGATCCGAACATTCGCACTTTACACTTCGGAGTAGGCCCCCTGACCTTAGTGGATACTTCTGACCTCCAGGCTCCAGGCCCTCAGATATAACAGCTATACAGTTTCTTAGAGATCGGAAAACTAATAGGCCAACTAGCGGGCAGTGGCCTGCTAGTTTTCCTATAGTTACTCATTTCGTAGGGTAATTACATAATATAACCCTAGATAGAGCGCGGTCTCAAAACAACTTCGGGGTAATTGCGTAACACACTATCAGTAGTAATGGGTACATTTTGACAGTTCAACAACATTCATTGTGGTATTTACGTTGTTGAGCAAACACATTTTTCGAACATAATATGAAGTAATGGATCAGCAATATCATTCAAAATGATTCAGATTGAGATCGATGGTGCTGAATCAGACTGTATGCTGTATCTAAATAAACGACATTGAAATTGAAAGTAACTACGCAAAGGCTAAAAAAGAAAAAGCACATGAATGAATTTATTGTTGTTATTCTGCAAAGCTATCTTATAAAAATCTTGATTGTTAGTTACGTAACCGAGCCAAACACAAGAGTCGTTGTAATAAAATTCGTTCGCAGTATTGTGATGTCCTAGTAAACTGGTTACATTGGTATGCGAAACTTATTGCCATTTAGGTATGCGACCTTGGCGAAACCCGCGTAATGATAATGACCTTTCTATATGTTTCGAGTTCCTGATCTTTATTTACAACGTTACAATTTAAACGAGTAAGCATAAGCATATTCAGCCTATAATGTTCCCACTGCTGGGACGCAGGCCTCCCTCTCTGTGAGAAGGAGCGAACCGTAATGCACCAGTGCGGGTTAGTGGATGTCATATGTCTTCGAATTTTTAGTTTTAGGACATGTCAGTTTCTTCACGATGTTTTCTTTCACCGTTTTGAGATCACGAACCTACGACCTACAACTCGTAAAGGTCTATGCACACGGCGGGCGGGGCGGGACGGGACGCCGACGCGGCGCTGGCGCGGCGGTAGTGTTCACACTGCGGGCGCGATCACGTCCCGTCCCGCCGCGTCTTTCTTTCATCAAAAAAGATGTTGAGCGATTCAGACATGGAAACGCTATTGCTCATAGTTGCGCTAGGTAAGAAAAAACAACGTAAACGGAAATGGGTGCATGAAATAAATAAAAAACGCGCTCGCGTCGCGACACGCCCCACCCCGCCGCTTCTGACTTGTATTGCCCGCTCGGCGCGGCGGCGGCGGGGCGGCTGTGTGTGGCGTCGTCCGTAATATATAGTACATTCCAACTGCTCAGCATCGCGTCGCCGTCCCGTCCCGTCCCGCCCCGCCCCGCCCGCTGTGTGCAGAGACCTTAAATAGCGGCCGTTTCTACTGGGCCACAACTGCTCTCGAATTAAGCGAATATAGTAGAACCTCGATTTGGGCGAATGATGCTTATTTTTCCATAAGTAAATGTTTTTAAAGTTATTGAAAATGAATATGGTCGGTAATGTCATACTTAGCTTTATTATGTAAAGTATTAGAACAGGTGCAATAAAAATACTTAAATAATACGAGTATGAAAATAACAAAAAGAGCAGATCAAAACATCGGAGTAGAAAACGCAGTTGTGTGTAGGGCAACTGAAAGACTTCAGACTCGAATGCTGGATTACCTACTTATATAGGTGCTTACCTATTTTATTTTATTTCATTAGTCAGAGAAAACTGCACGCTTGTTAGCATAGAATAATATTTGTTCTGCGTTACCACTAATTTCAGGGCACCTAAATAGTATAAGCCATGTTGTGTAGACATTAGTCCCTCCCTGATATATTTACGTCGTCGTCGGGGGTCTACCAACGATTTCGAGAAAGGTATTACAAGAGGTAGTTATAATTTTTTCACTCTCTTGTAGTCCCATTCTTGTGTAACCTTGCATAGTTCTATGACTCGTTAGACAGAGTAAAACTTTGTCAAAAAACTATATTTCTAAACAACCAACGAATGTTGCAGAGCGGTTCACGAATATGAAGCAGTCGGGCGGATACTACGTTACAGTCATCGAAGACACACGTATATCGAAGCTGATCGGAGCCGCCACCCTCACCATCGAACAGAAGTTCATACATAACTGCTCTGTGGTACGTTATCACATGCTTTGTTACCTATGTTTTAAGAACTATAGTCCTGTACAGTCACAAGCAAAAGTATGTATACACTCGGCTTTATTCAAAAGCGATTTACTCCTTTATTTTTTTATGAAATTTTATGTTGTTACGAACATAGCATTTTCGAACCCATAGGTTTATGTAATGTGTCGTATTTCAACGTTGAATTCGTTTTTTCTTGAAAAAATCGCAATTGAAAGTTGCCAAGTGTTGACATACCTATTGGTGCTCGTGACTATACATGTGATGGGAAAACCAATTTTTTTATAAGTCTCGTTAGTCTTATGTCATGTTAAGGTCAACGTACATGGTGTTGAAAATTGATTAATTTAATTTTCCAATCCCGTTTATGTATACAACTACTTTTATAGGTGGAAAAGATTTCTAAATATTACCGGTTCACACCAGTTTTATGTAGATTCCTCTGCCACTTGTGACATAATGCCTAAACAAGTTTTCGTAATGAAATTGAAGCTATTCTTACAGTAACAAGTTTTTAGTTCAAATATAGCATTGTAATCTTTAAAATATACCTGTTTGTTTCAGCGCGGACGTTTAGAAGATGTTGTTGTCAATGATACTTACAGAGGAAAGCAGTTGGGAAAATTGTAAGTAATCGTCACTTCCTTTCAATTAAATTCTTATGACGACAAGTTACTTCACTAGCCGTCAAATAAGGCTAGGGTTCAATCTATATGACGCCGGTTAGGCGGTAGAAAATTAGCAAAAGAGCATTACCTTCCTTTTCGAAAAAGGGTGTAATATAAAGTAGCTGTAAGATCTTTCTAACATAACAACAATATGGTTTTTTTTTGTAAGTCTGTAGGTACTATCGCCAAAATCTATATCTGAGCACCGTAAGGACTTATCCTGCTTGCAGAGCATATTATTAGTCGACCTAAAATGGATCCTCTTTTTTTTTACTTATGGACGCAGCTGTGGTCATCATGTGCACGGTATTTTGTTTTCAAAATGGTCAGATATAGGTATTGGCGATTGTATACTACTGTTGGGCAAAGGCCCCCTTTTTCCTTTCCGAATCTCCCTGTCTTGTGCGATTTCTGGCCACATTGGCCCTGCAAACTTTAACACCATTTCTGAAATTAATGTTTTTATTAATATTTATTTTAATATCGTGTAGCTTTGAACTTCGGTGAAATATGATTTGAATACCAAGTTCATATCAGTCTGTCAACCCGTGAGGGCGTCCTAATTAATTTCTAATGTGTTATTTCCAGAATCGTCGTGACAGTATCCCTACTCGCCCAAGAGTTGGGATGTTACAAAATGTCGCTGGACTGCAAAGACAAACTGATCAAGTTCTACGAGACCCTGGGCTATAAGGCAGAACCCGGAAACTCTAACGCCATGAATATGCGGTATATCACTACATATTTATAAATAAATAATTATTTTATGTGTGGAGATTGGTGCATGTTTTTTTTTAGAGTTCACCTCTCATTGTTATTGTGTCAGGTTAGAATACCGATGAGATTAATACGACTGTACTAAACACTAACGTCGTAAGCAGGCAGGGTCATAAAACGTGGGAGGGAGACAACATTAGACTCAGAGGTCTTAGAAAACCCGTACCTACCTAATAGTCACTTTCCTACTCGCACTTTTTATGACCGCGAAAGCCGCGAGTATTAAAGTTCAGTAGATATAAGAGAAAAAATATAGGCTGGCTTTTTTTTGTGGTAATCTATTAAAACTTAAGCTTTCTTTCTAAATTAACTTGATCATTAAATTTGCAGGTTCGAGGACCCCTCTTGACAATTAGCCGCTGGGACATCCGACCTGCGCTCTAAATTGTAAGTAAGCACAAGAGGCCGAGCAGACATCACGGCACTTCTAGCCAGCACCCATCATTCCATCTCTATGTACGGAAATTATGTCACCGAGTCTTTGAAGACAGACATTCACCCAAAGATTTAAATCTTTAGATATGCCCTCGCGGTGCTTAGGTCGCGCATGGAACGATAGATACGATTGTCAGTATGAGTGAGCGAGATAATACTATTAAAAATCTTTTCGCGGTCGGTACGCGGCCGGGCGATTCTAACGATTTAAATCTTTGCATACACCCGGGTTCTAAAAGGCCTACCGAATCTCTTGATGTTAGCAGCTGTGATTGGTTAACGGAAATATGGCTAAGCGCGCACCACGAAAATTAAACATTGCGGAAAATAATCGCCAATCAGTGAACAATACCAATACACTAGACACTGCGGTAAAAAATCGCTTGAGAATTCGCTTGAAAAATTATTTGCGTTAGCGATTTTATTTCGTATAAACATGGGATAAAAAAAATCGCATCGCAGTGCGCACTTAGCCTTAACAACAGCCAGTCAAAGTATTTTACTTGAGGTTTAAAAACAGAACATTTGAGTAGGCTTTCAGAGTCTGAAGGTAAGATAATATTTGCATTCTGTGTACGGATTTGCATAATGAAAACTCGGTGAACCAAGGTTGTGCATTGGTTGTCTTTTAATGTACTACTGAGGACAATGTTTTGGTAGATTCGTTCATTTGTGGGTGCGGCGCTGTTTGAGTAAATATATAGTCAATGTGTGTAGTCTGATGCGTCATTATTATACAAATTAGCAATGCGTTTTGAAAAGCAAATGCAATATAAATAGCCGCACACGCAAATGATTGAGCTCGTTTTCAGAAAGCCGATTTACTTTTGTCAAATTTCATCTCAACTTATATGATTTGTAATGCTGGCTACATTGTCGCGATAACGCAAACCACACTTCCCGCACTGTTGTACAGGGAGACGTCAAGCGGTGTGCGAGAAATAGCGCCCCAAGTGTAGTTCGCCTTATCGTGACAATGTAGCGGTAGCATTATTGATATTTTGATAACCAACCATTGTAGCTACCTTAAGATTTGACAAAACTTTTCCTAATCGGGAACAAGAACAGGCTTTTAGAAAACGGGCGGTGAATCTATAAATACGATTTCGGATTGTTTTTTTTTTCTATTTATAATGTTGTTGACTTATTGTTTGCAGTTATAAAAGCACTTTTAATTTGTACTCACTTGCATCACGCTTTCTGATCACAAAGGGCTCAGCGCAGACCAGATATTCATACAATAATAAACCTTGCTACTAGTGTTCTTGAAGTGCAAAGTTGAACAAACATCGAATGGTTCATCAAACGGTCTTTGGGCGTCCTAATTTGTACTTTAAAGCAATGGAAATAAGTTTTATAATTGATTGTAATAAAATTCCTCTTCTTTGGTATGCGTGAAGCCTAATGGATCTTGTTGTGGTTTCTGTTTGGTCGTTCGTGTGATTACGGTCGCAGGGTCAATTCTTCTATCCATCAAAAGTTGATATCACCTTGAGTGGTGATACCTCCATTTAATGGGGTGACCAATTGATTATGGATATCCTAGCACATAATGTTTAGACGTAGTTTTATCATCAAAGCGCGCATGTAAAGACCTTTTTGTAATATGTTTGGAGTAGCTTTCATGCTTAAAATTTAAAATATATTGTTTTGCTTTTTATTTTTTATTAATAGAAAAGCTAAAATACTAACGTTTGTTTTGATTATGTTGCCAATTAGTTGTTACGGTAGATTATGCTTAATTTAGTTTAAAACCTAGTCAGTTGTGCTAAGGGTAATAACATGCCGAAGACGCCTCACTGCGATACTTCGCGGTCGCAGCTTAGTTCGCTACCTCGCTGTCACTTCCATTTAAAAAAAATGCATGCGTACAAACAAGCACGCACATGCTAGACATCGAGCTATACCCCTAGACAGATCTCGATGTATTGCAGTGAGGTATCTTCGGAATGTAATAACTTTATGAGCCGACCGCTTAAACGTGACGTTGCCTGAGGTAGCTGCGCGGTGCGGGAGGGGTGATAGTTGTCAGAAGTTGACGAATCACTGAGCTCTCGCATCACGTCACCACACCCCTCCCTGCACCGCGCTGCTACCTCAGGCAACGGCTCCGTTCAGCGGTCGGCCAAACGGTGTTACTTTAAACTTTCGGTAAAGTAACTGTGTTACTTTAACAAATGACTGGCTAAGTTTTCATATGTACACAGTTGATTTTATTGCCATGCAAGTATGTACTTAAAATATCTAAGTATACATATAAGAGATTACTATTTTTGTAACTAACAATTTGTGTTAAAATTTTGCATCATTAAACCATTATTGCTTTATGTTTTAGTTTTATTACAAAGCGTCTTGCAGTTTATGATTTAGTGGGATTATCCTAAGTAATATTGTAAATGCGAAAGTAAGTTTGTTTGTTACCTTTTCACGCCTAAACCACTGAAACGATCATCATGAAATTTTGAATACACGTTGGCAGGGGTACAGAAAAGCACATAGGGTACCTTTCATCCAGAAAAAAAAATACTGCTCCCGAGGAAAAGAACAATAACTATCGACGGTCACAATTTCTTTAGGACGTTAGATGGCACTACGTGTCTTTCGAATCATGATTGAATTATATAGTCAAAATCTAAATTAACTAAATTAGAGAGCGAAGCCACGGGCAAAAGCTATATAATAAAAATGAAATGCTGTTCGTTGGTAAGCGTATCACTTGAGAACACGGAGCACAAAACTAGTGGAGAGAGCATCGGCACGTTTTTGTTCTAAATCAAAGCCACTAATAAACGGCGGGAGGAGAGGTAAGCTTCGCCCGCTGTGATTGGGTGACGAATTGAGAACCAAATGACAACTGATCCTCTAGGGATTCCAAAAAAGTAATTTAAAAAATATCGATATCGATATCGATAATTTATTGTTTGATTGAGTAATATAAGGATTTGTTTGTGATACAGAGATTACGGGTTCGATTTTGAAATAAAACAGATGTTTATTAAATAATCAAAAACATTTGGTCTTTAAAATGGATTAGTTTTGAATATGTTTTTCTTATATAATTTTTTGGAATTCTATTTTTTAGTAATAAATGTCAGTCGAATATCAATATATTTTTTTGCTACACATGAAGCTAAATCAATTAAGTGATTAGTAGATTCTACGTCAAATTGGTGAAAGTTTATTTGTGAATATTACCGTGCTCTTAGAAGATTCATTCTTATCTTTTAATAGACACGATTGATCTCGAGTTGTTTTTTGAATCACCTGGAAGTATCTGTAAAAAATAAATATTTTATCAAAGTGAATGACCAACCCTTGTAAAAGTAATACACTATCTATAAAAAATACCTACCAGAACAGGTAAATATAAAGTAGGCACTGATGACCTCTATAATCGGCGTCAATTCTTTTTTAAACTTTCAAAGCAATCAGTCGTGAAATGTCTAGAACATACGACAGTACACTTTGTTGGAAAAAAATTGTCTCTATGTGTAGCTTTGATCCAAATTTCTTTCTTCTCGATGTTATCGTTGAGAAATCTGCAAATTTTAATGCAAACAAAATACACTTTTTTTAAAAAGTCCTGAGGCCCCGTTCTTATGATGAACATTGGCGTTAGCTAACGCGCGCGCATAAATACATGGCGGGTGCCAGCAAGGTATTCACATGCTGACGAGCGCTTTCGCCCAAACCCGCCGCGTTGTATCTCCCTCCCACGCAATCTTCACAATTTTATGGCGCGGACCCCTAATCTTTTTCTAAAATAAAAGCAGCCGAAGTTACTCCTTATAACGTCAGCTATCTGCCAGTGAAAGTCCCATCAAAATCGGTCCAGCCGTTTCGCAGATTAGCCGGAACAAACAGACAGACAGACAAAAATCTTACTTACATAATTATGCATTTAGTAAAAAGTTATTATTTTGACATTACAAACAGACACTTCAATTGTATTTATTTGTATGGATTATATCGACATAATCGTCGCGATGCTGCGAACAGCACTATCGAGAAAAAAAGAGACAACTGCTAATTGCAAATCAGTGTACCAGAAAGAGACAGCAACTCGAACATTCCAGAATTTAAAATATTTAATTTTTAATCAAATTGAATAAATGGAGTAGAAAACCCCTTACCTGTGAAATGTTATCCCATCTTTCGTGTAACTTGAAGTAGTATAGTACACTTTCCACACCATTTAATTGCACAACTATGCATTACTTTTCGATTTATTTGTTTTAAAAACGGGAGCGCGTGACGTTTGTACGTAAGCCTACAATTGCTGCGACTGACCAAAATTCCGCCGCATAGACTTGATATACATAGCGTATGTTTAGTGACCGCGGCAGCCTCCGCACGCGCACTCCACTGGTTTTGTGCTTCGTGCTTGAGAACGGCTGGAGCGATTTAGCAATTAGAAAGAGGCCGACAGAAGGATCCAGTTGGGTTAGACACCGTTCCCACGTTTAGACGTAATGCAGAATGGCTTATCTGCAGTCACAATAATCGTTTGGTATGGCTTCTAATGTCGAATCGGTCGCAGTAACTAAGGAAGGGCTCCCTGACCAATTGGTTTAGGTTAGGTTGGAACTAAATGTTCGTAACAGGCGAATAAGGTTACAGAAAAAAAAAAGTTTACCGGTTCGTGACAAACTGAATGGCCTTTTTTTATGGGATTTTAGTATGAACGTTTGGACAGGACAATGGCTGTCGGGTCAGCTAGTAATGAAAAAAAAAAAAAAAAGTAGCCATTTTACATGTTTTATTTACAGAAGTGTAAATTTAGCGGATATAATAAGAATTTCGTTTACCACACATTCAACGGGATGTCAATTCTTCGCACAAGGCTGGTTTTATAACCCCACCTGGGGCTGCAGTCTCGACATTCATAGCGATCGCTTTACGACCGAATTCGGTCGCAAAGTCCTGTCACTCCATACATTACACCTGTCAATCCGGGACTTTGCGACCGGTCGCTATGAATGTCGAGAATGCAGCCCCTGCTCTGTAGCCTCAGAAGCAAATACTTTCCTAGACAAAGTGATCTCTATATATTTCAAATCTCTCTAATATTAACCAGTAAAATAAAACTGGTCTACGAATACGTTCCTAGTCTCAACATTCTCATTCTATTACACTATATTTATTTTCTTATACCATCATTCTCCGGCCCTTATGAAAATTTATTTGGGGTCGGCGAAATGTCCTTTTCTTCCATACTTCTCTATTAAACATACAGTATTTTTACTTATAAAACTAATACGTAGAAGCTTTACGTGTAAGTACCGAGATTGATCTCAGTCTCAATCTGTCAAAAAATACTTCTAATTTCCCTACATTTTGAAAAGTTTTTGACATTTGTTTGTCGCTGAGATGAGACTGCGACTAGATTTTGAACGTTTTAAATTACGAGAATTGGCTTTCAACTTATGTCAAATTATCATGAAGATCGAGAAGAAATACAAGTTGGGACTAGTTATCAGCTAAGTACTGATTTATAGATGCTGTATTTTTTGTTGTTGAAAAATACATCGGTGTAATTGTGTAACACTCTATAGGCTGACCGCTTAACTGAGACTTTGCCTGAGGTAGCTGCGGTGCGGCAGTGGTGATAGTTGTCAGAAGTTGACGAATCACTGAGCTCTCGCATCACGTCACCACACCCATCCCGCACCGCGCTGCTACCTCAGGCAACGTCTCCGTTAAGCGGTTGGCCTATAACAGTACAATGGCTTTCATTTTGACAGTTCAACGCAGATATAAAATTGATGAAGGTTTTTGTATATAGTTCTTTGGATATTATTAAACATGCTGAGTAAATTGGATTGTAAGGGATATTAGGAAAGATAGTGTAAAACTCGGTGAAAGACTTGATTGTATTACACTTGACAAAATACTTAAATAAGTACAATTTAGAATGCGAAATACAATACATAAAAATCATAGACCGGTTCAGTCTGATACTTCATATTACATTATATACTACTATTTATAATATACGTTTAATATTACATATAAAATAGCGTTTCCTATCCATACGAGTGGTGTCAGAATTATCGTATACTTGAAATTGTAAGGAGTCTTGGATAACATTCTGTTGCGATACTAATTTATGTTAAGTTTAGCATTATTCAAACTATTTCTGAGAGTGGAGACAAGTGATGAATGACTTGTATGTGTAGTATACAGGGTGTCCCAGAAGTCGACGTTAAACCGGAGTCGGTTAATAAGCCAAGTCGTAATAGTTATCAGAAAAATATAAAACACACTTGCTAAACTCTCATAGTAAATTTTGCAGATTTTCTCGACTGTTTTTAAATGCCAATAATTTTTAAAATACACAACTTAGTTTTTTTATAAATATTATGACTTTGGCCTATTACCCGATTCCGGCTAGACGTCGAATTCTAGGACAACCTGTATATACTCACTCACTTCGGTACCCCGTGGGGTATAGCATCTGTCAGTCTGTAAGTTTCCACACGTACTGACTACCAGCTCAATGTGCCCGGACACTTCGGGTACCACTGTCCTCTAATAAACAAAACTGCTGGACTAAATATACTTTACGAAAAGATAGTTGTTTTTTGTGCCGATTCAAAGCGCCCCGCTCGAGCGTCTCAGGAATTAAAATTGACACACTGTTGCAAATGGTCGTCGTGTTGTTTTGGTACGTCTCTAATGATTTAGGTCTAAATCGTGGAATAAGACTTATGTGTATTTTTTATTTACTACGAGATATTTAGAATATTTTTATCATGAGAGTATGTGCATTTTGTAAAACTCACTATCAAAAATATTAGTTCCACGGACGCTCACGTTGTTATCAGCGCCAAAATGGCGAAAATCAAATGTCTTCTTTTTGTCATCGATAATATGATGTCCAGAGTACTTGTGTAATATAGGTCAGTCTCGGGTACCCATCAGCCGTATCGTATGAAAAAGTTCTTAGCCTAACTACCAATTTCAAGTACCGGGATAACCAATAAAAACGCACACTCGCCATACAAGCACTTACATCAAATTGACACCCTCATTTGCCGATTGCACAAATCCCATACCACAGGAAAAGAAGCATTTTAATATCTGTACATTTATTTGAATATCATACGCAAAGTTACAAGCTAGAGGAAAACATGGCAATCAATTATGTATCATCGACTTTTTAATAGTGACGTGTTTATCGACAATTAGGGATGTCCCAAAATTATAAAGCTGTCGATGTAATCACGTGACTATATAAAAGTTGTAAAATTCAATATCTCGATATAATTCAAAAATCACCACTATAGGTCAAAAATCTCGTCCAGCGTTACGATTGTCACGCTACGTACGATTTGAAAATATTACTTTATGCCTTATTGGCGTCTAGTCTCACTTGAGCGCTCTATATTTGGTGCATCTCAATTTACAATACTTGTTCCCTAATATCGACCATTCAGAACACTATGATGACGTCACTCACAAACGATGGAATGAAATTACTTTTGTTTTTTTTTTATTTTATTTAAGGCTGTGCCCACACCTAGCGATCTACGGGCGGTTGATTTATGTGTTAATTTTACACCAGTATTGAGTTTCATGAATAAAATAGCATATTAGTTAATATTTCGTTAGCGTGTGCGCAAAGTGAAGTAGATACGACAATCGTCACAAGCGAAATATATCACAGGGGGCTGTTGCAGTGAATTTGACAAAACAAATATGAATACTCATTTATTTTGAATAGTTTAATGTTTGTGATAAAGAGGCGTATATATTACATCTCGATCGTCGAAGCAGTCCTTTTGTATCATTATAAAAACAGTCGCCGAACTCCTGATTCACAGTTTATCACTAAATGTAGTACAATAATAAAAAAAGGTATTTTATCAGAAATCTGTAGAGCCTATTACTATAATATAGCATTCATAATATTCAGTAATCTGTTAGATATGTGAATAATACAATTTGAATGTAGGTATGTAAAATTTTAACTATAAGTGATGTATTTAAAAATAAATAACGCAAAACTTAGCTCTAGAAAAATGCATATTTTAAACATAATCCATTATTTTATTAGATTGCTATAGGAAAATAATATCTGTAGAAGATTTTAAGGAGTCTGCATCAGTTTAGCTTAGTAATTTTTACTAATAATTACGTCAATTTGTTTTAAACATTATCTGTTTCTTGGTGATAAAATTAATTTATTTTATTGATGTCATTGGACATTTAAAAGCAAAGATCCGGCAAATATAATATAAATATACCAAGAATCGAGATATATGCTAGGAATGTTTGGAGCAGGGAAGGCCACTTTTGAGCTACGTGAAGCGTGAGCAGTGCAATCATACCTTAATTTGATTGTTTAACGAAAAGCCTTGTGATTCACATTGGGTCAATGTTATTTATAAGGCCTTCTCGGCACTTATGCTACCGGCAAGATTTAGCCCTAAGAGTCGCAAAGGCCAGAGGTACCGCTGTAGTTATTTAAAGACATTTTTGTCTCCAAAGTCCTGACGCCTTTAATACTTTTGTGTTGCCATCCCTGTTCCAAGACACAGGCCCACAAAAATAAAGACTAATAGAATGCCACAGTGTCACTGGTCTAGAGTCTAGAATAACGCCAACTCCCCAGCTAAACACTTATTAAGACGACGTTCAAAAAAGTATTTTTGAAAAAGTCCCAATTTCAAAAGATTATTTGGAATATCGTTCACCGTGTAGTCATGTGTCCGTGGCTTGCGCAGGTGAACTAAAATGGCGGCGGAGCGGTGGTGATCTTAGCGCCCAGTTTCATAGGTCCTTGACCACGCGCTGAACGACGAGCTTCCATCTCTCTCTGCCTCTGAAGCTTTCTCTCTTCTCTCTTTCTTCGCATCTCGTCCATTTTTGAGGCGTTGTTTTCTGTGAAATTAAGTACGTTCATAAAACACGTTCTTTTTGCACAATCATTAATACGTGTTACATACATAACATTTATGTTGGGAATTGTTTAGACTATTTCTTAGGAGAAAATAAATTGGAATGCGGTTGAGTTTTTGCAAGTATAATTTGTCCTCAAAAGCGGTAAAAGCCGTGAAAAACTAACTAGGTAATTGATAAACAAAAAATGCAGCCTCGATGCACGACTAATATCAAATGAAGCCCAAATGAGATCAAGTTAAATACCAATATTCAGCCACTCTGCTTAGGCTATTTTGAGTTGCCACCGTGACGCCCTGACTACTTGTTACTTGACCCACGTTCTTCCTAGGAAAAGCAGTTAGAATGGAATCCGAAACATAGACAGACCAAAAGGGTTTCATGCCGTGGTGGTAATGACCCAGTCAGCGAGAGTGATAGTCAAGGGCTGACTGCTTTCGTTGCGCCGGAGGGTGTACTCAAAAATCGTCACTCTGAAGGATCCTTCAGAACCTAAGCATACCTCCGCCGCGAAAATAACGATAGGAAACCGCTTAACAAATTGCGCACATTACTACGTCGCGATTCCAGTAGCGGAACATTATGAGACTCAGTTGAATTGTAGCAATCGGAGCAAAATGTCGTCACTTTCGACTTAGTAAATATCATTTTACAAAAAAAAAAATAGTACCGGTTTATAAACTTGTCGACTGCTACAGATACGTGCAAAACAAACGCGGTATCGCAACAAAACAGCGGACTGAGCGCGGACGTGTAACCAAAATCACGCGGGAAAGAGTTAGAATCATAATCAAATCTGTGCGTTAATACAGGCAGTTTGGCTTATCGTACAACATACTGCGGTTTCGTTTCTATAGTTTCGCGACGGAGATGCGGTAACCGCCTTGATGGCCCACCACATACGTATATCAGAGATAATAAATAATATAATACTTTCATACATAAATAATATAATACTTTCATACATAAATAATATAATACTTTCATACATAGGACATACACCGATTTTATTGGCGAAAAGGTCAGATCTGTTTTGCAGCTGGCACGCCGGTAAGACCAAAACAAAAACAAACGACTTGTGTTTGTAGCACATGGTATTCCTGCCTATCCCAATAGGAAATAAGCGAGGGTTTACATACCGTCAACATTCTCCTCGATAGGTTCAAACTCGCTGTCCTCCCAGCCGCCGAGAGAGTCGTTGCTATTCTGGTGCGATGTCAGCGCTGTAGGCCTGTGTTCTAAGCGGCCGCCGCGCACGTACGTGGCGTTCGCGTTGTTGAACACCGGGTCCGTCCATTGGGAGTTGTTCCATGTTTCTGATGGACTCGCTAACTCGGATTCTGCTAACTGTGTAGAGGATATAAGGTTTATATTTTAATATACAGTAGAAAAGGACTTATTATAAAGGACTAGGCAATCGGACACATCAAAATTGTATATTGACCTGTCGTTTACGCATTTCGTGTTCAGCAAATCATTTCATTAATGTCTGTTCCAAAAGTAAGTGATGAAAGTGTAAACAAAGTGTAAATCAGGTATAATTCTTACGCAATCATTCACTAAAGGGAATTAGTAACACATTCATCTGTATTTAGAAGGTTTCAATTTTATATCTCATCACTTTTTCCAACAATGATTGTTCGAATTACTTACATTGCTTAATTGTGACTAATTTACGAAAATTGAGGTTCTAAAAATAACCACAGTACTGTTGTCGAATGCAAAACAAGAATGTAATTGAAAATTATAATTTCTGATTTAAGTATTCAAATAATCAAATCGGAGCATGCAATTTGTAAGTGGCACTACAAAGAGCCATCAGACAGGTACGTTTTCAGATCTATTTGTTTACATTTTCATCAGATACTTTTCGAAGAGAACAGGGGGCCTAAAAAGGCCACTTTGGCAGAATCATAATAGGATACCAATATGAATCATATTAAAAATCGTAAAATGGTCACTAACTAACAATTCATAATATGATCTGTGTGCAATTCATATCACAATGAAATAACATTTAAACTGTAGAAATAAAGAATAAAAAGCCAATTTGATTAATAAAAACTCTAATGAAAAATTTACGGTGAAATTACGGTTTTTATTTTTTTCATGCGGCAATGTTTACACCAAATATGAAATGAAATTTTACGAAAATTAGAGGAATTGCTAATGATCTGCTGGGAATTCAGGAAATGAATAGCTTTTAGAGGTATTGCTTAAAGTGGCCTTTTTAGGCCCCCAGTTAAGTATAGTTTGACCAAAACCGCTGTACCGCGCCTTCGGTGTGTGCGCGGCTCACGGGGGGGCAGTGCAGGCCGCTCATTCGTCATCGCTCACGGCGTCCCGCCTCGCCGCGCATTCCTAAGGCGCGGTACAGCAGTTTCGGTCAAACTATAGTGTACTCACGGGTTGTTCCTGCAGCTCGCCCCACTCCTCGTTGTCCCACTCGTCCTCGCATAGAGCGGCGAGCGCGGGCGTCGCTTGCGCACTGCCGCTGCTTGGGGGCGACTTTACGCTTGCGCCGGTACCTAACGTAAACAAACACATACTTTTATGAAAACTATAATGAGGAAATTGCAACCCTTTTTTCCTTAAAACTTACCATTTATCTTAAAAAAAAGTAATACACCACATTTGCGAAAATCTAAAACCTAAGCATGTAATCGTAATTGAATACTTTTAACAGCTCAGAATTGCTTATTAAGTATCCCACATTAGCTAGGTTTATGTTAATTAGAAAACTTAACAACCATGAATTTAGGGATACTCAAACTTTTATATATTAACATAAGATTAATTTATTGGTTACAGAATGCCATCTGAAAGCTGTGAATATCAAGAAAATTTGTGATAATTAGAATATAAGATAAATAATCTAAGCAAACTGCTTTAGACCTTGTTTTATTAAACAGTGTGTATATTGTAACTTCATCAGTATTTATTGTTTATGAAATAGTACAAAATGTATCAAATACATGATATTTTTAAAGTTTTTAATTCTAATTCATTCATTCTTGATAACCAGCACCCTAATTGCGAAACACACAATCAATCTCAATCTGAATCATTTTGAAGGACCTTCATAAAGTCTGCTCAACACGTAAATAACGCAATGAATGTTGTTGAACTGTCAAAATGAAACCGATTCTGATTGATTGTGAGTTACGCAATTAGGGTGCTGTTCCTACTTTAGGAAATATTCAAATTGTAAATGTAACTAATTTAGGGCTGATTTCTCCATCGCCCGATAACTTTATTCGAGGAATAATTTTGAAATGTTGACAGTTATTTCATACAAAAACTGTCAAACGTCAATTTTATTCCCCGAATAAAAGTTATCTGGCGATAGAGAAATCAGCCCTTAGTTGTGTCTTGTATCGTAATCTTTATACTACGGTATATATTCTATCGTACGGCTACGAGCAAACGTGTATTTGTGATTAATAAAATAAAGACTATCAAAAGAAATTGTGTACATTGTTATATATTTCTACTCTGCATGCGTAGCACGACCACCATATAAATAATCTATCATTTTGTCTATTCTTCCGTCGACAAAATACTACTACGAAACACGACTACAAAATGACTATGACTATGGTGCTCATGCTACGCGTGCTGGTTTCCAATGGAAAACTTTTTTAATAAAATAGGCCGCCGCGTCGTCGTTATGGTCCAAAGGAATAATCACTGAACGTGAACATACCTGCGCTGGAGTCGATCTCTCCCCAAGCCGCCATGTCCCAATGGTCTGGGTCGTAGTCGGAAGCCGACTCGCTGTGTTCCAGTGACGTCATCGACGTGACTGATGACGTCGTCGTTGACATACTGCTTGATGATGGTTGCTCTGTGGGGAAGAATTTGTTCGTAAGAATAGTTATCACTGTCCTGCAGATCTGGTAGCATCGTGTGACGGGTCGTTGAGCTCCCTAAAATAGGGTTGAGCTACACGACGACTGATGCATACATGCCTTTTGTTCGGAAAGGTCAACTCACAGCTGCAAGGGCTCTTTCTTCAAAAGGCCCTTCCAGACATGGCCCTGCACAGGCTCACATAAAATCCTAATAATATAATGTTTGGACTTTAAAAGAGACCATGACTTCTAAGTTTGTTTCGGGGTTTCTTCTCAGGGATCAGTCAGCTAGGAAATGCCGACGCCAACTAGTTTTAAAAGATCTACTTACAGAAATAAACATTTCATTTCACTATTATTTCTACGTTACTGGTTATTGGTGACAGGGACTACAATATTGATATTACTGAAAAAAAATTGGGCTTTCATTTGTTGCATAACTACATAACATCAAATTCAAAAGTCATTTATCAAATTAGGCTGAGAATCAGCACTTTTCGAACGTCAAAATTACAAAAGACAGTCCCTTAAAAAACGCCCGCCCTTCACCACTTCCTAGTGCCACCGCTGGGAAGAAGAAGTGGCGCAACAAACTTCCCAGCAGCACAGCTGTCTCTTCAGTTAGAAAATACATGATTGTATACAATAATAGGTATGTTATGTAATTAACATTACAAGACACAGAACATTAAATTAAATGATTTGCGATATGTCAGCTAGCCACGCCAATATACCAACAAATATAATAAAAACTATACATACTCAAGCTAAAAAATAATTAATTAAAATTAAAATGTAAATAAAAACTTACTACCTAAATAAAAGCCTCCAGGCATACAGGGCGTGACAGCTTACATATTTATGCATTCCATCGCGCCTGTATTTCCCGAAGTGTTACACAGAGGCGTGCCTATACACAGTACACCCACATTTCGTCAGTTAATTTTGATTGCCATGTAATAGGGTAAGACTCTATTCATTCATTTGTTGTCTAAAATGCCAATATCTGTTAAATTTTGATTATTTTAATCCTTAAAAGGGGTCATTGTACTCATCATTATGAACAACTTTTATTACGGGACCAATCCTTTTTTTTTTTTTATTCTTTATTTATTTAGGGACATTTATAATCGTTATGCGTATGTCAGTCCCATGGGACCAATCCTGAAATCGTGAAAAAAAAACCAGTTGATCTATAGATTTATGTTCGCATAACTCGACATAATGTATGGATCAACTGATTTTCTATTTTTTATTAAAACGGTCAAAATTTAACGGTGTACAGTCATGAGCACCGGAGCACCAATATGTCAACTAGGCAACTTTCAATTGCAGTTTTTTCGTGAAATAACAAATTTTAAACGTCACACGACACATTACATAAACCTATGGGTTCGAAAATGCTATGTTCGTAACAACATAAAATTTCATTAAAAAATAAAGGAGTAAATCGCTTTTGAATAAAGCCGAGTGTATACATACTTTTGCTCGTGACTGTACATACTATGAATTGTTTATAAAAAAATATATTTAGCAAGCTTTTGTTGTATTTCTAGCTAAAAACGATGAGTTGAAATGTCTATCCGCCATTCCTAAATAGGGGAAAATAAAGGAAATTTGAAGCACCTTTATTGTAAAACTTACCGAGAGAGCCAGGTTTAGAGAGCACAGACTTGGTATGCGACACACGAGCGGTGTCGGAGTGCGAGCGGTAGAACTTGGCGGTCACTGCGGTCACCGCCCAGCCCGCCCATGTTGCCGCCGCGTTGCTGAGGGACGGCGTCGCTGTGTGTACGTCCGCCTCTGTAGGATAAATGACGGTAAGTATAAGTACGAAAAGGGGTACTGTCACTGATCTATATTATACAAGTACGCTGGACTAAATATACTGTACAAATTGACAGTTGTTTTTGGTGCCGATTTAAAGCTTCGGCTCGAGCATCTCAAGAACTAAAAATGATACATTGCTATTATAGTTGCAAATGGCCGTCGTTTTTTTTGGTACATCTATGACGAATTAGGTCTAGATCGTAGAATAAGACTTTTTTTGTGTTTACTACGAGATATTTAGAACATTTTTATCATGACAGTATGCGCATCCTGTAAAACTAGCTCTATCAAAAATATTAGTTCCACGGACGCTCATCGTCGCTCACGTTGCTGTCAGCGCCAAAATGGCAAAACTAAATGTCTTCATTTTGTCATAGATGGTATGAAGTCCAGCGTACTTCTTTATTATAGATCAGTGGCAACTGTTAATCGAACGTGACGTAGGCACGATGGGCTGAAAGTTGGGAAAATATTGCCCATACGCCCAGTTTGAACAGGGTTCACTATTAGCACAAACTTGGAACATTCGACGCCTCAGTAATATCACAGGAACTTTCTGACATTTTATTTGTATGTGACATTCTGTGTAATGTTGATTTATTCATACACTAGCTTTTGCCCGCGGCTTCGCCCGAGTGGTAGTCAGAAAATATACCACGAAAATGTACTACTGGGATTAAAAGTACCCTATGTTAATCTAGGTTATAAACTATCTGTGTGCCAAATTTAATCCAAATCCGTTCACCTGTTTTTGCGTTTTTACTAAAATGTAGAAAAGTCACCGCAAAATGTAAGAAGTGCACAAGTGGTATCTTACCCATTCCTTCCTTCAAACTGGGGTCTTCGGATACCTTCTCTAATTTGCCGAGAAAACCTTTTATAGTCCTAAAAGCTGCATCACGAACCTGTAAACAATTTTTCTTCTTATAGGATTCATTACATTTGGGGAATACCGACGGGGAATCTTTTATCGATTAGTAACTTATCACATCAAAACAATACTTATTATTTTTTTATTGAATATGGGACGCGTAAACCATGCTATTTTCATCACAGCTTTTACGTAGCCATTTTCATTACGTAACGTGGACCTTAATTAAAAATGTACGTTTCTACAAAACTTTATGCAACCTACTTGTTTCTCCGGGTCATTAGTAAGGGGACATAACGCAGGCAGCACTCTATTTGCCACCTCAGCCAATAAGAAGTACTGTTGCGTTGCAGCTAGTGCCAACACCCCGGCTTGTCTCGCCGGCGGGAAGTTGTCCCGGGTAGAACGTACAAACGCTGATACTAGGACTTTCTGTCGGATCTGAGGGTGCAAGTGCTGGGCTATCTTGCCTAGGCAGACCGTTGTGTTGGTTCTGGGAAAATCAAATAGTTAGGTGATAGAATTGCAAAGTTTTGCAAAGCTGCGATAGTCAGTCTGATCCAAAGAGGAAAGAACTTTAAAGATAAAAAAAAGAATCGGGACTTTTTTCGATTAATTCGATCTTTTTAAATAAGATCTTTATCACTTCGTCATGCTTGACTCTTTTATTTAGGGTGTTGTGCTCAAAATTCAAAAAGATTTTATTCTTATACTGAATTATTTGTCTTTATATTATTTTGAATCTGTGTACTCCCACAGTAGAGTAAAGGATGCTTTCTTTTTTAACAAAATAAAAACCACTTAAAAAAAAAAAAATTGCATTTGCCCATAAAATCACACAATGGTAGTCACTTACCGAATACCACCCTGGTCATCTTTAGCCTGTAGCCTAGCAAAGTGGCGCAGAACCTCCACATTCAGGTTATTGTAGTTAAGTTTGGACGAGAGGTGCACTATCGACTTCACCGTCTGCTCCCTGATGACGGGGTTGGTGTCCAGGAAGCCGTGCACCACTTGAGGGAATATCTGGTCATTTACCTGCAATAGTAGTGAAGAATGAGAATGATATGTGTAATTGTATGCTTTATTCATTTTTTAGTCTGTTGAGTGTTCATAAATAGTTAATAAATATTACTAATGGAATAAATGGTACCTATTTATTCAAGATGGATATCTACATTTATGAATGACGAGTGTGTGTGGTGTTTTTGAATTTAGTAGCGGCAACATATTTGTTAATTATTAATACTTAATTAAGATGATTAGAAATGTTTAAAAATACCACAAAGTAAACACAATAATTAAATAATCAACCTGAACCCTATGAGGTACTTGGGACAGGGAATGGGTTATAGTTTGACCGAAACTGCTGTACCGCGTCTTAGGAATGCGCGGCGAGGCGGGAGGAATGCGCGGCGAGGCGGGGGGCGGGACGCCGTGAGCGATGACGAATGAGCGGCCTGCACTGTCCCCCCGTGAGCCGCGCACATACCGAAGGCGCGGTACAGCGGTTTTGGTCAAACTATAATCCCTTATGCTTTTTGGTATCATAAATATTTTTAAACGAATTTCAAAGAAAAACATTTAGTGTCTCCAAAAACACAACAGCACCCGGTTTTATTTGTTACAAGTTCGTAGATATCAGTAGTACGTATGCTTGTTGCGTAACAATGACGGAATTTCGTACACATCCGTATTAGATATGGCGCGATAAACACGCGTTTGTTTACCAATTTGGGGCGATAAACCACAACAAAACGAGAAATATCCAACTGCTTAACACAAATATGTTGGAATGAGGTCTTTCACTTTGAATTTTAAAAACAAAGACTGAAAGCGCTTTTTGCAACTGGTTGAATGATTAACCTGACATCAACTTCAGCACCCCATCTGCGTAACACACGATCAATCACAATCTGAATCATTTAGAAGGATATCGCTTATCTATTGCTTCATATGTTCGAAAAATGTGTCTGCTCAACAACGTAAATATCGCAATGAATGTTGTTGAACTGTCAAAATGAAAGCCATTGCTACTGTTAGTGTGTTACGCAATTACCCCGCATGAGGTGATATTTTAGATGATTTAATCAGATTTAAATATCAAAAGTTATTCTTTTCGTTTTGTGTTGGTAGTTGGCAAAAAATATATGAGAACATCCCATGGCGTGGTTAAAATATTAGCCAGGCAGGTATATAGTGGGAGTAGAGCTGACTGTCTAGGGCGCATTAAGACTTTGAGGGACACTAAACGCCCATGGGCGTAATAACAATAAAACTTCCATTGCTTCTCGTTCAGTGTCCTTCAACCAATAATTAAACATACATTTAAGTATCAAGAAAGGATATCGTCATCCTTTCTCGATACTTAAATGTACGTAACTAGTTACGTACAGTGGAGTTCTGCAAATGCATAATGAATTGATCCAGTTGTTGAAGCAGTCGGGATCGCGTTGTCCTGTCGTTGGAGGCAAATAGCTTTATTACGCACGGCACTATTTGCTTCTGATAGTCCGCATCGTCTAGCAGTTTACCCAACTGGAATAAATTATACAAATAAATTAGATCACTTTTATACATTAAGCCTTTTTTTATTGTAAAATCGGCCAGCTCTTGACCTTGATCTCGCCTGCTGGAAAGCGATGCACAGTGCGATTTGATTGCCTATGGTAAACATAAAGTTGAAGCAACAATATAACGAGGGTAAAAAGACACTTAACGAAGCCGAGAGCCACTTGTACTTCCCGTCATTGTAATTTTTTTTTGTGCTGCATCATACCTGGGTATCTTCTGGTTACGGAGATATTGAAGGTCAAAATTCCAACTTTTACTGACGTTTTTTACGAAAACAAGTTTTTGATATTATAACACAACATTAAATAACCCGACGACCCTTGTACCGTTGCATGCGAGCATAAACACAATGTTTTGCGTGTGTTACATTGCTACCACATACATCACACCATAAATAAAAGTTGTTTCCCAGCAATCTGTTTACTTAGTTTGATGTACAGAATGCGTAATGGACGGCTAATATGTGATGGGTCTTTTTACACCCTGTATGTAGCACCATCTCTCAGCTCTCAGCAAGTCATTTGTTGCTTCAATTTTATTATATGCCACAGGCAAGAAACTTTCGCGAATGAATTACTTATATTAAAAGTCAAAAGAATTATCTACACAAGGATCTTGTTTCTTGAAGCGAATATTATTTATTCAGCTGAAGCAATGTTTTAATATTTACATACACAAGTATAATTTGTGAGAACACTTGCTCTTATTCTTTAATGAACTTTAAAGAAGCATTGCTCCACTTATAAATTAATCAAACAAGCCAAATGATTATATGGTCCAAATCTTTATTGATCAGTGTCCTACTTTCCCAGACATAAATAGTATAAAACAGTAAAATGATTGTGGAGGTCAGATAGGCTTCATGTAAAATAGTGGTATTTAGCTGCATCTGGTTAGACTGGAAGCTGACCGTAACATAGTTGGGGAAAGGCTAGGAAAATGAGGCAGATGATGAGCTGCATCTGGTTAGACTGGAAGCTGACCTCAACATTGTTGGGAAAAGGTTAGGCAGATGAGACACATGATGAGCTGCATCTGGTTAGACTGGAAGCTGACCTCAACATATTTTGGAAAAGGCTAGGCACATGATGATGATGGTATAAAACAGCAGTTTATTATTATTACCTTAAACATGGGTGCCAAAACGAATGACCCAGCGTCTCCATAATGGAATGCTGTCAACAGCTGTGGCAATATCTTGTGGACACACACAGATTCTGGGAAGCTGTCCAGGTAAGAACTCAGTGTGGAGAAGAACTTGCCTTTCTCCACTTTGTCCTTAATTTGTATCTCTTCAAGAAATAGCATAGTGTCTATCAGATCATTTTTGAAGTAGCCTCCTAGTTTTCTACACCTGAAATTATTTGAATGGAATATTTAGGATCTATTTTACAGTTTTCGAATCCAGCCACCTAATAAAAATAGTGGAAGAGGATTTGTGTGAAATCAAAACTTATCCAGAGGTGGTGAAACAGACAAAAGTTTGGGCCCATGAAATTGTTGTTTTACATCAATTACAAGTGCTAATAAATAATCAAAGAATTGACTACCACAATTACCATGCTTGGCACACAGGTTGTTAATCATAGTTGGTTGTTTTAAACCATAGTTTCTCAATATAGGTGATAACACCCCCTCATGAGCATTTGAGACTTGAAAATTATATATCCTATCTTACAACTATATAAATTAAATTAACACATTTAAATACAATCGTGGCAATAGCTATTTCAGATTCGCGACAGATGGTAAGGAAAAAGCTTTGTGGCCCAAAAAAAAAAAAATCATGTGGTCTAAATAAGGTTGAGAATCTATGTTTTAAATAGAAACTTTTAGCAAGAACTGCTGTCAATCTTGATGTTGCTTGACATAGTACTGTTCCACTATTGTGCTAAGGTTTCCCCAAAGTTCATTCAGGAATATTCCTGCTTACCTTGTAATAATATCAGCAGGATTCGGCCTGGATGCAGGGTTAGCACTGACCAGTTCACAATATAATGTGCATAGCTGCTTTGGTATGTTGTCCGTCGTTTTCAGTGCAGGCTGGTTCTTTAGGGGTCCATCGTATGCCTCCCATATTAGACACCCTAATCCCCACATGTCTGAGGAGCTGTTAATAAAGACACAATATTAAGTCATAATTTTTCAGGCTCGCTCCGTATTACATGAGATTTGAACATAACTGGCGTAATGTGGGTGTACATGCTAAGGTACACCTCTGCCTAACCCTTAAGGGAACAACAGAAGGCCAATTCATAATTTAAAATGTTCAAAATCCCTACATTTTTGACATTTGTTTGACACTGTAAGTCACAGTCTCAAACATTACAGTCTCAAACAAATGTCCAAAAATGTAGAGATATTAGAGGTATTTTTGACAGATTAAGACTGAGATCAGAAGGCCAATTCTCGTAATTTAAAACATTCAAAATCTAGTTGCAGTCTCATCTCGGCGACAAAAAAGTGTCAAAAACTTAGCAAAATGTGGGGAAATTAGACGTATTTTTGACAGATTGAGACTGAGATCAGACTGTGAACGTTCTTAAAATTACGAAAATTGCCCCTCAGACTGTGAATGTTCTTAAAATTAAGAGAATTGCCCCTCTGGTGTGATGTTATTTTGCTTTGTTATATGAAGTACTTAGTGATTACACAGACTTTTGTTATGGATTTTACAAATATTATTAGATTGTAGATAGGATAATAATTATTAGATAAGTATGCAACTGGGAATGACGCATGTTTATAAGTTTACTTTCTTTCCATTATTTGTTGTTTTTAAGATATTTCCTGTCATTTTTCTCTATGATAAAATTAAAAAAGTCAATGAAAAATTTAAATTGTTGATTGTTCTAATGTGCTCACAGATCAAGAACAACCATAGATCAATAGCAAATTGTAAAGAGTTAGCAACTTTATACTAACCACTTGGTAACTGTTTTCAATTTAGCGGGATCCTTCTTCTCCGGAGGATCATATATTTCAAGTGCTGGCAATATTTTGATAGGTATAGGGTTGGCTGTATCCGTCCCTTGGGCCGTAAGAAACTCGAAGCCACCCAGTTTCCATTCTCCCGCTAAAGTGACAAACACGGAGTACAGGCACACATTATTGTGCCTTGTATTGCCATCATTATTTAAAAATGATAATGCTCTCTGTAACATGAAGAATGCCAGATTATTATTGCTAGTAAAATGATTCATACATTGTCAGCGGGCCCATCATAGCTTATGTTAACTTTTTATTGATGATGCAATCCCTTAATTAAGCAAGGTATATTAACTTTAACGGTTTATTATTTATTACTCTAGTATGGTTACTTACAGTGATTTGAAATATGCCCCATGAAAGAAATAACTCCTTCTGTGGGCCTTCAAGTTTTGGTTCCTCTAAGTGCGCGGCAAGAGGCTCTACATACTCAGTAGCTACATATAAAAATTTCTCAGTTTCACAGCTATCTAAATAATGTAAAAGGCTAGGGTGTCTCATAGTCTTTAGTTTCTTTAGGGAGGCCTTAGCTATGTCAAAAAGGGTCTCAGAATGCTTCTGTACGTCGAATAAAAATATTGATACTTCATCCTGCGTGCCTCTCTTCTTGCCCTTGTGTAGTGTCCACACACTTCTATCTTCTAATCCAGGCACAGGATCTCCTATTTCGTAAGGAAAGTCCTTCGTAGGATCCCGAGAGAAAAACGACCACATTTTGAACTATTAATTATTTTTCACGACCTATACACATATCTTTCCATACGATCCACTACAAGTGTTGTGCAAAATACCATAATCTTTAGAAATATATAATTACTGATGTGGATAGTAAAATTACGTGTTAATTTACAAAATAAAAATATAAATTATTTTTTAGCCACTATTCACAAAGTGGTGACAAATGCAAATCTGACAAGTGACAACACACGATTTACAGATTATAAACGTAGGTAGGTACTTTGATTCGCCATCGCTACAGTTAAAAAATACGTAAATTATAAGAAAGACTGTAACAGACGTATTGACATAACTGAAGTGATGTCAAGTAATTACAAAGCCATTCCATTAAACTGCTTTATTTGTGGAATGATGGTGCATTTATATTAAACTAATGCGAATGGATGGATTCCAATCGGAATTTTCAGAATGGTTCATCACTATCTTGTCATTGTCAGCTGTGCAGCGTTTCAGGTTATAAACTTTTACAATATTTAGCATCATTGATGACAAAATTGTCAAATGATCAAATTCAAATTGTGGTTCTGTAAAAATCAAGTGTGGAGTCGGAGAATTAATTAGTTTATTTTTTCAATTTTCTGCTCGATTATGACTTATTAAAAATAAGGGAACTGAATAAGAATAACAAAAGCAGAGTTACGAAAGTATCGCAGTTTCCAGCTAACACCATGTCTAAGTCAGTTGCTCGATTAAAATCTATGAAGAAAGTTGCGGATAAAATTGACCATTCTTCTAAATTAAGAACCAATATCCCCGCTGGTATGGCTGCGGCAGGGCCTCCTTTAGGTCCTATGCTTGGTCAAGTACGTATTTCTTCGCTAAAAAGTATATTTGTTAGGTTAATTTAACCAATGTTGTAATCATAACCTATATTTTTATTTACTTCAGCGTAATATCAATATAGCAGTGTTTTGCAAGGACTTCAATGAGCGCACGGCGAACATAAAGCCTGGTATACCTTTGCCGACGAGAGTGAGCGTGAATCCTGATCGTTCCTATCAACTTGTTATTCACCAACCCCCAGCTTCGTATTTCCTGAAGCAAGCTGCTGGTATTAGTAGAGGTGCTATGGAACCTGGTAAGTTACCCTGGGTAATATCTGTAGAAAGTTTTTTTCCTTTACCAGGACATGAGAGTCAGATTTAGTTTTTTTTTACCACAGACCACATTGCCCACTTTGAATGAAAAGTGAGAATATCCATCATATTTCAGTTATTTCTATTGCTATCACTTGAAGTCTCACACAGACTTAAAATAAATATGTATTAATTACCTACTCTTTTTATTTTCAGTCAAGGAAACAAGTGGAAAAATAACATACAAGCATCTGTATGAAATAGCAAAAATAAAGTCTCAGGACCCACCACTTGAGTGGAAATCTTTGGAAGAGATATGTGTCATGCTAATAGCCACAGCAAGAACCTGTGGAATAGAGATAGTCAAGGATTTGGACCCAAAGGTATGAATACTCGTCTTTTATGACCTATCAATGTGTTTGGACACTTTGTCCCTCTTCTTCTTCCATTTTCTTTTCATCTTCTTCCAATTTTATCAATGCTTTTTTCTCAAAAATAAATAACAATTGATAATACTTAATAAAAAAAAGTCTCAAAGATATACATTGATGAGAGAATATTTTCATACAAAAAAGAAGAGGTAGCAACATATCCAATCTTTCTTCCAAGCAAGTAAAAAAAAACTACCATTTATTGTAATGGTCATCAATGGCCATCAACAAATGTTCAGTGTTTAGTGTGGACCTACCACACTAAACACTGAACATTTGTGGGGTCAATTGATTTTATATTGCTAAAAGCTTTGGAAGGATAAAAGGAGGCTTTTGCCCAGCAGTGGGACACAAAATAAGCTAGCAAAAAAAAAAAATAGGGCTTTCCCTCAGTAAGTAGCCATGGTACTTATAAACACTCCTATTGTATATTAACTGTAGTTTGGGAAGTTGACATTAAAATAAAACATTTGTATTTTTAACCATGGACAGTGTAAACTGTGCCAGAAGCATGGTATCTGGTATTTCATTGCAATCATTAACTATTTCCAGGAATATGGTGAGTTCCTTGAAGAGAGGAAAAAGGTTGTAGAAGAACAAAAGAAGGACTTACGAGAGAAACGAGAAGCCAAGATGTTGAGAACAGCTTAATTTTATAATAATATTATAATACTTACAATAGGTAGTGAATGTTACTAGGGACTAGTTTGAGATATAAGAAATCAGTTTTATTTATAGTGTTTTATTTTAAACTAACTTCTGCCTGCGACTTCGTTCGCTTGAAAGTATGCTAAAACAACAGCCCTCAACCCATCGCATCACCTGCCATTGCTGTTACTTCTTTTTTTTTGCTTAATGTTCTTTCTGATGTTTTTCCTTTTGCTCGTAAGGGTCGTGATGTTAAATAGATTATTTAACACGCACTGAGAGCCTCCCTCAAGAATTGGGCTATTAAATATAAAAATTGTTTCAAAATCCAAAAGATTACCGCGTTTGAACAAACAAAACAAATTCTGCAGCCCTATTATATTAGTATATAAATAAAACATAAGATATACCCAAAATTTCTTTATTAACCATCTAAATGATCATGCCTTTGTGTAGTTCACGTAACGTTTAGGACAGGGATAATTTGCACATTCAAAGTGTCAAAGAATATTGTAGAATTCATAAGTTTACTTAACTAAAAAAAAAACCTTTATGTAAAGGTATTATGTAATCAAAACATGGCACAGATAGGCATTAAAAAAATGATTAAGCATAGAAGTTTGCTACCAAAGGTAGTTTGTCATAAGACTAAATTAACTAAGTTAGAGATTTACACAAGGAACAACTAAGATATATTATGTACATCATATACATATCAGTCTACAGACATATAAGCTATCTCTATACGAAAATGTACATTTATAGATATACCCACAACACCTAGAACCATATCACTTTGTGAGCACCCATATGACATAACTCCATATAATAATGTAATTTTCGATAATTATAATCAGTGACCACAAACCGAGCCAGCCATCTTACAAGGAACATTTACAACTATCAGTATCACATATAAGACAGTCTCTTAAGAAGTTTCCTTAGAGTACAACCAAAAAACTTAAAAAATAAAATTTGAAATCTCGTTATAAAAATATGCATTATAAATATGCTTCTTTAAATCCTTAAAAGTAATCAGGCGTTTATATTCTTACCTACAAGACAGAAAAATAAATATTTTTAACTTTTAACATAAGACTTGGGTAAGTATATAAGACGGATTATGCAAGCGATGTATGGTAACTTGTGCATAAGATAAATTCGCGTTAGAACCTCTATGCTGTATAAATATGAGTGTCGTTACTAAAACCTATAACATTTGTACTGTAAACAAAATTTTGTACTTTTGTTTGAATACTGTTCACAGATCATTAAGTGCGTGTACCAAAAAGTCATTACCAAAGGTAGAATAAAGGAAAGGAAAAATAAAGATATCAGCAGGGTATGTTAGATGTGTGCTCGGAGCGCTTCATTCTGGGTGAGTTTGGTAACACCTCTGGCAACTCTGTGACCTTGTCAATCGTGAAGTCTGGCAGATCGGAAGACTCCATGTCCTTTTGCAGCGGAATCCACACCGTGCCTCCTAGTTCAGCTTCTATTCCTCCCTGAAATGGAAAAAAAAACAGTGATTTTAAGATAATTTTCTGAGCCTTCATATTTATTTATTTTACTAAAACGTTACGCACAAGTAGAAATAACCGTACAAAGGCGGACTTAATGCCCTTTGCACACACACGTTTTTATTGTCATGTAAATCTACGGTTTTGCCGTGAAAAATTACGATTGATTCGCCGTGTGTAGGCACGGTCGTCAGTGTTGTATGGATCACTATGGAAGCTTGTTGACGACACGACACTACGGCACGTCGTCGCCGTGGCCCTATGCGAATGAAACCGTGTCATGTACAAAGGCCGTTAACGAACTCTTTTTTAACGGCAGGGAAAATATTCGGTAAGACAGATATCAAAAAAACAGTTGTGTTTAAAGTCAAGAACAGCTTTAAACAATCTGTCATCACTTTTCTGCTCGAATCGTGGAAGGCAGAACTTTAAACAATGTTAATAAGATTGTTGGCGTGGTCTCAACAGCGTAAAATCGATGCTCTCGCGGTGCTGCCATGAAAGGTATGTTGCCTATCGCCATGCTACCCAAGGACGTTGTTATGGTAACGACCTTGTTTACAATTAGTTTTCAAGTCTTGCGTAACCGCGTAATACTGTGAAATATAGATTAAGTACTAGTTGTGTCGCTTCGAATTCGTCTGCGTGTATTTTTTGTTTCATATTTTTTAATACAAATAACCGAATGTTCGGTCGTTTCCTGCTACGAAGTTACTATTTGGTTCGGTCGGTTCCGATCCTACACTCCTACACTCTTTCGAATATTGACTATGGTCCCGCCCCAACTGAGCCGATCCGAACTTTTTTCGCATTTTTCAGTAATATTCGGTTCGGCCAAGTGTCGGTCCGATACGAACATTCGCACTTTGGACTTCGGAGTAGGCCCCCTGGATGAAAAGTTGCATGTGACTGTTCCTAAAATACCCTAGGCATGAATGAATGAATTTTAGTTTTCCTTTTGTTAATACTAGTGTTTATGTCGGTTTCCTCGTCACAGGCTACCTATTTGCCATAACGATCGGTTCCGTGGTTTATGCGTGAAAAGGGAACAGACAGACAAACACGAGTTACTTTCGCATTCATAATATTAGTATGGATGTACGTTGATGATGTTCTTTGGTCTCACATAGTACTAACACCTACATGAGCAAGACTAGTCTATTTAATCTCTTAATCATTTTCTGCCTATCATATTCCCAACCATGTAGGGGTCGGCTTCCAGTCTGATCCAGCCGGATGCAGCTGAATACCAGTATTTTACATGGAGCGACTGCCTATCTGATCTCCGCAATCCGGTTACTGGGTAATATGATACCCCTTGGTAAGACTGGTTGTCAGACTTTCGGGCTTCTGACGACCCGTAAAGACTATCATGAGCAAGTCTACAATATGAAGTAATTGCGGCACGGTTGGCGCAGTGGTTAAGCGATTGACTGCTGCGCTGCGTGTCGCGGATTCGATTCCCGCACGGAACAAATATTTGTATGACCTACAAGTAGTTGTTTCGGGTCTGGCCGTTTGTGTATGTGAGTTTAAATGTTTGTAAACGCACCCACGATACAGGAGAAATTCCTAGTGTGGGGCAACGTTTTAAAAATAAAAAAAATTATATATTTTGTCCAAACCGAAATAATACAACAATGACTACTGACTTTGATATCAGTTTCCAGCTTGTCTCCAACCATGATGCACATGCGAGGCTCGACGTTGAGCATCTTGCAGGCCTCCAGGAAGATATGCTGGTCGGGCTTCTCCCACGGCAGGTCGCCGGACACCAGCAAGCAGTCGAAGTACTTGCGGACCCCTAGCCGTTCAATCTTCTGCCACTGGGCCCGAGACGGCCCGTTTGTGATCAGACCGAGTAAGTAATCCTCCCTGTCCACATTTATTCACCAGCCTTTGGTTATTTCTAGCTGCCTTTCATGCTGAAACTCAGCGCATGATACAACAAAGCCAAATGGTCTTGCATACTGCAATTGTTCCAACAATTAACGGAACTAAAATTATAGTTACGATCTCTTTAGCCGCACCAACGAGGTTACGACTCTCGTGTTTCAACCAAATGAAACGCAGATAAGTAGGTACTATAGTTTCAAACATGAAAGGCTTAATCATTGCAGTTTAGCAAGAGAATTTAAGATAACACACACATCGTGGAAATTGGCACATTACTTCAAGTGCAATTCATACTATCAATATAAATTCCACAGGAAATAAAAAAAAACTTAGGGACTAGGGATACGCTATGTTGAGAAAATGTTGAATAGATTAATTTTTATGATGTTTTAGCAATTTATAAAGTTATCTCAAAATAGCATATTTATTTAGGTTTAAAAAGACAATGGAGATACTTTTAATAACTCTGAATCAGTGTTGTAACTATTTCGGATTATGCAAGAGCAGGGAAGTATCTAATACATTCCAAAACTATCTCCATTGTTTAACTGAATTTTCTGAGGTAATGTATTACCTTCGCCGTGATGTACTCCCTCATATATTTTACAAATACAATTCAAACCTAAGTGATGCGCACGCGGCGCCCCGAGTTTACTCACTCGTTGAGCAAACACTGAACTGTTGAAAAACAAGTCATTTATTAGCAACATGCGCTCAAAGCCAGCCCAATACACTTGCAAAGGCATCTGTGAAGTATCTATCCTTACTTTTTGTGCACAACGTTGTTGTATCTATTTCTCGTGATTTCTAAATTTACTTTTAAATACAACTGCTTTTGGGCTTTTACTGTTTACAAGTGTCAAGTTATGCCTCCACAATGTTTTGGTCCTGACTTTGTTATGATATTGACAAATCAGTATTGCGCTGATTATTCATAGTCTTATGTGGCATGCACGATCCAATGAGAGTTACGAAACAATCTAAAAATACTCGTTATATTAGTGAAAATATGAAGTGGGCAGGACGTGAGCGATGCTAGACATGAAACGCTTCTGAAAAATTACCAAAACAATTTAGTACCACATAACACCATGCACAATTTAAGTGGTAGCAGGTGAATTGTTCTGAGATCAATCGTTATTTAAATAAAAAAGAAAGAAAATAATAAAATGTTACATTTCAATACACAACTGCCATACCTGCAATCCCAACAGGGTTAGGCAGAGATTGTGAAACTATTTCCTTACCACAGTTTAACTTTAGTCCTCTCAATCTTAGAACAACGTATGTTTCCGCTATAATTGCAGTAATTTCTTTGCTTTATATTGACATAGACTTGGCCAGAGACGTCAGTATAAAACACCAAAGAAATTGCCAGTTAAAATTATTTACAAATAATAAATAACATAAAATTACATCATGGAGAAATATTTGTTAGTACGGTGATATCCCTTGGTCAATATTTCTTCATAACATGTAACTAATGTAAATAAAATGTAACCAACGTACCGCAGTGTCTCCAAGAGGTGTATTACTTCGTGTGTTAGAGCCAAACACTGAAACCTTAATTTTACCCATTCGGTTGATATATTTTCTGTAAAAGAAAAAATGCACTGCTTGAATGTATGTCTATGTAGGAACAGCAAAAAGCACTACTCTTTGTAATAAAGCATTAGAAAAATAACGGCAAAATAACGACAGTTATTGTGTTATTGTTGAAATTACTGCACTTTTAAGAGATATTTTTAATGTAAATGTTAAATAGATTAAATTGCTTTGCATTTATCGTGAAATAACGGAGTTTATTATATGTTTTTATCCAAATAACCTAACGAAAGGGTTATAATCGTTATTTTAATGTTGTATTGAAAGGAGTTTATGACACACAGAAATAATTTTGGGAATTAGAAAGCAGAACTATCTTCACACCGAACAGCAATTTTTTTATGAGGACAAATTACTACCTATTAATATGGCCCAAGTATGTTAGTTATTTTCTCAGAAGTTGGACGCTTCCTTCCATGAATAGTGGGTACCTAATGGGCTCGCATTCGCACAGGATATCCAAGTATAGATATCCTAGGAGCATCATCGCTGTAAATGTGGCACTATCTAAACTGACTACACGGACGTGGTACGTGCGGCTTGCCATGAAATGTTTATAAATTGTGTACAAATGGGTGACAAACTCCTTGGCACACGCCCGGGCGTCGATTCGAGACATTATGATATCGTATTGCTGTCTGATGCTCCACCATTTCTGACACAAAACTGTTAACTATCTTTCAGTACTCGTACCAGAGTAACCTCAGCAATAATTTGTATTACATATTCTTGGGAAGGGCGCCCACACAAGAGATCTCAGCAACTAATTTGTCCCTCACATCAAGTCTACGGGTTTGTACGAAACTGCGCGGATTTATCGACGCAACAAAGTCAACACTTTCATACAAACCCGTAGATTTGATGTGAGAGACAAATAAATTGCTAAGACAAAAGTTAAAAAGAAAAAACTTTTCAATGGCGCCGATTCCCTTGTTCACCAACTAAACTAAATTTAAGTTCAGTGCATCTTTTTCTTTCTATTTCATTAAGAAAAGGATAGAAGACAAATATTAGTTTAGTCCTGTCAAATTAGTCAGCGCCTGACGTAAATTGACGTATTTTTAGTAGCCATGTTTTTAATCACGTCTAAATTGTCTATGGAGTATCTTAATTTGACAGGACTAAACTAATATTTATCTTCTGTCCTTTTCTTAATGAAATAGAAAGAAAAAGATGCACTGAACTTAAATTTAGTTTAATTTGTGAACTAGGGAATCGGCGCCAATGTCAAAGTTGTTCAGTTGTTCAACTTTGACACTGAAAGTTTTCAGTGAAAACAACGAAGAGGCCCCACCTAGTTGTTTTCAGTGTTCCCAATCGTCACGTCATTTCCATTCATTATGTGGTGTCTTTTTACAATTATTTATAGCTTCGGCTACTGTTCGTTTATAAATCTCTTGTGTACGCCCACGCTTAGCAACGTAATGGTAACATTTTACGTAGAGGATGAAAATATATCATCACGCAATACATGTGTTTGTTGTTTACATTAATAGAAGGTGTAGTCAGTTCTGCTAAGTCATTGGAGGTACTTGTAGGTTTGTACTTTCGTTCGGACGTAGCAGACGTAGAAGTGCATTCACATTCTAGGCTCCTTGCCAAGTCTAATCGTAAAAACTATTTCGCCGAAGTATACGGACATGTCGGTAATAGACGGCACACTCTCTTTGTCACCGTTTGGCACATAAACTGATGTAGACGTACAACAATGTAATGTAGGTGTCTGTTACTCTACATACCTACAGGTGCTTAATTAAATGATTGGGGATTGATTCTGTGATACATCAAAGAAGGCAATGTAATAAGTTCGCATTGTCTATATAATTTGCGCACAAAGCATAATCAAATAATTACGTCATGTTTTATACGCAAATTATTACAGAACGCGTCTGAGTAAAAGGAATTGCACTTAGTGTTGCATTTTAATGTTTTCTGCAAATTCACTAAATGAGTATTACGTCTGGCTAATTAATTCAATGTTACCTTGAGTTCTGCTGACATTAAAAGGGAATAGAGCATGACGATGCACATAAAAAAGTGGAGTTATTTGGACAAAATATGGATTTTACTTGTGCCAAACGACATAATGTACTTTCATAACATGAAGGTTTTGAGTGAGGTTATCTGCGTCGGAATGATTTCAGATTTCAAGGTAATATCGTGTTATATGCATGATTTACTAACTGCATCCAAGGCTCTTTTCGCGTGCAGTGTTTATAGTTTCGTATACATCATAGATGTATCGGCCTTTCACAGTTATTTTACCTCTGATTTTGCATCTCAGTGATCTTTATTTTGGTTTTTATTGTCTTTGTTATAAGGTTGGTGATCATAATTCTATGGATTGCAGTCAGAGCTAAAATGACGGTGAAAGGGCTGTAGGTATGGATACTGGTGGAGATAGACCTGCCTGTCAGTAGACAGACGATTGCAAAATGAGCATTACAACATGCGAACTATAACAAATTTAGACTTCTAATTTCTTTATAATAGTACTGCCCGTGCCCCAGGCATTGAACCCAGGTTTCCACACTTAGCAGTTGCGCTCGCGGTCACTAGACCAACGTTATAATATTATTGCGTTCGCGATTTGGTTTCCAAACATGTAAACAAATACATATGTGTTTTTGAAAAAACCACTTTAAAACCCACACACAAACATCAGTTTGCGTTACAAATTCAAACATTTGCATGACTTTTTAGTTATAGGTACCGATTCCATTCCGAAATCTACTTAATTCACACAAGTATAAATATGATATTCGCTTAAATCTTCAACTGTCACAATATAAAAGGCAATAGTAACACAATGGCCACCGAACTGAATCAGCTTGCGTGACGGCTGAGGGTATATGAGGAATTAACATCAATTGGAAACAAGGACTTGAATATACTTTGGTAAGCAAGATTTATACTAACTGGCGATATGTCTATAGTTTTTTGGCAGGCAGTTTCGCCATAGGTGAGCCGGCCACTCATCGAGAGCGTACGTGTCATCATCAGGGCGGGCTCGGAAGGCTCGGAGGAAGTTGGTTCCGCTATCCACTGCAGCTTCCTGAGTCAGCCCATATTGCTGCTGCAGAATCTCTATAATCTGGACAATGATAGGACAGTTAGAAATAATATTCAAAAGGGTTAATCCTAAAACAATAAACAACATTTAAATATGGAAGCAGTATCATTTTGGCTGCAATTATGTGCTAGTCCATTTGTCGAGTGCGGTGATTATCATGATGCTTCTTCATCATGAGGCCCTAAGAAAATGCGCTTACGGCTGTTTTACATAACTGTCATAAGCGCATTTAGTCATTAGCAATCAATGTTTCATTACCATTGTCCTTATTGACTAATGGCTGGACCCAATAACCTATTGACAGATCGCTACTGAAGGTATCCAGTACCGCCCAGAGGACACGGTGGAGCATACGGTGGAGGTCTGCCCCGCTTGGGCAGAGCACCGCCGTGTCCTCGTAGAGGCGATCGGCAGCGGCGGCGACCTCTCGCGCCCGGCCCTGGTGCAAGCCATGGTCCGGGGCGAGAGGGAGTGGGAGGCGGTCACCTCCTTCTGCGAAGCAGTCATGCTAGCGAAGGAGGTGGCGGGATGGGCGAGGGAGAGATCCTCACGCCTCAGCCGCCGAGGGAGACGCTCCGGGCGTCGGGAGCCGCGTGACGACTCCCGGCCACCGTAGGCGCGGGCCTGCGGGCGGAGAGCAATGGGTAGCTCTCCGTCCGATCAGGACCAGGCCCGTGCCGGACGGCGTGTATGTGTTCCACGCGCGCCTCAAAGAGATGTCAGCGTAGTTGACGGGGCCCGACAGGGCCGAAGCCTGCCGGGGTAGCGGGATCGTCCGAAAGGGTTACCGCTGCCCTGGTACATAAAGGGCTAAGGAAGGAACACGGGTGGGTTTTAGTCAGTAAGAGTCTGACACTCCCTTCTGCTCCACCCAGAGCGGGAGGGGTCATTTGATGATTTCCCATCCTCAAAAAAAAAAAAAAAAAGTATCCAGTACAAATCGCTACTGATATAGATTATTGGGACGTTAAAAGCAGAGAGAGGTTTTTCTACCTCCAGTATGCCAACTGGTGATAGATAGGTCATTGGGTTCGGCCGTTAGTCCATTGGGATTGCGTTATTTATTTATTTATTTTATTTTACTGTTTATGTACACACATATATAAACAGACAATGAAAAACAGAACAGAAATAAATAAGTACAGAAATGATGCTTATTTCATAAGAAATCTCTTCCAGCATACCTGAGATAGGACAATAGATACAGAGATGTAGACAGCGTATGATAGAGCAAAGGAGACAAAAAGTAATACATAGAATCAAAAAACAATTCACTTAAAAGCTAAACAAAAATTACGAGAATATACTAACATACATACAAATAAACATACATAATTACTTCTAAAATAAATATTACTAGAATGAAAATAATTATATCATACTCAAAAAAACATATTTACGTTATGGAGCAGACAAATTTCTCGAACATATGACGCAATGGATTAGCAATATTCATCAAAATGATTCAGATTGTAATAAAATTGTAAGTGAGTTACGCAATTAGGGGTGGTCATTCCCACATATACTGTACTTCTACGATTACTATACAAAGCAGTAATTGTACTACAGCTACGTGAAAAGATGTGATAAGAAGCGAGAAGCATATTCATATTATTCATTATAGAACCATGTGTTTTTGTGCACTTGACTTGGTTGCTCTGGAGTGGTTTGTTTACTCTGAGCTCTTTCCAGGCTGGAAACTTCTTTTAAAACAAGAATAAACAGATATCACGCCTGACACGAAGGTGACCTGTCTGCGAATCCGACATAGATCAGCGTCCCATTATAGCATGTTCTTGGGTAAAGAATAAACAAGGTTTCATCTAAAATATTAATGTTCTTCGTTTGTCCCAACAATGTAACGTTTGACCTCATTCCAGAAAAAAACTTCAGCGGTTCCACTCTATTCTCGAGGAAAGCTAAGAAAAATAAATAATTATTTTTCTTAGCTTTCCTCAACACAATCCTTATGTACCTACCTAGGTAGGTACATAAGGATTGTGTTGTGACGCAACTTTGTTCAACTAGTGCACATCCACTTATCTACCTAGTCATTAAGTTTCGTCATAATAAGAGTGTCGAATAATCCATCACAAGAGGCCCACGTTAATTAAATGAACACTTAATTAACACCTAGTGTCTGTCAGTAGGTACCTAGTATGACGAAAAATATTAAGTGGGAACATGTGATGTGAGCTGTTTTTTTGTTCCACTGCTTTTATTAGTTCAGCAATCTCACATTTCCTGTAATTCAGTTCATTTTCTTGAAAACATCCACATGTTGTTGCATGACATTTGTATCTAAGGAAGTGTCTGTTCCAGGAATAGCTTCGGGTCAACGTTTCTAGCGTGGCGTGGTTCACTCACCTGCCGTTTGGCAGTTGGCACACTGCGCGTGAAAACTGATACCGCGCGGTTTAATGAGTTACGATCACCCTGTGTCATCTCATGCCTCATCTACGGAGATTAGATGTTATCTACGACATTCTATGTACTAGGTGCGCAGTTCAAAGGAAACGTGTTCAAGTATTTGTGAGTTGATCTAAAGTTCTAATTTTGACTGTGACTGTGTGTGTGTAGCTGCCTGCTTAATTTAGTAGAAAAAGTTTTGTTTAGAACTTTAAAACACTGCGTTTAGTACATGCCTTTGGGTACCTACTTTCTACAAGATTAATTAAAAAATAGACTTCAGTTCACATTAAAAACTTTATTGAGTACCAAACAATATTATTGTTATCCAAAAAACAGAAGTAGTAAGTAGCCAGTCAAAAAAATTATATTACAGACATTAAATTTGTTCTATACAATATGTACAGTAAGTTCTTAAATCAGATTAAAACAACCGAAGCTGTGAACAGTTAATATCTAATTAAAATAATCATACAGTAATTACAAAAACAATTTTAAGTACTTTGTTGTAAAAATGTATTATAATGTAATGCTCATATTTCGTATGTGTTATATAAAAACTGGTAGGTATTTTACCTACCTATTAATTTAAATAAAAATTTAATCACCAAACAATTTTTTGCCTAATTCCATTAATCTGTGATTCCTGCACATCTTAAGTGCACCAGCTTTCTTCAAGACTGGGATAACAGTTTCATTGGAATCTACTAGCCTACAGAGGAAGTCCTCAAAAGCTGACTTCACATTGGGTGGGAGAGTGCCAACCTTGACTTTAGTCAGCATTTCAGCAATGCCCTGAGCCCAACCACTCTCTATGGCAAACTCTGATATCCATGGCACCATTTCAAGAACTCCGCTCATAGTTTGCATGCCCAAGAACCACAGGTCAGCTATTTCATTCCAGTGTTCTTTGTAACTCATAGATACAACTAGGGCAGTCGGGTCATTTGACTCGTCAATGTTGTAAGCGTCCCACAGGAATCTGATCGTTGACTGGATGTATCTGCATATAGAGAAGTCATTCTTCTTCACTTTACTAGCTTGTTGTTTTAGCAAGAGTAAGCCCAACACTGCCAGATGTCCATGGAGAACTAAGTTTTCAGGTATGTCCTTCAGTTCCGGTAAGTCATTAAAGATGAACTTAAGAAGGGTGTTGAACAACATACTGGTCTCAACAACTTTGGGAGCCAGCACTGTCAGGTTCATGAAGATATTGCAAAGGCTGACCATAGCTGCTCTAGAATCCTTCATATCTTCTAATACTTGAGGGTCTAGTTCACGGGCAGGTAAATTTTTAACTTTTCCCCTCTCAGATTTAGGTACAAGGGGTTTCTTATAATGTACAATTGACCAGTGGAAACACATGGCTTCATACAGAATATCTTCTTGTTTAAGGTTTAATACTATAGCTCTGGCCTTGTCTTCAACTACCAAGTGGCATAGAGCTGGCAACATTAAGCGGAGTAGATCAATCTGCCCCATTAGATTGACGTCAGTTTCCATAGCTTCACCTTCGGACTTGTTCTTTTCAGCCATCTTCCTGGCTCTGTGGGCATGGAAAGAGTCATTTGCCAGTGAGAACATGAAAGGCAGCAGGGTATAAATTTGTTCCCTCATGGCTGTTGTTTCTTGAGCGATCCAAGCAACCAATACCCTGACCATCGCACAAACATAAACTTTTTCAGTGTCAGGTAGTTTGTCTTTGTTCTTATCATTGAATACTTTAGTCAACATAGACACTATGGCATTGAAGGCACCCTTGAGACCCGTGTAAATAGACTGCTTCTCTTTCTGTTCCAAGTCCAGTTGATCTGTGGCCATGTAATTAATAGACAATTCTAATACAATAAAGCAAGCTGTTACTAATTCAGCATTGGCATATGCTTGTTTGAAACTCCTGTCATCCAGTTGCATTCTTACTTCTATGGCACAAAGTTGTTGCAGCAGCAGGAAAAACTTCTTTGGATTCTCTTCATCATTTAATGTCCACTCAATCCCGAGAAGATCAACAATGTTGGCAGCCAGTTTAAGAGAGGGATCCCTCTGGTTTTTACCAATTTTGCTGGTGAGTATGTCATGAAGAGCTTTGTAGATACTCTGCGGCCATGTTTCTTCTGTGGAGCTAGGTACAACTGTACATTTGTTGCAGCTGTATAGAAGTGCACTCAAGATGGTAGCTAACTCAAACTTTCTGTCCGATTGGTCGGTGGCAAAGTCTAATGCTATTTTATTTACCAGAGCATGAAAAGGTTTAGGATCATCACCCCAAGCAGTAGGTCCATACCTGCTCACTAGCTTCACAAGAATGTTAAGGGCTTCATCGGTCTGGAAACTTTGATTCGAGTAAATTTCAGACATTGTAGTGATGGCACCAACCTCAATGAGGGCCTTTTGGCCTGCCTCATGTTCTGCAATACATTGCAAGCACGTGTATGCTTCACTGACAATGATGAGATCATCATCATAGTCTTCACTTTCAGATGTTTGCACTATTTCGAGGAACACTGGTATGTTGGCAAGCATTTCAGGATGTGTTGCAAGTTCAGGATCATTGCAGAAGGTGGTAAGCACTGAGAGAGCCACTGACTTGTACACAGACGGGGGGCAGTCATCCTGCACAGAGTTGCTTGTCAGCAGCTTCTTCAGGAACTTGAATCCAATGGCTTCGAAGAGTGCTTTCTTGGCCTGCGATTGGCAGTCCTTACTCTTCACAAGTTTGGTCACCATGAAAAGCGCCGCGAACTTCTCCGTATCGCTTTTGGCGGCTTTTAGTATAAGTACACATTTCTTTATCGGTTCTGATATCTCACCCATGATTACGAAACACACGACGCGGTCACAAAGCGCAATAGTGAGCGCTCCACTGAACGAGCGCTGGCTCCGCAGTTGAATCGCTCCGACAGCGGCTCGATCTACATCACGTTTATAATTAGCGTGAGTTCTCCTCCAAAATATCTAAATCTGGACGTCGAGCTCGCGTTCTCCAACTATGAAACACTATTTTTAAACACACGCTGGAACGTGAACGCTAAACATGCGGGGTGCAACAAGCAAACCAGCGGCTCCTACCACGCTTCTACCAACCAACGACGTAAAAACTTGCGATTGCGAGTTAGGGACCACGATGACAGCGCGCGCACTTCGTTCCGAACATAATCCATGACCGTGGCAATGTCATAACAATATTTTTAGAAAAAAATTACGTACCTTATTGCAGGCTCTTGTGTCCCCCTTTCTTGTTTGTATTAGCGTATTATCCAAATCAAAAAATATAGCTGCAACATCACTATTTTCACCATAATACGTATTATTTGCCATATTCACAGATGAGTGTAACGCAATGAAAAAAACAGCTGCTTTGTGATGACGTCACATTGACGATTTCCAACGTCAGAACAGACTGCGTTTCGTTTCGTGGAGTTCAATATTAATATTTTTATTCACTTACTCATATGACATTTAACGAGGCTTTGTATTCCATCTCTTTCTACAATACCTTGTAGGTTAGTATGTCAACGCCATCTGTTTTTCCTTATTGAAACCAATATTATTAGTGGCACGGTTAGAGGTGACCTAGTGACTCAGTGGTATCTTGCTAATAAACGTGTCGTTACACTAGTGACTAGCTAGATGGCACATAATGCAGAGAGGTATTGAGAGAGGTATTGTACATGGATATTAAAATGGTACAACACTCTCAACACTCTGCAACTCATAACTAGGTGAAATTAATACGTTTCACGATTAGAAAAATGTTTTTGGAAAGAAAGCGTTGCACTCCTGCACATTGCACAGCTACACTTGCGAAAGGCCGCTGCTACGTGCTGCAAATAAACTGCCCTACTGTTTGTGTCTACCTTGTACGATGTCGTTGATAAAGGACAATTATTCATTTGTAAACCGTCTCGTCCGTCTCAGTTGCTTATGTAAATCTACAATGGTATCTAACAAACGGAGTTAGGTAGGGTAAAACATCCAGTAGGCAGCCTTGTAGCGATAATTTTAACTTTGAACGGCTGTCAGATAATTTGTGATTAAAGAAACAAAGTTGTGCAATCAACATAATGATAATTTATTAAACTCTTTCATTAATCAGTTAAAAACAACAGGAAATGTTCTGGAAATATAATAGAGACATCTTTGAATAAAAAACTGTGCTTTTCACCAGTACTCGGCCACTTTGAGCATGAGGTCAGCCTTTTCGGATCGAACGACCAATAGTCCAATTCTCGAGGAAGGCTATAGGCTATATAACATCACACTAGGACTCTTAGAAACCGAGAAAAATGAAAAAACGAAAAAAACGAAGTGACAGCGCGGGCAGGCGAAGCGATGCGACGCCGACGGGATTTGTCGGCAGAACAAGAAATTTCACGCAGACGAAGTCGCGAGCTGAAGTACTACTGCATAATAGTTGATCGGGTGCAACTATGCAAGTACCTACTAAAAATAAATTTTGAAGACTTCATCCTTATTACCCAGCAGAGCTACAGCAAAGACATCTACAGGTATGTATCATTGAAACTAAATACATATGTATCTTCGTATGTAGAATTCTACCCTCGCATCAGCCTGCTTGAATAATTATCTTGTTTTGAACTTTTTACGTCGGGTTTATAGTTTCTTTACTAATTCCCTACATTTTTGACAATTGTTTGTCGCCGAGATGAGACGATGACGAGATAAGCGAGCTTTAAAACGTTCAAAATCTAGTTGTAGTAGATTTTGAACGTTTTAAATTACGAGAATTGGCCTTCAGGTACTTATCTTTTTCAGGAATTTCACAAAACACCGTCCAAGTTCAAACATGACTGTCACTCGTTTGTAGGAAAGAGAAAATAAAAAATAAATTGTCTACGGTAGAACAGTAAGCGTCAGTTATCCTGATGACACATCGTTTACGGTTTTTGTCATGAGTCCCGTACCTACTGACATGCGGTAAGTTGTGTATAAACCTTACAGCCACATATGAAAGTAATATGAGGAGGCCGGGATGAGTTACGATCAGGGGACACGTCATTCCGTGAACATAGAAATTCTTTTATCAACATTGTTTCGCCGAGATAATATACTCAGGATACAGGCCCGTGTTATTTTATAACCGATATACTTATGTGTTTAAGTAGGTACTTTAAGGTACCTACCTACATAATATAAGGATGTCTTTTGTGGAGCCCCATGTGTGACAAGCAAGCAGAATTTTGACTTGTTATCGCAAACATTTTTCGTTTGATTTCATTCCGGTTACAGATAATACTATTATGCCCCGTTTTATTTTTGTCAAATTTAAACGCCACATTGTCTTAATAATACCTAACAGTTAAAATTCTCTATTCCCCTAATCTTTGGTCTGATTTATTTATTCACACCATGTGATGTTATGTTCTATTAACATAGGTAAAAGCTAGTTTAAAGGTAGGTAGGACCGTAGGATGGTAGGAAAATAATTATAGGTTCTCGGTGAGTATCGTGACGTGAATGTATTGACACAAGGCGAGGCGTATATCGAGGAACAATCCCGGTGGTCGCCACTCGCCTTGCTACACATTTGTCTACACACACACCGCACGTATTCCATAGATTACGTTGCTACATATAGGAGCGTTGCTTTTAAGGATACCTAGGTATCTTTGAGTTGTTACCAATAATTTGTCGTGGGTTCTACCCCATGCATCCGCTTTACTTGTGTTAATAACCACTGCTCTCAAAACGGTGAAGGAAAACATCATGAGACAACCGGAGTGTGCTAGAACCAAAAAGTCGAAGAAATATGTGTGTGACATTTACCAACCCGCACTGGGTCCGCGTGGTAGATTACATCCCACTCACTCTTGTAGAGAGGAGGCCTGTGTCTCAGTAGTGGGAACATTTTAGGCTGATTAAGCTATTGTGTTCGATTTGCTCTGATGGAAACGTTCCGGTACAAAAAACTGTAACAGTTGCTTTTCTTGACACCTATTGCGAACTACGTGGATTCCAGCACAAAGCTTTGTTAGCTCCTTAAAAAGTGAGGGCCGACGGTACTGAACTAGACACAAACTTTTGTTTAGTTACGTGCATATGGGATCAGGTTGTTACGAAGGTAGAACTAATAAAAAGACAAAAGGACTTGTTCTAACAATATGTGGAAAGTGATCCATGCGTTTACCGTAAACCCCTGATGTGTAGGATCATCCCACAATATACATGAGTACGAAACTCCGAAAGGGACAAGCAAATAGCGACTGTGTAAGAAATTTATACGTGAAACTCGTTCAAGGGTTATTAGATTTCCTGTCACACGCAGGGCCGGCCGGCCGCAGCTCCTATTTGCCAAACATTGGCAAGTCAATGCCAATTTCTTGCGTAAACATTTTGTTCGGTCATTATCGTTTCTTGTTGGTTGTTTTGCACTGGTTTCAACAAATTATAGTCGAGTTTCAAAGTTGGTGCCAATTTTGTTCAATTTGGAGATTGTAATTTGTTTGAAGGGTGGCTGCCAGATCTCATTGGCGTCATTTTAAGCTTATTTTCCAGACTCGTAATTCCCGCAAAAGGGGTTTTGTCGTTACGTACGTCGCGGGAGCGGGGAGCGGGTGTTGGTGTAATTTAAGTGCTTTTGTGCGTAGGCGTGCAGCCTCTTTAGCAGAACCAGCGCAGGGATATTAAGATCTTATTCAAATAGCTACATACATTGGTTATACCCACGTCTTTGTTCGACCAGTCACATTTAGGCAAGGGGCCTCTCTGGATTCTTTTGATCCCTTTTATCTTTGTGTAAAAAAATAATCTAAAACGTTTGAGATTTTTTGGTTTGTAGAATTCACTGTATCTCGTCATAGCAATTTTGCTTTAGCTAAGAGTGTGAAGAATTTACGAACTTTATCAGAAAAGTTATTATTATTTTGTATATTTGACAGTGTACACCGATTAATAGTCTTATTAATAATCGACCGATTAATAATCTCCAACTTTTTATTAACATTCACATAGATCCATTCCATACCACCAAACATTTCTCAATATGGCAGAAGGTAGGACGAAAACGAAGGTAAACGTAAACCTTCGTTTGCGTTCACCATTGTGCTGCTATCAGCATTCAAGATGCTTAACTGAATAGTGCGCCCCCTCGCGGCAATTAACTAGCTATGCTCATTAACAGCCCGTTTTCATTCGGCGGCCGTAATCCGCTCGGCCAACTTTCTTTGGAAACACCTCGATTTACTGTGTCACGTGGGCGAAGGGGGTAATGTGCGCTGGAACGCAGACGCTATGTGAACGTTGGCATTAAGGGCTATATGACCTCCTTCGACCACGAGGCGTTCTTTATTTATTTTAATAATTGCATTTTTTATTCGGATTGGTGGACAGTGTTTTGTTTTTGATGTATTTGAGACTTAGACGTAGATCAGGGGGCTTTTTTTTTTTTTTTTTTCAGGATGGGAAATCATCAAATGACCCCTCCCGCTCTGGGTGGAGCAGAAGGGAGTGTCAGACTCTTACTGACTAAAACCCACCCGTGTTCCTTCCTTAGCCCTTTATGTACCAGGGCAGCGGTAACCCTTTCGGACGATCCCGCTACCCCGGCAGGCTTCGGCCCTATCGGGCCCCGTCAATTACGCTGACATCTCTTTGAGGCGCACGTGGAACACATACGCGCCGTCCGGCACGGGCCTGGTCCTGATCGGACGGAGAGCTACCCATTGCTCTCCGCCCGCAGGCCCGCGCCTACGGAGGCCGGGAGTCGTAGATCAGGGGGCTTACCTTGCTTTTTTGTACTTAGTCATCGTACAAAAAAGCAGTGCAGTTCAACTTCTACCCTGCTATAAGAGCTGGTGGTAAGCCCCCAGTCCACCAACATTTTCCCTTGGCTGAATTTGGCACGATCATATTTTCGGTGACTCGTACCTATGTTGGAAGGAAGCAAAATACTCGCACTACTATACAAGAAATACGACTTTAATTTATGGTTGTTTTTAGAAATAGTAGGCTAGATATTTAATCCGATACATGTACTGTGGTGGTGGTGAGTGGGGTGTGTGTGTCTCCTGTACGAGTATGTCTATAAGAAAACCGCACTGGAAACGGCAGTCAATATAATCGTGAAAACTGTTGAGCCCTTACGAGGATACGGCTTATAATAGGTAATAGCTTGATGGGTGGCTACTGCTCAGAAGAAGTAGAACCAAACATACCAACAAACGTACCATGTCTCTGAAATACCATTTACCTAATACGCAAGCAAGCCCAATCCTCAGACAAGTGACTCTAGCCAAACAGCTCGAATCTGCATTTAGCAGTCTCGTCGCATCAGTCTGTTATTGACAGCGAGCAGGTTCGTCGTATACCAGGGCAACCGGTGATTTATACCGGGTAAACATCGCACACGTTATCACCGCCTTGCACCTGCCTTATCCGGCCTGCGGGTGCAACCTACCGTTTCTATTAAGCCGATTTGCGATTTTGATGCATGCGAAATGACGTTTTGGGAAGTTACTTCGGATTTCTTGGCGAAGGTAATCTGTGTTTTCAGCCTCTTCAGCCTTGTGGCTTGCGAATGTGTGGTGAAAAGATTGACTACTCAGTAAGGTTGGTAGCTGGGCTGAGTACTATACTTGTTTCAGTCAATTTAACCGAATCTCGATAATACTACTTACAGCAATTTCACTCGATCGACTTGAAACGCAGAATAAGAAGCATTTCATTGATGGATTGTCGATGATTAACGATTATTACCGATTATTACATACATAATCAGCCTATAATGTCCCCACTACTCGGACACAGGCCTCCTCTCTGTGAAAGGGAGTGGGCCGTAATTCACCACGCGGGCCCAGTGCGGGTTGGTAGATTCTTCGAATTTTTTGTTTAAGTCATGCCAGTTTCCTCACGATGTCGGTTTCAACGATCATTATGATTATGAAAATATTAGACCACGATGATTATGAAAAGAGCGGTTCCCTGCAGACAAAAAATATAAAACACATTCAGCTGCTTCCCAGTTTGGAACATCGTTATCTCCTCGTAATTTCAACTTGATAATACTCACGCAATAAGACTACATCGTTGTTTTAATTAAAACTTTTACACTTTGTATAAAGTTGTTAATTCAATAAACAGACAGACGACTAGTGCTAGGTCTGTGAATAATTCTAACTGTGCGGATATTTTCAAACGCCTTTCGGTTACTGTTGAGAGTGCGCCAGATTCGGAAGTGTGCACACTTGAGGCTCCACAACTCATATTTATTGGTTCCCGATCGGGTCCAGTTCGTTTTACTACTAAAACGTTTTAAGCACAAAGATTTAAATGCTTTTAATCACGGAACGACCTTCTACTGAGTGCTCACGATAGTAACATTCAGTATTTTACCAATAATGCGGCGTTTTACGGTCCAGCGGGTTTGTTCCCAAACAGATTTCAACGCACTCCATCCACGTAATAACTTATCCTACACATATAATAGGTACAACTATTTGTGGGACGATTTGTCGACGCGGCGTGACGTCGCCTGACGTTACGAGTGTTCGTGGCATTTCATTAACTAACGGATTGTTGCCACAAGCCGCCGATGTGCGGCCCTGTCCAATTTGTTCCCGAAGCACTATTGGCCATCCGACCCCAATGCCTGATGATAATCATAAACGGCCCCTGCCAAATTGGTAATACGCGTTAGTGAATATCTAAGCAAGGGATAGCACCTAATGGCAATTTAGTTTAAGTTATTATACTGATAATAGTTATGCTGTACAGCGGAACTATTTATCGTTGTTAATTTATGTTGTCTAAGAACAAAGAATAAGTATCTACTAAGGTTCAAGAGATCTAAGTAGGTACTAAACTTTGATGGAATGTTTGCCTTTTTTTCTATAGTTTGTCGTATTTCTCATTGCTTATATTTACAGGGTTATATTAAATTGGCTAGCTAAACAGACGCGATGGATATCGATATCTAAACACGATAAAATAACAAATAGGCTTTAGGATTAAGATATGAATCTGACAGTATCAGTCAGTCAGTTTAGGCTAATGCGTAAATATATTCCCCTTTATTTATAAACGTTGCTTAAAGTTAAGTGATGATTAGCGACTGTTTAACCATACATTTTTTAAGTAACCAATTTTCGACGTAAAAACGAACGTAGGTATAATTAACATAGGTTTTTTTTTGTATAATCAAAAGTTAGGTTGTGGCACTGTATTCCATTACAAAAACTTTGTAATGGAATACAGTGCCACCCACAACTTAAATTATGACAGAAAGAGAGCGTTTTAAAAAGCTCAAGATTATTATTCCATCTAGCAGTATTTTCAGATTTTAGCACCTAGGCACTACCTACCTAATCTTATCTTATTTAACGTGCCACTACAATGGTGACATGAATTTAACAAACAGGTAGGGCTTGTGGTCAGTAATCATAAAAAATATAACAATATAAAATAATTCGTAATTTGAAAACTACCGCCTGGCGCCTGCGCAGCAAAAGTCCCCGCCTGCGCTACAGTTCTTTAAGAACAGGTTGCTCCAAGATGATATTTTAGATAATTGTAAATAATAACGTATAATGAAATTAAAATATGTTCATAAAACGAAACCGCGAAACCGTATACGTGTGTTAAACTAGTGTATACTTACTAAGCTCAATCTTGCAGATATTTATTCCCTACATAGCCAACCATAAATATGAGGTTTAAACTATGTTTTAGCATAATGAAATATGTTTTCAAACAATGCCATAATATTTGAGTCAACAAAATAAAATACACTGAAACGAACCGCATGGAATTTGGTGCGCTCGGATATAATGTAGCGTGGAAGTCAATTTTTAAATCACACTATTTTTACTGAAACTTTGTTTAAAAGTCACGTAAACAGATGGAATTGAAATTTGGGTAAATTCCCATATAATTTATTTATTAATTTATTTATATATACTTTATTGTACACCACAAAAATACATAGCACAAAAAATACATGACACACTACAAAATATATGTACAATGGGCGGCCTTATCGCATTACGGCGATCTCTTCCAGGCAACCTTAGAATGGACAGTGATTGTCCTTGACATAAAATGGGACTGTCGTGGGTGCAAATATTAATTACATAATACACTAAAATAGATACACAAATATATACATATCCAAAATTATAGATACATAAATACATACATACTATATATACAAGCAACGAAAATTAAAAGAAGACTGTAGATGATTGCAGTTAGGACAACAAGATCACAACGACAAGTAGTGCTTCTTTACAAGTCTTTTGAACACCTGTAACGACTGCGCGCGTTTTATTTCAACTGGCAATGCATTCCACAAACGAGCGGCCTGGACATATAATGGTAATTATTATTATATTTTTTTTAGCAAAGCATGCATAGCACAACATGCATAGCATAGCGTGCATAGCATAGCGTGCATAGCATAGCGTGCATAGCAAAGCGTGCATAGCAAAGCCTGCATAGCATAGCGTGCATAGCATAGCGTGCATAGCAAAGCCTGCATAGCATAGCTTGCATAACAAAGCCTGCATAGCATAGCGTGCATAGCAAAGCCTGCATAGCAGGTTAGGTACCTATTTCATATGCTTATGAAATAATCCAGAAGGAACAAACTTTATATAAAATAGTTAAGATTTACATACATGCATTTTTCTTTAAGCTTAGTAGATAACTATATTGTAACACATTAACATACCTTTTAAGTTTTTTTGTACCTAACTACTTAACCAGTGGCGTTAGTACTATTAGTTATTCTGTGCCGGTGGATCACTGTTGTTTGAACAAATACATTTGATTTGATTAGTCACTACGTTGGTATCTACTTGAAATATTTCACAGAAAGCCTTAATTGGACTAAAAAGGCCTGAAAGCAGTTTAAAAATCACGAGTTTTAAAATGCCTGCGAATTTGAGATTGGTTTTTCACGAGCGATTAAAAAAATGAGCCTCAAACATTGGACAGCGAATTCGCCATCATTGAATTAACGTGACGTCACATAGAAGAATGTAGTGTGAATGTGCGGTGCGAATAATGGCCAAAAATACTGGAACGTTTGGACATTTCAGTCCCGCACAGTCAGCTGTTCTTGCATTCTTAATGCTATTCGAGCGAATCGATAACTATAGAAGTAGAGAGGTATTCACAGTTTTGAGTTTGGAGGAACTCTCTAAAGTACTAAACGTAATGTTACGAGCTTCGGGTTCGCGACAATTAAAACTGCCGATATAAACGTAGTTGACCTAGAGAGGTCGTGACTACTTAACCGGACTATCCTGTGGTTGCCTTAAGAAAACTTAAAGCCTCCAGCCAGGGCTTAAAACTAAATTAAAATTAAGCGACTGCACGCTAAGGGCACCCCCTGTGGGGAACGAACCTCGGCTTAGGGCGTCACTGAGAGAGGGCAGCAAGATGGGACAGGCTGGATCGAATTTTTGTTATTAGTGCTTTGATGAGCACGGCGTTTCCTAGGACTATCTCTGAGAAGAAAGGCCGAAACAAACTCAGAGGTCACGGTCGTGAATTTACATTTATAAGCTCAGCTACGACGCGAGCTTGCTCTTCATTAATGAAGGATCGGGCTGGTGAATTTAATTGGGGACGTCGCGATGGACCCCGGCGGCGGGGTCAGAATGTCGGTTTTTTGAGGATCCGGTCGTGGCCCACCCCGGCCTTATATAGTGCCGCAGATAGTTCTAGAACCTTCTATTGTAGAAACATCTAGGTTTGAGTACATATCGGCCCCGACTGAACGGATGTCGATAGTTCTAGAAAGTTCTAACATCGAAATTTCTAGAAAGATCTATTAGTTCTGCTACTCGACACTAGATGGCGCTAGTGGTAAATTCGTTCGGCTACTTGATACTAGATGGCGCTAGTGGTAACTAATGTCACATGCACCAGGCATTAATTGTGGCGCGCAACAGTAATAAAGAATCTTCATTTATTTTTTGAGGCGTACTTACTTGTAAAATATGTAGATCCATGAACTAAGAAAGTGCAACCTGCTCTCTGATTTTTAATTTGCTAGACTAAAATAACAGCTGCGTAGTAACATGACAAAAAAGGTCGTTAGCTTATTAGTCACTAACATAATATGCCATAAAACCATAAGCCACCAGAAAAAAAAAACTTATACCTACTGATTTATTATCATAAATGATCCAATAACTATAGCGGTAACTTGAAAGTCATTCACTGCACTGTTCCTTCGACCGAAAATTCGAATGTGAAGAAATGTATGTAGATTAAAAACACTCGACCAAGGTCTCATATCTCACAGAATGCATATAATCAACAGGTTCTTTCTTTTTCTTAATTTACACTCTTGCAACTTAGGCCTGTCAAATTAGTCAGCGCCTGACGTAAATTTACGTATTTTTAGTGGCCATGTTTTTAATCACGTTTAAACTGTCTATGGAGATCTTAATTTGACAGGACTAAACTAATATTTATCTTCTGTCCTTTTCTTAATGAAATTGAAAGAAAAAGATGCACTGAACTTAAATTTAGTTAAGTTTGTGAACAAGGGAATCGGCGCCATTGACGGAGAAAGCGGGATGAGCTGAACTCTTTTAATGAAGACTGGTTTTATGTAGCCGAAGATATAAAACGAGCAAAAGAATTAAAGTGTACTTAAAGAGAGTAAGGAAGGAGGTCACTACAGCCGTATAATAATTTTAATGCATACAAGGTTAAATTAAATTAGCGAGCGAAACTCTCAGGATGTCAAATTTTTTTTTCGAGGGTCAACGACCGCTGGTAGTTTTGTTACTAGAAGTAGAAGTTGAGAAAATCTGTTTTCTTTTGTTTTATCGTATTTAGATATCGACATCACATCCATGAATTTTACACACAAAAACTGATTTTTTAAACTGATATTTCAAGTGACTACACTAATTGCGGTCAAATGACCCCACAAAAAATCATCAAGATAATTTTCTTTATTACCGACTTCAAAAAAGGAGGAGGTTCTAGGTTCGTCTGTATGGATTTCTTACGTATGTTCATATAAGGAGGGACTATTAATATTAAACGATCTAAGATATTCTAGACAATATTGTTGTTTGTGAGTGACATGTCATTAAAACTAAGATGTAGTGTCAATCCCTAGCATTAGTTGGAATGACAGCTCACTCCACGCTTATGTACTTAACCTAAGTTTTCACGGTGAGATGGTTACAGAATCGCACTGCTGTTCTGATAACAAATGAAGCTCACCACAATTAAGTTGATGGTAGAAGTCACCAAAAAATAATGCAGTAATAACTAAAATAAATAACGATTGCATCTCAGAGTAATTCAGAATGTCTAAAAATGAACTCCAAATGAGTTTTAGCAAAAGCTTGGTTTTACGAGTATATGTGAAATTCCATAATTCCCTCGCGGATGGCACAATTAATTAATACACCACATAATATGGGGTGAAATGATGCTGCTTCAATACCCATGCTAGTCATCAGAATGATAATTAAAGGCCTTTTGACATTCATTGACCACAATAACCGACTCAGCGGGTTTTTAAAGCTGGAAAATATTGATGTAAACACTTCGAACTTCGACGACGCGAATTCATTTGTTTCTTGTAGTTATCATCGCGGAATCAGACACCATTCGAATTTTGAAATGAATGCTGTCGCGTCATGGTTTTTAATAGGTGACCCTGTTGAAAAACACAGCCATGGCGCATACTTATTTTATATAAAGTCAAAGTCAAATAATTTATTTCAAATAGGCACATAAAAGGCATTTTTGAAAGAAATTGAATGGATTCTAGTTGGCCCTTCCTAAGGTAGTATGGAGAAGAATGGGCAAAAAACTCCACCGTTACTAACTCTTTTGTGATAAAGATTTTTACAATATTGTATACATTAATTACGTATATTATTATAGGTGAAGACGATGCACCTAAAAAAAGGTAGTTTTCGGTAAAAGGGAATCTACCGCTCCACATTCATCAGATATAATATCGAAACAGACACACTGAAATAAAATTGTCAGCACTGTCACTGAGTTATGAGTGACTTATGACTTGAGTGACAGAGTTGAAACACTGCAAAGTCGAAGTTTGTCAGCACTGTCACTGAGTTATGACTTGAAAATTAAAGATCCCTGTCCCAACTAACTTTCCATCCCTACTAATACATTCTTCCCCAAAGCTCTTTGTGGTTTTGATGTATTATCCGCGTCAATGACCTCAAATTATGATGATTTTTGTGTGATCATGTGTACATATTTAATAATATAGTTAACCATATTTTTTATTCGTTTGTTTCAGTGTACCTACTAATACCCGTCAACATGTTTCACATTAAATTCAAAGTTTTATTAATGGATTTGGAATTTTATGTTTTTTTTTGTTTGTTTCCACACGTTTTCTCATATCACATCTGACATTGGCAGAATTGTCGACATCGGCACCATTGCCATAGAGAAAAATAGAATAGAATAGACTTAAGTGACTGGGTTGAAACTCTGCAAAGTCGAAGTTTTTCTAAAAGTTGACACAGATAAACTGCGACTTTCAAATCATCTGTCAAACCGAATTTATATATATTTATATCTCCATGAGATTATGGCAATTTCACATTCGACCGGTCATCTAGCTAGCAGATCAATGTACAGCCCATGGACTAATATAGTACAGCATTTGCATACGTTACGGAACTATCACACAACAAAGACATCACTTACATATAAAAACAAATCCAAGTTGAATGTTACCAATGACCTTTACCCACAACACGCAACCACGCGTTATGCAGTCACAACTTTTACGAAAATAATGTCAATGCGTAAATTAACGTAACAACTGTATCGAGAATTATTTTATGGTCGATATAATTAGAGAGAAATCAATCACCTTGGATGTATTATTTTAAGTTGTATAAAAGACGTGAGGTTTTGTCAGCATGTATCAGTTCCGTTCTGGTATTAGAATTGTAATAGTGACAACAGTTCTAAAACAATAACTAGAAAATGTTCTTCAAGGTATTTAAAGTTTACTGCTCATTAGTGCTCATGAAGTGTAAGAGCGGTTTCGCACTACGTCCGATCCGAATCCGAATTCAAGATCCAAGTTCAATCCGAATTGGGAATGTTCTAAATTTGAACGGACTGAGTTCGGATGTAGTGCGCAATCCCTCATACAAATAGTACTATGGCTACTTCGGGTCGTCATTTCTCGGATTCGGATCGGATGCAGTGCAGGACCGCTCTTAAGCTCTTTGTATACAGACGCTGTTCTTGCCTTGTAAAACTACTCGCTGTGTGTACTAACGGTCGTCAGTGTTGTATGGATCACTATGAAAGTTTGTTGAAGACACGGCGGCACTACGGCACGGCGTCGTCGCCATATTCCATAGAACCGTGTCATATATAAAGTCACACGACTTTGCTACGGTGCGGTTAACTTGCCGTACCGTAAAAAAACTGTGCCGTGTACTTGGGCCTTAAAGTCTGAAGTGAAATTGAAAGTTTCTAATATAGTGTCTTGAATACAATATATTAGGAATTGTTTTGGATAACCGCTTCATCGATTAAATTACGTCCTTAGCGCTCATGCTGTTACCAACATTATTATCCCTGTGATTCAGAAAAGTGAGTGGAACCATGAAAATGTGTTTACTGCTGCATTTGGTAGCACTCCTGGAACGCAGAGATGACTCAGCCCAAACATGATACGTTCCTTTTCATACCTCACGCAGCGCCTTTCTTTTCAGGTTGTATGCGTCTTGTCTGTGGCCATCGCCGTGGTCTCTGGATACGGCCATTCCTCCCAGTACATCCATCGTCACGACGGTCATCACGAGCCTGTTTATCATGGACATGGACATGACCATCACGATTACTACGTAAGTATTGATCATGCATATGTTTCTTTCCTTCTTGGATATCCTGTAGGAACCAACTGGCCGACGATCTGATCCCATCTTTCCTTCCGTTAAAGAGCATAGTGTTTTCTTGGATCTGTAAAGAAGACTTCCACTGTGGTGTTGGTTTTCTACTTTTTATACTCGAGTGTTTTTCCAGACCTACCCTAAGTACGAGTTTGGATACGAAGTAAAGGACTCTCATACCGGTGACCACAAGTCCCAGCACGAGCACCGCGACGGTGACGTCGTCAAGGGACACTACTCCCTGCAGGAACCTGACGGCTCCTTCAGACATGTTGACTACCATGGCAACGACCACACCGGGTGAGTGTAATGTTTCTGTCGCTTGTTTTGACGTCATGCGGAGACCACTGCGCTGACAACACAAACGGCGTTACTTTTACTAAGTATGTGTGTGTGTGTGTGACTGCTGTTCTGAACAAAGGTCTGTTACAATCATTAGGTCCTTATCCATTGGCATAATTATTTATACATGCGTCTAACTGCCATTTGGAAGCCAGCTGAAAGTGATAAATCTTGAACAGTGAACAGGATTACCATGACAAAGTACCCATATAGTCTACATACTAAATTTCTATTCCTTCTCCAGCTTCCACGCGACGGTGAAACATAGCACGCACCACATCGTGCCTCATCATCATCATTACTGAAGCTTCCTCCGAATGATCTTCTGAACATGACTGATGACTCTGTTACCTAATGTTTATACGTTTTTCTATTTTTTTTTTCGGTTGCATTATCTGGTACTATGATTTCTTTAAATTATGAGACATATAGTGCAATTTGCACATTACGAAACAGGTCCTTAAATATTTGTTTTACAAATGTGAAAATAAATACGTTGCCAATTAAAATGAATTTCCTTTGTATGTTGGAGTACAATAATATTATCTACATGACCTGTAATGATAGTTGTAAAGGAGTAAATAAATGATATTGTTCTGAGTAGGTATTTTTTGCATTGAATGTATTGTGTTATAGATTGAATGCATTAAGCAGCCCAATATCATCTGCCCATTGATCTCCGATAGGTAAGCTCCATTTACACGATGTAAGGTTATTGCCTGTGGCATACCATAAAATTGAGGCAACAATCGACTTGCACCATCTAAACAGCACGTAGAATTGTTGCACAATATGGGCAAGTTAGTTGCCGTTAAAAACTGGTATATAGGTGAAAATTGCACGTGCAATAAAATTGGATTGAATTCTGGCATTATCATTCAAACATTTGCAAACGAAACCAGTTAAAAAAATCTAAAGAAGCCGTTCAATAAAATTGAATGAAATATTTGGCAGTGCTAATAACGGTAATACTTGAATCAATTGTAAAAGGACGTCCAACTCTGATTAGACGAGGCAAAACTTGCATGATTGCTTGCTTGCAATAATTGCCTTGGTGCAAACAGAAGACGCATGCAATTCTTGAATGGCAATAATTGAACGTGCTTTATGGCATGCGATTATTGCTCTTGAACGTTCCAGACTCTTGTGCCGAGTAAATAGGGCTTTAGACTTCGCCAGCAAAGCAGTGGTTACTTGTTAATTAAAACTTTATGCTCAATTACAATGAAAGCTGTACAAAGGTGGACACAAGTTTTAATGAAAATGATTCAACCCTGATATATAAAACGGAATTTCCGTTTAATTAGACACAAACACAGTAATTTCGTAATTATTACAAAATCTACAGAATCTACAATCAACTAAATTATTCAAACGCTCACCCCATTTTAAGTTTTGCCAACGTTAAAATACTAGAAACTGGCTTAAAAAAAATATATATTTGAAGACGAATAAACTTAATAAAGCAAGTCCGACGAAGACTTAGCCAATAGTGTAAAATGTTAATATTACTCTCAAGCTAATGGAAAAATGTAATGAATTAGCAACACTCGTCGGTTCCTTGATTAAGGGAAAAAGGCAAAAGAGAATGTAAGAGGTATTTAAACTTGTTTTCAGCTGTTTGGTGTTGGTGTTAATGTATTTTTCAGCTTAACATGTAAAGGCAATTAATAGAATAGAATAGGTACTGTAAAGGTAATTAAGGAATAGATTAGAATTAGTCCGGTCAATTTAGACATCCAAGGTTACAAAAATTCACACTAGGCTAAAAATTGGTAGGATTGTTCAAAACACTATTATACGTGAAATGTGAAAAGTCCTCAACGATCCGACACCTGGAAAAAAATTTACTCGGGGTCCTAGGTCACTAAAACGGGCTTTTCACAATTTTCAGTAAAACGGTAACTTTTATCATAAAATTAGCCCAGACAAAAATTGTAGATCTCATATCGATATCGTCATCGATAGCATCAGGTCGAATTGAGAAATGTTTGCAAAACTGCAAACGTAGATAACAGGACGCTAAAGGTTCGATTAAACGAACGTGTGCATATTATGACGATTACAAGTCTTTGAACTTTTTGAATCGTTACGAGTATATCTCAAAAACGGTGGCTCTTAGGATAAAAGTATTTAGAAATTTTTATATATAATAATCTGACCTACAATTTTTGTCTGAGCTAATTTTATGATAAAACTTACTGTGGTGCTGAAAATCGCGAAAAATCCGTTTTTGTGACCTTTGACCCCTAGTAAATATTTTTCCAGGTGTTGGATCGATGAGGACTTTTCACATTTCATTTATAATAGTGTTTTGAACAATTCTACGAATTTTCAGCCTAGTGTGAATTTTTGTAACCTTGGATGTCTAACTTGACCGGACTAAATACTCTTTATTATGTACACCATTTAAATTACAGATATAAATGTGGAAATGGTGAATTGTTTTGTAAAAAGCATCTTAGGTACATTTTTGAATATTAGGTACCAAAAATAACATGATAAGTAGTTATTATTGGAACGAAGTTGCTTATCGCAAGCTATACTCTGCACACTTAGCAAATGAGAGCTAAACCAAAGAAAGTGTAACATTTTGACAGTGACGACACTAAACTTTTTTCGAAAGGCCCTTCGGCCGTTCCAACGGGGAGTTCCACGACACCTTTCGCGTGTTTTTATTTAATTACCTTACTAAACGAGCCTTTATTTTTGGACAACTTGTCAAAAACTTAAAGGCCCGGTTTGACATTGACAGTTCTAGTAGTTAATAAAGATCCAATTCGCAAAACACGTATTCGTTTGTATGAAACTGACAGGTGTCAAGAACGCATTCTCAAATGTCAAAACGGGCTTTTTATTTTTTGACAACTTTATTAACTAATAGCTCGCATTTTTTTTATAATGTTCCCCAGTTGTTTTTATAAACCCAGATACTAATTTGCCAGGTGTAATGTCAAATTTCTATACCTAAGTACTAAAAAAACGTAAACACAAAAGACTTAAATGTCAGATTAGTATCTGACATTTAAAAAACGAACTTTATACTCTGTCCACTAGGTTAACCGTTTTTTGACAGATCGAATTAGTGAGTAATTATATATTTTTTTTGTCAAAATTGTTACACGTACGGTATTATAATGTCTGTAAGAAGTCACAAATAAGATAATTCAATAAGATTAAGCAGTTTATATATTGTTACGAGCTTCGGGTTCGTGAAAATAAAAACTGCCGATAAAAATTACCAAAAGTTACACTTTAATTAAACAACTCTAATAACAACTCAAACACACTAATTATAAAACACAATCGCTATTAAGTCGCACTTGAAGATCGCTTTCGATGTATTCGCTTCTATCGCAGAACCAAGTCTGATCGGTCGCTTTTTTTTTTTTTTTTTAGAATATGGCATCTCGTAGTTGACCTTGAGAGGTCGTGACTACTTAACCGGACTATCCTGTGGTTGCCTTAAGAAATCTTAAAGCCTCCAGCCAGGGCTAAAACTAATTAAAACTAGGCGACTGCACGCTAAGGGCACCCCCTGTGGGGTACGAACCTCGGCTTAGGGCGTCGCTGGGAGAGGGCAGCAAAGGGACAGGCTGGATCGAATTTATATTTTTAGTGCTTTGATGAGCACGGCGTTTCCTAAGACTCTGATCGGTCGCGGCTAGTCCCGGCCTTATATAGTGCCGCAGATAATTCCAGAACCTTCTATTGTAGACACATCTAGAATGTTCGAGTACATACCGGCCCCGACTGACCAGATGTCGATAGTTCTAGTAAGTTCAGCCAATCGATAATAGATGGCGCTAGTGACGCTATTAGTTCTTGCTACTAGAAACTAGATGGCGCTAGTGGTAACTAATGTCACCATGCATCAGGCATTAATTGTGGCGCGCAACAATATTTATTTTATTACGCATTTTAAAGTTAACTTTTACGTAATCTGGAATATGTACGTTCTAAGGCAGCTGTCAAAAAACGGTTAACCTAGTGGACAGAGTATAGGTGCTTTTATGCTGTTTTATATTTGTGCCAATTCTTTCTTTTCGCATTTTCTTTTTTTCTCTAAGCTGTCGAACAATTACCGATTAGACGATAAATTAAGCTTAATTTATATTAAAATCATTCTCAATGCTCCTTCCGCTAAACAACCATTTATTTAGGTTACACAAAAGCCTCCCTCCGTCATTCTATTTTCTGCATAAAAGATTCTTTCAACCGGTTTTCTTCTGAAAATACAGCGGTTTACTTGGGTGAGTTGTACTGCCTACATAAATATCCCAGTAGGCATTCCATATTAATATATATTTGGATAAAATGTCGCAGTAGGTAATACTGCGGGCTTACTTAACGTAATCCTGAGTTGTGTTTGTGCAAATTGAAATTAATATTAATATTATGGATAGCGGTGTGTATTCGATCATTGTGTCTACATTGCGTGTATTTGGTATTAGTGCCTATCGGAATATTCAAACATCTATTTGATTAAAATGATGTATGAATAACTACAGTCAGAGGTATAAAATATGCAGTCGTTCATATATTGCTCAATCAATGTTATTGTTATAAATTCTTTTACCTTTGCTATCATATTTAAATTGCAACGATTCTGATTGCCAGCCTGTCTCCACCAACATGCAAAAAGTCGTTTATCACGTTGGATTGGTCAATATGCATGCCCCTAACTGTCGGAAAAAGTACCTAACAATTATCAAGTTTTTTTTTTGTTTTTACTTTCTTTTGTTTGCCCACTGCTGGGCAAATGCCTACCCCAAATCCTTCAAGGAACTCTTTTCCCGTGCCACCTCGAACCAGCCCTCGCAGTATGCGTCCAAGGTATCTCGCCATCGTTTTCTAGGCTGGCTGCGGCAGTGCCGTCGATCTTCATGCACCCATTGTGGTGAGACTTTTGTTCAGCGGTCATCCTGCATGCGGCTGATGTGACCCGCTAAATTCCATTTGGACCTGGCATGACATGATCAAGCTAATTGACCATAGTAAATGGACACTATAATATCTGACATAAAGAACATAGACCATAGCTTGTTGTCTATTAGCCCTATTGACTAAACTCGTCCAAAAAAAAAGAACAAAATATCGATCAGTCGATCAATCTCGTCAAATTTCTACATTTATATTCTGTATTATTAATTGTGTATATACTGTATAATAAAGAATTTATATTGTATTCTATTAAATTCTCGTCCAAAAAAAGTGAAGTGCATTTAAATGAAAGACACAAAATAGGTCATAAAAACATTTAGTATTCTGAAATAATATGAATATATATGATGTAGGAAGGTAATGAATAACATGCAAATGGGGTCTCTAATGAAAACCGCTCCGTGGCTCGCCCCCTCCCCCCACCCTTAGGACTCAGGAATCATGAGCCAACTTTACTTCGTATTAATTTGTTGAACAGAAAACCGTGTACAATCAGATCCAAATAATTATCACTGTTGTGTTAAGAGCTGAAATTAAATAACTTAAATCAACGATTCGTAAAGGAACTCCCCCCGATAAGATACATGTCTCCCAACAAGCAACATTTTGGAAGGCATTGTTTAGATAATCAGCCTATAACGTTCCCACTGCTGGGACAACGGCCTCCTCTTAGTAAGAGGGAGTGGGCCGTTTATCCGTCACGCGGGCCCAGTGCGGGTTGGTAGGTGTCACATGTCTTCGAATTTTTGGTTCTAGGACATGCCGGTTGCCTCACGATGTTATCCTTCACCATTTTCAGAGCAGAAGTAAAGCGCCGGTCCGGGTTCGAACCTACGATCTACAACTTGTAAGTCGCGGACGTTGCCACTGGGCCGCCACTGCTCGTATATTAAAAATACATTTTTGGCTCGGAGTGACATTATAGGGATCTACATTATTTTATTAATATTTGTATCAAACTCAAAACTCAAACTCAAATAATTTAATTTAACTAAACCAATTACAGGCACTTTTGAATTGTCAAAGGGTCGTTCAGTCAGGAAGATGAAGCTAGTTGCCCATTCCAAAGGTACCATTTCATTTAAGGTTTCATTAGGTACCTATGGAGAAGAACAGGAAAGAAACTCCACGGACACTCTTTTAAATCATAAAATTGTTGCAAAATATTTGTTTGTATGTCATTGTCTAAGGCAAACGTGAGGATCAGTTGTTCATCTCTTATTTTCTTGCATGCTGACTATTTATGTTGTACTTATTGTACCTACTCATGTTAAGTCATGTTTGAGCAAATAATACAGGGTCAAATTAAATTAGCTAGCGAAACTCTACAGACGTGATGAATATCGATATTTAAATACGATAAAATAAAAACCAAAAATGAATTGATATTTTTTTGGGGTTCAACGACTGCTGGTTGTGTTGTTACTCGAAGTATAGGTTGAGAAAATCTGTCTTATATAGTTTTGTCGTATTAAGATTTCGATACCCATGACGTCAGGGAAGTTTACACACTAAAAAGCTGATTTTTAAACTGATATTTCAAGTGACTACACTAACTGCGGTTGGTGACCCCACACAAAAAATCGTAAAATTAATTTCTTTTTGTTCTATCGTGTTTAGATATCGATAACCATCACATCCGCGGAGTTTCGCTAGCTAATATAATTTGACACTGTATATAATTATTTACTTAGCTTATCATATCTTAACCAATCACAGTTATCAGCTAATAAAGGACTTTCCCAAGTAGCGCCAGGACACCCAGTATTTCGCCAAGTGCACACAATCTGTCTCAGAGTTTCTTCAGGTCGTTTTTACTTCACTGGGTGGCCTTCAACGCTACGTTGACATATTCGGAGTCTAAAACTATAACGGTGACTTCGTTTATTCTTCGGGATTCTTCGGATCACATTGCAAGTGAACCTGGCACACGCAAGCGACAGCCTAGCTAGCTAGGCTGTCGCTTGCGTGTACCATTGATCCCAATGGCACACTAACCTTTACTCTGAATTCGTGGCTTCTCGGCTAGCATAACATTCAGAACCCTTTTTGCGTAACACTCTATCAATCTTAATCTGAATAATTTTGAAGGATATAGTTAATCCATTGTTTCATATATTCGAAAAATGTGTCTGCTTAACAACGTAAACAACGCAATGAATGTTGTTGAACTGTCAAAATTAAACCCAGTGTGTTACGCAATTACCCCGCAGGACCAATTTTATACGCACGTAAAGCAGATACGCTTAGTTACAAACCGTTTTACATATCTGCGACCACTCCCCAAGGATTTTAAATATGACTTTTTGCTGCCGTATACAAATTCATTACAATTTTCCCAAAGTTTTATAAAAACAAGAGGGAGTGTATATTTATATGCCTACGTTATGTCGTAAACTTTTTAGTATCTGGGGACCAAGTTAGCTTTCATTACGACTGGCGTGTTAGGTAAGCACCTATATTTTATACCGACAAGTAAATAGGTAACGTTTTAGCGAGTTTTAAACTTCCTTATCAGGGAAAAAACGCCAAGAATATTTTCTTTATTATTTTAGATAAAAGAATGTCGTATACAGTATTGTTCGTGCCACTGGAGATTTGACAAAAAAAAACCTAACTATGTCATCTTTTAGCGACGAATTAGAGGCATAACTTGGCAGTCTGTTCGTGAATGCGGTCGCTCTGGTTGGAAATGGCGGAGCACTGACAGTAGCGGGTCGTAAACAAAAGGCTCTCGTCGCACTTTTATAATTTACTTAGGTACCTACTTCCTCTTTCCCTTTTGAATTTTGTTTTTAACATTTCCCTTTTTTGAAGAGCCGTTATCTCGGACGCGGCGGCTGCCTTCATTTTGCGTTCCATTCAAATCTGTTTTGATGTGGGCCTTGGCTTCATATTTTCGACGGACGCAAATTCACCACGTTCAAGATTTTAAGGAGTTATCTTTTTCAAGGAGCGTCACGCTGTTTCAAGAGACATTATCAGAAAATTGGCTATTATTAGACCCTAAGACATAAATGCTTGCCCTCATTACTGTGATTCTAAGAAATCAATAAATTCTCCTAGAAAAGAATGTCTAGTGGAACAGTTTTCATACGTATTTTTAAAGCCATTGCATAAACGAAGAATTTATATTTAATTAGCTGTGCTCGCGACTTCGTTCGTGTGCATGTTGGAAAACAATTGAATTTCATGGGTTTAATTTTTTTTGCGCGGTACCTTTATTCTTCTTTTCTAAAATAAAAGAAGTCTATGTTATCCCTTATAACATCAGCTATCTGTCAGTGAATGTCCCGTCAAAAGCCGTTTCGGAGATTAGCCGGAACAAACGACAGACAGGCAAAAATGTTTAAAATTGTTTTTTTTTTATAAGTACCGTACATACTTTCGTATATTATGCATTTAGTATATAATTCCAGATTTCTAATATGTGCATTATATTACAACGAACGGATTAATATTCTTGGAACCACATGAGTCTCTTCAGCTATCAAAGAAATACAAACAAAAACATATATGATGCTTCAGTAAAAGCTAATAAATATCACTGAAGCCATACCAATTACAAATAAGAAATGAGATTAGTTTTCCCTGAAATTGCTATCGGGAAGAGGCAAAAGATTTCAATTAGCTTATTACTTTGAAAACTTTGTTTGATCTAATTTTTAGTCATCATCAACTGCCTAGCCTATTACCAACTTTGTTAGGGTCGGCTTCCAGTCTAACCGGATGCAGCTGAATACCAGTTTTTTACATGGAGCAACTGCCTATCTGACCTCTATAACCCAGTTACTGGGTGATATGCGAGCTACCCATTAATAATTGTATTTACTTCCTTTGCCTTCTTTGCCAGCATTTTTTTTGTTATGTTTTTTAGATATTTTTGTACTTTCGATCGTGTTTGTGAACATTGCTCATATTCATTCTATTTATCTTATATGACACCGCTTGGTTCTTACCAAGTGGTATCATACAGGCTGGTTGTCAGACTTTCGGGCTTCTGGCGAACCGTAACGACTGCGAAAGATCTACGAATGACAGCCGGGACCAACTATGGTCACCCATCCCCGGACCAACCGCGGCAAGTGTAGCTTAACCTGATTGATCGACCCGTGCTGTTATTACTTAGCCACAGCTCCTCTCCAATCATTGAGTAAGTACCCATTTTTAGTTCGGGAGTAGACTTTAAACGGTCGTTCAGTGAGAACAGCTGTCGTCAAGTTTGAAAGTGCGAAGTCGACACTAAACCGTTTGCCCCACCTAGCGAATTCATAAAATGGATTTTCTACCTATGTAAACTGGAATAACTGGAATATTGTACCTGAAAATAACCGTAAGTAGACGGCGAATATCGATGAAAAATATTTTTTTAAAAGCTCGGGTCATTCAATGAATGTGCAGGTGTGGCAATTCTTAATGGCTGTATATAGATTGTTAAAAATGTTTTTGTTGTATTGATATCTTTTTCATAAAAAATATTTATTTATAACATTTTTGCTTTCTGTCGACTATTGTTTCCTTTTTGTGTTTGTTTTTTTTAGCTGTAAGTCTTCCATGCTGTAATAAATAAATAAATAAACATTTTTTTATGAAAAATATATCAATTTACTTTCTGGACAGGTACCTACATCCATTTGTAAAGTTTATTCGCAATGTCTATATTGTAAAATTAAAACAAATCAAGCATTCGCGTCACTAAATTGCACAAGAATGAATTCAAGACTGTTACTTAACGAATTTATTTTACGTTATAATCAAAGTTCAGTAGAGCGAAGTTGAACCAGCGAGACACTTGGTAACGACCTCACAGGCGGCGGCCAGCTTCCGAGAAAAAGATCTTATCTCGCAGACACTTGACATGTCGAAATTGCCTTTATTTGTCGAATAAAATCTGAACTAAGTGTAATTTTAAATTATTCATAGCAGCTTGAATTATAAAATCTGTGAATATTTTTGTGAGAAATATTTCAGTTGTCTATTTGAATAGTTCACTAAAAAAGCGGCGTCGTTAAGGTTGATCAAAACGTCGGTACACGTGCCGTTTACGAGCCGGACGCGGCGCGGCGGCGACTGGACGGGCACGTCATTGTCGGGAATAGATGAAACCGGTCTTTTGTTCCCGGCTACTATAACAGAAGCAATTTCTTTTTTTCTATTATTTTTTAAACACACCGCTTTCCTCTCTGGTGTAATTTTTCTCTTCACCAATTACTTTGTATCTGCGCCAGTGAGGTATTGGCCCGGACGCTGCTACTCGTAGCACGCAGTTTTCCGTTTGTATTTTTCAATATTCGGTTTCCTTTGCGTACCTGGCTTTTATAAGTTGGTGCGGATTTTTTGAAGTAAATAATATTAGAATAGAGAGGAATTGTGAGTAGAGTTTATTCAAGTTCGAATATTACCCATTGACTTTATAATTATGAGAAGTTATTGGTAAGATATTGCAAATCGATCGTGCTGATCGCACTTTCAACAATTGCTGTCATAGGTGGAGCTTTTTCGATGTTGAGCTTGTAGCAGGGATTCGCATGAACTATATTGCAGTGCTAGGTTAAGTGTGTAGGTTAAGTTTACTAACGTAGATGTTAAGAAATATTGTTACTAACATATTTCAGTCCTTTTTTACTTGTTATTAAATATAAACAAATTTACCTTGCTTCGTAGTAACACAATACATTATGCCATTAATCCATTTCACTTAGGTAAGTACAGAAAACTCGTGTAAAGCATTACCTTACAGCTCCGCAACACAGAAACACGCAAAGGGTCGACAGTATGAGGTGTGAGGTAGCTAATCAGTCAATCTTGCGGAGAACGTTATAGGAGAAGTGAATCTGCAAAATGACGGCCGCCCGGTGTAATTAATTACCCAAACTTCTATAGGTACGGACAACAAAAGACGATTGTTTGCCTTCTGCGCCGTTGAATCGATGTCTGCCCTAAAATCCGGATAATCTCGTCCATTGTATCTGTTTTATGAAAGAAATAAAGTTTTTATTTCCTTTAGAATTAGCTGCTCAACTGAAGGAACTTATCTCGATTCTTTCTGGACTCTCTTTAATTTTATAATTTTCGTTTTATTTTCACTGTGGTGTCTTAACGGACTCTACTTCTATTGCAGTTGGGACAATGGTTCCTTGTAATTAGTTTCCTTGTCACATACATTATTGTCGCCTGTCACTGTCATCCATACACTTGTTTACGTTCTGTAGCCAATTGTCTAATCGTTAGGCTTTCTTATTAAATAAACAGTTTCAGACGCAAGCCGGGGCAGCCACTTTGTTGTGCAAAGCCAAAAAGACTGGTCTGCAGATAACGAGCCGAGCACAATGGCGGCTCCATTCCCGCCCACCGCCAAATATGAACTCTCATTGTCTACTTAATTACAACGGGTGTCTTTGAGATATGGCTGGTACACATTCTACTACAAAGCCTGTCACACACAAATAATATTTTATCGCTGGAGCAATGTTTTCTCGTCTCAAAAGGCAATTATTGCTCGCACTAGGTGCGGCTAGCAAGTTCAGCGTCAATCAAAGGAGCTATTGGAGCGCGCAGGAGCTTGTCGTAGCGGTGGCGAAGGACCCCGAGTTTTCCCGACTTTCCCCGAGTCTCGATGATTGTGCGCTCAGCTGACGATACGGGATAAAAGGCTAGCTGAAATACTTGTATCGGCCGTTCCTGTTTCTTTTCTAACATTTATATAGAAATAGTTTTTAGTCCAGCATTATCGATAAAATTCATAGCTACGGTCGGAAATATGTTATCAGTTGACAAAAGCGCCAATTTCAGAGTGTTTGAAGTCTAGACACTATAAATTATTTATTGTAGTTGTATTTATTCTTGCGTCCGTGAGTGGTCCTTTTAAACCCTGGCAGCAAAATATGTATACTAAACTTTTGTATAGTTTCAGATTTATACAGGCTGATTTTTTAAAGACCAGCCAAATTTAAGGATGTGGTACAGACCATCAAACTGAACAACTTTCTCCATGGGACCAACATCGTAATCGCAAATAAAAATTCAGCCGTCCCATACATTTAGGTCGAGTAGGTATTGAAGTTTTCTATGGGACAGTTGATAAAATTTTCGCGATTACGCTATTTGTCCCATGGAGAAAGTTGTTCAGTTTGATGGTCTGTACCACATCCTTAAATTTGGCTGGTCTTTAAAAAATCAGCCTGTATAATACCCTATTTTGCGTAAGGCACAAAACGCGCTACCACTTAAATTCAACATACTTAAGTGTATTTCTAGCAAATCATTCTACTAATGTATTTATTTCTTAGAACTTAAAATATTACAATTTACTACATATTAGATTTTTTTCGTGGTAATGGGATTTCCAAAGAATTATTGCTTGATCATGAGTATGCTTTTATCTTACAGTCTGATGGTATTTTCAGCGTAGGAACAAAAAATGTGCAGATTTTTTTTAAATAAAGGGCTTTGAGTAACTTTGTATGGACTAGTGGCTTCATTTTATTTTCAGCGGCCGCCAATAATTTTCATGTTACTTTGTTGTGCTGTGTTAAGTACACATATATGTTTAAATATTTTGTCCTAAATGATATCGAAGCTGAGATATTTGCATTTGATGATTTTCTTCAATATAAATACTTCAATTACTGTCCAGCGTAAAGAAATCTTAGTTATGTTTTTAGAAGGTTGATATTAGAGATATAAGTGAGCATTTGGTCCTCCTCACTAAGCTGAAAAGAGAAATCATGTATTATTTTCAACTCACAATTCACATAGATGTTATAGTGCTAGTGAGTTCACGCATTTTCTTATGTCGCTCTTGTTTCATGAACATACAGGTGTTAGGTTTCACAAAACGTACCTGCACAACATTCGCAATTTCCACCAAATACGTCATTAAAGACGGATTGTTTTGCACGAACTCGGCTGTTAAACTATATGGTATACGAAAAGTCCCGCCAACACTATTTAGACTTCGTCGGCAACAGGTACAAAATGCACTGTTAATTACATCCATGGCGTTATACATCCAAATCGTATATAATATCAGAGTCCAAAGAGCTATGCTGGGTCTGTCACAATACACAAACAATCACAATGTCCAAGGAAATGCCAAACGTCACACGTCCATTCATCTACGTCATTGTATTTGATTTATTTTATTTGGAATTCTTAAAAAAAATACGGCAGAAACCTAAAAGAGTTCAGTAGAATATAATAACTTCTTTGATTTTAATGAGCAATACAAAACCAAATATCTCCGTTCCGATATGGTTTAGAGAAATGTATCCATTATAGCTTTTAATCGCTTTATTCTGTTCTTTCATAATATCCAAGTTTCATTACTGGCCGCTCAACTTCAAAATGACGCCAACTTTACTCAAACCCCTTTACAAGGACACCGATACACTCATGTTTAGATACATGATTGATTCAGTACATGATTCTAAACGCCCCTGCGTTGAAATTTCACAACATCATTATCAACATCGACGAAAAATTTCTACGCTAGGCGTTGAGTAGAGGGGAGAATCGTGTGCTGAATTCATGGTTATTTTTGTGCGTCGATGTCCCAGCCACCCTATATTTATTTCTTAAAACTTTGCTAGCTTTGATCATAAGTTACAGAGAGTTGAGCTTTTATCTACTTAAACTCTAATAGAATCTTCAAGTACCTACTCAGCCTACAAACGAAATATTGAAAATGAACATAACAAGAACACAGAAAACATTCATAAGTGTATCGCACTCAGATTACACACACAAGATTTTGTGTCTGGCCACTGATAAAATATTATGATCCTACCTAATAAAAATAAAAGGTTCGCGATAACAATAATTTTAAATTAGATCAATTTAGGACGATAACGGCTCCAGTTATTATTTCCATGGCGACGATAAACCTTGTAAATGGTTTTCCAAACGTCCCGGGTGCGCGGCGAGGCTTTTTATTAGGGTATTTGTCAAGATATGCCTTGGCTAAAGGGACTATAATCGAAAATTTTACGTTTGGTTACCATACGCCTTCTGTTCTGGCCGACTAGATAATTTATGGAAGACAATAACCGCATTTGGTACAGATAAGTGTTGTCCATCCCTTGCGCTCTGTTTATTTTGTAGCGTGTTGTAGCTTTTTCAATATTGCAGAAATGTTCAGTTTGAGATTTTTTATTTTTGTTAAAGGATCATAACCATAGGTACTCACTACAATATGTTTTACGGTGTAGCATCCCATTAAAAGATTTAGGCAATTTTTCTTATACAAATTAAATTATCTAGCGAAACTCTTCAGTCGTGATGGGTATCGATATCTAAACACAATAAAATAAAAAAGGATGTGATGTTCTTCTTTGGGGTCAACGACCGCTAGTAGTGTTTTTACATGAAATATGAGTTGAGGAAATCTGTTTTCTTTGGTTTTCTCGTGTTAGACCAATCATGTCTGTAGAGTTAAGTCGTAAAAAACAGATGTTTTAAAATTTAAATAGAGGGGCAATTTTCGTAATTTTAAGAACGTTCACACTGATCTCAGATTCAATCAAGAGTCTAAAATTCCCCTAATTTCCGTAAATTTTTGACATTTGTTTGTCGCCGAGATGAGACTGCGACTAGATTTTGAACGTTTTAAATTACGAGAATTGGCCTTCTGATATTTCAAGTGACTTAAATGGCCCCACAAAAATTCATCAAATTAATTTCTTTTTTGTTGTATCATGTTTATATATCGATACCGTTCACGTCTGCGGAGTTTACCTACCTAATTTAATTTAGCTCAGTATTTCTTTTAAAAAAAAAACCCGTTGCACCCAGATCGAAGCTGCAGCCTGTGTAAATCGACATCGACAGCACAAATGGTCCTAGCACGTACCAAGAGGAACTTATAATGGAAATAAACCCTTGTTTATTAACCAATAACACAACCAGGCTCCCGATTACGATGCCATACGCGACTATGGACGCAAATTTGCATGTTTAATGAAATCATTGTATGTACACGATCGACGCTAATTGGACTACTAAACCCGTTCACTTGTTTATGCATTCGAAACTAATTACGGATATCAAATCGACAGAAGATTTGACGATCGCAAAATCAAATCGAGTGCGTAATCAGGCGGGTTGGTGAAGTCGTATGGAATGATTAGTCGATTTAACTATTAATTAAGACTAGTTTGTTTATATTTTTACAGTGCTTGGGATCTTCGAAAAGTTATTCAGAAGTTTATCACTCTACAAAACGCCGGAAAAAACACGTTTCTTGTATGGAGACTCCTTTATATATTAACTTTATTTTATTTGTATTATTTGTTTTTATAGCGGCAATAGAAATATACACTCTGTGAAAATTTCTACTGTCTATCTATATACCGGTTCATGAGATACGGCCCGCTGACAGACAGACGGACGGACGGACAGCGGACACTTAGTAACAGGGTACCGTTGGCACCCTCTGGGTACCCTAAAAAGAAAGTAAAGACGTAGAATAAAATACAAAAGGTAAATACATAAATAAGAAGAAATAAACCCGTACGAAGACAATAAAGACTCCTATTTCAGTATACAGGTGACAGATGACAAGCACGCTGCCTTGTCACTTATACTATATATCTCTTATACAGGCCCATCAAACCAACTATGTTGAGACACTACCTAAGCCGCAGCACGACCAATCATTATTATCATCATCATTTAGCTGAAAGATGACCTTTGCTGGACATAGGCATCCCCCAGGTCCATCGCTGCAACGACCAACGGGGTAATGCGTAACACACAGTAGCAATGAGTTCCATTTTGACAGTTCAACAGCATTAATTCCATTGTTTATGTTGTAGAGCAGACACATTTTTTGAACATATGAAGAAATGGATTAGCAATATCCTTCAAAATGATTCAGATTGAGATTAATGGTGTGTTACGCAATTAGGGTGCTGTACAATGTTGTACTTAAATCATAAGTGTGACTTTTAACCTACAATCAATAAGCCGTACAATTTGTGTGCTTTCGAAGCTACTAAGAAAACAACTTCTTGTAAGTTGTCAAGGAACTGGGTTTGCTTAGTGCACCATGTTCAGTCTTGACCTAAGCCGCATCTTCGACCAATCATGATTATCATCATCATTGAACTAAAAGACGATCACTGCTGGACATAGGTATCTCCCAAGCATCGCCACAGTCAGTCGAATGAGGTATTTAAACCATAAGTGTGACTTTTAACCTACAATCAATAAACTGTACCATTTGTGTGCTTTCGAAGCTATTAAGAAAGCAACTCCTTGTAAGTTGTCTAGGAAATGAGTTTGCTTAGTGCATGTCGGCGACGGTCTCCCAACTTGCCACTACTTATGTGATATTATAAACTTTAAACTTAATACACTATTCGCTCTTCGGGCGTCGCCTTCGAGAAGCTCTGGTGAGCTCGTAAATGTTGCCTGAACGACGGAGCGATGGAATAACAAGTGACATGTTGTAAATATAAAGATAAAGGACCTGCTTGCTACAAGAACAGATATCTTTTTCTGGAGTAGATTCTTCTGAGCTAGTGGTTTCATTTATGTAGACAAAAACAAAATATAAAGCGGGCATTTCATTTGCAAGCCCCATCATTATCATTCAGCTCAAAGATGACTACTGGACATAGGTCTCTAAGACCCGCGACCCGAAGCATGCCGATAGCAGTAGCCATTGTCACCCATGCATACTGTTCTTCACCAATGCTTGTGAAGCTGGTACTCTTTTAATTTGATTGAACTGATGATGGAGAAGGGCAAAAATGCTAAATGTATGGGGTACTTTCTTTAATAAACAGTCTTCCCCATGATGCCAAATGTGTTACCAAAAGTGTAAATTTCCTCTCAGAATCTCACGGTAACGGAGATGAACATCCATATCTCATGGACCAGTTCCAAATGAATTCGTATGATGTAAAATATGCAAGAAACAGGGCTAGTTGGATCATATGTCCTCGCCAGCGGATGAGTCGGGGCAACCAATTTCCGGCCAGCATCGGTAGGAAGCGGGCCGCGATTAGCCCCGATACGGACACGCCGGGAAATGCACTTGTGACTAGCCACCCGCTGATAAACTGTTGAATATTGCCGTTTTAGCGACCAGAAAACATGTTAGCAGATTATTGGAGGTGTGCATTTCGAATGTACTTTTGAGTAAAGTCGAAATTGAAAATGTTGCCAACGAAACTCTCTTGGGTTTTGAAGGTCGGGATCATTTTCCAATTGGGTCATGGGTTAACTAAAGAAAGAGCAAGTCCCCATTGTGACAGAGAAGGTAGATAATTAAAGGTTTAACAGTAAGTTCCAGTTCAATAATTAGCAGTTATGTTATAAAAACTTAACTTTAGCAGCTTTTTTTTTTTTTTTCTGGGTGGGAAATCATCAAATGACTCCTCCCGCTCTGGGCGGAGCAGAAGGGAGTGTCAGACTTTTACTGACTAAAACCCACCCGTGTTCCTTTAGTTGCCTGTGCCAGGGGCCACGGTATCTCTTTCGAACAACCCGCAGAACTTAGCAGCTTCACGGCGCTATCTATTTAAAAATGAATAAAATCATAAACAATATTTGGAATCTGCTCTAAAAGCGATTGCTCGTAGAATATAGAGCAGAGTAAGAGGCAAAATAATTAAACGTATTCAAAAAGCGGGCGTTGGAAGTAATAAGCTTAAACTTTTAATTGGGCAATCTAGATCCTTTCGATGTAAAAAATATATTTTACTAAGTCTCGAAATTAATTGGAGGAACCAAGAGGGACTTAGCTCGGTTATAAGTAGAAACATTAAAATGTGCTGATGTGAAAGTCTACAACTTTGATGCAGCTGATAATGAAAGATTTGATACTTGATAAGATTGGGTGAATCTGAATATTATTTCCGTATTTTTGGGATTATTAAATGAATGATTTTAAATATTACAAATTTTATAATAATTAATTATTTTCATTAACCTAATGCAAGGATTTATAGGAGGCCTTTGCTTAGCAGTAAAGACAGTGGTGCCGATTTCCTTGTTCACAAACTAAACTCAATTTAAGTTCAGTGCATCTTTTTCTTTCTATTTCATTAAGAAAAGGACAAAAGATACATTTTAGTTTAGTCCTGTCAAATTAGTCAGCGCCTGACGTAAATTGACGTATTTTTAGTAACCATGTTTTTAATCACGTCTAAACTGTCTATGGAGTATCTTAATTTGACAGGATTAAACTAATGTTTATCTTCTGTCTTTTTTTAAATGAAATGGAAGGAAAAAGATGCTCTTAACTGAAATTTAGTTTAGTTAGTGAACAAGGGAATCAGCGCCAATGTAGGCTAACTTAAAAAACAAATAAACCCAATGCATGTAATTAGCTTAAGTAATCATTGCTAGGAAGAAGTTTCCATAAAACAAAGAGGCTTTTTATTGTTATTTATTTTATATATGATTTTTACTTATAAGATTTTCCGATTGTCAACTTCGTCGTTGCTATTAGACTATAACAGTATATAACATACGGCTGCCAGTGGTTTAGGAACCTTTCTTTATGTTTCATTTAAAAAAACTACGTAACAAAAAACTTTTTTGCAAAAAATAAAAACACCGACTTCCAAAAAAGAGACTACAAAGTGAAAAATAACTTTAATTTCGGAAGTCGGTGTCGTTGGGTTCGCATTTTCGTTGTTTGCCACCGACTTCCGAAATTAAAGTTATTTTTCTTTTTGTAGTGTCTTTTTTGGAAGTTTTTTTTTGCAAAAATGTTTTTATTTTTAAGTTGTAATTTTTACCAGTAATTTTGGTTAAAAACCAAACTACTAAACCGTTTTTGATGAAATTTCTATGTGACCAATCTGGAAGTATATCCTTATAACAAATAAAAAAAGAATTTAGCAAATCGACTTATAAATAACGGAGTTCTGAGGTAACAAATAAAAAAAATACAGTCGAATTGAGAACCTCCTCCTTTTTTGAAGTCGGTTAAAAAGACGAACAGCGCTGACAATAGGAAGGAAAAGAAAGAACTTACTGAATAAGTATTCCGAATACATTAGCGAGCTATTTAAAAATAATCCGCGATTCCCGAAATCGAACAATAAGACATATCATTGGAATAAGTTTTTTCCCCAGCCCTGAATCCCAGAGACGACGAGCGTTTCTTTGAATTAATAAGTAGACGGTAAATTTAAATTTAATGAAACAAGTTTCTAGCAGACTGCTGTTATATCTAGTTAGACGTATTCTGTTCATAACTGTGTCCACGGCTTCTTACTTCGTTACCTCCTACATTGTGTTATGTAAATTATTTACAATTTACCAGAAGAACCTTGTTGTCGAAGAAAATGTAAGTTACGTGGTTACAGCTGTAGTTGCTTCAGGAGCACCGCAGTAAAAATGCAGTTTTTTATTGGACTGTGAAATTCTACAAGTTTTGGGGAACAGAAAAGATGTAAACTTGACGAGATATCACCCCGCGTATTTTTATAAAAGGCGGAAAATGCTAATTGTCTACTTAGTATGCGTTAGTCATCGTCATTATTTATTTATTTCCAGATCATAAAATCTAATTTGTAATAATTATGTAATGTTAGTACATCTCACGCTAATAAATAATTGATAGTGTACCGCTGCCGAAGACTATATAATCGAGCGGCAGGATACCCCTCTGAGGTTGGTCGAATGGTCGTAGTGGTATTTGGTTATACTCTTCTCAAATCTACCTACATAAAGTGACATCTGGCCATTACACGGATGAGTAGTATGAAATGGCAATGATGGTCACATGAAGAATAATAATATTGCTTGATGGTAGAAATTGGTGGTGTCTTGAAAAAACTCTTTCACAAGTAGGTATCTAAGTAGTAGATACTTTTGTAAAAGTACGTAAAACCTTGTTCCTATTTTTTTTTGTAAGCAATTTAGGCCAATTCACCAAAAGTTATTGACGTATGAGTAGGTGTTAAAAAGACAACCTTTTTTCACTTACCTGTTTTCGGTAAAAAGCTTCGTTGGGAAATTACATTTACACGCGCTGAACTTGTGTTGGTGGGAAACTCGATTTTCTTTGTTTCGAACCTCGAACTTACTTACGAGGTGGAAATTTATTTATGGGTAATTGTTTACAATAACTTCCAGGTTCGGGAGATAAGTGGTTGTGAAATGAGAAATTAATTCAATAAGTGGTGGGGGAGGGCTGCTCATATTTGTCAAATATTGGCTGGCTCCTCCACGTGGGATGAGCGGGTGCTTTGGGCGCGGTTGCTTAGTTGATAACAATTGATGCATTACGTGCTATCGCGCGGCTGGCTTTCTGATTAATGCTATATTAATATTATGGTTCGGCAATCTACTTTAGGGTAACGATGAGCTTTATTAGTGTGCTCAAAGCTCTCTGGTTTTGTGATCAGCTTCTGCTTGGCACTATCAGGTTAGTTGCAGAATTTAATATTTTATTTAGTTTTATTTATTCATTTATTTCAGGCCATGCAAACCCATAGATAAATACCTTAACCTTAACATACATATTTTTATTATAAAATAGTACTTCACTAGCTATTTCTTGTGCTGTCCTGTGGTACTTGTCCGCAATATATTATAATACGATTATGGAAGGGTCGTGGTTAAGTAATAACAGCCGCACGGTTTGATCGATCAGGTTAAGCTAACCGAGACCCCTCCGTGTCTCAGAAAGCTCATTAAGCTGTTGGTTTAGGCTGTCATTCGTGGATTTTTGTCGTCAGAAGCGCGAAAGTTTAAAAACCAGTCTTACCAAGGGTATCATGTTACCCAGTAATTAGGTTGTGGAGGTCAGATAGGCAGTTGCTCCATGTAAAATACTGGTAATCAGCTGCATCCGGTTAGACTGGAAGCCGACCCCAACTAAGTTGGGAAAAGGCTAGATAGATGGCATGGTTAAAGCTAATGATTAGTTAAATTTGTACAACAGTTTGGCAGATTTTTTATATATTATTTTTATACAGATTTTGAATAAATAAAAAAAAAAATTAGGATAATCTTAAATTCACTAACAGACGACGCACAGCCGAAAATGCTGGGTATAGAAGCTTGAACATTTGCACAAGAATTCCTTATACAAAGTAGGTGAGCACTAAGAAAGGATTTTTGAAAACTCATCTCCTAAAGCCGTTAAAGGGATGAAAGTTTTAAGGAAAGTTGGTCATATTTGCTGATATGAAATCCGATCGGGCACACAGCTGGTTAGTTAGCCCAAAGAATCAGCATTGCCGTCCAACGTGGTGAAGCTGCTAGCCTTTTGGGCACTTATCCCATTGACAGTGACGCAGATGAATAAAAAAAATAAATAAAAAAAGTGGGAGTAGCTAATTGCTCCTCCCTTTTTTTTTAAATTATATACTCGTACATCTTCTTAATATATATAATTCTTCTGTACGTGTGTTTGTCACCTAACTCCTCCTAAACGGCTGGAACGATTTGGATAAAATTTTGTGTGTATATTTCAATGGGTTCTTGGATGGTTTGAAAACACAATTGGACCCGGTCGGGCAAGACGACGTCTGTGGGGTCCGCTAGTAATATATATATTTTAGTGTTAGCTGGTATATCGTATAGTCCGCCACTGCCACTTATAAAAAAAAAAAAAAAATTGGTATATCGTCATTAACACGTTGACTGCCAGACAACAGACACAATAGAAAATCTATTGTTGGCGGACACCGGCGACCGCGGAGGCAATCAATGATTTAAGGCTTTTTGTTTGTGTTTATAGCTTGGTAAAAAGCTTATTAGTTTAATAAAATGCTATGTACCCTACCAGCATCCGCCATTCCGGCGTCACAAAAGCTACAGACGCAAGGTAATGCCAAATATAACTAATTAAGACAGCAAATGCATTTCTGAACATTCATTGGCGCTGTGCTGGGTGTAGACTGTACGCAAACATTTCCAATCTGGGTCAGCGAATCGCGGCTGGTTCGGCACAGAATGCTCAACGGCACAAAATGATTCATGGAAATTGCACCGTAATTGAAAAAAATACGATATTGCCGTTTGACGCATTGCCGGCGCGCTCCACCGCCAGAAATATTCGCGTCCGATGGAACCGTAATCTATTCGGTTTTATGTACCTGTGAGTATGAATGTCTGTCTATGTTTAGATTTTGTGGAGTTATGAGTTTGGAATTAGAATTTTATGTGCTGTGACTTTAAATATGACATAATATTGTATAAATACTTATATATTTAGTTTTTTTTTTGCATCTATATTATAACTGCTAATGTACAGTCGGGGAAATAAAGTGTTAAGCAAATTGCGCCCCACGCCTATTTGCCGGGTTATGACATTTTCATACAACTGTCCAAGATAGACAGTAAGCTTTGATTTCAATATATGGACAATTTAAGTTAGTATACAATTTGCTTAGCAATTGATTTCCCTGACTTTATATTTTTATAAGAAAAACACCAGAGCTCCAGCTCTGATGTTTTTTTTACCGAAATCCATATCGGTATGAATTATATTTATATAGAAGCCAGTCCAACTTTAGGTATCGATATCGATATGCTCCACTAGTTAGGTTGTAGAGGTTAGGTATCATTCGTTCAGTAAGTTATTAAGATATTCAGTCGTATCCTGTTAGATCAACCACCCCTAGTATACCTAAATGACTGTAGAAATGTAGGTAGAGATAAATGAAAAAGATGTAGGTGTGGGGTAGGGATTAATGAAAATATGGAAGTTAAACCTAGATGGGCCATTATGTACGTACAAGCCACATAAAGTTTGGCCTGCTGCAGCCCAAACACAGCAGCTCGCAGATTGCCTTTGACGTCATATAACATGCTGTGAGCCTTTAATGTATGTTACTGGGTAGCATTAGATATTACTGTTGCTGTGAGCTTCTATCATCCCACTGCTGGACAAAGACTGAGTTGACACAATGACTTCCAGTTCTTGCCGTCCAGGGCAAATGTGGACCAATGGTCGTTTTTTTTTGTCCAGCTCATCACGCCATCTTGTACAGTTTCTGCCGAGTCATCTGCTGGCTGTGTCAGGGCTCCACATTGTGTTTATTTTGGCCCACGGCTCATTCATCACCATCATAATTTCAGTCGAAAGACGTCAACTGCTGAACATAGGCCTTAACCAAAGCACCGCCACATCGACGGGTTCTGTTCTGCCTGCATCCAGCGGATTCCTGCGGCCTTCACAAGGTCATCAGGCTCATTGATGTATTATTATTTTCGTAAAAAAAATGTACAGCTCAAAATTAATAAACGCCATTTGCCACCTGTTGACGATAATATTTATGACACAGAAAAAAGGCATTTAGTGTCGACGAATTTTATGATGATACCATTTTAGTCAGGCATATCTATTTATAACACAACAGAGTATGATGGGGGGAGGGGCTAGTGGATAAGAGATAAAAGCCGCACGGGTTGATCGAGCATGCTGCGGTCGGTCCGTGGATGGGTGACCATCTTCACATACCTCCGTGTCTCGGAAAGCACGTTAAGCTGTTGGTATAGGCTGTCTACGTGGATCTTTTTTTTTTTTTTTTACGTAAACGTTGCCCCACACTAGGAATTTCTCATGTATCGTGAAAACAGCCAGACCCGGAACAACTACTTGTAGGCCATACAAATATTTGTTCCGTGCGGGAATCGAATCCGGGACACGTAGCACAGCAGTCAATCGCTTAACCACTGCGCCAACCGTGCCGTCAACTTTGACAGTCATTACGGGTCGTCAGAAGCCCGAAAGTCTGACAAGCAGTCTTAACAAAAGAGTATTGTGTTACCCAGTAACTACAGTCGCTCCATGTAAAACAACTGGTATTTAGCTGCATAACTGGTGGTTAGACTGGAAGCCGACCCCAAAAATAGTTGGGTTAAGTATAGGAAAATAATGGAGTATGGTGGGGAAAAGAAAGGTACTAAGAACCAATCACTGTATAATCAGGAAAGCAACAAAAGCACAAGATGAAAATAAACCTAGAAGATTAAAATTTAAATAAAACTAAAAACTATTTGTGAATTGTATATAGTCTAAGCCTTCTCATGCTGTTCCATGTAACTGGAGAAACCTCGACCCCTGTCATAAGGGATGTCCTACATCAGGGGTCGAGACTTCATTGATGTAACGTGTACTGAAGTTTGGAAACAAAAATGCTATTACTATAATTAAAAGTGTTTTGAACTACAACTATCACTCTGAAATAAGGTTATAAATCCAATAATAATAGGGGTTAAAGTATGAAATTGCCGTTTTATTTTAATAGGTACTTCGAATTGACATAGAACCTTCATGGTTTGAGATGAATGATGAAGTTCTTCTTTTAAGAAATGTGCAACATTCGATTATCGACTTTCAGTTGTTTTTTTTATTCAGCTTAGACAAGAAAGATGGATACTTCGAATATTCGAGTTATTTTTTAATACGAGGTCCGATGCGGAACTAACGCGGCAGAAACAGCTCGCAATATCAATGTTGCGTTTGGAGAGGGCACTGCTAATGAACGCACCGTGCAATTTTGTTTAAAAACTTTCGTGATGGAAACTTTGATTTGAAGAACGAAACACGTGGAAGACCGCCCACACAGGTGAATAACAATGAATTAAAAGAGATGGTGGAAGCCGATCCGAGCCAAACTACCCAGGAATTAGCGGCATAGTTTACCGTTACCTTACCAACAATATTGACTCATTTGCGTCTAATCAATAAAATTAAAAAATATGAGAAATGGGTGCCTCATGATTTGACTAATCTGCAGAAAGAAACGCTTGTTGAAACTTGTGTTGCCTTGTTGAGTCGATACAGAAATGAAGGAATATTGGATCGAATTGTGACATGTGATGAAAAATGGATTCTTTACGATAACCGTAAGCGAAAAATGCAATGGCTGACCCCAGGTCAAACGCCGCAACAGAGTCCTAAAGCAAAGCTTACCAATAAAAAGGTAATGGTAACTGTTTGGTGGTCTCAGCATGGTGTTATTCACTATAGCTTTCTCCGATCTGGTCAAGCAATACCGGCAGATGTTTACTTTTCCAAACTCCGAACAATGATAGCAAAACTAGCAGTGAAACAGCCCCGACTCATGAATCGATCTTCACCATTATTGCTCCATGATAACGTGAGACCTCATACAGCACGAGAAACCGTTTTAACTCTACAGGAACTGCAATTAGAAACCATTCGTCACCCTCCGTATTCGCCAGACCTTGCTCCAACGGACTACCATTTTTTTCGTGATTTGGACAATTTTCTACGTGATAAAAAGTTTTCTTCTCAGGAGGCAGGACAAAATGCTTTCACACAGTTTGTCGAATGTAGATCACGAGAGTTCTATCGCAAAGGCATAAATGACCTTCCTATTAAATGGCAGCAATGTATAGATTATAATGGTAATTATTTTGATTAAATAAATATGTTAAATTAAAAAAAAACGAATTTCTTATTTTTTCGTACAAATCGGCAATTTGATACTTTAACCCCTAATATTTACAACACAAACTTACTGAAAAAATTAACGTTTATAATGAGATCTAACTGTTGTTTCAACAGTAGAGGAAGAGTCGGCAAACGAAACTTATGACCCCCGAGAGGCTAAATAGAGGGTAATGTGTTATTATGAGTTATGACGCTTGTTTAATGAACTGGCAATTCAAAACAACACCTAACATTATACTACGGTACATTTCAAAGGTTCGTTTTGGGAAACTTCTCGGTTGATGACCTTTTCGCTATGGGCGTGCTCGCTCTGTGCAATGTGATATTTATTTCATTACTAGCCGGTAGGATTCAAAGTCAAATCATTTATTTCAAAAGGCACATAAAAGGCACTTATGAATGTCAAAAATAAAATTGATTCTAGTCGCCATTCCCATCAGCAACGTCTCCGGAGCTTTAAGGGACGAGTTTACATGAAATAACGATGAAGTACAAGTAACTTTTACTTTTCTTTTGTTAACCTATTTTGTCCCACTGCTGGGCAAAGGTCACCCCATGCTTCTCCAATTTTCCTTATTTTGTGCCTTCTCCGGCCAATCGGTCAGGAAAGAGTCCAAATCGTCACGCCAGCGTTTCTTAGGCGTGGCTCGGTGACGATGCCCTTCATCAGGCACCCACTGTGTGACCAAAAACTTTTACTTATAAGTACGTTATTTTTTATACACTTTCATCCCCTATTTAACACTTTTAGGGGACGATTTTTTCAAAATCTTCCCATAGCTCCCTTCATTATATGTAATTAACTCTGGTGCAATATTTTATGCTTATCTAGACCCAGCGGTTTAGACTGTGCGTTGCCTGTCAGTAAATCATCATTATCTGCTTAACCTTTTCCCAACTATGTTAGGGTCAGCTTCCCGTCTAACCGTAAGCAGCTGAATACCAGTATTTTACATGGAGCGACTACCTAACTGACCTCCACAACCCAATGACCGGGTAATACGATACCCCTTGTAACGACTGTCAAAGATCCACGAATGACAGCCGGGACCAGTGGCTTAACGTGCTTTCCGAGACACGGAGGTGTCTTGATATATAAAGATGTGACCCATCCACGGACCAACCGCGGCAACGAACCTTGCGGCTGTCAGTGAACGAATGAATGAATTTAAGGTCTTTATTAAGTAGATTTACTTCTATTTATTTCCTTGACACAGATTGTGTTTTATCACGAACAAAAGTGTTTCTTTCCAATTCTATTTTTCATTTATATTTTCAAAAGCGCTACCGTTAAGTTCCTACCGGGTAAAATGTAGAAAAATACAAACTTCCATCACTTTTATCGTCGAAATGTTGTTTACCAAATCCTTTTTACCTTCACGCATGAATCGTCCCCACTTGACTGATTCACTGAGTCTGTGCGATAATGTCCGAAAGTTTCGTTCAAAACAGTCAATGCAGAACAATCTTTTGTGCTACTGTTTATGTATACCGACTTTGCCGACCTCCTGGATGTGAGATTGGAGCGCGGATCTCGAAACAATGTCACGATGTTATAATTTTGAAAAGTTGAGTTTAGAAAATGTACTAAGTTTCTTTTAGCAAATCCACGAGCAAAATATATAAAAGAAGAGATATCAAAATTAACTCCCGTCCTACAGCAAAGAAAAGTATCTCAAAACAATGATAAAACATTGTATAAAAAGATGGCATACTTCCGAACGCCTTACAGTCTAACATATAAAAAAAAATGCTATGAAAATATATTCAGGGGCAGTAATGTGTGCAAGAATATATGTAGCTGCAATATTGAGAAATACTGAACGAATTTTCATAGCAACTTTTTTTTATTGAAGACTTTAAGGATGGCCTTCGGAAATATGCTCTTTTTATACAAATTTTTATAATTTTTTACAGATATTTCTCTTTGCTGTAGGACGTCGGTTAATTTTGTATGGACCGTGATCCTTCTTTTTTAATAATTGATTTACAAACAAAATCTATATCTTCTATCTATTTAAACTAATAGTAAAGCTGAAGAGGTTGTTGGTACCGCACTAATCTCTGTAACTATCAGTCGGATATTAAAAAATATTTTTGCATTAGATAGCTTAATTCTTGAGGAAGGCTATAGGCTATTAACATCACGCTAAGACCAATAGGAGCCGAGCAAAAAGAAAAAAAGTCAGAAAGAACCCTAGAAAATTTAGTAATAGCGACGGGGAGTTTTATAAAAATGTGGCTGTTATTTTAGTATAGGTATTGTGCATCCTACGACTTCCACGCGAACAAAGTTAGTACTTTTAAGCGGACAGAAGTTAGTTATTTTAATAAGAATAATTTATTTCATATAACTTCCATTTCACGGTTCAAAGAAAATCGATTTTAAAATCCAGCTTCCAGCGTGACCACTAGAACAATTTATCTCCGTTCTTACAAGCAAGGAAGGTGCTTAAAGCTTCTAAAGGATGGTCCGTTTCGATTTGGTTAAAAAAATACAGTAGAAGAATTGGAACAGTCTTTGACAAGCACTTGGCCGGGCGGGCCCGCGCCGCCGTGTTTGCTTAGCGCGAGTTCGCAAATGCTGCTGATTGCTTGTTTGTCGTACGAAATTTTTATTTCCTCGAGCAAAGTTCACCGTTAAACCCTCGCAATTTAGATCTCAAGCTATATACCGAACGATTCGATCGAGCACACACAGTTTTAGCATCCTTGAAGTTTTCTGGTGCTCTACTTCAATCTGCCTAGCCTTCCTCAACTAGGGATCGGCTTCCAGACTAACCGGATGCAGTTGAATACCAGTATTTTACATGGGGCAACTGTCTAACTGACCTCCACAACCAGTAACTGGGTTGTGGAGGTAACTCGATACCCATTGGCAAGACTGTTTGTCAGACATTTTGGGATCGACGAATGACAGCCGGGACCAACGGCTTAACGTGCTTTCCGAGGCATGGAGGAGGTCTCGATACGTAATGGATGGTCACCCATCCACGAACCAACCGCGGCAAGTGTAGCTTAACCTTAGATCGACCCGTGCAGCTGTTATCTGCTGCTGTTATCAGCTGGTATGTTTAGTTTCTTGGGGTATACACTGACAAATATTCGAATTGGAAAAGGGAATTGCCAGCCATTGATTCGTATATTTCCTCAGCGTGCTATGCCTTACGCAGTCTTAGGGATGAAATAGACATAAAACCCCTTAAAATGGTATACTAATAATAGTAGATATACTAATAATAGACTAATAATAGAATCAAGGTTGAGATATAGTTTTCAGTTTTGGGGGAATAGCTTTAAATATAACTGCCAGAGAGCCTTTGTACTCCAAAAGGGAGCCATACGAACCATGGTCCGGAAATCGCAAATAGAGAGCTGACGACCGCACTTTGTAAATTTAAAAAATCTTACTGTGCCCAGCCTCTATGTTTTAGTATTGTTGGCGAATTAAAAAAAATACCTGCATAACTATGAAACAGAGGAGAGACAGTTGAGGGAAAGTACGCGCAGGAAATATTTAAAAAACAAGTTAACATCCCAACTTCATATCGTTCAACATAGTCCTCAATATCAAGCAGTGCGGATTTTTAACAGCTTGCCATTGGAATTAAAAACTATAATTTACAAGAGCTCATTTAAGTCAACATTTTAGCGTTCCTATTGTGGAAATGTCTGTATTCTATAGACGACGACATATCCACGTTTTAAAAATTTGATTATTTTATTAGTTAATGAGAGACTGAATAATATTAGTATGTTGTAGCTTGTAATGTTATTGAATTTAATTGTTAATGTATTAAAAAAATAAAAAACTGTGATTTATTGTATTATGTTAGTTTTATAATTATAATGATTTCAAACACAATGTGAATAAATAAATAAATTGAATTGAATTGAATATAATTTAGCCACGAGCTCAGTTACTCTACCTACTCTATTGAAACAAACTCCATCGAAAAGCTATGAAACATGAAAGCTCGCTATAACATTTAGGTGTGATACAAACGGTACAACCGTCGCTCCAGTCATCTTTTATTCACCACTGTTTTATTTACAAATACTGTGTAGGTGTTGTCATCTGGTAGTTTTTTCTAACATTATTTTTGTTATTGTGGAATCTAGTTGGAATCGGAAGATATTCCGGAGCGAGCTCGTATCGACAAGCGGCTTAGTTTAAATTGAAACATATTGGCGGGGAAGGGAATCCTTACCTTACGTGTACACTTCCATCTGTTCAAATAAAGTACTCGTACAGACGTCGTGTCGTACCTATGTACGTACACTAACAACTACAGCTTCCAGGCGACGTGCACAATACTTTTATTTATGTACGGGGTGGCAGGGACATCGACGTGCAAAGTGTAAACCTTTAATTCAGTACATGATTCTAGACCCTTAACGTAGAAATTTTTCGTCGGCTATAGAAATAAAAATCAGCTGTTTCATAGAAAAGTAAGAAATAATGGCAATTAAAAAAATATATATTCTGTGTTAAATTCCAACGCAGAGGGGTTCAGAATCATGTACTGTATCCATGGTAACAGATTGCGCATCGATGTCCCTGCCACCCTGTATACTTAATTGATTGTATTGTTTACCCAACCTACTTCTATATAAGCTATTTATTGAATCAGGCATGTTCATATTACGAAACGTGTGGAAATATAAAACGAAGTCGACGGAATCCTCTTTATATATTCGATCACGTTTCTGGGCGTACACGTAGGCATATAAAACAGTCTATTAATATGAAGAGCTGTAAAGCAATAAAAATATCACAGTATTATGAGGATGCCACGGTGTTGTGAATTTTACGGCACATGCACTCTATTTCAGTTATAGCATTTCAGTCAGAAATATTTTATTACACTTCCTATTTTGCTGAACGGCGCTCACGATTGCACGTGTTATGAATTTCAAATTATGTACTACCATGAAGTTTCATGTCGCACAATATTTTATATTGCTTTATAGTTAGATGCAGGCCGCTATGAATGACAATTTGGAACAATGAAGCGTTTTATTGTGCCGTACGAATAAACGACGACGCGCATCTCCGATTTCAGTAATTTCCTATGCGCCGGAGCGTGTGCGATGGAGCGGCAAACGCGTGTATAATTCAAGGGCAGATGTTAGATGTCGGCTCTTGTAAGGTGTTCAATTTATTCGCCCCGTTACATCTCTAATCTCACACGATGCCAGGCGCGTGATTGGTAAAAGTACGTACACTCAGTGTGGTATCATCCATGTTTGGTTCGCGAAGGGGCGTGTATTAGTTATGTAGATTCGCACGCTTCAGGAATCTGAACGCGGACAATAGCCACGAGATTGTCGTTTGTATTGAATGCGACGTACGACCGGAGGATTCTCATGAAAATACACGCACTCGGTAGATTTAGTGCGAAATACCAGCAATAAATAACTGACCCGGAAGGGACAAAGGTACAAGAGTATATCGTCCAAATGAATTGAAAAGGCCTCATACATAAAACAACGGCGCCTTCCCCGTTACAACTTAGATATCACCTCGGCTGGTGTGAATCACGTCGACGCATTTACATAGGCACACAATACACTGGCTTGTTTGTCAAAACGCAAGGAAAATATATATTACTCGCTATTTCAATTCCTATTTAATTAAAATCCAAATTCCCGTCTAAATATTCCCTATACGAGTAGTACATACAAACTTTTCTTCGCGGAGTCGTTTGTGTTAGAAACATAACCTGTGGTTGCGTTTGTACTTGTACTATTGTGTACAGACAGTGTACCCGGTACTTGGAAATAGCAACAATTTAAGTATTTCCAGAGAGAGTTAGTATCTGGTCTGCGTACCCGGCTGCGTTAGCGATGGCTTTATTGTTGTCAGTGGCTACTTGCTACTTTGTGATCAATTGATTCTGGTCAGGCGGGCACGACGTGACATCTTGATATTACACTTTGTTCCTGCACGTTACTCACATTGTGATATTTGTTACAAACGTGACAACCCTGACGTATTCCCGTGTGTAACGCGGTTCCAGAATATTGAGTATGAGTAATGCTAAAACTAAGAATTTTTGACGATGACGTGATTTCAACAAACATTTACTGAACATAAGTTATTTTGGAAAAAAAGCTGTGCACAACAAAGTTTTCAAAAAAATGAAATGAAGACTACGCGTAACGTCATGGGTATCTGCTGCGACAGCGTAGGTGGCGTAGTCGTGACTACGCCGCGTCAAATCGGCGTCAAATAACAACCTTAAAATTTTACTGTTGTTTATTGTAACAACGCAACCACACTTTAGTATTACAAAACAAACAAACAATAAACCTAACAATGATTTACCCAGCTTTTCATTAAATATACGGCACAGCTCATGTTGTAAAGCAATTAATGAAATGGGTTGTATCTAAACTATTGTGATGTAGGTAAGTAAAGTTGAAGGGTGAGCAGCAATGCTTTTAGCGCGTGTTGTTATGCAGCGCGGCACGACGTCGGCGGGGCGCGAGCGGGGCGTCCGCGGGGTGTCCGCGGGGCGGCGGCGGGGCGCGGCGCCCACATAAATTCCGATTTATCGCTAACCTGCCGAACTTTCTGGACGTCTCACTCTGTACTCACCTCCCCACGGAAACCTTATTTTATTTAACTTCTTTATACTCCGTCTCGTAGTTTCAGTTTACTCCGATAAACATAATTAAATGGCCATTTTCTGATTTATTTTTCGTTTGACATGTTTATGGTTTGTTATTTGACTTGAATCTTTTAGGTTGTTTTATGTTCTATAGTTACTCTCAATAACCGTCTTTTGTCAGAAAAGCTTGTGAAGTTAGAACAAAGAACTACATTACTTCTGTACAATTTATATTTTTCAGACAGAACATTTTCCTTTTGACTTTATACAACCAAGATTATCATAACAGTTAGCTATGCATTGCATTTGTTTCATATTTTTAATAATAAACCCAGTAAGTCAGACCCAATTGTCTTGTAAGAAATAAGATACGAAAAACACAACGAAGAAAGAGAGAATGAAATTATTTCACGTCTGAACAACAAAACACAAAGGTGTAGTTTATTTGCATTCGCACAACGTTAAGTCATTTCCAGCGAGAGAAAGAAGCGAGAAAATAATAGCCAACAGGAGGGGAGGAATGAAAAAAGGCAAATTTAATATCGCCAGTCGATAAACGTAGCACTCGCTTAACTATAATAACGCAGGTAGGAAACGGCGCCAACTTTCTTCGCAAACAAACCAATAAACGTCGCCGCGGAGACAATTTTAGGGGAAGAAGGCAATTATTTATCTTTCATATTGATATATGCGATGTGAGCGTAACGGTAATCCGCTCACCTGACTGTTATTGCCGAAGTTACATTATTGGAATGAATCCCATTGCCTTGATGTGGCATGATCGTTGTTATCAATATGGTAGAGGGATGCTTGATCGCTGTTCTTCTTTTCGAGTCTATGGTAAATTGTTTAAGGGGAATCCGGTAAGATAGCCCGCGAAATTCAAAATTTCTTACGTTTTTTGCAATGTGCAGGTCCGTATCAGGTTGAATATGATTCGCGACCGTAATACATGTGGTTTACAGAGTTATAATCATTAGAATCAGCAATACAACTTCTTAAGTTAGAATTGGCCTCAAATGTCATTATTTCATGAAATAGTCATTCAATAGGGTAATATGAACTTAGAGAGATGTATTGATGATTTTTATGTTTATAATTATATAAATAAATATTTGTTACGGTCGCGAATCATATTTAGACCAATATACAACCTGATACTAAGCTGCAGAAAACGTAAAAGAAATTAATTTCGCGGACTACCCTGATGTTTTCGCCTTAATGACTTTGGCTTAGTAGGTGGCTACTTGGCCACGCCAATCGTTCGTCCATTAGTGTTTTTAGCTCCTCAGAAGTGCAGATGTATGAATACTTTGAACACTTTAACATACGGGTCATGGTTTGTTCAGGAACATCGCATTCGTACTGAATTTTGTCAAAGTCAAAGTCAAATCATTTATTTCAAATAGGCACATATAAGGCACTTTTGAACGTCAAAAACCAAATAAAAATAAAATTGATTCTAGTCGATTCTAGGCGCGCGTTGTTTGGGTCAATAATCGCCCATTTTGCTAGATTGTGCTTGCAGTGCACTTGGGTCCGCAGTATATTGATTGCTTTCCATATAGGCCACGTCCGGATGGTAGGTGCTCCTGGGGCTGAACGAAGTCAGCTGGTGGTGGGTGCTGATTTAACCACAGGTCTCTTCTCACTTTAGGCGGTGGGTTTTGGATAGCCTGTGTAAAACGGAGGAAGCTCTTCCGGCTCTAAGTCTACCTGGGGTTGTTGTTTGTTCGTAATGGGGATTCCTGGAACCGGATTCTTGATTGTAATATGATCGTTGGTAACAATGTGGTGGAGCGATGCATGTTCGGGTGTCGTCGGCGCCATTTTCCTTGAACACTTTGATTTACGATGTTATTGTGATTTTATAGCCGCCGACGTCGAATTTTGATGCAAAGTCGATGTGTCGTGCAGGTAAAAATAAACAGTGACTGAAAATATACGACTCTGAATTGAATTAATGAATTGTTTGTTTATTGTAGTTTTGACTGTTGTTGTATTTATTTTGTGTCAATGAAAAATCTCTGATTCTGGATCCTGATTGAACCTGAATAGTGTTTTGTCACAAAAACAAATTAGAGAACCTCTTTAAAAATTAAAAAGAAAATACTAAATAATAATAATATTTAAACTTTAGGCACGCACCGACTGCTTCAATGCTGAACGGCGTAAGAAAGCGGCCTCGCTGCTAAACAGACTCCGTGGCAGCCCCAACAGCATTCTACGCGCTATAGCCGGGAGACATGACAGCCCGTTGTTGACGTCACTTGTCACCTGTACATTGTCGGTGTTATTAGTTAAGACTATTGTTACTAACCCAATGGATCTTTGTTATTTGAAAATAAATGAATTTGAGTATATTAGAATAAAATATTTGGTTCAGGCTCACAATTATTTGAGTAATTAGAATTTCTGTGGCTTTCTTTTGAGGCTTTATTTATAAGTACCCAAAACCTTGACAAAATCAATCACAACAGTATTTCCAAATAGTCATCTAGAGAATTTGTGGTTATAGGACTTCCTTTTATTCCTAGTAAAAAGCCAGCCGACATTTTAAAATCATTCAAATAAGTATTCAAAGCAATGAACCGCTCTTTGTAGATATGTTTAAAGCTCTGCCATTGTATTATTATTTATGAAATATAAACCGAGCTGAAATAAGGATATAGTGACAGTGCAGAGGTTTCTTATCGTTTCCTACTGAGAACAGCATAAACATAAAAACCGGGGAGTGGAAACCATTCCAAAATATACTTCAGAAGTGCTGTATTTTTTTTCGAATTTCGAGTTCTGAATCAAAATATTTGGTTTTAAATAGACCATTACCTCTCCCCATGATCGATCTCCATGAAATGAAGTGGTGATCTGTTATTGTTGAACGAGTTATTTTACCTAATTTCCCCTCTCATAGAGAGAAGGCTTGCGTCCTAGCAGTGGAAATATTATAGGTTGATTATGCTCTGGGGACAAACAAAAGCTTTTGTATTATAATCGTATTTTATTTTTGTTATGTATTTTCTGGTGTACAATAAAGTATAGTTTTATAATTCCTCTTTCATGTGTATAATCTAAATACATTTTTTTTTTAAATGCCTATACACTGGCGTTGTTCTTTGCCTGTACAGTGGTACAGTGCACCGCTGTCACGCATCACAGCTACGGAATCCACGCCCATTCGCCGACTTCTGAAGACGTCAATTTATGAGCAAGGAGTACTTCGCAATATTATGAACGAGTCTAGCGTGCCATGAAGGTTGCTGCTCAAAGATGCAATACTGCTGGAATGGCACGTGGGTGAGAGTACTGCTCCCTTAGGCAAATTGTTTTCTAGTCTGTGTAGGTTGAGATGAAGTGTCCTCACAAAATATGCTTCAAATTTCGTTCGCTATTCTGAAGTTTAATATAGAGTGGTATTTCATTTTGAAGTTGCAATTATAATGGGTGAACTAATAGACTAATTTTAGACTAGCTGTGCTCACGACTTTGTTCTCGTGCGTGTCAGAAAATAAATGGATATCATGGGTTTTTTTTCGCGGAACCCTATGTCTTTTTGTAAATAAAAGTAGTCTAAGTTACTCTTTATCAGCTATTTGCCAGTGAAAATCGGTCCAGCCGGTCGAGCCCCATCAAAATCGGCCCAGTCGTTTCATAGATTAGCCCGAATAAACAGACAGACAAAAATTAAAAAAAATGTTTTTTGTTATAAGAACCGTATATACTTCCATATGCATTTAGTAAAAAGCTGTTATTGTCATATTACAAACAGACACTTCAATTTTATTTATTTTTAGATGTAGATAGATTACCGATACCGATAGAGAACCGAGTATATCATTGCTAGATGTACAGAGTGTTGCCTTTGTCCAGTGTTAACCTGTAGGATTGTACGGTCAAAAAATACAATGAACTAAAAGCAAGATCTTCGAGAAGGTCAAACGGAAACACCTTTTTCCACTATCCTAACATCCGCGTAAAAGTGAACTTAACTGAACTAAGTAAGTACCGCTAGGTACGAACCGTATAACAGATGTAGAGGGTTTTAAGTCACGTACCTGTGTAAAAGGACACTTCTAGAAGTAACAAATGTTGTGACTTTATTTTTATGTGTAAACATTAGGTTGGTAGCACCGTAATGCGTCCGCGGAGACACGGAACAGGACAACACCGCATGCGAGGCAAACTTTCTAATCTTTTAAAGTTATTCCAAGAGAGGCGGAACACACATCCATCTTGCACTCGTAGTAAATTTAGTTTTTGCTGAAACTGACGTATAGAACTTAGTGGGCAGTAATCTCGCTGCTACGAAATATTGGCCTCGGATATTTTTCCAACTAGTCTTTTTAGGAAGTGCGATAGCCTCTTGGTTGCGATCTGGCTTTGCAAAATGCAACTCGTGGGCTTAGGTGTTCACTGAGTTTTTCCGAGAGCGTATATGTGGTACACAATAAACACTTGTATCAAAGGGGTAGAACTGTTTGAAAACTTAGGGAGGAATTTCGAAACGTGTGCAGTGCTTGAACACGTCGTTTATTTGAGAACCTGGCCTCGCTACTTTTGTGGGTTAATACATAGACACATATCAGGTTATACATAGTGGATCCTCGTGGTTAAATGATAACAGCCGCACGGGTCGTTCCAAGGTTAAGCTACGCCTGGTGCGGCCAGTACCGGGATGGGTGACCATCCATTACATATCGAGACCCCTCCGTGCCTCAGAAAGCACGTTAATCCGTTGGTCCCGGCTATCATTCGTAGATCTTTGACAGTCGATAACGGTAGTCAGACGCCCAAAAGTCTGACAACCAGTCTTACCAAGGGGTATCGTGTTGCCAGGGCCGCGGGTTGTTCGAAAGAGATACCGTGGTCCCTGGCACAGGCAACTGAAGGAACACGGGTGGGTTTTATTCAGTAAAAGTCTGACACGCCCTTCCGCTCAGCTCAGAGCGGGAGAGGTCATTTGATGATTTCCCAACCAAAAAAAAAAGGAGGTATCGTGTTATCCAGTAACTGGGTTGTAGATGTCAGATTTCGCTCCATATGAAATACTGAAATTCAGCTGGAACTGGTTAGACTGGAAGCCAACCCTAACATAGATGGGATATGGAGAGGGAGATTGATTGACATATTAAAAAAGTTCCTTCCACTGGTCTTTTTAAACTGGCTATATATGGTAGATCCTTCGACTTGTAACTATGTTTCCAGGTGTTCAAATGAAACTCGGTCTGACAGCTTAACTGTTATGCGAAGTAGGAATGGATTTCCAAGCGTGCACCGTTCTTCAAAGAACTGACCGGAATGAAACCGACTTTGTTTGGTAGATAGTTCTGTTTGTACGGAGATTATGAAGCTGCCGTTTGTATTTTACTCATCATTGTTAGCAGCTCGCCAATATCCGGAACTTCTAGTTATAGGCCAAAGTCAACCTTTCCTTACTTTTTTTCATGAAAATAAGTTTTATATGTCATTACTAAACTTTAAATTGCACAATGTTTTGCGTGCTTAAAAAAACGACATTTCACACCAAAACTAAAAGTCTTTTCCCAGCAATCATTTTGGTCAATGTTATTTAGATTGATGTAGAGAATGCGAAGGTAACGGCTAATTGATTTAATTTTTAAACCCTGTAGGTAAATACCGGCTGGTTACTCTTCTAGACACTCACTGACTGTACTTATAACTTCTTTTTCGAGCACCATACACCTTCATTTACAAGTATAAACATAGTAAATAAAACGAATAAATGAATGAGTGTACCATTCATAACCATCAGCCCAGCCCAGTCATGTTTTACTTTCCCCGGCTCAATATTGTCTTCATATTAACATCACTAATTGGCACGCACAGCCATTCGAGGCACATGTGGGCTTGCATAAGTTCCATTTAAATATGAACCTGCTTCAATAATATTGTGTCAGTATTGATTTTTATATTGTAGCCGATCCAAATGATCCTTTTGAAGTTGAGTTGTTGTTACCTTGATATAACGTAACATAGTCAGCTTATAATGTTCTCACTCCTGGGACACAGGCCTCTTCTCTGTGAGAGGGAGAGGGTCTTAATTCACCACGCGGGCCCAGTGCGGGTTAGTATAGTTCACATGTCTTCGAAATTTTGGTTCTAGGACATGCCGGTTTCCTCACGATGTTTTCCTTCACCGTTTTGGGAGCAGTGGTGATGAAATAATTTACACAAAGTAAAGCGCCTGGCTGGGTACGAACCTACGACCTACAACTCACAAGTCGCGGCCGTTGCCACTTGGCCACCACTGCTCTCTATTGAAGACTGTCAATCGACAATAATATTCCAAAGAATAACGTAATAATTCCACAACATCACCAAAGATTGTGTCTTAAAAATCACAAAACATTATTTGAATAAAATTTTATATTCTTGGCTCTTGGGATCGTGTAACAGAATGGCGAAGAATCGGGGAAGAATCAAAGACAAAACCTGTCAGTTGTGGGGCTACGGAGTAAGGAAGATTACTGTCACAAAAGAGGATTTGCCACTAGAATTCGCATTTCAAGTGTTATTTATTTACACCGGCTTGCGATGACTCCGTACCTAACACTTGAAGATTTTTCCGGTAGATGCGTTTCGCGTGACTCTGTTTTAGTGTCTGTGATGTAGCAGTGTTTACCGTTTTGCGTGGATGTGACGCATATTTTCCCCCAACTTTCTTTTTTTTGTGTTCTTTCTTTGTGTCATGTTTACCACAAATAAACGTATTTTCTTTCTTCTTTTCTTTCTTTACCGTATTTTAACATAGATACAATAGCAGGCTCAACAATAGCAGGTTTACAGTAGCAAGGTCTTAGAAAGTGTAGTCAAATAAAAAGAAAAATGTTAGGGCAGTATAGGATACATCTAACAAAAAGAAATAAAAACATCTTTAAGCAATACGTCGCTAGATTAAAAAAAGTAATATCACTAACTCGGAAGTCACAGAACAATTATTGCATAAAGACATCAGAAAACAAATCAAAAGTGACATGGTTAATTATGAACAAGTCAAAATTGAACTTTCCCAAAGAGCCTATTACAAAAATACTTAAAGATGACATCAAGATTACAGATCCTAAATCTATTGCGAATAATTTTAACGACTTCTTCATTGACCAAGCTTCAGAATCAGACCAAACAAATAATTTTAGGAATAACAGTCAAAACAAAACCCGACCCTGAAATGATAAAATCAACACAAAGATTAATTAAATTTTTCTTATTCCCACAAAACCTATACAGATAGACAGAGAAATAAAGCAGCTGAAAAATACCCATAGCGTAGGCAACGATGGTGTCTGCACCAAAGTCATAAAATATGTATCCCTGGATATTTCAGCTCATTTATCTACATAATTAACTTATGCATTTCTAACGGAATATACCCAGAAAAACTTAAAACGTTCATTGTCATTCCACTACACAAAAAAGAAGACAAACGAAAAATGGGGAACTATAGACCCATAGCGCTGATCCCCATTTTTTTTTATATTTGAAAAAATCATATATAGCTGCCTATACAGTTATTTAGAAAAATATAATATTTAGGTAGACGAACAGAAAGGCTTTCGCAAGGGGAAATCAGTAAGTATGGCCAGTTATGACCTACTGAAAACTATTTTGCTCGCCATGGACAAAAAAATACCAACATGTGCTATCTTTATAGATATGAGTAAAGCCTTTGACCAAGTTGATCATAGGATACTAATGCAAAAATTAGGCATGTATGGCATAAGAGGTAAAGCGCTAGATCTCATTTTTTCATACTTGCATAATAGGAAACAAATAGTAGAAATAATACAAATATGTCAGAAAACACTCAAACTCGAAAACTTTACAATTTGGAGTTCCACAAGGTAGTGTCCTAGGCCCTTTACTGTTCTTGATATATATCAATGATCTTCCTAAACACATCAATCAATCAGTGGTACTATTTGCAGATGATAACACAGTAATAATAAAAGGTGACAGTAAAAATGATTACGAGCACGTAGTCAACCAAACATTAAATACGATAATACAATGGTTAACTGAAAGTAATCTAAAAATGAATGTGGACAAAACGAAAATTATACACTTTCACCAGAGAACTCAACTGACAAATCTATACGTTAGTTACCAAGGCGAAATAGTACATCCTGTGACAGATACAAAGTTTCTAGGAATTAATATTGACAATAAACTGACATGGAAAACACATTTAGAACATGTCTGTAAAATAATTAATAAGTCCTCATTTGCTCTGTACATACAAACTATCAAAAAATGTTAATAAAGAAGCGTATTAGCTGTTTATCACGGACTTGTTGCACCTGTCCTAAGATATGGTATTATATCTTGGAGCAATTTAGTCGATAAGACATATGTATTTAAAGGTCATAAGAAATGCATTAGAGCAATGTGTAACGTAGACAACACTACCAACTGTCAACCCCACTTTAAAGGCTTAACAATTCTGACACTGCCTTCGTTATGAACTTAATGTTTTTGTGAAATTGAATCTTCATTATTATAAAACTGCTGTTAAAAGCTACTATAGACACTTACGTGACAAAAAAGATTAGAAATTGATATACCATATGGGAAAACAGCATTAATCAATAAAAGTATTCTTTGTATGGCATCATTGATTTACAACAAGTTGCCTGATGATGTCAAAAAGGTACCTATTCATCAATTCAAGTCGAAGTTGCAAAAGTTCCGAGTGAATAAATCTTGTTATAAATTTATAATTCATCTGACAATTTTTATTTTTAATTTAAACTTCTGATAGTATTCCGAATTTATTTTTTATTATTTTTATTATAATAATTTTTGAATAAGATTAATAATAATATAAATATTTGCACACCTTATTAGGTAATGATACAGTGTACTTTATATCTATTTGTAACATCTGTTTATACCTACCTGTATTAAGCAAATAAATAATTTGATTTGATTTGATTTGGTTCTTAGGTTATTATTCGGATATTCTTAATAAAAAGATAAAATCAGAAACCTACATAAAAATCACTTTGTAAGCATCTATTTTGAGGACACAACAATAAAACTTAAAGGTCTTACATACCTATTGTTACGAGCTTCGGGTTCGTGACAATAAAAACTGCCGATATAAGTGACCAAAAATTACACTTTAATTAAACAATAACAACTCAAACACACTAATTATAAAACACAATCGCACTTGAAGATCGCTTTCGAGGTATTCGCTTGTATCGTTGATCCAAGTCTGACTGGTCGTGGCTAATCCCGGCCTAATACATATAGTGCCGCAGATAGTTCTAGAACCTTCTATTGTAGAAACATCTAGAAGGTTCGAGCACATACCGGCCCCGACTGACCAGATGTCGATAGTTCTAGCATCGAAAGGCTGATTATGAGTCTTCAATAGCTCGCAGATTAAAGTATATATTTTCAATTTTATTCTTTCATGAAAATCAATTATTAAAGAGGCGTCCGTTAAATAGCCGCTCAGAAGCAATATATACCTACGTAATATGTTTCGAGGGGCTCGTGACTAAATGATAACAGCACACGAGACGATCGAAGGCTGAGCTACATATTCTTACCGCGGTCGGTTCGTGGATGGGTCTATTACATATCTTTGGTCCCGGATGTTGATTCGTAGACCCTGTGAGCCGTTACGGGTAGTCAGAAACCGAACAAACAGTCTTAGCAAGGGGTATCGTGTTATTCAGTAACTGGGTTGTGGAGGTCAGAAAGGCAGTCGCTCCATGTAAAATACTGGTACTGAGCTGCATCCGGTTAGACTGGAAGCCAACTCAGGATGTTTAGGTGAAGGCTAGGCAGGTTCAGTTATTCAAACCACTTTAATATAACAAGCTTTTGATACACAACAACAAATGGTATTAGTAAAATATAGTTACTAACTAGTGAAAATATGGATACCTAGTTGTAAAGTACACAAGTTAGTCCGTTTGTTGGACGTTGCTTTAAAATTAATAGTAACTATGTTGTGCAAACGCAAAACCTAGGAAATGGAATATCGAGGTGAGCTGAGTTCCGGGAATTTAAACTGCTGTCGGTACATAACATAAGTACTACCTACTTAATGTAGCCACGTCTGGTTTGTTTACGTCTGGCTATTGAAGGTATTCGGGCGAACTAATGTGACTACTTACGTAATTTATTATTCGTATATTTTTTATTACAGATATTTTTTATTCGTTGAATAAAATTGACGTCGTCTGACAGTTTATGTATGGAAGAACTGTCAAAAATTCAAAATTATTCCACCGATAAAATTATCTGGCGCTGCAAAAATCAGCCCTAAGGCCATTACTTTTAGAAAAACATGTAGCTAACTTGGGATTGTACTGTCTGAAGTTCCTAGTGGGCACCGCAGGCCCAGAAAGGCGGGTTTATTGCGTAACACACTTATAGTAGCAATGGCTTTCATTTTGACAGTTCAATAACCTTCATTGCGTTTTTTGCGTTGCAGTACAGGCAATTTTTCGAACATATGAAGCAATGGGTTAACGAAATCCTACAAAATGGTTCGGATTGTGATTCATAGTGTCTTACGTAATTAAGGTGCTGATCGGCATAGCTATTCACAACCATTCGACAGGTTGTCGCATCAAAAATGACACATTTGCCTTCCCCCCGACAGCAAATAGCTATCGGAAGAATGGCGGTCGTTTATGTGACTTAAACTGACAAAAATTTTTCGGGTTTAGGATTTGTGAACAGCATTTAGAAGACTCTTTTGATAACATTGATTGATGTTCGATTCGGCACGGAAGCGTATCGAACGGTTGTAAGTACCTATGCTGGTACACTTGCGTGAATAAACTTTTGCGCGTATGTTTATAATGTCGAACTCTCTAGTAATTCGCACCACCTTTTGCAAAGTTGACAGGTTAGGAGTTTGTTAATATGGTCTCAATTCCGAAATTCACGATTACTCGCATACAAATCATTAAGTCAATCCGGTTAGACGTATGCTACTTACGGCTGCTTTTTCCAAAGCATAATTTTATCCGAGGAATTTTGAAGTTTTGACAGTTCTTCTTTACAAAATCTGTCAGACGTCAATTTTATTCCAGGAATAAAAATTATCTGTCGATTAAAAATCGGCCCTTATTAATCTGATAATATGTAGGTAATTGTTGAAAAGTTTTGCATTGGGGACCTAAAACTGTAGTACGTCTAACAAACATTTTGTTATATGTATACAGGAAGGCTGTAAGAGGATTTATGAGGCGCTTAATGAGTTCGAAAATCCAAAAACAAATCGACCCTTCCGTTCAATTATGTACAAAAACAAACTGCGGAACCTTTAAATTTACTGTCAAAGGAAAAATAGAATGCTGAACTGCCCTCGAAATCGCTCTAATCTTCGTTCATTTGTATGCGGGGCGACTTCGAAATAGTCACCTAATTAAAAAGAGTAGCCTTTGTGATGCAGATACGATGCCGACGCAATCAAAGCGCTGCTCATTCCACCAGAGCCCTTCAAATAAATATCTGATCCTATAAGCCTTCAACTGTCTCAGAGTTTCTTTTTGGCAGTCATTTTAATTAAGGGTCGAGTTCTAGATGAAGTCTTACAAATCAAAAGAGTCTGTCAGTCCCAGTTTCCATCAGCGATTATGTTTTGAGGGGCTGTACTATGAATAGCGTTGGGATTGGCATCCCAGGAATTGCTTATTAGATTTGACATCGTCTGTCTTTGTGACTGCAAGGGGTTTGAATGTAATTGTGTCATTGTAAATTAAATAAACGATATTGCATTTTAGGGTTGTTATACATACATACCTATATTAACATATCAAGTAATTTGATTACCTGTTTCTATTTGCTGTATTAACCACAAAAGCTGACGTGACACAGCAACTTTAGTGTATTTTTATCAGAGACTTGATAATGGAAAAAATAATTATTCAAGTAAAAAATATGGTGTACAATATAAATAGGCCCTAGATAAGGTAAGTGAAGTTGTATGTTTGAGTTGTTGCCAATACCTAAGCTTGAATAACTTAATATCTTGTAATTATAGGTATCAGCGTATTTTGAGCCTACGTTGTCCCACTGCGGGGCAAAAGCCTCTCTTTCTTCTGTTCACTCCTCTCTGTCTTGAGCTAGTGTGGACCAATCCAGTCTGTAGGCGTCCAGCTCATTCCGCCATCTTTTCCGGGGTTTGCCTCGATGTCATCGGATGTTTTCTGGGACCCACATGGTGGTAGTTTTGGCCCATGACTCATTCGCTGATAATCGTATAAAATATGTATTTTAATAACAGGAATAATTTGTAAAATCTGAGGGCTGTGTTCTAAGCTAAACATTGTCGCTTGTAAGATTATATGAAGGTCTTTTAACATTATATAATATTATGTTAGGTCTATCACTTAGTTAGTCTGATAAATATACTCGTACCTACCTATTATGTCTTCCAAACATGTTGTAACAAAGAAATCGTAAAAAGTTTTTTTTTCTGAACTCTTTTATGTTTTAATTCGCTCTTTGATTAATTTTCTTTAAAAAACTAGCCGTAAGCTAGTTTTATTTTAATTTCGACTTTTAAATTCAGTCGCGTGTCACAGTCATTCATAATTATAATTTATTACAATATAATAGTAGGTCTCGAAACATAAATAAATCATTAAAACAGTTACCGTTTCATGTTAACAAAACCTTGAAAATAGTTGAAAATTGAAAAGAACTGATTTATTGCGTAACTTACAGTAATTATTTTAAATATTATTTACGTTATATTAAATTTGATTACAGAGTATTTTTACCCCTTTATTCATAAACATTGGTTAAAGTTAAGTTAGTATTGGTTAAAGTAGTTAGGTTTTAATAATAATGTGAATGAACGTCGAATAATATCTAATTATTGATGATGAATAAACACTATAAAATATAAACCGTTTTTATTTTCAGGAATTTATCATTTTGCGTAGTATATTTGCTTTTAATGTCAATGTTATATCAATATTCAAATACCACGTTATTAAATTATAATATTTGTAAAAAGTTATAGGTATGTAAATAGCTCAAACTAACTGAAACTTACAGGGTTCACAGGCCCTTATAACTTACCTACAGACATGAGCTTACTAAGGTAAGTGTACGCAAAAATGTAGTCCAAAACTTAGGTTCTCGTAAACAGAGCAAGTTGTTACGATGACAGTTTCATGAGATGCCTGCTGAGGCCGCCGACGGTCATTTGCAAGCAGCCCGCCTCTCAAAACTTACTGCCACAGACCACATATACGCTGTTATTGCATTCTGCGATGCCTAACCGTCAGTTACCCACTAGGAATGGAGTTTGAGCAACTAGTTCACTCGTCGAAGCGTTCCAGAACATTCCGAAGTCCGTCGCCATTTTTTTTTCGAGTGAGGAAATCTGCAAAGGCGAGAAGTAAAGGATGCCAGAATCTGTGCTTAGTTTTGTTTTTTTTTATTGCTACTGTGTAAAGATTAGGAAGATATCAGCCGAGTGTCAGTCGGAAGGTTGCTTTCGCGATAGAGATCAAACCCTGCACGCGAGTTTTTGGTCAAATATCAATCTTTGACTTTCTTCTCATCGTTCTTATGGACCTCCGCAATGAATAGTCGTTATGTAACTTCCTTAAATCACCACTTTTAAAAATTATAGATGACTAGCTTTCGGATGTCGGAAAATATCCCTCGGGACCGTACTGCCGGGATTAAAAGTACTCTATGTGTTAGTTCAGGTTATGTGCTATGTGTGTGCCAAATTTTATATAAATCCGTTCAGCTGTTTTTACTCTAACCCGGAACCAACAGACAAATGGACAAACATTTTTAAACCTATATTTTCGGCACCAGACTCGTACCCACACCTCGTAGCAATTACTTTAAAAATATAAATATTCAATGTGTGAGTTCGTTAATATTATATAATTAATAATAGAATATGTAGTATAGATATAACCCAACAAAGTTTTATCAACTAAGTAGACACAATTGTTCCTCTATTTCCAGTAAAGCCAGTGTGGCTTGGTCAAACAGAGAACGTTGTACTTTTCCGACCATTTCCGAGCATAGAGGGCGTGCTCGTCGACGAGCGCAACGCCCTCTGCCGGCTAATGAATAACATGCAAATGACGGTGTCTAATGAAAACCACACTCGCCTCTTTGCTGACTAAACTAAACTTTTCATATAGTTGGCGGTCACTGGCACGAAACTTATGATACAGCGAAAGATAATACTATGCTGGATATTCTTTATTTTTCAGTTATACGATATTTGCTTATATTGCTGAAGTTGGTAACAAAATGAAAATAAGAATTTAAATATGAACTTGCAAAATATCTGGGTAATGTTGACGTAAGTAGAACAGAACAAAAAATGATGTTATGAATCAAACGGTACTACCTATAACCAATAAGGTCTAAACAGTGAGCTCTACTGTATCAATTCAAGTTTTTTATTAATGTCGAAGGAAAACCTGTTCAGGTGTAGATTCATAGACGACTCCTTGGAATGTAAATGTGATGCTGTTCCACAAACGATGGGACGCTTAATAAGTCCTGCGTGTCCTGTCAGCTGCGTGTTACAGGAACTGATGGATGCTAGTTTTGGCGCCAAACACGTAGCCGAATTCTGGGCCGAGTCCATTTAGATTGCCATCGACACGCTAAGATGAAGAATGTCTAAAGGCCTAACATTTCATTTCATTTTTTTATATACCTACCCACTTGATTTTTTATTTCACATCAGAGGGGCAATTCTCGTAATTTTAAGAATGTTCACAGTGTGATCTCAGTGTCAAAAATACCTGTGATTTCCCTACATTTTTGACAAGTTTTTGACATTGATTGTCGCTAAGATGAGATTGCGACTAGATTTTGAACGTTTTTAATTACGGGAATTGGCCTTCTGACAGCGGCAGAATTGTCGACATTGACACCAAATGCCATAGACAAAAAATGTAGAGAAGAGTAGAATCAAACGTAGTGAAATGCGAAGGCTATCTAACATTCACTTCACTGTATACCAAATCGTATACTTATATCTATTATGCTTCGTAAAAATAATGACTGATAAATTAAATGGAAAATTTTCTAGAAAAGTATACATGCCACTACAATTTCCAATATTAAATAATGCAGCGAAAATACATTATTTTATGCCTAAATATTTGAAATACGTTCCTACATTCGAATATTTTTGGTTTACAACAACAATATATCATAGTATATAAATTCATAGAACAGCAAAATTACCCATTTATTAACGTAATTTTAATAAAACATTAAGCCATTTGTACATCCCTATTTTCATTTCCAAAAATATTTTATCGTAAAGCATTTCCATGATTGCACATCACTACCATGCTCCGTTTACATACGTAGATAGTCAAGTGTTGGCTGGCACAGGATGCTTGCTAACAATCAAGACGCACCAGCAAGTGGGTTTGCGTGTAATCGGCTCAGGACATACAGCATTAGCATATCCATTGCGTTATGTAAGCGAGCGTCCGCCAACACTGGCCGGGATCCTGGTCAATTGAATACTGTATTCATTATTGATTCTAGTTTCCACAGCTGTTTGTGGCGAGTACTGCGGGGTAATTGCGTAACATGCTATCAGTAGCAATGGGTTTCATTTTGACAGTTCAACAACATTCATTGCGGTATTTGCGTTGTTGAGCAGACACATTTTTCGAACATATGAAGCAATGGATTAGCAATATGCTTCAAATTGAGAGTAATAGTGTTATACGCAATTAGGGTGCTGGATGTGGGTACTCGGAACTAAGTGACTAGAGGAAAATGTTTGTGCCTCTTTTGTTTTTTTTAATATTTAGAAAACAAGTGGTTGATTAAAAAAAATTAAGTTGGTAAGATAATGTAAAGTAAATCAGTCAAATTGAAACAAGAGAGACCTCATTTTAATTAACCGCACTCACGTAGGTAGTGTAGGTATGATGTGTGTATAGGTAACTTACGAATATACAAGGTGGAGACGACAATAAATTAAACTGCGTATATATATCTCATGTCGTTCCCAGTCTGCATACGAAATTTAAGGAAATACATTCAATAGTTTAGTCACTATAGCTAGTCAAAGTTTGGCAAAACCCATAGTCAGCCCCTCACTACTATTTAGTTTGTTTGAAAAAATGATATTTTTTATTTTGTTGCTATGATTTATTTGATAGTTTCAAAATACTCTGATGCACTAGTAGGGTACTGTCCCTGTTTTTATTTATTGTCGTATTATTGTCTTCACATTGTATACACACTACCCCGCGACTTCATCCGCGAGTAATTACTTGTTCTAAAGTAATATATTTATATCCTATGGGTATGACAACCGGCAATACTGTAGCTTTCCATTAGTTCCCGGAATCGGATTGAAGATTATCCCCGCCCTACATACAAACTCACATATTTTACCTTTTTATAATATTAGTATAAAAGTTTAAATTGAGAACCGATAAGGCCGCCCGTTGTATACAATTTGTAGTGTACGACCTGTTTTTTTTCTGTTATGTATTTTTTTGGTGTATAATAAAGTATAAATAAGCCATTGCACGAACAGCTCAAGATAACTCCTACAAGACACAAGCAGAAAATAACCAATATAATCAAGGGTTGAAAGAAAATAACCACCTTACTATATCTATATAACAAATTTATATACTGGAAACATATTGTATTCGACTCTACATACAAAGGTATAGTTGATTTACGTCGGTTCAGAACGTTCAAGTACTGAATCCATGGTAACCGGTGGCGCGATGTTGCCAACCTGTATATCCTGTGACACTCGACAAGACCGTAGCTACCCATTATTGGAAGAATTTACGGAATTGGATCGAAAATTAACCCCTCCCTACATACAAGTTTACAAATTCTACCTGTCTGTAATATTATTATAGAAGTATAGATTAAGAAGCAATCGCCCGAACAGCTCAGGATTATCCCTTACAAAACACAAGCAGTGTACATATATACATAGCTATATCTACGTAGCCAATTTATATACTGGAAATATATTGGATTCGCCGATACATACATAGGTATAGTAGATTTACGTGACAGAACTACCTCTGTTTTATATCGAAGATAAAGTCCTTTAGATCCGATTGAAGGCGAGACGTCGAGACCCCGATTCAATTGTTGTTTGGAACTTCACAATATGGGAAATTGACAATATGCTCTCTTGGAAGGGACCTGTTGCGATCCAACTTTATCAAACGCTTTTATTCATCTCCAAGTAACTATGTTTATTGAGGAACTTTATTACGCTTTATGTAATATCTTTTAAAGTGGTGCTTACCTATCTTATGTTGGTTGAAACTTAACTTCTCACCGTGTTGTAAGATTTTTTGAGCTATGAGCTAACGGGTCCCCGAAATGATCAATTGCATTGTCAATTTTTACGTGAGACAGTCAGTGGTGGCTCAGTGATAACAGCCGCGACTTACGAATTGCAGGTCATAGGTTTGAACCCAGACAGGCGCTTTACTTTGTGTAAATTATTTTATCACCACTGCTCTCAAAACGGTGAAGGAAAACATCGTGAGGAAACCGGCATGTCCTAGGACCAAAAATTCGAAGGCATGTGACATCTACCAACCCAAACTGGGCCCGCGTGGTGGAATACGGCCCACTCCCTCTCACTGAGAGGAGGGCTGTGTCCCAGCAGTGGGAACATTATAGGCTGGTTATGTACGTGATTGATACACATTGATGCGCAAATTGATCGTCTACCAAATGCAAATGAAGCGATTGTCAAAATGTCTACAATTGCAATTGATGGCAATTGATCAATTGCAATTGATCGTTTCGGGGACCCTTAAGCTGAGAAAAGCTTACCAGCCGTTGTCTCCGTGAAGATTCGTATAAAATCAAAACAAGGGTCTGGAAAGTAAACATTTAACATAAAATATAGATAAATCGTTACAAGTTAAAGGCACAATAATTCTAAATAAGAATAAATTAAAAAAAGAACGACCCTTGTGTGAATTCACGAATAAAAAATCATTTGAAAATGAGAATTTGAGAGATGGAAACAATCAGTTTTCGAACGATTATAGTGAGACGAAGTGCGATGTACGTTGTGTATCTCAAGATTGCAGCAAAATTCAATAAATACGTGTTCTGCCATTGTTCAGCATGGGTCAGGATAGGAATTATGCCTGATGCTGTACTATCTTATCATATGCGGTAGTATCCTCACTTTCATGTGAAAGTACTAGAAAACATATGTTTTATTTTAAACATGTTTACTATGACCTTGTATGTATTTTTTTTATTTGTGTAATAAAACAAAATAAGTTTTACGTTTAAATTTTAATTTTTATATATTATCATGTTTATAAACTTACTTTTATGTAGTTATTATTTATCTATAAAGGTTAAACGACAAAAACTTAAATTAAAAGTTTAGATACGTCATGATCTTATAAAAAACTCAAATTAATTCAATAAAGCGTTAGTTATATCTAACGCTTTAGTGAATTAATTTGAGTTTTTGACTGGTCATCGCAGTGTTTCCATTGTTGATTAAATTGCCCACGACATTAGCCACAAGTGCCGAGGATTTTAAAACGAAGGCATGCTCAACATTCACTCGTTTCAACGTCACGTGCGGTACAAACTTTTTTAAATCTTCTATATGATGCATCGGTACCCATGCGTCTTCCTCGCTGTATAATACATTAGTCATATGCTTTACTATGTTAATAGCACCGGTATTTAGCTCGTGTATCCTGTCCATAACCTCATAAGCTAACAGCATTGATTTTTCCTGCAGCATCGGATTAAGATATATCGTCACCCGCTTCACATAACTCGAAGGCAACGAATTTAAATATAAATACAACCTAATGCCAAGCATTCTAATTGTTGGTACTAACTGAATAATAAACAAGAATAAAAGTATAATTCTATGCAAGTATCTCACGAAATTGTTCACGAGTTTCCCATTTTTGGTTGCTGAGAACTTTTGCAGCGTTGGAAATAATAAGTTTACTGAGGAGATTCTTTCTGTTAGGTGCTCGTTCTTGTGCAGAAGTTCCGTCAGCATCCAGCCACCGATCGAATGCCCAATGAGATGTAGTTTGGTATTCTTATCAAAGTAATTATTGATGAGGTCCAGTTTGTGTTCTATTTGACCTTCTGTGTTGTATAAGGTCCATGTTCGTGGATATTTTTCTTTTTCATTTTCGATCTCGTCGTGGCCTGCATGACCTGAAAAGTACGAATACGAAATAGTGAATAATTGAGTTTGGAGCTTCAACATTTTGAGATACCGAGATTTTAGGGCAGTCTTGATTTCGTATTGAGGGGGGTAGGGCTGTGGGAGATGGTCATTGGAGCACAGGTATTCTAACGGGCTAATCTTTTGTAACTACAGCTATATATAATAATAATAATAATAAGTTTATTTATTTTCTCTCACAATGGTTTGTAGTAGTTAACAGTTTGAACAACATAAATTCACATTGTGAGAGCTGGTGCCTGAAGTAGGTTTTAGAAAAAAAAACCTGTATTACAGGTCACCAGGCCCCACTTTGTGGCATCATACAAATAGACAGGTAGGTAACATATATTTCTACTAAACACTTAAAACAAAAAATAAATAAATGAGAAGAAATAAAAAAAATAAAATAAAAAATAAGACAACATAAGCAGTCAAAGAGTGTATGGTGAGTGTGTAGGTGAGTGGTGGTGAATGTGTAGGTTGAATGGAGATGAATGTGTAGGTAATGGTGGTTACTGTGAGGGTGAATGGTGGCGGGTGCGTATGTGAATGGTGGACGATGTGTAGGTAATTATTTGAATACAAGTGTTATTTGATTGAGTGGAGCAATTTCTCTGTGTCCTCATAGGAATGAGTTTTCAAGAATTCAGTTACTTTTTGCTTACAACTGAGCTTGTGCAGTGAATAAATATTTTGACTCTTGTTGATAACATTATACAGATAATCCCCTAAGTAACAGAAAAACTTGTGGGTCTGACGTAACCGGAAAAATTTTGTACTGCACACAGTACCCTTTCTTCGTTTATCTTTTAATAGATCCGGGTCATAGGCTAACTGCGAGTGTTTTTTGAGGATTGTGTGCAGAACGAAAGTTTGCCTTATGGACAGTACATCCCATTTTTTGTATAAGTCGACTGCAGGGAATCGGAAGGGAAGACCCGCAGCAACCTTAAGTATGGCACGTTGAGCTCTTTCCGCCTCTATCAAGTTTGTTTTAGCCGCACCTCCCCAGGAGATGATGCAGTAGTCAATAAGCGACTGACACAAGGCATAGTAGACCATCTTGATGGTATGAAGGTCGGGTACATGTTTTAGAGTTTTAAATATGTAAATGAGTTTGCAAAATATCATAACGTTATCGTCATGTTTGTTAGACTGATGCACATAAAGTCTATTCAAATTTGTTTCACATTGATGTTATTTCAAGTTAAACAAATATCAACTTTATTTTTATGGTAATTAAGTTGATTTCAGAGTGACTAGCACTTTTGAAAAAGTTACAAAAATGTTTGAAGTTGTAGCGTAAACTGAACTTCATTGTGTAGGAGTTAGCGTTAATTTTCCATAAACTTATATTTGATTACATTTATGGCAAATAAATCGTGAATGCAGATTATTTTTAGTAGTTAGATAGTTTATTAAGTAGGTACCTTTTGTTAAATTTTAGTTGAGTAGGTATTGCTGTTTAAGTAGTAGATTCTTATTGAACATATTTTGTTATAAATAATATAAATAAACGTCTAACGGGCCTCTGCGAGTTGGTTTCGGCCCCTCGTACAACAAAAGGTCCGGGACCCCAGGGTCCCAAAAAATATCAATATTAATAATAACTAGCTGATGAGCCACACTATTCAATTAGGTCTAAGATTTGTAAATGTAGTTGTAAGAGGTAAATAAATGAATAAATATCGTGTTATTTTACACATCATTTGACCTAATTACCTACTCGTATCATGCGATTCGAATTTCGGTTACTCGTCAACATTACTCGAGCCAGCACTTGCCAGTTACACAAGTGGCCAGCATTCGCTCGGAACTTATTGATTTCCCAATTATAGGAGTTTACAAAATAATGTCTGGATCAAAATCGCTTACCGACTACGCAGACGGGTAGTTGAGTACAACGATGCAATTGCTCCGCAAACTCTCTGTAGAACTCAGGTATTCCCGGGCTCCCAGTTATAACAACAATCACCTCGGAACTGCACTTGAATGGATCACCGAACGTTATTAAACGAGTTTTTACTTTATTTAGACGTTTAGTAATGTACATTTTCCTCTGTATTTTTGAGGACGTGTTGTAAAATTCGCGCAAGTCGTGTTTACTGTGTCAGTTCGAACAGTCAACTGATCATAATGAAATTATGATTAAAAACTGCATGTCTGCAGTCACCAGACTGAGACTAGTGCGACTTGCAAGAAGCTCGTTGGTGACGACAAAGGGTGATCTACTTATTTTTTTTCTAGTGAATGTCAAAATGTCTTAGAAAAAATAATGGCCGAACCTTTTTTATTTTCGTATTTTTTTTTTGGGTTTATACAATAGAGATTTAGACCTACTAAAGCCTTCATTTTCGGGTTCAACTAAGTATTGTAGAGGTTTGTCTGCCGTAGGCAACCTTATGTGGTGCAGGCCGGCTATAATTTAGCGCGGATTGCATTCGAATGTTCAAGTTAGTGTCAAATGTTTTAATTTGGATTTTTGTTTGTGAGTTGTAATTTAGTCAGAAATATGTAAAGACCTTCTGCCAATATAATCTTAAAGGAGTCATATACATATAATATACATATTTAACACGTGCTGTCAACGACAATAAGTCAACCATTTATGACGGAGATCGGAACTGTTTCTCTTAAACACAGGTTATTCTGTAACCTATCTAGGAGAGCAGTACGGCACCCACTAACTAGATTAAAAAACTTCATGCTTGTGCTTTATATTATTTTACTCTACCATGTAATCTAGTCCTAGTTAATCAATCAATCTTTATTATTATTATATATGTTTGATTCCTCCCGTTACCTCAGAGGGCTCTTCTAGACCTCTATAGTACCTATTGGTTATGTGGTGAAATACCTGATTTTTTAATAATAAAAATGGGTATCACGTACTTAATATTAAAATAGAGCATTAGACTACGTATTGAGAGCACAGTAATTGTGCTTTTTAGGGTTCCGTACCTCAAAAGGAAAAAGCATTGTCCGTTCCTCTGTCCGTCTGTCTGTCTGTCAAGGTCCCTTTTCTCAGAAACGCGTGAAGGTCTGCCTGTCAAGGTCCCTTTTCTCAGGAACGCGTGGAGGTCTTTGACATATACGTAGTCATACGTAGACATCTTTGTCAAATACGTAGGTTAACGATCCATTGGAGCTCTAAAAATCGACCTTCTAAGGCAATGCAATAAAAACATACGGCTATTTATGCGACATATTTTGATACTCGCAAATAAATTAAAACCTATTGGGTACTTCCCGTTGTCCTAGAATCATTAAATTTTGGCGAAAAACAAAGTCTCACAGCACAAGTAAAGGAAAAAGTTCGAAAAAGGTTAATTTGTAGTTTTAAACATATTATACATTTTTTTTGCTATTACAAACTTACATTTGCGGTTGGGGAATTGACCGTGACGTATATCGATGTATGAGAGAACATATTTTTAACCACAAAGTTAAGTTTGTTCTTGGGATAAATTCGGAACGAACGGAACCCTTCATTGTGCGTGGTCCGACACGCACTTGGCCGGTATTTTAGTATGATTTACCTATTTTAGTCAGACAATTGAATTTTATATCCGTGCCAGACAACTTTTTTTGATATAAACAACGATTCGAAAATGTTCAAGATTCATCTCAAACCAAATATTCTTGTTGACTTTCATGAATTCCAATTACGTACAGAACCCGTAGTGAGAGCTAATGAATTCATAATTAAGCTCCGTACTTTAGTGATGTGGCAATCCCATTTGAATGAACGCAATGAACGAATGAGGTGAACTAAATAAGAAATAACCACAGTTTAAACACAGACTATGTATACTGTATATTATTAACCTAAAGACGAAATTGCGGCCCTAAACAAAAATGAAATATATTACGAGCGAATACGGTCCGTTTATCATACAGTGAAATCCACTCAACAAAATAAAAAACAGACTTTATGGTGGTACAAATATGGTTTGTTTTACTTTGTTGGTTTTCGATAAGGTGAGTGACACCATCGCGTATGGTAATAGAGGGTTGTGTGATTTGCGCTCATGAGATTCAATTTCACGCACCTGTTTGATTGACGGGGACATTATGCAGGTGTTCAGCCCTCCACATAATTTACTATTTTATCATTCCTCGGGATGTCGTTTGTTTCGCCAAGAGAATTATATTTAATGCTTAATATTACTGCAAAGAAAAAAGCGGCCAAGTGCGACTCGGACTCGCACACGAAGGGTTCCGTACCATAAGGGAAAAAACGCCGAAAAATACACGTGTTTTGTATGGAAACCGCCTTTAATTTTTAACTTTATTTTAGTTTTATTATTTTGTTGTTATAGCGGCAATAGAAATACACACTCTGTGAAAATTTCAACTGTCTACCTATTTATATACAGTTCATGAGATTTAGCCCGCTGACAGACGGACGGACAGCGGAGCCTTAGTAATAGGGTTTCGTTGGCACTTTATGGTTACGCAACCCTAAAAATGTAAATTGTATATTTATACCGAAAAAGCTAAGAGTGTGAATCTTATCAGGCCTTGCAAATTGCTGGAGTCAACTCTGGGGGTAGGGGGTCGTTGTGACTTTATCACGTCCGACATTATTTAGCTAAATCGAGGAGTTTTCACCCGCGGGACGTTGTCGAGTTTTCTGTGAGTTTTCCTCGTAGGTACGATTGAGATAGGGACGCCATCGACTTGGGACTGGCTGTATACATTGTGTTGCTTTTTTAATTAGTAAGATAAAATCCAAATATTCAAGAATTGTATTTTGCCATTAAATAAGTTATGAAATTGCTGTAGTATAAACCTCATAGATTTTGCCCGCGGCTTCACCTTGGAGGTTGGCAATATTATCCCACAAGACCGTACTACTAAGATAAAAATATATATTAAGTCCTAACCCACAGGTCATGGTCTACCTGGGTACCAAATTTCATCGAAATCCATTCTGCTATTAAAGCGTAAAAAGGTGACAGACAGGCAATTACTTTCGCATTTATGATATATTATTAGTATATTAATATTATTAATATTTCTATATCTCTTGACGTTTCTCGGTGCCCTGATGTCCCGGACCTTTGGAAGGCGTACGAGGGGCCGAAGCCATTTCGCAGAGGCCCGTTAGGCGACCAACCGAAGATTACCCCTGTAGGCACTATGCAAGTGCATTCAAGGATAAGCTCCGGTTGGTGTAGGACTATTGCAGGACATGGAAACAAAGAAATTGGATATTTTGGGTGGCTTAAGTGAACTGGTTATCTAAAACTATGGAAAGATTATGCCCCCTGCCTGACCTATAATATGCTCAGATAATATGCTTCAGCTGATTTTCTATAATATGCTCAGATAAAATGGCAGGGGAGTGACTTGCACACTCAACAATGGGCCCCCGAAAACGGTCGCTAGCATATAGTGTTGTAGCGACAAGAGGGCAACGTGTCCTGGGCGCTTATGAGGAGTAGAGAAGAATTCCACCGCTATCAGGACGGTCCCAGAGCCCGGAAGATGGCCGCACTGCACTTAATGGAATACTAACTTCCTTACTCCGAGCACGTTGGCTCTTACGAATCTCCTCTCAATAGTACTCGTACATCCACATTTCGCCAGAGTTACGTTTAAGTCAATCCATGGTAATATAGGGCGAGCCTATTGTCATCAACCGGGCACGAGTCCACATTCCAAACTGCTACTGAGAAATTACTCATAGAAAAAACCAGTCAAGTGCGAGTCGGACTCGCGCACCGAGGGTTCCGTACAAATTTGTAGGTATGTAACTACAAATTTACGGTTTTCGCAATTTTTCTTTTATCTGTGCTATAAACCGTTGCTTCGTACCAAATTTCAAGATTCTGAGTTCACGGGAAGTACCCTGTAGGTTTTGATTCCCTTGCGAGTGTCGAAAAATTGCGGAAATTTGCGGCAAAAATGGCTGTATCTTTTGATTGTGTTGGCTTAGAAGTTTGATTTTTTCACAGCTTTAAGGGTTAGTAGACCTGAGTATTTGATATAAATTCCAGCTTGGTGCCTCTACGCATTCCTGAGAAAAAGGGTCTTGACAGACAGACAGACGGACGGACAACAAAGTGATCCTATAAGGGTTCCGTTTTTTCCTTTCGAGGCACGGAACCCTAAAAACCAATAACACTTTGCATGACCTGGGAATCCAACGCAGCACCTCATGCTTAGCAGTAGCGCGTGCGACCATTAGACCACTACTTATGTAAAACTGTAGACAAGAATATGTCTATTTAACAGACATTAAAAATGACAGATTTTCTATTAGAATAAAGTAAACAACGCCATTATTTTTCAACGTTGTAGCCTATTTATCACTCATGATAGGTATAACTTACTGCGAATTAAAACATAATTCAAAGTTAATTTACGTAAAGAATGAATAATACTTGTATTCACGCTATCATATTGTTTAAGTTGTAATTATTCGTATAATCCATGTCTGAGAACTCTCAATCGGGATAAGTCTGTTTTATCAATTAGAATAAGAAGCGTGCATTTTTGAAAGAAAAAAGAAAGTAAATTAGTGTTCTAAATGAAAGTAAGAAAATACAGTCATTTAGCACAGACTAAAAGACACACCATACACCAGATGCATACATCAGATAGCAACAAATAATAATCAAATAGAAAGGGTTTTTAGGGTTCCTTTGTTGGGTAATTTGCAAAACAATTCATTTCTCTGACTTAAAATACTATCACTACTACACACTTACACTTTTATACTACCACTATTTCTACATCTGTCTGCCTTTCCCCAACTATGTTAGGGTCGGCTACCAGTCTAACCGGATGCAGCTGAATACCAGTATTCATAGAACGACTGCCTATCTGACCTCCACAACCCAGTTACTGGATAATACTGGTAAGACTGGTTGTCAAAGTTTCGGGCTTCTGACGACCCGTAACGAGTGTCAAAAATCCATGAATGATAGCCAGGAGTAACCCAGGGGTCTCGGTATCTAAAGATGGTCCACTGACCGACCGTTGACCCGTGCGCTGTTATTACTTAGCCTTAGTATTTATATACTTTCATATTCTTTTTTCATACCTAATTACAATGATTACTTTTCGATTTCATGTGCCTTAAATTAATTAAGATGGCCACCGAACCTTATTCTTGCTAACAAATTCACAAGTGGCAGGTCTCTGAGGTTTTGTTACTAAATTTTGCACACGTCATGATTTTTCACAAAATTCTCGCATTTCATATAAAAAGAAGTTATAACAGACAATTTTGCTAAATACGAGGGGGATATTAGGCGAGTATTAGGCAATTAAAATTTTCAGCCAGTACAGCCGGTTATTTTTTTTTTGACAGCCATTAAAGAAAAACAACTGCAAACGTTTTTGCAAAGATGGAGAAAAGTGAATTTCGTGTCGTGATTAAACATTATTTTTTGCGCAAAAAAACTATAACGGAAACGAAACAAAGACTTGATAAATATTATGGGGACTCTGTTCCGTCAATTAAAATGATTCATAAGTGGTTCAACGATTTTCGGTGTGGTCGTACAAGCACAAGTGATGCTGTGCGTCCAGGACGCCCAGTTGAGGTCACTACTCCAGAGATGATCGCTAAAATCCACGATATAGTGTTGAACGACCGAAGAGTAAAAGTGAGAGAGATAGTCGAGATAGTAGGCATCTCAGACGAGCGTGTTCGCAATATCTTACACCAACATTTTGATATGAAGAAGCGATCCGCGCGATGGGTGCCGCGTTTACAGACTGTTGATCAAAAACGCATGCTTGTGACCACTTCGGAGGCAGGTTTGGCGTAGTTTCAACGGGATAAAACCGAATTTTTGCGTCGTTTTATAATAGTAGACGAAACATGAATCCACCACCATACCCCAGAAACCAAGCAACAATCGAAACAGTGGATTGCTACCGGCGAACTAGCTCCAAAGAAGGCCAAAGCAGTTTTATCGGCCAATAAAGTGATGGCTACTGTTTTTTGGGATGCACGTGGGGTAATCCATATGACTATCTAGAGAAGGGTAAAACGATTAATGGCGCATGTTATGCCAATTTATTTGGACCAGTTTGACAAAATTTTACGTGAAAAACGACCGCATTTGACTAAGAAGAAAATTCTCTTCCACCACGACAATGCACGAGTGCACACCTGCACGATTGCCATGGCCAAACTTCATGAGTTGCGCTATGAGTTGCTTTCTCACCCACCGTATTCGCCAGATTTAGCCCCTTGCGACTATTGTCTGTTTCCGATTTTAAAAAAATGGCTTGGTGGGAAAAGATTTGGCTCCAACGAAGTGATCATGCATGAAACCAATGCCTGTTTCGAAGGGTTACCTAAGTCGTACTTTATGGAAGGGATCGAAAAGCTAGAGAAACGCTGGATGAAGTGTTACAAGGAAACTACGTTGAAAAATAAATATAATAATTAAATAAAATTAACTCCTTGTTTAATTTTTATCAGACTTATCACTCCGCCCTCGTACACCATTACTTGTTTAAAATAACTTGGCAACGAATTTTGTTTAATTTGCTTGATTCATCGCGGTAGCTGATTAGGTATGTAATGTTCACGGTATGTGACGTCACGAATAAAATAAACATAACCACAATTTTATTCAATTAATCAACAGTTTATTAAGTACAGTCACCAAAAGTGATAACTAATCAGGGTCATCGGATATAGTCGAAGTTTAGTAAGAGACCGATGGATATTGTTGAATGAAATTTAATTTGATGAATGAACTGTTAGTTTTCTATTAATTAAATTCATTGTATTCGAAAACATCCATCGTTTTCTTACTAAACTTCGACTATATCCGATGACCCTGATTAGTTATCACTTTTGGTGACTGTACTTAATAAACTGTTGATTAATTGAATAAAATTGTGGTTATGTTTATTTTATTCGTGACGTCATTACTGTTTGATGAACCTTGCATAATTTACCAAACACTAATACTACACATGACAACATACACAATTTTTCAAATAGTATTTCATTATGGTAAAGGTAGAATTTATGAATTTACCCATGGTTTCTGGTTTTACTTACCATTTGGAAATATATTAGTATCCACCTATCATGCATAATCAGCCTATAATGTTCCCACTGGTGGGACACAGACCTCCTCTATTCGAGAGGGAGTGAGCAATAAATCTACCGCGCGGGCCCAGTGCGGGTTGGAAATTATGTCTTTGAATTTTTGGTTCTAGGAAATGACGGGCTCAGTGCGGGTTGGAAATTATGTCTTCGAATTTTTGGTTCTAGGACATGCCGGTTTCCTCACAATTATTTCCTTCACCGTTTTGAGAGCAGGTGATGAAATTATTAAAGTAAAGCGCCTGTCTGGGTTATCAAGGTAAGGCCCAAAAAAGTCTACCTATAATTTAAAAATAGTCTTCTAAAAGAAGTAGCTAGTCAAGTAATAAGAACCAACACCAAAATCCCATGAAAAAGTATTACAACATAATATCAAACTGTATTATCGCAATAATTGTTTGAAACGTCGTCCGTTTCGCGGCCATAAAAAAACGATTAAAAATTAATGTAAGTATTGTACACAAAACTGCCAAAAACAAAAAAAAAATCTTTAAAATATCACTTCTACAATGTGTAACGGCTATAGACGTTCATAAACGTCATTCGAGTAACAGATGTACGTATAAATTGGGCTTTGGGTAGAATTATCGTTATTGCTGTCATATCGCATCGTCCTCTACTGGATAAACTTGTAAGCGTGTTCTGTAACGAATCATGAATAGCCAGCAATTGTCGTGACTATCTCACAATAAAACTGTATGAGAAAATAATGTTTGAACGAAGTGCTATTGTTATGGCAGACTCTCACAAAGAAATTCCCGACAAAGTGCTTCGGGCGAACGTTTGTTGTAGCAGAATTACTTTTTGTTTGAACTTCATTCATCAGCTTGCCATGGTGTCTGCGATAAGTTATTTATTGAATAGCTTAAGTGGTCCCTTCATGATTAAAAGCTTGTCTATCAAAGTTCTCAGCTCAATCAAGATTATTAAAGAAATCTTATTGGACCTTATATGTTCGAGGCGTTTGGGGTTGAAACCCTAGGACCATGGGGTCCGACTGGTCGACTCGTTACGTAACCAGAGAGCTGGCCTATTTTTTGGCCCAAGAATTAGCATTGCCATACAACGTGGGAATGCTGCCAGACTTTTGGGCACTTTTCCTGTTGACAACGACGCGGATGAATTTTTTGATACCTTTTGAATCCTTCCTTTTTATATACTTGTACATATTATTATCATTATTTTAAGACTGTTAGGTTTTAAATTATGAATATATATGCTAATAAAACTTCTGCTAATAAAATATATGTTTTATTGCGTAGACTGGAAGCCGACTCCAACATAAATGAGAAAAGGCTAGGTGGTTGATGTTGAGCTTTTTAACTATGTAAATATTTTAAGATAATTAAAGAAATGACTGCAGAACACGATGAGTCTTTATTTCTTTTGATTTATGATCTATCACATAAAGCATTGTGGTAGAAGACATAGCTGTGTTCATTTAAAATTTATCTCCACTTATTTATTAACGGCACAGTAAATAAAATCTCCCGGTATCGCCGTCAGTTACGCTGAAAATGTCAAGCGTCTCATACGCCAACTTTATTTTATCGCACACAAGTTTAGGGCGTTACTTTAATTGTGGCCGACGTTCGTCGAGTTAATGCGCATTAATGTGAGTGGGAAAGTTATCTTAATTAAACAAAGCTCAGCCGGGAACGTTTGTTTGTCGTACAGCTTGTAAACATACCGCCACTCGGCAATACTCGGCATATCGACGGCGTTACCATGAGGATATCGCGAAATATGCTACCCTTACAGAAAGCGAACATGTTACCCCCATCAAACCGTGTCCTCAATTCATAATCTCAGAACCCATTTCTCTGAGCGCATACCATTTTTAACATTTAACAAAACCCCAGCGTTTCGGCCCAGTTTTTCTCTAAGAATTTGCGAAGGGTCCCAGCTGAATATCCGCATTTTTTCTAAACAATGGGGCTGTCCTCGTACTGCTTTCGATTATGTGAAAATTTCACGAGGAATTTCCGTGAGATTCCCTTGAATGGTTCAATGTGAGTGAAATTCTCCCGAGTTCAATACATTCGAATATCCTTTTGAGATTGGAGTGACACAAAGCGTATTGTTACAGACGAGAGGTTTCTATCTCGTGCCGTTTTGTTGGCGACTCTCGTAGTTATTGTCTTCATCTGCGCTGGCTGCACTAAGTGATAAGCTTTTGTGTTAAATAAGTGTGAGACACGTGAGACGCGACCTTTTATATAACCAGTCATCTTGTATGCATGGAAATAAATAGCTTCATGCTTTCACAGCAGCTAATTTAAGGTCACTCGAAAATATTTTGTGAACATTGCGCTCTCGTGTAAATTGACGTTGATGTAAATGCATAATGCATAAGAATTATAAGTTGTAACACATTTTTTAGTCATTTGAATATTCCAGTTTTTAATACTGCCGCTTCATTCATTATTACCCACGAAACCACGAGCAACGAATTCTAATTAGTATAGTATTTTTATCTCACGAAGCGACGCGCGCTGTACTTATGCTAACCAAGTGTATAAACACGCTTTAAATGTGTGCGAAAAGACGAGTAGCGTCAGCACATAATGCTCACACACTTCCAACTTTGCCATTGTCTCGGACAGTACCGAGAGTTCCTGCACTTACACACAAATTCACAGCGTGTTTGTTACACTTGGTGACCACAAGTAAAGCGCGCGTCGCTTCGTGAGATAAAGATACTGTATCTATAAATAAGTCAAATATTCCGGAACCTTTGTTTCAGAAAGTGAGTTCTGAATGTAGGTACATACCAGGAGCTCATAGAAACTCAAATTTCTAAGAAAGGTTCACAAGTCTATTAGGTACAAGGGAAACCAAGTGCATAGGGCTTGATATTTGCGATAGTTCTAAGAGTTCTAGGAATAAGCGGTCTGACGATATTATTATATTCGTAGGTACGTGTGTAACAAGGTATACAGGGTGATTTTTTAAAGACCAGCCAAATTTAAGGATGTGGTACAGACCATCAAACTGAAAAACTTTCTCCATGGGACCAACATCGTAATCGTTAACATTGTTAACGTTGTGGGGTGATCGACAACAGTAACTGGGGTCGATCACCCCACAAAAAGAAATCATCAAATTAATTTCTTTTTTTTTTATCATACCCATCATTAAAATTATAACATATTTATCATGTTTTATTTTGTTTTATAGTTTTGTTTAGATATCAATACCCATCACGTCTGCGGAGTTTCGCTAGCTAATTTAATTTGACCTTGTATACTTCAGATGCTTCGGAGATTATAGGCCGAACCCATCGTTTAGGGCGTGGATAAGGTAACCTACTAAAATCAAACTGCCTTACCTTTTCCTAAACATGTTGGAGTTGTCTTCCAGTCTAACCGGATGCAGCTGAATACCAGTATTTAACATGGACCGACTACCTATCTTGCTTCCACAACCCAGTTACTGGGTAACACGATACCCCTAGGTAAGTATGGTTGTCAGACTTTTGGGTTTGTGACTACCTGAAACGACTGTCAAAAATCTACGAATGACAGCCGGCTTAACGACTTTCCGAGACACGGAAGGGTCTCGATATGTAGTGGATGGCCACCCATCGACGAACCGCCTAACCTTCGATCGCCTCGTGCGGCTGTTATCATTTAGCCACGAGCCTACATTGTGACCTAAACTACTGCATAAAGCTTTTTGCTACACCGCTTTCCCAAACGGAGCATTATCCAAAAACATCGTAGAACCCAAAATGCATATAGATCTCATTATTCTAACACAAAGAGCGCAGTAAAGCATAAACATTGTAGCCGGGCGCCGGTGAAAATTGTTTAATGGCTCACTAGCGATTGTCGTAAAACTATATTTCGTCGGAGAGGAGGGTTGTGGACGGTGGAGGACGGAGGACACAGGCCCTCGTTAAAACTCTGACCGTTCACTAAATCTTACGGGTTTACGATTCTACAAAAATTGGGGCACCTCTAGCGCGGTGCTTCGAGTTTCTTCGCTTGTAACTGCTCAGAGTTCACCCCTATGTTGTTAAACAGTCCGGATTATAGTTACCTTAATAGGGTGGGATATCGAGCTTTTACGAGCTTCGAAATAATTGGAAAAACTTGTTTACTGGTGCGGCTCAATAGTAGGTATGGAAATGATTATTTGCATAATTAAACTTGTGTAACCAGGCACAATCACAATGGAGCTCAATACCTTATAAGCTTATTAATAATTAGGAATGTCAATGAATCATACTGATCCGATATTGTGTCAATACGTTTGAATGTACGCACAAAAGCGTTGTTCTATTCCTGTTCTATAGAAGCATTAATAATGCTTCAATGCTGAATACATTATGGTGGGACAAAACGTCGTTTACTGCGGGAAAGCTGTTCGAATGAAATGAAACGCTAACTAATGAATGTTGAACTGAATGTCGTATGTATTAATATATGTGGAGCGTATTTAGTATTCAGGCGAAGCGTGCACCTGTCGGCAATCAGCCTCCACTCACATTATTTTGCCATTACTTTAGACAATACCGCATGATTTAAGGTAAATACGTGGAGCTCTCTGATTACGTCTGCGTCATAAACTCTGCCATACTTCTCTGAGTTCCGTGACGTAGCGAGCAATGTCACAAAGTAGCATCTGACTTTACTGAAACTTCTTCAGGGACGTGTATCATTCCGTCAAGCGAAACTGGCAGCAAATTGTACACTGCTCGTAATAATACAATTACACGTAGGAATAATACGCGAGCAGCAAGTGCGCTAACAACGTGGCTTATATCATGAGAGATAAGAGACGTTGCGAGTGATGATACGTCCCTCAGCCAGTGTTGCTTTCCAACCTAGCGACCTAGATGGGCGGGAAATGCGAGAATGTTCAACGATACGCGAAAATGTGAATAGAATAGAATAACGTTTATTGTCTCCAGTATTACAGCTAGTAGTATTAGTACATACACAAAACTATAATACCGGAAGCAAAAGGTTCGAGCGTCAGCATTATGCTTATGTTCCCTAGTGGGTTGCAAAGCGCTGGTTTTCAGCTTAAACCTTGATAATATCTATTACTTGGTGCAGTTATACGTTGTTGTAATTATACAACGCGGAGCGTTTATCCTACTTTTCAGCGTTGTCGGAAATTCAGAGACAAATGATCTGTAGTTGAGATTGAAATTTATTCGATCTCAATATGTGTGAGCAGGGATGGCCCAGAGGTATCGACTGCGACTTACGAGTTGTAGGTTGTGAGTTCGAACCCAGATAGTTACTTTGTATTTTTGTGGGAACATTATAGGCTGATTATTGCTATAAATATGATAGCACCGTGGGATCGTATTCCTCGCTCAGCTAGGACAAAGGGTAATTCTGCATACACATTATTGTTTCTACCAGCGTCCGAGCTAGTCCACGTCCGCACAATCGTGTCACTAATCTTTGCTAAGTAATTATAAAGTTTGAGAGCGGACACTCCACTTGCAGTTTATCTGACATTTACGACGCTCGACAATCCACGATCACCCCACATTCTTCCGAAACAATATTAGAAATGATTCGCTTGAATTAATAATGGGTTTCCAACCCTTCTTGTAAGAACTGGATGACTTGTAGATGATCACGAAAAGCTTCGTACAATTAATGGTAAAACTGGGTACGGGGACGTTAAGCTGTCATTCTCCTTTGTCAGGTAAGTTATTAGGTACGTAACAAAATAATGGCTTGTTGGGATTAATGTTTAATCTATGTTTATGACGAACATAAGCGACATAGTAGATGGATGCCGTGCTACGATACTGCGATGATTGGAACGAAGAGTTATTTAATTCTGTTACAGTGTTGTGTTGGAGTTGCTTTATAGCTTTTTCATAGTCTGGTGTTTTTTTTTTGGCAGAGTTTTATTGTTGCATTTTGTTTTATAGTTAGCTCAGAACAATGCAATGGTTCAGTGCTTTGTAAAATTTGTACCTGTCTGAAGATTTTCTTTTGTGTTTCTGAAGATGAAATCTAACTATATGTACCTATTACTAATTATAATGCTGCAAGTTTTTGTAGAATGGCTGTCGACGTTAATTTTAATGTTACAACAAAAATCGATGAGCACTAAAATTAACAAGCTACCAAGACAATACAAATAAAACCATGACAAGATTGCATTGTTTAAAATATTTAAAGTTTGAAAAATATAGTTGAACATGAACAAAATTGAATTAAAAGAATTTCTTCTTTTTATAGAAACTGTCGTTAGTCGCCGACATCTCGTTCAAGTTCTAAAGTTTTACGCTGGATCGTGAATTCAGACTTCCGAGTTAAACAATGTCTTCATCATATTTCAGGGATATTTATCTTACAAGTTTTATTATTTTCCACACACATAAAACCCGTACCCCATGAGTAGGAACTGTTGACGTCATGCCGTGAGTGTAATGGTTAATCAAACACCCGCGGTACATATTTTATCTGGAATCTTCGACGTGTTGTTAGTCCCGCGGTGAGTCAGCGTGAATGTTAATGCATTTCGGTTCGTATATCACATTTCGTCAAATGTAATCGAAGCCCCGATGACGGGACCATCCATCACAAGGATGTTTTCTCATCGTTTCTTTAAAATGGAATATCTTTCAATGCAAATTTACATTCGAGTTTCATCGGTTATTAGGGACGAATTGGATCGACTAATCGATTATGCCCCGCGACATCGGATGGTAACTTTATGTTATCGCGGAAAGCGAAGTCGACCCACTCTCCTAGAATTATTCATGTCAAAAACATTCGTTTTAAATGGAAACTGATTTATCGAGTAGCAGTCGGCGGAGATTGTGCGTTGGAGTAGCTCTTAGTTCTTTTGCGGCGCCATTTCTTTTTCAGTGTTATAAAGGAGCGCTTCCGTTATACGGTCGTGCATGTCGGCAATAATCCGGCTCGGTTTGATGAGCCCTGTTTACGAGCGACGAGAGCGTATCGCTTAAGCGACAAATAAATCACTGACGATGCTAAATTTATAGAAGTTAATATATTTTTATGAGCGATGGAATGCGGGCGTTGTATGAAATGTTTGAATTTGATTTTGAATTTTTATGATTATATTGATTTTAAGTTTTGTGTTATGTTATATTTCCGGGATAGGCTGTGTTATGTTACGAGCGGTATCTGCGTACATTTTTGCAGTTACCTAAGCTTTTATGCCCGCATGATGTTCGCGTTGCGTGAAAAGCGCCAGTATTGTTGGAATATTGTTCAATTTAGGATAAGCTTTCAATTCAATTTATAGTACACATATATTTGGATTGCCTGTGAATACAGTACACGTACCTAGTTAATTGATAACTTATGACGTAATCAAACAATTAATCCGTCCATCTAAGATAGCATGTAATGATTACACTATCTTAATTAGGTGACACAGAATATGACAGGGACATTAAGTCGCTGCTTGTCTTGTGGGTGCTAGGTACTATAATAACTCCTCGTTATTATATTTCCGGGTCGTTCAAATAAAACTAATTAAAGTAATTATAATTTAACTTGGATAATTCAAAACGACAGCACTTTTGTCATAATTTGCAGCTGTCGACTATTTCTGTTTTATGCTCGTGATTATAGATCTATTTTGTTTTTATTTTTCTTTCTTGTTCGAGTTTATTATCTTTTTTATTTACGTGTTTCTGTGACAAATAAACCTATTTCTCTTTCTAATAATTATTTTATCTTAGTACTAATAAAATATAAATATATAGATGGATAGATTTGGATGGATGGATGGATTTTGGGTATGGATATTTTAAATTTTATATATATACGCTTGTCAGCTCGCTAAGCTGACTCTATTATTTTTCTTGTATTTTTATTTCGTAATAGCGTTTATCTCATAATTATTCAAAAAGGTTGCTTTTTAAAACCATGCAGTTTAAGAATTTCTAAAAAAAAGCTATACTGGGCCAAATAAATTAACTAGCGAAACTCCCTGGACGAGATGGACATCTATATCTGAACAAGATAAAATAAAAAAGATTTGATGATGTTCTTTTGATAACACTACCGGAGGTTGATAACCCTAAAAAAAAACTCATCAATATAATTTATTTTTTGTTTTGTCATGTTTAGATAAAGATAAACATCACGATTGCGGAGTTTACTAGCTAATTAATTTTGACCCTGTATAATATTAAGTTGCTCGATAAAGTTGACTATGTGGTTTTGCTTGATGGTCGTCCTAAAACATAACAGCTAATCCATCTGCTAATTGGTCCATTTCCAATCCCAGCAGAGTCTTTCAACAACACATATTCAGTAGGAAACTTTGGTAGGTACCTACTTTGTAAGTTAGGAACATGTCGATAGGATAGGCTTTGAACATAATTTTAATACCAAAATAATTTGAATCACATAAAACATGAACCTTCAACTTGAATCCTAAAACAACTAATAAAGTAAGGCCCTTTGTATACGGCATGGTTTCTTTACGGTTCGGCGTATAAACCGCGCCGTAGAAAAAGCGTGTCCGTCAACAAGCTTCCATTGTGATCCATATGACACTGACGACTGTGTCTACACGCGGTGTAAGTATATGTAAACCGCGCCGTTTAAAAACGTGTCCGTCAACAAGCCTCCATAGTGATCCATACAACACTAACGAACCATGCCTACACACGGCATAAGTATAAACTGCTCCGTATAAAAACGTGTCCGTCAAAAAGCATCTGTAGCGGTATCTACAACGCCACATGCGAACAACGCGTCATACTGACGTCACGCAAATCCTGCATCTCGCAAGCAGAGTTTACCGCGCAATTAGCATAGATACAATTTGCCAACATCAATCGTTGGGCAATTGCCCGCCAGACAAAACACCCGTCTGGTCGGAGGATCCTCCCTTTTCTATGGAGGTTGAGTGAACTTTACACCCTGTTCCTCATACCTCTATACTGGTGACCCCGGACATGAACGTCAGCGCAGCCTTCGTGCAAACACTTCAGCGTGACGTCATCATCATCACTCCCGCAAGCTTTAGCGGCGAGTCACCCAGCCAGCCAGCATCCACGGCTTCTACGGGTATCCTGACCACCAGCATGCAGCGTCCGCGCATACCTGGTCATCACCCTCAGCCTCATCAGCAACCTCGGCACAGCACACTGTACTTTCGGCCGGTCAACAAGCAGAGCACCCTCTCCTGGTCGACGCAGCAACCAGCCTCAACCCGGCGCTGTACATCCGACGCACTGGAATATAACGCAGCGCCACCCCGACTCACTGGGGACAACTCCGCAGACAGTTCCGACTCACCGTGAACTATGCGGCAACCGGTTCCGACTCACTGGAACCTCAGCTGGCCTGGCAAGCATCGCAAGATGCAAGACGCAGTCCACTATCGACCTCCGGTCTCCGGAGGGGAGTGATGTAGCGGTATCTACAACGCCACATGCGAACAACGCGTCATACTGACGTCACGCAAATCCTGCATCTCGCAAGCAGAGTTTACCGCGCAATTAGCATAGATACAATTTGCCAACATCAATCGTTGGGCAATTGCCCGCCAGACAAAACACCCGTCTGGTCGGAGGATCCTCCCTTTTCTATGGAGGTTGAGTGAACTTTACACCCTGTTCCTCATACCTCTATACATCCATAGTGATCCATTTAACACTGACACGGCAAATAAAACGTAGTTTTTCACGGCAAGAAAAATAAGTGTGTACAAAGGGTTGTCACAGTATTACAAACGCTCCAAAATGGGTCGCCTCCATAGTATCACAAAGTAGATAGTTACAGAAGGTCGCTTCCATACAAGAAGCGAAAGCGCACGCACATATAGGCATGCTTTACGTACAGCGAGTGCAAGCGCACTCATGACTTGCGTTTGAGATAATTTGAGGTCTATTTATGTTGGCACGCGTCGACAGTACTTATGTATCACACAGGATGGAGAAGAAAGAAAGGGTGTGGAAATCGCGAAAAAAAATTCAACTGTCCCATACAACACTTCAATACTTACTTGACCCAAATGTATAGGACAGCTGATTATTTTTTCGCGGATACGATGTTGGTCCCATGGAGGAAGTTGTTTAGTTTTATGGTCTCTACCCACCCCTTCAAATTTTCCGTGTATCATAAAGATGTGGTCAAAAAAGCCGTCTTTTTTGACCACATCTTTATGATACGTGCTGTATACATATTATATGCGTGCGCCTTTTTTCGATGGTTGTATAAAGCTGACCCTATCGTATTTATCTGTGTTGTTATAATATGATACAAGGTATAGCCTTGTCGTGGCGAGCTCTTTATGTGGCGGAGACAAGGACATGTGGTGGAAGGCGATCTCGCCGGGGGAGCTCATTATAAAGCGCTAAGGTGGATCATTGCAGCACCCACTTAACACAAACGAGGGATAATAACTGCACTGTAAGTCTTGGGGAATGTCCCTCGATGCAGGTGAAATATGAGTCTTTGTGACGTCATTGTTGGGTAGTCTGTCGATTGATTAAGTGATAGATGAGTATCTAGATGAAAAAAAAGAGAGCTTAAAAGTAGAATAAATAGTGGGATAATTATTTACATACAATTTAAAGTAATATAATTAAAATAACTATGTCCCGACTCTCGATATACATAAAATTGAGAAGCAATTTACCACAAATGCGTGCCTACGTTGAGATAAAACCTTCAAAAACGGTATTCAAGACGTACAATTAATTGAATACGCGCAGAAAACATACATAGTTAATGGGGGCGGAAGACGGGCATAATCCCGAAACAATTATGCCGAATACTTGGCAATGTCAACCCATGTGCCGACTGGCAGGGGTGCGGCTGACAAAACGCCACTGACGCGCTGACACATGCAAAATTACATTACGGGGCTGCAAACTGTCAACCCTAACTTAAAATTGTTCTATGCTCCGGATTAAAAGGAATAACTCGATTACTTTGGATAAACGGCGAGGGTAATCTAATGAGGATATTAAAAACAAGTTACTATCAGACGGTTGGAAGACCAGAAACGTTTACTGCACCCTAATTGGGTAACACACGATCAATCGGAATCGGTTTCATTTTGACACTTCAACAACATTCATTGCGTTATTTACGTCATGAGCAGACAAATTTTTCGAACTTATGAAGCAATGGATTAGCAATTTGCTTCAAAATGATTCAGATTCCGATTGATCGTGTGTTACGCAATTAGGGTGCCGGTCTGTAGCGTGACGATGATTGCAATGATAGGTTAGGTACCCAATGCTTTCAATCACAACCTGAATAATTTTGAGGATATTGCTTCATATGTTTGATAAATTTGTCAGCTCAACCACGTGAATAAAGCAATGAATGTTGTTGAAGTGTCCAAATGAAAGCCATTGCTACTGTTTGTGTGCAATTACCCCGCTTATCTGTTCATGATCTGAACATGTGCTGAAATCATGAATTTGCGCATTGATGTCTCTGCCACCCTGTATATCATTCTTCTGTACGTGTACGATTCTTCTTAACGGCTAGATCGATTTGGATGATTTTTTTGTTTGTTTCTGTCCCTAGATGGTTTACATTCCCAATTGGACCCGATAGGTGGCGCTGCAAACGTTCGGACGTGTGTCGTGCCTGCTAGTATCTAATAAATATATACACTACAGTACCTTATCGCTAAAGGCTATATACATTTACGAAAAAAAAAAATTATTATGGGTTTTTTAAACGCACAAGGCGTCAAAGTTAGGGGTTTACTTAGTATTGTTAAAATTATATCGTTTCACCCATTTCTCGGTAGGTAGGCACAAAGTGTTTGGTACTTTTTATTAAACCTTTTAGTAGAGACCTGGGGCTGTAATCGGTGTCCGATGAATGGATACAAGCCATACCCCTTTTTCGTGGAACCTATTAGCGATAAAGACAAACTGGGGTATATAAACAAACCATTACATACATATCTGTAGGTATATCATCAATTAATATAAACTGATAAAAATTGACCTACTCATTATTATTGCTGGTAGTACCTATCTACAAGTAACTGGGTTGTGGAGGTCAGATAGGCAGTCGCTCCATGTAAAATACTAGTATTCAGCTGCATCCGGTTAGACTGGAAGCTGACCCCAACATAGTTGGGAAAAGGCTAGGCAAATGATGACACATAAACCTTCCGGAATATATAAATATCTAGGTGAATACTATCTTATGAAATAATGACCTAATATGTAAAATCACCATCCTTGGCTCGAATATTGGTGATCAATTGTCCATCTTTTAAGAAATTCAGAATCTTATCTATATCTACATACATCGCCTTTGCCTTACGCCTTCTTCCCATTGGGCTAGGCAGACAGGCTACGATCCTTACATACTCCTTTTGTCTCCGTTACGTTCATACATCTGGCCATACACGCACGCCAGTTGCTAGTATTATGGACCTGACCTTTCTACATCTATAAATTATCGTGTCTGTCTGTGTTCTTGGCATTGTTCTTTTAAACTTCGCAACAGTTTTTGATGCGGTTTTCCTCTTACATTTAGAACAGTTATTCCGAAAGGTTTGTGTATAATACAAGTACCTATATTAAACTAACATATATATAATAAAGAACTCTCCATGTTTTGTCAAGTCGTAAAAACCGTTCGAAGCAGAGGCGGGTCGCTAGTTTTATACAATAAAAACTGCTAACGAATTATACATTTATATTTGAACGTGACTATGTTTCATAAATCACGAAATCTAACGCAAGCCTATGATTTTATACAGCAATATTAATTTAGCAAATTAAAAAAAAAAGTTTTCATGTTATAGAATTAAAATTGGTACAAGGTTTTTATTACAAGTGTTGGTAAACGTTTTTAAAGGGATATTGTATGAAGATTAAACGCCCATTGTATATGAGTCTCACCAAGGGGTATCGTGCTAGTATTCCGCTGCATCTGGTTAGACTGGAAGCCCTTGGGGTCGGCCTAGTTGGAAAACGGCTAGCTAGTTTGAATGTGGCATCACAGCTGAAGTGGATAAATATCAACTAACTTTTGGAGGCCACCGTATATTAACACATTCCGTATCTTGACATTCAGTTGAACAACTTCGCTTAAATAGATAACTTTGTCGAATCTATCGCTATTGAGAGTTGATCTGAAGACCTCAGACACCGGGCATTAGTAACTTTACTATAGGTCTTCGTTAGCTCATATTAGAGAATAGTTTAGGTAGGTATATAGCCTTTCAGATATTTACGCAGAATAGGCACAAGATAATATGTATATATGACTAGCGGCAGCAATATTTACTGCTTATCACAATCAGCCTATATCTTATGTTCCCACTGGTGGGACATAGGCCTCTTCTCCGTGAGACGAGTGGGCCGTAATCCACCACGCGGGCCCAGTGCGGGTTGGTAGATGTCACATGTCTTCGAATTTTTGGTCTAGCACATTCCGGTTTCCTCACGATGTTTTCTTTCACCGTTTTGAGAGCAGTCGTGATTAAATAAATTACACAAAATAAATCGCATGCCTCGTTTCGAACTAGCCACTTGTAAGTCGACGCCGTTACTTTTCGGCCACCATTGCTCATTCACATTTACTGCAAGTTTTATTTAAATAAATGTGTTATTGGCGCCGATTCCCTTGTTCACAAACTAAACTAAATTTAAGTTCAGTGCATCTTTTTTTCTATTTCATTAAGAAAAGAAAAAAAAATAAGATACTCCATAGACAGTTTAGACGTAATTATAAGCATGGCTACTAAAAATGCGTCAATTTACGTCAGGCGCCGACTAATTTGACAGCACTAAACTAATATTTATCTTCTGTCCTTTTCTTAATGAAATAGAAAAAAAAAGATGCACTGAACTTAAATTTAGTCTATTTTGTGAAAAAGGGAATCAGCACCAGTATCTGCGCATAATGTAAGTAGTGCATGCTGTGCTTTTCTGTAAGATAGAGGCGCTTAGACTTAAGTTTGCAATGTACAAATTATAAAGTAACAGTGTATTCATTGTTGAAAAGCCTAATAAATAAATAAATAAAAGTCAACTTTCCAGTTTCCAACATCTAAAAAAGTTAAAAAAGTGAAAAATAAAATCTTTTTAACAAAAACATAAATAAAAAAATAACCGACTTCTTTCGTTTATTGACACCGACTTCCGAAATTAAAGTTATTTTTCAGTTTGTAGTGTTATTTTTATTTATTTTTTTTGTAAAAATATTTTTATTTTTCACTTTTTAGTTGTACCTACGTACCCCACACTAATTCATATATACTTGCAGGATTAGAGGTACCCCAATAACAACTTTGACAGAAATGAGGGTGTACCGTGGTACACTGAACACATGTGCGTACCCCTTTAGAGGGTACAGGCGTGATATAATGTTGTGTGATTGCTTAAACAATGCATACATATGTGCGCTGTTGATTTGCTGGCATTTATTGAAGAGTTCCGTTGTCTGTCTCCGAAATTCATCATCAGATCTGTACGAAATTTAAATGGGGACCATTTCAGAATCAACTTCTTTCGAACAAAAAAAATATTTTGCAAATCCGTTCGTATATGACGGAGTTATGCCCGAATATACATAAAAAAAATATGTATATAAACATCCAAATTGAGAACCTCCTCCTTTTTTTTAAGTCGGTTAAAAACATAATTTATAGAAGTCAACCTGCGAAATAAAACCTCATACGAGGGTGACACTGAAAGTTCTTAGAAAATCAAAAACTGAACAAACTAGCAAGTTATTAGTTTTGTAATATCTTTTTTCAAAATAGTGTCCATTTACATCAATACATCGCTGCATCCGATGTAACTACTGAGAAAAGCACTTTTCTCTTTGACGGCATTTTGAAACGCAGTCTCTGCTTCCTCGGCTTCCATAAAACGTTTTCCTCGAAGTTTTTCTTTTATTTTCGGAAATAAATAAAAATCGCAAGGTGCGAGGTCGGAGCTATAGGGCGCGTGACCCAGTAATTCCACGTCTGACGTCGCCAAGTAGTCGAGTGTTTGCTTGGCGGTGTGCGACGAGGCGTTGTCGTGGTGAAGGAGGATCCTACTGCGAGGGCGTTTCTCCCGAACTTTTTCCAAGACAAGTGGCAAACAATTGTTAGTGTACCACTCTGCAGTAACTGTTTTTCGATCCTCTAAAACAATTGTTGCGTAATGACCTGTCCTTCCGAAGAACGCTTAAATTCATGCTGACGTGCCGCAGACAATTTTCAATTTGCCGCCAAATCTTAAACAAATGACAAATGAATAAAATACACAATAATATTGGCAAAGAGTTCCATTTTCAAAATATGAACTTATTTTTTTATTATATCGTTTACAAGTGGCCAGTTCTAAAAACTTTTAGTGACGCCCTCGTACAGCTGATAAGATGGGCAACGTTTATATTTTTCTTGAGCTCTAAGAAGTACGTGAAATAAGTTTAGCATAAAAATGTAGCTAACTGTGCTACACACCTTCGCTTGTAGTTGCTAGTTTCAAACTTACTCCTCGGTTAGACGGAACTTACGAGCACAAAATGTGCGGAAAACATATTTTGTTCTGTTCAAGGGTAATGTTTAGTTTATATTTTGACTCGGCATATTAATATTTTAATAGAAACTTGGTACTACAAGAGCAGTGGTGGTACAGTGGTAACGGCAGTGACTAACGAGTTGTAAGTCGTGGCTTCGAACCTAACCAGGTACTTTGTGTAAATTATTTCATCACCACTGTTCTCAAAACGAAGGAAAACATCGTGAGGAAACCGGCATTTCCTAAAACCAAGAAGACACCTGACATCCGTTAACCCATACTAGGCCCGTGTGGCGGTTTATGGTCCACTTCCTCTCACAGAGAGGAGGCCTGTGTCCCAGCAGTGGGAATATTACTGACTGACTATGTTACATATATTTTTTGATTGACGTTTTCGTGTACTTTCACTACCGGTGACAATTATGTGCCTAACTACAGCGCGGAAACTCGGGAACTCAGCCCAAGTTACTTTTACCATAAGCACCAATGGACCGCGATAACCCTAAGTTTTCTCCTCCTTATCTCGTATTGGCAAGAAATATATGACATTTTGCCAGTTACTAAAGCGGCAGAATGGGCTGACTACCAATCGTGGAGGTTATTTTTAATATACACGCTTTTTCAGATTTTTTATGAAATGGACAAATTTCTAATACTAAATAAACTAATAAAATAAAAATATAATATCCTAACCTAACTAAAACTATTAACAAACTAAAATACGGTGTCGAATTATTCCTCTGCATCGCTGTCGACTGGTAATGTACCCAAGAGACTGGCGGCATTGCCAGGTTGTATGGCAATACTTATCCTCTGGCCAAGGTAAAAGCCAGTCCTTGGGTCACGGTACCTATATAAAATGAGTGTCAAGATCTTTGTCTGATAAATTTAGATAAGTCAGTGTACACTGACCGTTGTACATAGGTGGTAGCTCTGGTATTAAGATATTACTAAGATATGAGCTCATAGAAAGTTCTCGTGCAATATGAAAGCTGAGATGCTGGTCCAGATGGCGGGATATGAGGCGATGACCCCTACTCACTAACTTCTTACTTTTATTTGATTGCCCACTTACGGGACATTGGCATGCATTGTGTGACGTGATATTGCTTCACTTTTGGTCTATTTCTGGATAATGAAATGAGTAATTTTATAATAACTTAAACATTTTAGTAGGTAATACGTGGACGGATGTTTTTTAGGGTTCCGTACTCAAATGGTGCTAAAGGGTCCCCCTATTACTAAACCTCCGCTATCCGTCCGTCCGGCCTCCTGTCTGGGTATAGGATAGACAGTTGAAATATTCACAGAGTACGTATATTGTATGGTGGTACGTAGACCTTCGTGTGCGAGCCCGACTCACAATTGGCTGGTTTTTATTATTTATTTTTTAAATTGGTAAAAATAACACTTTTATCGTTAATGTTTTTATTAAAACTAGATGAGATTTTCTGTAAAGTACAAACAAAACAAAGTTACAGGTCAACGTCCCCTTTCAGGACTTCTAAGTACTTTAAAATACGGGTTACATTGTAATAGTCAGATCTTGTGAGGATCATGCAGGTTAATTTCGTAGGTAGTATTCATGAGACCACCACAGTCGTTAACGGTAAACAGGTTGAGTGTTTGACATCACATAATCAACCAGAAATTGTCTCATTTCAGGGCAAAGGAGACTCTTCCTGTCATAATCCCACAACAATATTAAGATTGAAATGAAAAAGTTGCCCTCGATGAAACTCCCCGCCTTCTAAACAAGGTCATAAGCAGAGTCGCTGCTTACATAACTTTTTTCTTACTTTCATGAGAAAGTGGAAGGCGTTATAATAATGTTGAACTACCATCCAAGCAGATTGTTTCTGTTTAAAATATTGACAATGTAATCTTGTGTGAGTTGAATCATTGTCTCTATTTGAAGGTCCTAAGAAAACACTCGTGTGGTGGAAATGTTTTTTCACTTTATTTTATGAGTTTTGATAACTACTCGTCGTGTGTTGCCCTTTTAGTTATTTGCTTGCTAACTCTTTTTTATTTCTATAGTCTAGAGAAGTTCAGGTGCCTACTATGTTCTAGCAACAAGTATGAACCTTCTAATGATAAATAGGGAAATGTTTAACTGATACTCTTAAAATTTATTGACTTTCTTATATTTAATTATTTTTTAAATTTACCTCTACAATCTTTTTGGGCTTCCAATTATGCTCATTTTTATTAATAAATGACCCTCTTTTTAACTTTTAGATTAAATACATTCCATAATAAATTAATAGAAGGTCACGCCTTGGTAAAACATTGGTCAACCGTCGAGGCCGTAAGTTGCAGTTGCATACATACCACAACACACAAATGCACAATTCAATGATAACAAATTACATGAATTTAGATAAAAACAAGATGCCAATATACAAAAAGAAAAATAAAAGAAAAACGTACTTAAAGAAATAAAGTGTCACCATGACAAACTGACTAAGTAGGTAAATATTGCCACTCGTGGAGGCTATTTTAATGACATAATCACCCTATAATGTTCCCACTGCTGGGACACAGGCCTCCTTCCTTCGAGAGGCAGTGGGCTGTAATCCCACGCTGGTCCAGTGCGGGTTGGTAGATGTCACATGTCTTCGAATTTTTGGTTGTAACACATGCCGGTTTCCTTACGATGTTTTCTTTCATCGTTTCGAGAGCAGTGGTGATTAAAATATTTACACCAAGTAGAGCGACTGCCTGGGTTCGATCCCACGACCCACAACTCGTAAGTTGGGGCTGTTACTCTCGGAGGCTATTGTGATGCATCACAATATTAAGTAGGTACCTAGTTTGTTAATAGGTAATTTCAATTTCGACAGTGATTTTCCAGCAAGATGAAACCCAATTGTTAACTTGTGGAAGGCTCTGTTTGCAACAATAAACTACCAGTCATTACGAAAATTAAGCCGAATTTACCGTTTTACGATAAATCAGTTCGTGGCCATAAAATGACAGACCCACATATGATAACGTTTTTAGTTTTTACTTGTGAATCCTCTAGGCACTAAAGATCTTTGATCCTTGTACCTGTGTAGTTTACAAGTAGATACACAGTACATAATGTTTGTTAGCTACCTTAAGTGGATCATCTATCCTTCCTCTCGACATCCGAGGATTGAAGTAGTTTCGACCCTTCCATATTTAGATCAAGTGACGCCCCTCTATGACGTCGAACGGAGCTCTAAAATTATTTGTACACGTAGCTGAAATTTCGCATAGTTCGGAATTTTTGCAGGCACACTGAAGTATTGGGTAATCTGAGTGATAACGACGAATAATACGCCTGTATATTCAATATTTCCCTATTCGGATTGTGAATAAATGATAAAGGCATTCAACTATCGAGATCCCGTGATATTTGATGCTACGTAAGTAGCCTACCTATGTTATGACGGGAATAAACGATGATTTTCTTATTTAGAGCGGAGTGGTCGCCATCATCATTAACTTCCTCGCTTTTAGTAACCCTTCGTCATTTATAATTAGCCTATAACGTTCCCACTGATGGGACACAGACCTCCTCTTCGTGGGGCATAATCCACCACGCTATCCCAGTGCGGGTTGGTAGATGTCACATGTCTTCGAAATTTTGGTTCTAGTACATGCCGGTTTCCTCTCGATGTTTTCCTTCACCGTTTTGAGAGTAGTGGTGATGAAATAATTGACACAAAGTAAAGAACCTGTCTGGGTTCGAATCTACGACCTACAACTCGTCGCGGGCGTTACCTCTAGGTCACCACTGCATTCATCATTAACTATAATTATTTCATCGTCTACTACAGATTTGCTAGCCCCAACCACAGCAATCAAATCAGATTGACGATCGAAGATACATATTCGTTCAATAATTCAATTATGCCATTGTATTTGCAACGTGCCAATAAATACAAAGTAAGCACGGAACCCCGTCCTCGCTCACGTGTGCCTACGTATTAATGCGCGGTGCAAACAGTTGTCCCACAATTGCCATGTTACATTGTTATTACATACATTCATTTACTGGCACAGAATGGAAAGCGACAGTCAAATAATACGATTGATTACTAGCTATTTGTTTGTGTGAAGCATCCGCAATACAGATTGCGCTGACATATTCAATCATCGATTTCACGTGCAATTTACCAAAACTTCTGTAATGGAATATTATTTGAATGTACGCGCACCTGTATATTGCTTGTTTTGTAGCCCATTATAGGGCTCTGCGCACAACAGCTTAACATTTGGACAAGGGTAATTAATTGAAGTTGTGCGCCCAATAACAAGAACGGCTGCACAATGTTCCATTACCTATATATATATTATAAGCACATGCAAATTATGCAATGCTCAGGTACGGCTTATGTAATTTAGTTAACAATGACGTTATAGTGTTCGATAGATAATTATTAATAGAAATTAGTGGCGTGTACTTGATGTACTCCCAAAGAGGTTGTTTGACTGGTAATGATATGTGTCGGAACTACACGGTAGTTACGTCGTAATTACGTGGGATGTACTGCAATATGTAGCTGTTATGTCAAATTGAATATGACATTACATTAAACAGAGGTATCATATACGTACGTACGTACGTACGTATTGTGTTACACACACATATGAGTCATTATTAACTGAATAAGCTAGTATTAAGTCATTACATTTTTTAGCAGTGGTGGCCTAGTTGTAATGGCCGCGACTTACGATAGTTGTCGTTCGAATCCAGACAGGCGCTTTAGTTTGCGTAAATTATTTCATCACTACTGCTCTCAAACCGGTGAAGGAAAACGTCGTGAGGAAACCGGCATGTTCTAGAACCAAAAATTCAAAGAGATGTGACATCTACCTACCCGCACTGGGCTCGCGTGGTTGGTTACGGCCCACTCCCTCACACAGAGAGGAGGCCTGTGTCCCAGCAGTGGGAACGTTATAGGCTGATTATGCTTTATGCTATATTTTTTTAACTTAATTATATTTGAAACTAAAGATCGGCCTTCCTTATTTGTTCCCATGGGTTCCAGATTACCCGTTCGATTCTTGCTGTGAATAAATAAAAAAGTTTTGAGGCACTTTATCCAGCGGATGCTCGTTTTAGCAGTATTTGAATCGATCTTTTAGAACGTAGGTAGAATGGATGGTCTGTTCCAAAGTATCTGATGACAATGTAAACAAACGGATGAGAAAACTTACCTGTGGATGCTAATTTATAGTGCCACCTACAATTTGAGTGCTTGTGTTTGATTATTTAACCATAATTTTTTTTTAAACTTGAGGTGAATTTATAACGTCAATTTTCGTCCATGTTTTTTTTTATTACAATTTTGTAATGTTATTCATACAATAATGGTTAGAAAAAGTGCAGAGATTTAAAGCTGAAACCTTCTAAATACAGATGAATATATGTGTATTACTAATTCCCTTTACTGAGCGTAAGAATTTTAGCAGAATAGGGTTTGTTTACACTTTCATCAAATACTTTCGGAACAACTAGAGGGTTTGTGGCTAAGTAATAACAGCCGCACGGGTCGATCGATCAGGTTAAGCTACGCTTGCCGCGGTTGGTCCGTGGATGGATAACCATCTTCACATACCAAGACACCTCCGTGCCTCGAAAAGTTGGAAAGATGAGCCGTTGATCCCGGCTGTCATTCGTGGATCTTTGACAGTCGTTACGGGTAGTAGCCCGAAAGTCTGACAACCAGTCTTGCCAAGGGTTGTCGTATTACATCAATCCAGTAACTAAGTTGTGGGGGTCAGATAGGCAGTCGCTCCATGTAAAATACTGGTATTCAACTGCATCCGGTTAGTTAGACTAGAAGCCGACCCCAATATAGTTGGGAAGGGCTAGGTATATGGTGACTTTTGGGTACAACTATAGGTACATATGTTTATATACTTTCCTAAATATAACATGCCAGTTCTCTCCTCCTATTACTGCGAAACTTAACACTGTACCCTCGAAGGCTCTGCCGATTACTATCATCTTAAAGTTAAGAACATTTAACATCACTAGCCTCCATTAACGAACGCCGGGTGTACCAACATGACTTCACTTGAGCCCAAAATACGGCACTCAAGGGTACACTGCCAGAGATAATAGCTGACGTCACGATTTTCTTTTATGATTCAAATGTATGAGAAATATTGTGTTATGCTCTGTTTATTTTATGATGATTTGCGTGACATGTCTATGAATAGACTCGTGTACGTTAGACCGAAACTCGAAGTCCCGAATCACTTTATCACGAATGAACGCTATCCCGAATCACTCTATCCCGAATGAACGATGTTCGAACGCTTTTTTTTTTTTTTTTTTTTTTTTTTTTTCAGGATGGGAAATCATCAAATGACTCCTCCCGCTCTGGGTGGAGCAGAAGGGAGTGTCAGACTCTTACTGACTAAAACCCACCCGTGTTCCTTCCTTAGCCCTTTATGTACCAGGGCAGCGGTAACCCTTTCGGACGATCCCGCTACCCCGGCAGGCTTCGGCCCTGTCGGGCCCCGTCATCTATGCTGACATCTCTTTGAGGCGCACGTGGAACACTTACGCGCCGTCCGGCACGGGCCTGGTCCTGATCGGACGGAGAGCTACCCATTGCTCTCCGCCCGCAGGCCCGCGCCTACGGTGGCCGGGAGTCGTCACGCGGCTCCCGACGCCCGGAGCGTCTCCCTCGGCGGCTGAGGCGTGAGGATCTCTCCCTCGCCCATCCCGCCACCTCCTTCGCTAGCATGACTGCTTCGCAGAAGGAGGTGACCGCCTCCCACTCCCTCTCGCCCCGGACCATGGCTTGCACCAGGGCCGGACGCGAGAGGTCGCCGCCGCTGCCGATCGCCTCTACGAGGACACGGCGGTGCTCTGCCCAAGCGGGGCAGACCTCCACCGTATGCTCCACCGTGTCCTCTGGGCGATCCTCGCAGTGGTGACACCCGGGCGTCTCCTCCCGCCTGATGATGTGCAGGAACCTCCCGAAACATCCGTGTCCGGAGAGGACCTGCGTCAGGCGGTAGGTGAGAGCGCCGTGACGCCTCTCTAGCCACTCCTCAAAGAGGGGTCTTATCGCCGCTATCGTGGCGTGCCCTGCGCTGGGTTGCGATAGTCGCGCCTTCCATTCCACCATGAGACCGCGCCGGAGGTCCGTCCGCTCCGCAGCGATTTGCCGCGGGTGCAGAGTTTCCCCCCGACGTAGTGCCTCCGCGCGCCAGTCATACAGGCGCGCGAGGACTATCGCCTCCAGATCCCATGGTGGCAGTCCGGCAAGGAGGCTTGCTGCCTCGCCCGAGATCGTGCGGTACCCCCGGATTAGCCTTACGGCTACCACCTTTTGGGGCGCGTTCAGGTAGTGTGCGGCTCGAAGCCGCAGTGAACGCGCCCATACCGGGGCCCCGTATAGGGCCATGGACCGCACGACCCCCGCGTAAAGCCTCCGGCAGGAGGCGTTTGGCCCCCTCAGGTTGGGCAGGAGCCGCTTTAAGGCGGCCCCGGTCCGTTCCAGTTTGGGGGCCAAACGTCGGAAATGCTCGACGAAGTTCCACCGGCTGTCGAGGACGAGACCCAGGTATCTCATCGTCTTCTCGACGCCGATGTGAACCCCTCCTACCATTAGTTGGGATCCCGAAGGTGGCCCGTACCGGGGCCCATGAAAAGACATGGCCTCGGACTTGTGCAATGCCACCTCGAGACCCAACTGCCGGATCCTTTCCACGACTATCGCAACCCCGCGTGTCATCGCGTCGGCCGCCGCCTGATGCGACCTCCCCTGCGCCAGGACCAGCGTGTCGTCAGCGTAGCAAACTACGCTGACGCCATCAGGGAGGTCGGCCCGCAGCACCCAGTCGTAACCGATGTCCCACAGGAGCGGCCCCAGAACCGATCCCTGTGGGACACCGCACGACATCTCTCGCCGGTTCCAGTTCCCGTCGCGACCGGGGTAGATGACGGCTCTGTCCGTCAAATACGCCCCGACTATTCGACGGAGGTAAGTCGGCACCCGGTGATACCGGAGTGCCTCCCCTATGCAGCTCCAGGGCAGGGTGTTGAACGCGTTGGCGATGTCGAGTGACACCGCCACGACCACCCCACCCCGGGACACCGCGTCCCCCGTCGTGAGGGCTCTCACGCGCATGATGGCGTCCACCGTCGAGCGCCCCTTGCGGAAGCCAAACTGGCACTCCGCAAGATCCGGCCCCGTCCTCACCAGGTGCCCGACGAGGCGGCCCGCAATCACTCTCTCAAAGAGCTTGCCGACCTCGTCGAGCAGCACTATGGGCCGGTATGCGGACGGAGAGTCCGCAGGGCGCCCTGGCTTCTGAATGAGGACCAGCTTCCCCGTCTTCCAACGGAGTGGAAACTGGCCTCTCTCCATGCATGCGCTTAAGAGCGCCTCCAGTCGAGGCCCGAGAGCCCTCGAGGCCAGGACCCAGGCTTTACCCGGCAAGCCGTCGGGTCCCGGGGCGGTATTTTCGAACGCTTTTGGTCGGTTTTTTTGTTTTATACTGTAAAATAGGTAATAATTAATTTCATACGCTTAAAGCGTAAGATATATATGTGTATAATTTCTGGAACTACTTGTCGGATTTGCGACGGCGCGGGAGAACAAGAACTTTCACGCGGACGAAGTCGCGGTCGTAAGATAGATTGGAATTTAAAAAAAATACAAAGCAATCCACAAAAAGCACGAACAAATACTACACACTAAGAAATGATTTAATTTGATCCAATTTAAATATTAACTTTGACGGCACGGTTGGCGCAGTGGTTAAGCGATTGACTGCTGCGCTGCGTGTCGCGGGTTCGAACGGAACAAATATTCGTATGACCTACAAGTAGTTGTCCCGGGTCTGGCTGTTTGTGTATGTGAGTTTAAATGTTTGTAAATGCACCCACGATATAAGAGAAAACCCTAGTTTGGGGCAACGTTTTTTCAAAAAAAAAAAAAAAATTGACAATTTCACAATATTGTATGCGTTATTTTTACTGTCGAGTTGGCCAATCATTAAAACATATGTCGCAATGGACTTTGTTTTGCATGCCGACAACTCACTTTGAGCATACGCTGAGTAGGTGATAGATAAGTCAGTCAGACACACCTTATCTATTTGACAATAGTTTCTAAAGTCAGCATAACATCACGCTTGTATTCCACGAAGGGTTAGGCAGAGGGTACCTATAGTACACCTACAATTCGCTAGTTATTTTTTAGTCTTATGTAATAGGGCCCCCTATTACATAGGACTATTGCCATCAACCGGAGAACAAATCCAGACTCTAGGAGGGCAATTCTCGTAATTTTAAGAACATTCACAGTCTGATCTCAGTCTCAATCTGTCAAAAATACGTCTAATTTCCCTACATTTTGACAGGTTTTTGACATTTGCTTGTCGCCGAGATGAGACTGCGACTAGATTTTGATCATTTTAAATTACGAGAATTGGCCTTCAGGCTGCTACTGAAAAATTCCAGATGGAAAAAAACAATAACATAGTCCGACTCGGGAATCGAACCTTAAAGTCGTCCCAATTAAAAGGTTTTTTACCTAGCCATTACTACCTAGACCTTCGTGGCGGTCAGGTCTGAAATAACCACTTTCTGACGTAAGTGGCAGGGACGTATCTCACCTAAGGGCTAACGCGTTCGGAGTGAGGATAATTAGAGCTTATTAGGACGGCCATCTTGCCTATATTGTACCTGATAAATGACGATTGGTTGCTGATTAAATTAGGATCGGGATCTGATTCTTTTACCACTAATTTCTACAGATTATTTGACGACCATTTTTTTGTTCTGATTCATTGCCACCAGAAATCTTTTGGATAACTCGCAGGGTAATTGCGTAAACGCACTAACAGCAGGAATGGCTTTAATTTTGGCAGTTCAACAACATTCATTTGTCTGCTCAACATACATTGTTGAGCAGACAAATTTTTCGAACATATGGATTACCAATATTCTTCAAAATGATTCAGGTTGATTGACAGTGTGTTACGCAATTAGTGTGCAGGTGTTCCTAAGTTAGCTTACCCATCGGTAGGTACATCCAATAATATAAAAGCAGTTTTGTACAATTTGACATATTCCTAGAAAGTCGAGTCCTACACTTATTGTGATTGTTACAACAATCCCACTATAGAGGAGCTAGCGCAAGGTCGAGCGAGCACCAGTGCGTCACATGTTCCGGGACACATAATGTCGCGTCACCGTCGGGACCGTTTGCCAATAACATTTAAACTCGTGTTTTTACGCCTCCTACACTGCTGGTGCCCTGGTGGATGGCATGCGATGTAACGTTAAGTTGCGTACAATTCAATCAGCTTCTTCCCACTCAAACTTCGCTTTTACTGCCAACTTTCTTTGACTGCTTCCTTAATCGAGTTGCCGTTAACTTTATAAAATGCGCCCGTGTGCCTGGTTTATGTTTTCCACGCTGGTTAAGAGCTTTTCAAGAGTTTTCGTATTCGTTAGCAAACTTCCTTAGTTGATGACGTGATTGAACGTACTTTTTTCTCTCGTTTAATGTAATAATGTGTGCCTGTGCATTACTTGTTTCTAGCGATTCTTCAGTTTCATTGTCCTCATGTCACGATGAATGTTTGGCTTTATCTTTTGTCCGCGCAGGCGATGCATACATTTGCATAAAGTTTTTGTAAACTTAGGAGTACTGGTGGCAATGATGCAACGGCTGCGACTTTCGAGTTGGTAATACATAGGTTCGAACCCAGACAGGCGCTTTACTTTGTGTAAATTATTTCATCACCACTGCTTTCAAAACGGTGAAGGAAAATATCGTGAGGAAACCGGCATGTCCTAGAACGAAAAAATCGAAGAAATGTGACATATAGCAACCCGTACGGCTGGTGGATTACGGTCCACTCCCTTTCATCGAGAGGAGGCCTGTGGCTCAGCAGTGGGAACATTAAAGGCTGATTATGGTAGGCTATGCATACATTCCATAAAGGTTCTGTGAACTTTCAAGTCCAACAACACATTTTTAATCATTGTTTGTATTGGGCTTTCAATGCGCAATTTCTCCCGAAACTTTATTAAACTTTTGCCTATATATTGCTTTAATTTGGTTTCATAATAAACAATTTACGAAACTATGTTGAGCAATAAACCATTACATTTTAAATTAACCCACATAGTTAATTACAAACAATGAAAAATACGAACTAAACTGCGGTACTATTTAAATGTGGCCAAATTAACTGGGTAACGATAATATTAAGTCTATTAGAGTCACGAAGTACATTGCTATAACCGCTCGCTCTCATTACAAGAACGAACGAACTGCAATTTGGTTGCAAATGGATTGAATGCAGCCGCACTACCTATAATGTTCAGCAATTTCTTCATTGCACGTTTCAATAAATAAAATATGGAACATCTGTTTTGCTGAGTTCTTCTAGCTTTGGTTTTTCAAATGTTAGGTGATGAAACGAAAATGTCGTAAAGCAAACTTGTCTATTTGGTTATAACTGACTAGCTTCTGCTAGCGACTTCGTTCGCGTCAAATTTCTGGTTCCTCCGACCCACCCAATCGCATCGCATCACCTGCTCGCGCCATCACTTCGTTTTTTGCTTAGCGTTCTTTCTGACATTTTTCCTTTCTGCTCGGTTCCTAAATGTTAATTATCATAATTGCCTTTAACCTTACTCAATAATAGGCTATCAATTGCAAAAATATTTTTCATGTCCACAGATTACAGGTAGTTCCACAGATTAGCGCGTTTAAACAAACAAACTCTTTAGCTTTATTATTAGTAGATTTGGTTTTTTTTTATATCTATAATGACGTCATATTGTACCTATCCGTGGTTTTCAGACATCCTGAAACATCCTTTTAATGTGCTGAAGACGATCCATGTGTATGTTACTCAGTAGGGATTCTATACATCCCTACACTCAACATATGCCTACCAATTTCCCCAGATAGAGAGTGTTATACATTTCCTCACAAAAAAGGATTCTGGAATTGTACCTTTACCAGAATACCCAAATACATAGTTACCTAAATGTTATGACACTTTTTTAGTCATGAAAATAACATAATAATATTATCGTTTATCGTTTATGATATTTACATTTATATGAAAATATCATATTATATTATAATATATTATAGATAGACTATCTATCTTTATTAGGTACGCCCGTCTAATACATGGCACTTAAACCAACCCGCACCGGGCCCGCGTGGTGGATTATGGCCACTCCCTCTCACAGAGGAAGAGGAGGCCTATGTCCCAGCAGTGGGAACATTATAGGTTGATTATGCTAAACATGACTAGCGAAATGTCGATGTGTTATAGGTACACCTCTGCATAACCCTTCGGGAATTTAGGCGTGATGTTATGATATAGATACACTAGTGTCGGAGCTTATAACCAGCCATAATGTAATACATAGCTTTAAAACTTTGTACGAACAAATAAAAAGATACGAAATCGAAGAGAGTCCATTGCAATGGAAACATTATTTTCAATGATCCTAGATTGATATTTATTTTTGTCGCCCTCATTGTGAGTTATTAGGGGTGGGTACACGTTAAAAGAACTCCGCTGTACCTCCAATCTAAGGATTTTACAGTCTAAAGAGAATTCTAGAACTGTTCTTTGTTCTTTCAGACTGTCTGAAATGAAATAGCTTCTGTTCGTTTTAGGACTGACTTTCCAATAGACAGTTCAGATAAATATTATCTGGCTATTGAAAAATCGGTCGTTAGTCAAATAAATATATATTATTTAGAGAGCAGTGGTGGCCTAGTAGTAACACCTCCGACTGACGAGTTGTAGGTACGTCGTGGGTTCCAACCCCGTCAGGCGCGTTCCTTTGTGTAGGGGAAGCCCGGGCAAGACGAATATGTTAAGCGGTAGTGATAATAAAACCACAATCTAATAATCAATAGAACTCTCTGTACTTTTAATTTGTACTATGTTTAATCATCTTTGGAAAATAATCATTAAAATTAAAAAACTTAAACAATTTTTTATAATAATTATGAGCATTAACAAAAAGTATCAATTATCCGTTTTGCCCGGTAGGGTCGGGCAAAACGGATACGCGCCAAGGACAAAAAGGATATGTAGAATTAGTTTAGATCAGTCTTCGCATTCATCACAGAAGTAGCTGCCAACTCCTACATAAGAAGTGCAGTCTTCATGCGCCCAACTTTTGCACTGATTACACTGAATCCAATCTTCCGCTGGTGGTTCAGTGTATTTGTCAGCGCACACTAAAAAGTAAAAATCTGGTTTCGGATTTTTGTTTTCATTGAAAATGAATATAAAATATAAGTACTTACCTAAATTTAAGTAAACGGAGATCTGTTTATAATTAACATTAGTCGTCAAAAAACCTGTTAAAATATTTCTTACCTAAGAAGAACAAAATGAAATTACTAAACGGACAAAACGGATACCTATCCGCTTTGCCCATATCCATTTTAACACGCTAATATTAGAAACAAGTCAAGACATAAAATGTTTTTAGTAGGTAAACAAAAAGTTACGATCACAAATAATACCTATATAAACGTGCAATTGAATAAACAAAACCTATTTATAGGCAACTGATGACTAATACAAAAAGTTTGTGTACAAACTTTTACAAAAATCGTAACAAAACAATGATAAACCTTTTTTTTTCCTTCCACAACAGATGCACTCGCGTATTGTTTTGGTTGAACTGTCATGGCGTTGCCGGTCGCACGTGTCACGACTTCGGAAATTGTTAATAGCGCCATCTATTATATATTTATGAAAAAATCAGTTATTCTTATTACTTATTTTATCACCTCTGCTCTCAAAACGATGAAGGAAAACCTCGTAAGGAAACCGGCATGTCCTAGAGCCAAAAATTTATAGACATGTGACATCTACCAACCCGCGTTGGACCCCCTCGCCGAGAGGAAGCCTGTGTCCCAGCAGTGGGATCATTATAGACTAATTATGCATGTAAACTGATTTGTTATTTAATCTTTTGTTAATTCAATCAACTTTAATACCAGACGTTAATTTATAGACAGAAATACTGAGTATTTTGGATCTTTTTATTTTGGTATTTTTTTCCTTTTGGTGTTGGACAGAAAAGAATATTGTTCGAAGAAAAAAATGTTAACGAAACAAATGCGAAATAAAGTATTCTGAACTAGCTTCTGTCCGCGGCTTCATGGATGTCGCAAATTATCCCATGGGAACGTTCTAACGGGACAAAAAGTAGTTTATGTCCTTCCCCAGGATGCCATCTATCTCCTTGCCAAATTTTATCGAAATCAGAGGGGTAATTGCGTAACACACTACTAGGCTTTAATTTTGATAGTTCAACAAAATTCATTGCGTTATTTACGTACAGACAAATTTTTCGAACATATAAAGCAATGAATTAGCAATAAAAATAATTATTCACTAATTATCTTTTGGTGTGCACGTGTTTCTTTGACAAATAAACCTATTTTTTTTTCAATCGCCTTCAAAATAATTCAGATTGTGATTGATAGTGTGGTAAGTGCCGTTCAGTGGTTTAGGCGTGAAAAGGTAACATACAGACAGAGTTACTTTATAATATTAGTATGAAGGATTGTTCATTGTTTTCAAGAATATCTCAGTTATTGGAATATTCAATATATAAATTAATTACCAGGAATCAATACTGTTATCATTCCTGTATTAAGGCTTGTATTCAATCCCTCCTCTGTCTTCTGCTAATGAGCCTCCTTACAACCGGTACCTATATAAAAGCCTTTTAAAAAGCTATCGGAAACATAATGGCCTACTTACACGCGCATTACAGAACATCCACAAAACATACATTAAAGTTCCTAATGTAATATATCGAGCACATATGTGTAAAGAATTGATTGTTACCTTTTATGTTATAGTTTTTACGACGCACCTTCGATTCCCTATTTCAGTTTTATACGTTACAACTTTTTATTGGTCAGAAACGTTTAGCGGACCAATATTAAACCGTTTACGCATTCGTAAACTTCCAACCAATCATTTTGTTATTTCCCCTTGGAGCTGCAACCATGAAAACGCCGTCTCAAATTTTACGTCTATGGGGTTAACGGGAAGTAAGCGAATAAAACGGGGAACCTATCTGCGACGCGCGACGTTACTCGCTAGTCGTACGAGACCACGAAACTGCTTTCGCGTTACAATCGTAGCTCAGGCTTCCGAGACAAAAACAAATGGAAGTATTACCGGAGACAATCTACATTTAAATGGATCTTTTTCCTCAATTCGTGCGGAGTTTGGTGATAGGTATCGCCGTCACCGATTTATTTCGCCGAATTTACATTTGGGCGGGTGTTCCCGTTGTCGCCGCTGACATACTACTTTGAGTTGTGTCTCCGTTAGTGTCAGCGACTTGCATCACCGGCGTCGATTTATGGCTTGATCTGTGCTCGCAAAAAGGTGAATGCAACGCCATTTTTGTTGATTGCTGTTGTTGCTGTCAACAATTACTCGTAAATTCGTCTGTAAAGTTCATCTACAAGCCGATGTGTTGGATAGCATCCATTTCCTAATTTAACTAGTCATCATTTGCCTAGCCTTTTCATAACTAGGTTGGGGTCGGCTTCCAGTCTAACCGGATGCAGCGGAATATCAGTATTTTACATGGAGCTACTGTCTATCTGACTTCCACAACCCAGTTACTGGGTAATACGATACTGGTAAGACTGGTTGTCAGACTTTTGGATTTCTAACTACCCGTAACGACTGTCAAAGATCTACAAATGACAGCCGAGACCAACGGTTCCAATATCGAGCTCGATATGTAATGGATGTTGACCCATCCCGGACTGACCTCGGCGAGCGTAGCTTGACCTTCGATCGACCCGTGCGGCTGTTATTATTTAACCACGATCTAAGTTTCCTAATTTAACTAGTTTTAACTCTAAATTAAATACGTCACTAACAGCCACATTTTCTCCGATACCCGCGACCACACAATGAACCGCAAACAATAGACTTAAAGAAACGTTTAAGAAATCAACATTAACGTAATCTAGGAGCTTCGGCCGCGGGTGTTGGGGCACAATCGCACGCCATTATTAATTATTCCGATGTGAATAGAGCCCCGACAAAAGGCATTAACTGTGCAGATAATGGCATGGCGTCGCTTCTCCTAGCGGCTTCCGTTTCCTCGTGAGACGATCACTCATTGCTCGCCACGAGACGGTGCAAATGAGCCGCGTACAGCACTACTTGAGTCACAACACTAGTGCCCGACGCCGCGCCACGATGTGTCAGCGTTAAATTATGACGCATTCGCACACATTCTTCTACTTATTATGCCATTTACTTGAGAGAGGCTTTTCGTGTGTATATTTTGTATCGTATGACGGAGATTTTTCTACTAGGTACGTCTAGAGATGTTGATACGTTACAATGATAGTTATTTCGGTGTGATAACGTTAGTAATTTTACTTACGTAAGTCTAAGTCAGAGCAGGGATTGTTAATTCTGGAGAGGAAGAATGCGAATTAACAATAATAATGCGAAAGAAAGATCAACGACGATTTATTTTGTTACGAAAATAATAGCTGCCTTTCTTCTCACAATCTCAAAAATAACAAAGAAAGAAGCGCACAGTCCACGGCAATGTGCTCAAAGTCTTAGAAATAGTAAATAGAAGGCATGTATAAAGTGGGATTCGTTAGTTATTTGGTCAGTTTATCCTCGCAAACTAGATCAGGGAGACGAATCGCAGCAGATTGCCGTTTATTTTGTCGACATATTACCCTCTTAGTTAACTGGCTAAGGAGGTTAATCCAGCCCGATGTCGAGTTTAGTAATTAGTGTACGCCTTACAACGGATAATCTTTACTAATGTCGCCAGATTTTCACTAAATTAATTTATTTTAAGTCGCTTACTGGTCTGGGACAACCTGTGCGGTACATTGTTCATGTAACGTCATGAATATTTCAAGATAATTGGCATCGTTAGTCGACTCGGACGTCTATTCAAACTGAATATTGTACATCGCCACATTATCATAGAACTGCTATGGTAGTTCTATGATAACAATAAAGCTGCCATGTTGCGTCATAACGCAACATGGCAGCTTTATTGATTTACACGCGGTTAAGATGTCTCCAGTAAAGTGCATTTAAACGCGAAGTCATTCATCGTCTTTAGTGTGCACTGTGCATAACCATTAAGTGCGACGTACTTTATAGCAGCGCGCAACTTGACTGTGATTTGTGAATCGTTTGTCTGCGTCGCACTCTGTCGACACTGCAACTTACATTGTGCCACTGTGTAATTACAATATTCACTAAATAAACTCCTTCTTTGTACATCACGAGATAAAATACAGCTCCAACAGCGAAACGAATAACGTTTATCCTTACAAATGGGATGTTTTCACGTCTAACGAGAGACGGCCCAGCAAATGAAGAGCCGTGACAGTAAACAACTTTACGTGAATTTGTTGAATGAAAAGAAATTCGCACGAATAAGATTATGAGAGATCTAATTTTATTCGCGAAACGTCCGCATGAAATTACGAGTCCAAATAGAATAAAGTCGATTTAACAAATCTTTACACTGGCCAGTATAAATACGAAATACAAAATTGTGTGTCGACGAAATGTTTTCGAATCTCTAGGTACTGTAAATACTGTCCCCCATAATGATTATTTGAACGAACAATTAACATTGGAACCCGTCAGTCCGTTCGTAGTGATAATTCGATTTGCACGCGCGTCGGCGGCGGTAAACACGCGGCCGCTTACATACGCCTCTAGCCGTATCTACCCCTCATTAGCCCTATAGAAATGGAGGAATCGATACAAAAATGTTTTACGTAAGCGCGTTGAATTGACGAATTAGGTTAAAAGATTTTCGCCAGGGAGATTGAATTAAAACTTGCCACCAATGCCACCTGCCCCGTACAGCGCGATCTCATTGCATAATGGGACTTACCTGGACAGTCTTTATGGTTTTAATTAGTCTTTATGGATTTTCTACTGTGTGAGGACTGAGGACTCGGTGCCTGTATATTCTTTATCTAACTGCATTGCTCTTTTTCTGTTTATCATACAACTGTCATTTGTTTAGTTAACCTACGGGGACATGCACCTTTGCTTTTTGAACTTTTTAAAAGAATGTACTCATCTTGGTATTGTTTGAGTATGCGTCTTTCTGTCAGGAGTGTTCATGAGCTGCTCGTTTCTTGCGCTGTGCTCAGACCTGAGGCAGCGGAGCGCGCGCCGCGACTCGCTGCGAAGCATCCCTTTGTTCAGCTTCCCTTACGCTCTCGTGCTCACACGCTTAATGACTTAATTGCTGCTCGAAATAACGACTGAAAAATAGGCTTTTTGACATTTTGACTGGAGAGAAAAATCAGTTTTATTTCTTTGTGTACAATGCTTTTGACGTCTGGTAAAGGCAGACACTTTGGTACAAAGGTTTTGTTATTTTTCAGTTCTTTAATTGAGAATTTCATTCAAAAATGTCTCATTGTTAACTGCAATAATATTCAATCATTTATTTTATCGCAAATAATATCGCATCAATTTATTTTTTTTTTTTAAAACGTTGCCACACACTAGGAATTTCTCCTGTATTATGGGTGCGTTTACAAACATTTAAACTCACATACAAAAACAGCCAGACTCGGAACAACTACTTGTAGGCCATACAAATTTTTGTTCCGTGCGGGAATCGAACCCGCCACACGCAGCGCAGCAGTTAATTGCTTAACCACTGCGCCAACCGTGCCGTCGATTCATTAGGGAGTGAATTGATAAATCATATAATTATGTCCCGAACACGTCCATGAGTTTATTTGTATTAAAATATTCCGTACAAATATGCAGACATATATTCAATTAAAAATAATGAAGAATAATAATCCCAACATAAATTCTACTTCCTACTAATATTATAAACGTGAAAGTTTGTATGGATGGATGGATGTTTTTTACTCTTTCACACCAAAACTTTGTTTTTACAAGGTTTCCTCACGATGTTTTCCGTCACTGTTTTAATAGCAGTAGTGATTAAATAATTTACACAAATTAAAGTGCCTGATTGGGTTCGAACATACGACCTACAACTAGAAAGCCGCAGCCGTAACCACTAGGCCACCACTGCTCTCAAACATGATATAAAAACTGTATTTAAATTGCATTATGAGACTAGAACGTTGTGAGAGGGATTGGACGGTAATCCACCACGCTTATTTTTATGTTATTAGAGATTGGGGTGTTTTCCCTTATTTTATTTGGTTGTTTTTATAAGGTATTTAAGGCCTAAAATACGGGCTTATAAAAATCGTATTTAAGAAGGGATTCACTCTATTGTTTCGCATCCTAATACATAATATTAGCTTGCTTATTTGCAAGAAGAGATTTGTGAATTAAATAGACCACAGAAAAATACAGAGGGGCTTGTAGCCAAGTAAGAACAGCCGCACGGATCGATAGATCAGATTAAGCTACGCTTGCCGCGGTTGGTCCGCGGATTGGTGACCGTCTTGTCTAGGAAAGCACGTTAAGCGGTTGGTCCCGGCTATCGTTCGTGGATCTTTGACAGTCGTTACGGGTCGTCAGCAGCCCGAAAGTCTGACAACCAGTCTTACCAAGGGGTATCGTATTATCCAATAACTGGGTTGGGGAGATCAGATAGGCAGTCGTTCCATGTGTACTCCACTGGTATTCAGCTGCATCCGGTTTGGCTGGAAGCCGGCCTCAACATAGTTGGGAAAGGTTCGGCAGTACATGTATAGTAATTCTAACAAAGAATTCAGTGGCTCCATTCATAATCCATTGTATAGTCTAATCTAGTGCAGGTGGTTGAAGGGTTGAAGTTTTCACGCACTGTTGGGTTATGGCGAGTCTATCTTGACTCGAGCTTTTTATAAAAGATTTGACGATCACGATAAATCACAATAAGAGAAATGGAGGGAAGATATCGAGTTATTAAAATGTGCTAACCGTTATAATAAATGTTTAAAATACACATTTAAATTCATGTGCGTAGGGTTATCTTACCTCCCCTCACACATTATTTTTATGAAGCGCCCTAAGTATCGTTATCAATCATTCTCATTGCGTATCATACTTTTAGCCTATAATGTTCCTACTGCTGGGACTCAGGCCAGCTTCCTCAACCCTCCGACGACTTCTCCCCGGACGGAGGGTATCCATGAGGATTTTTCCCTTAAAAAAGGTCAGATGGAGTGGACCGTCAATCTAGAGTTTCTTATGACTACGCTGGTCGTTTTTTTAACGCCGCCAACGGCCGTCACTGCGCCCGTTATATGGCGGCCACCGCTCTTCTGAGAAACCGTAGCTTAATCCACTACGGTTGGTGGACGTCACACGTCTTCCCACTTGTAGAAAGTTCTACGACGGTTTTCTCACGACGTTTTCCTTAACCGTTTTTAGAGCAGGGTTGTAGATATCATAGCTACATTTCTGCTATGAGCCGAAAGTGTTTACTATACCTACATAGTAACACTTTTATGATATGACACATAGTCCGCCAGATAATAAACTGTCAGAACGTGATGTGTTTTCCTCTTGTTTTCGTTTCTAACTCGCAAAAAGAATTTGTTGGTTCTTGACGACATTTTATTTTCTTTCCCAAAGAAGAATGGTGTAACGTCGCTATTGTTTTCGTATCGAAGGAATGAGTGCAGCTCGGTCCGGTTTGTTTGGAAGTTATTGCGAATATTTTACAATGCAACAACGGCGCTTTATTTCTTGTTGCACGGACAATGCGCTGTTGGCGCAACGCTAACAAATATATATTACAGAGGTTAATAGTTATTTGTAAAGTGTATTTTTCTTACATGTGTTCTTTGGTGAACAAACATACCACGAAGATCATTATAGTTTTCATATCAATTACACTCTTAAGATACAACCAAATCGGCTGTTTCATAGAAAAGTGCAATACCTACGCGGTAAAAGTGTTTGGGACAGCATTTAAAAAAAAAACCGGCGATAATTTTCAACGCAGGCTTTTCAGAATCATTTACTGAACCCATGGTAACAGGTTGCCCGTCGATGTATAAGGAATGTTTTACTATTTTAAGAAACACTGACAGTGTGGCACCTTACAGCGAAAACTGCTTCGAATGAGCCATTTAAACCTTTACTGTTGACCGAAGATTTATGCGCATTAATTCCTTCATAATCAAAATGATGTGTGGTGAGGTCGGAATGGGAAGCTTTTAGTATTTGCTTACAAAATAAGAATAGTGAAGAAAAATACACTTCAGAAATATAGAAGTAAGCAAAAAATAAGTATTTATGTGAAAAGAAAAACTGTCAGAATTGCATTGTGATTCATGTTCGATGCAAACTCAAGGAAAAAGTGTTGACTCTTTTTGCACGTGTTTCGGATGCATTCACATTAATATTACTACTTAAATAATGCGACAAACGAAGAATGCTTTGAAATAAGAAACTGTTTTGTTGGTCCAATGGTCGTAAGCGTTACTGCTGAGCAGGAGGTTCTGGGTTCCATTCCCAGGTCGCGCAAAGTGTTGTTGGGGTTTTCGCCCAGGAATTTCTCAGTAGCAGCTGCGAGTCTGGATTTGTGACTGGTTGATGACAATAGGATCGCCCTTTATGACATACATAACATAATCAGCCCATAATGTTCCCACTGCTGGGACACAGGCCTCCTCTTGGTGAGAGAGAGCGGGCCGTAATCTACCACGCGGGCACAGTCAAGGTTGGTAGATGTCACATGTCTTCGAATTTTAGGTTTTAGGACATGCCGGTTTCCTCACGATGTTTTCCTTCACCGTTCTGAGAATTCACTCACAAATATTAAAAGTATTTTCCCCCCAATGACTGTCAATATATTCCACCCTGTAGGAATATCTCCCATAGCAGATTGGTGGAGTCGACCTACGGCCGAACCAAATTTCCTATCTATCACCAGTTTTGGCATGCTGGAGGTATAAAGATCTATCTATCTCTGGTTTTAACGTCCCAATAATCTATATCAGCAGCGATCTGTATGATTATATTATACTGACAGTTATAATTTGTACTGGATACCTTCAGTAGGGATCTGTCAAAAGGTTATTGGGTTCCGCCGTTAACACGCTTTACCTACCGAGTATATTGACCTCCAAGCACAAATACAAGAACCTAGTATCTGTTTTCAATATGCTGCTCTATCTACACTAATCGATATTAGATGGCCGGCTTGACTTGTACCTACAATATACAAAAGTTAGCAGAATATACAAATAGAATCTCGTCAATTCTATTTGTATATTCAGCTAACACACATAATATCGCGCCTGTAATCCCCGAAGGGTAAGGTTGTGTGGTAAGGTGGTGTATTTATAGTGCCAGTTATACAAACAATACAAATACAAACATAAAAAATTATAACTATATAATATAACACACATAGTGCAACAAACTGACAATGCATCGCGTGCGCAAATGCGCGTGGTTGCAGACCGCGCACGAATCACGTATTAACGCGCGGGTGCGCGTGGCGTCCCGCAAGGACACTGCAGTAACGCTTAGATATTTGCAAATAATGGACGTAACCACGATGGAACTTGATTTCGACAGGTCCATTTTGCGGGGATATCGAAATCTGCGGCCCCGCATGGAGACGCAGATATATAAAGTCGCATGATGGTGCAGATCTACTCCTCCACAGCCGCGCGCGTCAAGGCGTCGCATCACGCACCGAAGCGTGGTGTGTGGTAGTGTGAGATCCCCCTAATAGAGAAAAATAAAAATATTTTCACCACAGAAAATCATCATAATATCATAAGGATCAAATCGCTCTAGGAAACGATTTATTTACACATTTAGAATGGAATCGAACTACTACGAGTACTTCAATAATTTCCCTCGTTTTAAATCTTATCCTGTACATATATCATTGTTATTTCGTACTAAAACGTATGTTAGGTAGTTAATTTCTTTATAGTCTGTAATTAAAGTAAGAAATAAAACGTAGAAACGTGTGTCGCACTTATTAGTCACGAGTCACGAATGATTGCTATTCTCAACTATATTAATAACAACCATTATATTTATTTATGGAGCTTTTTACATTTTTGCATGTTTTGAAAATGTAATTACAAGAAATTTCTTTATTGCAGTGTACCTAAGTGTATTTTATTCTTTCATATAATGCAATGGAACAACAATGAGCTGTGAACCAGCTATATTTTCAGCTCATATACATAATCAGCCTATAATGTTCCCACTGCTGGGACACAGGCTTACTCCCTTTTTGAGAGGGAGTGGACCGTAATCTATCACGGGGGCCTAGTGCGGGTTGATAGATGTCACATGTCTTCAAATTTTTGGTTCTAGGACATGCTGGTTTCCTCACGATGTTTTCCTTCACCGTTTTGAGAGCAGTGGTGATGAAATTTTTAATACAAAGAGAAGCGCCTGCTTGGGTACAAACCCACGACCTACAACTCGTAAGACTCAATGATAATCATTTAAAAGGTTAAATCTGTAACTATCTGCAATATTTTGGCTTACAATTTCCGGTAAACTAAAGAAAAATATGAACAAATTGCAATATTACTTATCCACCCATAGCAAATAGCGTGATAATTTATAACCTACAGACTGACCAGGCTTATAGGGAGGGAATATCAATGCAAAATTTGAACAAAATCAGACAAACAGATGTACAGACCAATAGACAAAAATTATATTTTTGGCATTAAAATCGTTACCAGACCTCGCAAAAATTACTTAAAAAAATATAATTCAATGTACAGTTTTGACTTCGCTATGATTTTATTATATACATAGATTATATGTGTAGAAGATAAAAGGACGACCATCTAATGGGGCTTTCCATTACACGGCCTTCTGTTTATAGGACATTCTATGATGATAAAACATGTTAACCATGCTTACATAACAGTATCAATGTCCTTTTGTCTAGTCATGATACTTTAATAAACGCATATAAATGTAAGCAGATTTATGTAGATTCCTCCTTGTAAAGTGATTTGAATATCCGAGTTACAGCCACTGCGTTTGAATTAAGTTTATTAAACTTGTTGCTTCTACATCTCCGTAAACTAGTAAAGTGTAAACGGCAGCTTGTCCTTAGTTAGTCTCTTTACAACAATGTTAACTGTAATCTTAAAATGCGTAAAGATGCTGTAGATCTCGATCGACAGGTGTGTTGTGAGAACGCTTGGCTATACACGAGGCAAGCTTTGAGTAGGTATGATCCCATTTCATCCAGGATTTATTTCCAATAAGCAGAATTCCGAGGAAATATTCCGCGTTTCGGGGATAGAATTTGGGCCAATGGTATAAAGCGATGTCAACTACACGTAATAGCGAAAGTTTGTAGCCATTTTGTTACAAATAATAAATTTGTTATGATGGTGTGGACAAAATATTATTACGTCGTAAAATAAAGTGTTACGAGGTCTCACACTTAGGCAGCGCCGAGCTTATGAATATTAACTTTCTGTTGTTCAACAGCTTTTGAACATAACTGATCATTCAGCTGTTATGACCTCACATGAACTTGAAACATACCACCGTGTTTGTTGTAGGAAGTGGAAAAAGTGCACGTTTATATTTTTGCCTAGCTCAAATAGCTGGAGGGCAGCTGGCCTGGCGATATGACCTACATGCGAAGGGCGCAGAACCGCGAAAGAGTTATCTGAGAGAGCTTGTTTTTATTTTGAGTAAATTTAGGCGTGTAAACATTTCGAAATGGAGACATAATTTTCCAGAAATGGAAACTGGATTTACATATTTTGTGGATGTTTTTGTTACTCTGCTTCTGCATTTGTAGCCCTGAATTAGTTCATTGTCGTAAATAATTTAGTTTCGCTAATTTTAAGGTTTAGCACTTGAATTGGCTCAAGTCACTTCTAAGTTATAATTAATTATAGCTTTGTCTTCACAATACGGAATCCTCACTTCAGCAAGTTAATTTAACTTCAGCTGAGAGTCACACTCAGACATTTTTCCGGCTGCGAAAAGAAAATTAATAGTTTTAGTCGCTAGGCAAAGTATTATGAAGTTAGAGAACTCTATTAAAGATTACACCCAGGTGGAGTTGTGGAAAGAAACCAACTTGGCTCAACTTGGCCTGGCTTGGCCTAACTTGCCCCAGCTTGCCCGGAGCCGCCCAATCAGGGGCCGGTTAAGTTTTTACGGCATTACGGGAAGACTGCACAGTTGTATTTATGTTAATTGGTCGGTGTATCGAAACGACATCGGCACTCTGTTTTATAGTGTCGTCGCGCCGTTTTTTGCGTCGTAAATCTGAATAGAACTTGATTGGGTAATTAAACGATGTTAACAGTGATTGAAGCTTAGATAGGTAAATTTTAGCTTCAAAACAGATAGAAAAACCAACATCTTTATATACTTATCTCTCTCACAGTATCTTATAAAAGACACGAGTTCTTCAGGTTTCGAAAGTTCACTTTTTATGTTTCATTAAAACACCTTTGAAAATCTCTGCAGTTTATCTACCTTTCCATTTGTGACTTAGTAGTTTTCAATTTGTCGTAAAATTCCTCTATCGCAGTGCCTAAAATTCAGGCTACGTACATTTTACAGGGGCTGTAAACATTCAGCCTCCAGTTCATCGCAACGGTCGGTTCTAACTCCAGAACACCGCTACTAATCTCAGTTTATCACAGTCAGTGGCATAATTAGTTCACCTGAAATTTTACTCCCAAATTATTTAGTTCCAGATTAATAAACATACCAAAGGGAAAACCGGCAGCGGTAGAAAATGTACCTGTAATAAAATAAACGTTATACAGTGAGGTAATAAAATCTCCCGCGGCTTTTAAATTGAACATTGGCCTATAACATTCAATCTAATTTAGATGATTTCCGTTCTCGTTTCTTATTAGTTTAAGTTGCTTGAGACGACGAGATAATTTTGTAGCTAACGTTATTTTTTATAGAGGTGAGGTTAATTTGTTATTTTTTATTAAAATTTCGTTTATTTTCCGCTTAGGAGGTTAGCCCAATTTCGGAGGAAGTAATTTTTAGATGATTTTGTAATATCAAAAGTAAGGCATTTATGTAACTGACTTGTGATTATAATTCAAAACGTTCAGGTGGTTTTTGTTGGTAATTAAATTAATAATAATATAAATAATTAGTGGAGGCAGACAGAAGTGGAGGTGGGCAGGACTATGATGCGCGATAGCATGGGGAAGTGGAGCAGGCGAGTCATACAATGGTACCCTTGGGTCGGCAAAAGCAGACGAGGAAGAAAACCCACAAGGTGGGAAGACGCCAGAAAATTGACAGCAGAACCAAACTGGAGAAGGGTTGCTCAAGACAGGCAACAGTGGAAATCATAGAAGGCCTTTGTCAATAGGCACGTAGAATTATGAGACATTTTATAGTATTTTATTTTTATATTCTGAGTTTAAGTGAAAATATTAGAAATTTGGAATAAAGAGTTTTATTTATTTATTATTTAAATGAATACTCATTCATAAAGCGTATAATCATAACCACCGCGCCGTCCAGTGGAAAAAAATGGCAGTCGTAGATCTCATGCGATATGGGTGTAGGGTAGAATTTATAGCCGTTATAGCCTGTCTCTTACAATAATAATTCAAATGTATGTGTAGTGCATCTAGACTTGTAACAGAAACAAATATCTCGTAAAAATAAAAGAATTAACCCCGTTAAACTTTCATTAAAATATATACCTAGATTTGGCAAATGTAATCCTTCCAAAGAATTTCGGAATTGTGAGGGGATTTATACGGTCGCTTACAATGTAATGAGAGCCTACGGAAAATCGATACCTTTGGCCCGACATTTTATTTTTCCTGTACCTTAGCCCACGTGTTAGAATAGGTGATCTGTTTAAGATAAAACCATTCATTATCCTGAGAACGAAATACGTTTTCGCGTCCGAGGTACGTACTTCAGAGTGAAGGAATGATAAAACTGGGGCTTAACGTGTAGGGGAAGCTGGCGTTGTATGGCGCTGGTTTATGTCCATCTGTATGGGCGTTCTGCGCTGGCAATGAGCAGGCGATTTGTGGCCCCACTAAACTTAACAGCACTCTTACGTTGCCTGCGACTATGAAAACCCAATCAAAGTTTAATGTACCCACTTTAGTTCATGGTCTGAAAACAGATAAATATATACCTACGCTCATTTCTTGTGGTGATTAGGTTTTGTTAATGACAGTCTACAGGGTGGCAGGGACATCGACGCGCAAACTATAACCATGAATTCAGTTCATGATTCCAGAGCCGTAGCGTACAAAATTTTTCGTAGGTTATCAAAAAAAAAAAACTGCTATTCCATAGAAAAGTGTACTGAAAAGTATTTTTTTTCTTCATGCATCTATCATTACATTACAGACCTCTAATAAACAGGTACGCTGGACTAAATATACTATACGAAATGAAAGGGGTTATTCGCACTTCGTCCCATTCGCACTTCGTACCGCGTTCACAGTTGGTCCCATTCGCACTTGGTCCCATTCGCACTGGGTCCTATTCGCACTTAGTCCCATTCGCACTTAGTCCCATGCAAGTATTTTGTAAGGGAAGAGGTAGGTTTGTGGACCAAAGTGGGTTGGATTTATAAAAAACCGGTCAAGTGCGAGTCGGGCTCGCGCACCGAGGGTTCCGAACAAATTTGTAGGTATGTAAATAGTTTATCACGGGTTTTTTTTAATAATGTGTCTTTAAAGTAGTTTTTTGTGCCGATTTAAAGCGCCCCGCTCGAGCGTCCCTGGTACTAAAATTGACACACTGTTGCAAATGGACGTCGTGTTGTTTTGGTACATGATTTAGGGCTAAATCGTGGAATAATACTTTCTTTTTTGTGTATTTTGTGTTTACTACAAGATATTTAAAACATTTTTATCATGAGAGTATGCGCATTTTATAAAACTCACTATCAAAAATATTAGTTCCACGACGCCGCACGGACGCTCTCGTTGTTATCAGCGCCAAAATGGCGGAAATCAAATGTCTTCGTTTTGTCATCGATAGTACGAGTATAATGTCCAGCGTACTTGTATAATATAGGTCGGTGATCTATTATTCTTTCTTTAATGTAACCGCGTTGCTTTATTGCAGAAACCAGTAAGTATTTTGTAATAAGCTCGGTCGGTCGGAAAAGTTTTATTTTGTTGTTAGAGAAACTATTTTTGTAATACGCCTACGTAAGGGAATTCCTTTCAAACCATATCTTATGTGGTTTCTCGCAAACCTTCTCTGCAAATATATCCGGATCGACTCACCCACGCCACGACTGACCTTCCATAGAGTTACTTTACCATAATATCGTATGTGGTTTATCACAGAATCTTCTCTGCAAATATGATCCACATCATTTTGCCACCCACGCTGGTACTGACTTTCCTAAGAGTATTAATACAAAAATACCGCGATTTTACTCTCTAACATCTGTGTAGGTGGCGCCGCACGGTGGGAGGTACGAACAACTAATTGAATCTATCGGAATTTATACTGCGCTTCGATAGTGAGTAATGAAATCTTAGAGGGACACTTATAAAGTGGCGAGGGCTTGTACGGCCGCCATAAAGCGTCTTGATTGATTAATTTAACTTTATAGCACTTCGTGATGAGTTGGAGATGAAAGTGTTTGCAGGTGGTCGACATCTTGAATGACGGAAGATCAGATTGATTGGTTTTCGGTTTTATGATGGGAGCTGGTGTTCTTTTAGCACCCAATCAGTCTTTAGCTGTCGCATTTTAGCACGGCAATATCGGTCATGGACTCACTTCTCAAGCATTTAAAAAAAAAAACTGAAATAAGGTCCGTTAACGACCTGAATCAATGTCTATCGTGAACTTCAACATGTTCGAATTAAAAAACAAACATAGTTTAGTGTTTGGGTTCCTAGAGAGAGATATTAGGGAAAGGGCAATGACCTCTATATGAGTATATTTTATTTATTTAATTATTTCAACTTCTCGCACACAAAAAAGGTACAAAGGTAGACTTAATGCCTTGGGCATTCTCTACCGGTCAGCCAAGGGTGATGATAGTTCTGAAGTTTGTTTATTTACCCTTTTTAATATTCTTACAAGAGAATATTAAATATAGGACACAGAAGAAAGGCTAAAACTAATGAACTATCTTATTACAGGTTGGAAGATGGTCTCACTGATGCAATGAATGAGATGTTTAGATGTTATTAATTTAATCAAGCAGGTTAAAGAGATTGGACTTTTCTGGATGTAATTAAATGTACGTAGGCACCTGCTTACGTACATTTAATTACGTGCGAATCCAGTAGGTACCTACCTACTGGATTCGTACGTACAAAAGAATAAAACACGAGTAGGTTCAAAGTCAGATTAAATTCAAACATAGGAATAGTTTTATCAATTCGATTTCAAAAACAAGATTCTCTCATCCAATTGCAAAGCTGAAGTCCGACGTATACCTGCAACAGATACCGGGAAACGGACGACATCGACAGGAACCATCGGACGATCTAAATTGTATGCAAATAGTACCAAATATACGCCGCGCGCGCACGTAATGTGTACGCCTAGCGAGAACGCGTCGACGTATTTTAAAAACTCTTTTAAATGACTTGCAAAAATGTGTGTGCGTGGTGAAAATTCTTACAGGTGATGCCTTTTTTAAATACAGACGCGCTCCTGTTCAGTAAATAGCTCAGTCCGTGGTGTCAGATTTTATCAAAGCATTTTAAACCTAAACGCTCTACGTAGGGTCTACGACGTAGCCGACGTAGCAGTCCTGACATAGCTGTGCTGCAGCGGTTATGTGTTATGGGTACGCACTCTTTTTTTTTTAAACGCTTTTAAATGATTTGCTTAAATGTGTGTGGTGAAAATTCTTTAGGTAATGCCTTTTTTTTGGAAATATAGACGCGATAAATGACATGAGCTGTCAAAATTTTATGTTTATATTAATTGCAAAACGATAATTATAAGTTGAGTATTGATGAGCTAAAATTGTCTATGATAGTTACGATCAAGTTTTAAACGACGAAAAATGGAGGAGGTTCTCAATCAGCTCTTACGCATAACTATTTATTATATTCGTTTTTTTTTCAAGTTTTATTATTTTAGAAAATGTTGTATTCACCTAGGTAGAATGACTGTAATCGTTTTAGAACTGGCATTCATAAAACAGAGGTACAAAATAGAACGTTGGAACATTGCGCAGAGGTTGTTCCGGTCAACCGGATACGCTCCACATTGCGTTCACAGAGAGCGCTTTATTTTTATTTTTTTGAAAAGTGTATAACTGAAATTGAACAGCATATTCAATCTGTATCTTCTAGTCACCCGTTACGTTAATAAATAGCTCCTATTCTGTAAATTGCTTAGTCCGTGATGTTAGATTTTATCAATACTGTTTTAAGGTGGATTCTCCAAGGTAGCCCGCGAAATTCTAATTTTCTTACGTTTTTTGCAATTTGCTGGTCAGTACTAAGTTGTACGTTGATTAAAATATGATTCGCGGCCGTAACAAATATGTATTTACAGAATTATAATCATTAAAGTCATCAACACAACTCTCTAAGATCAAGTAATCCTACTGAATGATTATTTCATGAAATATTGACATTTTAGGTTTATGCTAACTTAACAAGTTGTATTACTGATCCTAATGAATATAATTCTGTAAATACATATTTGTTACGGCCGCGAATCATATTTTAATCAACGTACAACTTATTACTGAAAAAAAAAAACTTAAGAAAATTTGAATTTCGCGGGCTACCTTGGAGCATCCACCTTAATGAAACCTACCAAACAAGCATTTTAAACTCAAACCCTCTACGCAGGGTCTACGGCGTAGCCGACGTAGCTGTCCTGACGTAGCAGTGCTACAGCGGCAGTGCGTTGGTTTACGTACTTTGTTATATTATTCTGAGTATCAAACACCATAAAATAATTAGTTTGCACTGACCGATACTTTTATTGCAGCCACTAGCTTTTGCCCATGGCTACGCCCGCGTGGAGTTCGGAAAATATCCCACGAGAACTTACTATCGGGACAAAAAGTATTCTGTGTGTGCATCGAGGTTATAAGCTATTTGTGTGCCAAATTTTATTAAAAATCGTTCAGCCGTTGTTGATTGAGTAACAAATATCCAAACATACAAACTTTTACATTTATTAACCGACCTCAAAAAAGGAGGAAGTTATAATATATAAGTAGGATTGTCTTGAAAATATATTAGGTATAATCATTTCCACTACCCAACCATCTCATAAATAAATATTCACTATAGAGCATACAATACGTACAATATTCCTACATGTGCGAAGTTATCTAGTGGCCCATAATAGCGGACATTACGCGTGAGATTGTTCATAACCCATAACATAATATTCACTAGGTCGTTTGTGTGATCGCGAAGATGATCGTTCCAAGTCGGCGCGTTCTCACGCCTCGGCTTTTGTCGGCAAATAATTAATAGCTGCACCCATTGTGGGCAGATGAGCACAGGCCCCTTTGTCCCGGGATTATGTCAAGAGCGCATTTAAACTTAAAGCAGAACAAACAAACCGGTGCACGGCGAGTTATTGCGACACTTTGGCTTTATTTAGCGCGCTTTGCGTCGCGCGTCGTCACCTAAAATATTTTAAATAGTTCGCACTTTAACACGCTTTTTGCTCGTGTGATAGTCCACTAATTTGGTTCTGTTTCACAAGAGTTATGGCTCGCTGTCTCTTGTGCGGTAACAACATGCACGTCTCCTCTGGGTCTAGTTAAATACGCGTATTTACTTTTCAGACTACATGTTATTGAGCCACTTATTTACAACCTCGCTTCCAAGTATAGCTTGCTCTCTAATGGCATGTATATTAGCATAGTCTATGAATACAAACTTCTAATACGTTTCACTCAACGACGATGAAGGCTCTCTCAATTTCCCAGCAGACTAATGAAGAAAAATTTAATTTCGTCGACGTATTTATGTTTCTAGAAGCTCTAGGAGTTATTTGCAGCAGAAAGCAAAAATGAGAAGGATTTTTCAGCCATTTGTTTGAACCCGCAAGCATGACGTGGTATCATTTCAAAGGCTTTATCTCGTGAAATAAAGCGTTTCGGGTGAAGATTGTGAGTTTTTTTTCAAGATAATCTGGCATAGAATTTGGACTTGAACTTGTACATCTAATTTATTTCACTTTGTTGAGTAATTTGATTCACTAAAATATAATTTTCATTTTGTTAATTGTGTAGTTTTAAAGCTTTAAAATAATCGTTGATAAAAGACTAGGCGAGGGTATTTCGGCCTCGTTTTGCACGCTGAACAAGTTTAACGCATGCAATATTCAGGAGGGTAGTGTTGGCAACACTATCGGGCCTGAAGCAGCGGTGAACGCGGTCAGCTGGAGCGAAAGTGTTTCAAAACACATTACAATTTCTACGTAGGTACTATCAATTTTATATCTTTTCTTGAGGTTGGCGTTCTGGATTGATTCATGCCTATCTTTTCGTAACTATCTTTTTTTATATAAAAATTTGAAACTTTTAACTTTTACATTTTCTTTATTTTGTGACTGTCTGCTCCCCAGATGTCTCTTAGATTCAATGTAAACGAGAGCAATAAAACAATTTGTGACATTTGAAAATAGTGGCCATAAACAAAATGTATTTTTGTGTAAAGTAAAGCTGTGTTACATTTTAAAGTAATTGCTACATGTTGACTTTATATGCTTTGACAAAAACGCAATAAAGTTAAGCCAGTAAAATCTTGACAAAGAAAGTTTCGACAACAAGCTAACAGATTTGTTTAACAAAATCATAACAAGCCAGTCACAAACGAGATAAAAGCCAAAGATATCAGTCAGCACAATTTTCTTTCCAATAAGTCGCATCGAGGTGGTGGGGCACACTAACGACCTTCGCACTGACTCGCTCACCCGCTGGCTCGAGTGGCATGTGTAAACGCGGCGGGTCGCGGCGCGGCGCGGCAAATGACGCGGAACTGATGTGAACACCTAACGATTGCTGCGCCCTTTTACCGTGACACCGAAAGGAATTATTTATGCCCCGCTCTGCACTATGCGATGAAATTATTTTCAGCTTGAGTTGAGTCGCGGATTAGATGCTGCGGGCAAATGTGTTTACATTTATTCTGATGTGCCACTTTAGGTAGTCGGAATGGCGGATAATTTGATTCATGATGTCGGTTAGTTTGAGGTTGCGGTTATTATAAATTATAGCGTTTTCTACGAACTGCATTTTTATTGGAAACATTAGTTATGTTCATGTCTACATGTCTTGGTTTTGTGAAACCAATTTACTCACTCCATTTGAAGAGTATGATGAAAGTGCAGTCTATATATACATATATATCAGATAAACCATCATCACCAAAAACGACGACAAGATTGCTTAAATATGTGTAATTAACCCAGTTCAGTTTTATGTGGGTGCGCTGATAAAAATATGAAAGGTAAACTTAATACACTGTGAAAATGCTGAATTAGGTAATAACATGTCGATAAGAAAAAGCGTCGCCGGCATAAATTGGTGCTGAGTCTCCAGTGAGGCGAGAACGCATTAACGGTCCGCCAGTGACATATATTAGGAGCGTTTCTTATCCACGAGTGTGAGCGTCTCGGCGGCGGGGCGTTCGCGGGACGGCGGCGGGGCGGCGGCGGGGCGGGAGCGGCGCGTTGGCGTGCGACCCGCGCAAATGATGCGGAAAAGATGCGGGGAATGACGCCCTCTTGATCGTAGAATAGCACGCCTGTCATATACTGTCATGTACATCGACGCGTTCAAGCCTCCGCTTTATTGCTTTATTTTTTAAGAAATCCTCACTGTATTTTAATTCTTTGTATTTTTCCAGACGCTGAAGGATTTACGCCAGTGATTCGACGCGCTGTGCATGCTACTTCCAATAAAGTACGGTATGCACATTAGTCTTTCTCTTACGTAGCACTTTGGTTTGTTTACATTATGGTAATAGCAGCATTCCAATGCAAATATATGTGCGACATTAGAGAGAAAAAGGACTTGAAGCCGTATTTAACGAGAGCAGTTTATATTGAATCTGTAAACTGAAATCTGCTTACATTTCTGAATTTCCTCATACATTCTGAAGGCTCCGTTTGTGTAACAAGTAACATTGAATATAATTATCTGAAAGGAATGAATACACCGATTCATTCTGAGCCATATTTTCCCCCTCACATAAACGATATCGTATTAAATTAATAAGTCGTTGGGACACCCCGAAAGTGGCAATATCTGTGAGGAAACAGACTTCCCCTGGTCGGTGCACAGTTGCCGACTCTCCCCCGAGCCGTCATTACGCAGTACTAATGTTCTATTATAACACTCATTGTGTCTTGATAGGGGAGAATGTTCCCAGGGATGTTCCATATGATTATTGTTTACATTTCAATTATAGACACATTATTTATGTTAAATGTTTGCTTAAACGCTTTAGTTGGTTTCAGGCTTCATTTAAATTGTGGTAGTTTTCAACAGTTTAGGAATTGTACTAATAATATTTTCTGTGTAAAAGGAATTTCGCTATAATGTTTGGACCTTTACTAAAAGTCTTAAATTTCGTTTTAATGTCTTCTATTTTGCTGAATCTGCTGTTCTATACAAGACAGTTCCTTTGGATGTTAATGCGCTCATTTAAGCTCTGGCCAGTTTCTGACTTTATACGGAATATGCTGCCGTAATCACGTGGGTGCAGATTAAGCAATGACGTGGCAGTGGGCTGGCCATGTTTGTCGAAGGACCGATTGCCGGTGAAGCAGACGACTCCTGGAGTGGAGACCACGTATCGGCAAGGGTAGCGTGGTACGCCCCGCAGCTAGATGGGCCTTAAGAAGGTGGCTGGGACAGACTGGATGCGGAAGGTGGAGGACAGGGTGATGTGGCGCAGCCTGGGAGAGGCCTATGTTCAGCAGTGGGCTGCGATAGGATGAGTTGATCCGTGTTTTTGGTCAAGTCTTGAAGATGGGCTTCAATCTCCCTGGTCTGGTATAACAGCATACTGCGACCATCGACTCGTTTGCGAAGTGTGGTTTAATTTGATTATGACATTATTCCTTGTCATATTTGCTGCAGTCTACTATGATGGTGACATGTAATAACTTCACGATAGTAATTTTACGAATCACGATTTATGCGTATTCACGAGAACCTAATGGTAGTGAGCAGTGGCGGGCCAGTAGTATCGGGCCCGGCTTACGAGTGGTGGGTCGTGAGTTTGAACCCAGGCAGGCACTTTACTTTGTGTATTTAATTTCATCACCACGGCTCTCAAAACGGTGAGGGAAAACATCTTGAGAAAACTGGCATATCCTAGAACTAAAAATTCCAAGACATGACATCCACACGTAGGGGATTACGGCCCACTGCCTCTGACAGAGAGGAGGCCTGTGTAGACATTATAGGCTGATTATGCACGAGAATCTTATGGTAATCTTGTGCTAAGGTATACACATTTATGCATATTTGAAGAACTCTAATACAAAAATATGTATAATGAAAAATAAAATAGCTTAATTAACATCGAAAAATGGAAATAGCTTAATTAACGTCCTATTTTATTTCCAGACAAAAGAAAACGGTAGTGAATATTATTCCAGTGCAATATCCTGCACATTATCATACGACCGCGAGGCAATATGACTAAGCCATTACTACTACAGTCGAGATGAAATATAAAATTGAATTTCATATTTATTTACCCATTAATAATATCAGATCCCCGTGCCATTGTCTCGCCGCGCTCGCTCTCACCGCCGTGTTCCGAACACGCTGACACGTCATTTTTTCTCTCGTGTCACGTAAAAGAATAATGAAGCAAGTTCAGCAAGCAGTATTTAGAGATAATGTTGATAGGTGACGTCGAAGACTCGACGGCGAATCGGGTATAGTTTTTATGGTGGTTTGGATTTTTATTTTCGCTGATTTTAAAGGACGAGGTTTAGTACGGTATTTCATGAAGGATAACAGCTGAAAAAATTCTTTACTCAGCCTTTCTCTTAAAACAAAACCTAGAGAATGCTAGATTTTTCAGCTGACTCCTTAGTTAACAGATGCGAGTGTTTACTTAAATAATGACTACACTAAATTCCAGACTAAACAGCAAGTCCCCAGTCTTATTATACCAACACATAGTAGCCGTAATGGATTCGTTATCATTTGTTAATCACAACAAAGTTATCGCGTTAAGCTTGTCGTAACGACATCGCGTCCCCGACGCAAACAAATCGCTCTCACGCAAATTGAATACAAGATATAAATCTAGCGTTCTCCTAATAACATGCGGTGGATTTCTCCGCGGGCCGTTTTATTTCAGCCCCACAAAAGCCTTCGACCCAGTAAATCCGGCGATATCTCGGGGAATGCGACAGAGTGCCACTGGCGTTCGTTTCGCGGGACGCACTTTAAATTTTCCGACTGCGAAAGGACAGATATCGCACTGAAATTTAAAATGCCGACGCGGGTTCCCTGTGGAAGCAAAAGCGCGCGAATGCCAGACCGCGCCGCCCCGCCCCGTCCCGCTCCCGCCCCGCTCGCCGCGTCGGGTCGCAGTTGCCTCGCACGCGCCGCCGACACCGCGTTCAGCTTTGCATAATGTAGCCACTTAGCGTATTCTCCTCTCCGCTGCGGCAATAAAGCTATATGTGGAATTCATTATCAACAGATTTCCTAAATTAAACTGTACAAAACTTTTTGCATCGACCCTTGTCTTTCCTATGTTCACCTTACATGACGTCACCGTTTAAATTTCACCTAAAAGTGCTCGTTAAAAGCTTCATTTATTATTAAACCTGCAAGAAATATGCTGAAAGCGTTTAGTCGTCATCGCTGCTCTTTTTTACAATAAGGCATTTTAATTAAATTTTCTTAGCGTCGGTGTGTGCTCACCTAGGCACTATTATTAATTACATCAGTTCACACCTTGCTCCTCGGCGCGCTCATAATATATCACTATCTGACTCATATAGAACTGTTCTACAATGTTACTTCTCTTGCAGGTTACACCACGTCACTCGTCTGGGATCATGTTGTGACTTTGTCGATTATATTCAACTGGGAGGTGGAGGAGATTTCGGCTGGAATAACGATTTTAATTGAGCTAAAAGCTTTTAGTTAGAAAAAACTTCGAAGTAAACCCATTTATAGAACAGATAAGAATTCCTAAAATATAGATATCTCTCCTGAAAGCTCCTTATTATTCGGTCTGAAACAAATTACTGAATTCTGTAATCGTAATAGATTTTCATTGGACTTTTGAAGGAAAATTGATTTTATTATCTTGTAAGTACCAATATATACGAAATTGCAGATGCTATTATATTATTACTTTGTCGTGAACTTAAAAAATAAAAACTGATTCATAAAATAAAAAACGTTTCTTGACTATCAATGAAGGTGACCGGTACATTGAATACATTTTAAGCCGTCAACGTTGCCGTATGCTCAGAATTGAAATGGAAAAATATTATGTTGTAGTTGAAGAAATAATTACTGCAATTAGCTTATCGTCGGTCGACATGCCCGTTGGCAGTGTGAGTCAGTAATGTGCACTATATTTACTGAAGCCCAGCGAGCTCACGAGATGTACCGTGACCCATTATTATACTCCACCACTCATGTTTCTGTGTCCGCTCCTGTTATTCCGTTCCAAGGAGTCCGCTTGCTCCCCAGACGTAGAAATATGTGTTTTGCTTCCACGACGGAGGGCGAGGTGCGGGCAGCGGGCAGCAGGCCGGCTCAGATGAGTTATGAGCGGTCGCTGCACCCACTCGGCACCGCACTCACATCTTGCGACAACCCTATATATCCGTTTTTCGTGTATATCTGTTTAATTATCCACCGCTTCAAGTTTTACAGTCAAAGGTTTTGAAGGTCAAGGGACTTTTCATACTTTATCGCGTTAAGTAGCGACATTATTCCTCTCCTCTCGTCATTTAATCTTCCATTAATTTTCGTTCAATATGTCGCACCCAAACGTCCCGGCCGATGTGTTGTGCTGAAAGCAAATAAGGTAGTACATTGAGTTCGGTTCTAGCCTGTCTGTGCTCTATGCGAGGACGTGGAACTAAGCGTTACTTATTGTTCTGTCCGTGCTAAAGGAATTGCGAACGGATGTTCACTTCCATGTTGGATTTAAAGCAGTCACTGACGAATTGCTACATTATCGCTAACAGCGTTCGATTTAATTCCCTCCTGGCGAACTAAGATACTGCGATAAAGACTGAAAAATACATTTTTCTTTTTAATTATATCGACGGGAATGAATATTCGCGAACGGATTTCTAAAACATTGTGCGAGAGAGTGCGGTCGGGAACGCAAACAGCGAGTGAGACGGACTCTGACCACCAGTATAATTCTTTGTGAGCGTTAATTAACTTTTTATTTTCCCGTTCATCGCTGCGTTATACTGTCGGACACACTGAATACCAACGCGAGAAAAAATACAAAACAATTATACCGCAGCAACAATCCTTAACGACCAGACATTCGAGCAGGGGAATTACAAATGGCGCAAAATTATGGGGAGCTTCAAATAATCATTAAACATAAACGCGTAATGGTTTCCCATTCAAATGATAGCTCGTAGCAGTTAACTGCCTCTGTAATGTCTCAACACAATCTCTCGCAGAGAAAATTGTAACGTTTTAGCGGCGTATTAATGAGTTATTGCCTATTAAATATAACAAGAACACATTTCTTTATAGGGTGGACGTAAAGTTGAGCGCGGCTTAGTCTGTTCCCTCATGAGTGCGCGTGGGCCGGTTATATTGTTGACTGAAACGAGCGCTTTTATTAATTACACTTATCTTAATAGCAGATTGAGTGGAGTTTTTAGCGGCATTACGAGCAGGTGGATGAGGAATCGCTCTGTTATTGTGATTGATTGTGTTACTAGGTATGTACCGTTTTTGATGATATCTGAAACGTGAGCCCTCTTATGTGGTGTGGTGTTGGTGGCTCTGAGATTGCAGGATTCAGAGATTTTAAAAAGATAAGCATTCTTGTTAGACGGCTACGCTTAGAACGTTTTTAGCCACTTCTAAGGTCTATAAGGCTCTACTTTAAGAATGTTCACCTAGAGTAGGTAATAATAAGAAAATGCATTCTTTACCTATAATTGTTGGTTACATTTCGTTCCTTATTCTCGGTTGCTTCCCGTCATTTCTGTACCTAGTGTATACGAAAGTTTTTTTGAAGTGAAAACTTCTTTAGCGGCGTTGTGCACTTTTTTGTGATGGGTAAAAAATGTTAAACTCGCGTCAGGACACGCGACCTGATCGTAAATTCCTAAAACGGAGCTCGCGTCAGGACACGCGACTTGATCGAAAATTCGTAAGACGGAGCTCGCGTCAGGACACGTGACCTAATCGAAAATTCGTAAAACGGAGGGAGAGTTTTTTGTGATGGGTAAAAAATGTTAAGCTCGCGTCAGGACACTTGACCTGATCGAAAATTCGTAAGACGGACCTCGCGTCAGGACACGTGACCTGATCGAAAATTCGTGAGACGGAGGGAAAGTAGACTACATTCCAAAATATCAAAAATGCACAACGTTAATATTCAAGTTTTCACTTCTGCCGGCACTCCCGGAGTGCAACCCGTTTTTTTTTTACTATCCTACGCAGTCCCACTCCTGGGCAAAGGCCTCCCTCCACTCCTTCCATTTTTCGCGAGCCCTCGCGTCCTCCTTCTAGTTTTGACGGGACGAACGTTGGTAAATCTAAATTAATAAATAAATAAAAGGCTGTAAATATTTTAAGTTCCCTTTGTGTCCAAAATAAGCAACTCCATTTGCTTTCTCTTTACGTCCCTAAAATAGCTCATTATTATTAATAATACATATAATGTTTGTAAATAAAACAAGCTTTCCTCGTTTCTAGGAAGCCAGCGTATTCACGTTAAAAAGAACGTCGTTTGCTGGTACTGTACGAGTATGTACAAAATGAAGAAAGGAACTTATTCCGAGTTTTTGCTAAGTCGATAGCTGAGTGCGAAGAAACGTCAAGCCATTAGAACATTTCAGTGACACATCTCATTTTTTACAAAGAGAGAAAAAGTATTTTTCTTTGAAAGAAAATGCAGTTTTTTAAGTGGCGGTGGAAAACTAGAGATGGCTCATTTAAGTCGAGGCTGTAGTGTACTTTTGAAGACATATTTTAGAAAAAAAAGTGCATATTTTAAAGGCTCATTTACTTATTTTCTTACTAGCTCCCCCATAAGTTTCGATCCCGTGGGAATATTGGGATAAAAAGTATCCTATGTGTTAATCCTGGTTATAAACTATCTGTGTGCCAAATTTCATCCTAATCCGTTCAGTAGTTTTGGCGTGAAATAGTAACAGACATCCATCCATCTATCCATACAAACTTTCGCGTTTATAATATTAGTGGGATTTTTATTTGTTTTAGGTCAGTGGGTCATGTCTTGTGTAGGTGTGGCGAGTCGTGGCAAATTTTTTTTTTTTTCATGTGCTATGTTAAGGTTTTTATGGGTCTATGCCACCCGAAATAAAGTTATTATATTTACACAGAACAATTTAATATCCTTCCGAATGCAATAAGTTGAAGGAATAATTAAAGTTGTGGTATCTTTAAAACATTGTTCTGGAGGTGCATTTTTAATATTTGTTGTTTTAAATTGCGTCGTGTAAAGGGACATATCATTTTGCAAAAGTTAGGTATAGTAACTATTTTGAGAACAATCTATTTTTTGCGGTCAAATTAATTAATTTGCCAGAATGTAGGTTTACAATGCATGGTCTTAAAACTGTAATGGCCCCATTACATTCTACCATTACATGTGGTACTTAATAGCAGCAACAAATATCACTTTTGTCTTAACTTTCAAATTAAATGGCCTGCATTGCCTCCTTCTGGCCTTTTCCATTCCTTCATTGCACTTACCAGTATTAGGTACCCAATAAAATTTCTATTTAGTGATATTTAGTGTCGATTCTGGGAAATTTCCAAAACTTTCTAAAAATTGAGGTTCTCGAATCCCATGAATTTTCGCCTAGGCTCTATACGATGCTTAATTGTTAGAAATGGGTTACACTATCACGTCCTGGCAGGAATACGTCACATTACAAGTCACCCTATATGATATACAGTGTAGTCCTCTAGTAAAAAGGTAACGAGTGCTATCTATAGCCTGTATCATAAATAGCTATTCGCGAGTAATTGAAAATTCTCGTGACAGTAGCTATTGCTTACGGACGAAATTAAATTATGTTTTTATCGGAACATTGATAATGGACAGTAATAATAGGAGTCGTATCATTTCGATAGGAAATGAAAATAGATAAATTATTCGTTTGTGAATTTGCAGATACATAATGTAGGTCATACATTTTTATTACCATCTATGTTTACTGTTCTGTAAATAATTATCCAGGGTGGCAGGGACATCGACGCGCAACCTGTTACCATGGATTCAGTACATGATGCTTCTTCCTCTGCGTTAAAATTGTTAGTAGGTTATTTTAAAAAAAAAATCTGTTCCATAAATTTTGACCGCGTAGGTATTGCAGTTTTCTATGAAACAGCTGATTTTTTTAGGATAACCGACTTAAATGTTCACTTTATAATTTCACTCAATTGTTGAATAGATATTATTAGGGGTTAAAGTATGAAATTGCCGATTTGTACTGAAAAATTGAAATTCGTTTTTTTTTAAATTTAACATATTTATTTAATCAAAATAATTACCATTATTATCTATACATTGCTGCCATCTAATAGGAAGGTCATTTATGCCTTTGCGATAGAACTCTCGTGATCTAGATTCGACAAACTGTGTAAAAGCATTTTGTACTGCCTCCTGAGAAGAAAACTTTTTATCACGTAGAAAATTGTCCAAATCACGAAAAAATTGGTAGTCCGTTGGAGCAAGGTCTGGCGAATACGGAGGGTGACGAATGGTTTCTAATTGCAGTTCCTGTAGAGTTAAAACGGTTTCTCGTGCTGTATGAGGTCTCGCGTTATCATGGAGCAATAATGGTGAAGATCGATTCATGAGTCGGGGCTGTTTCACTGCTAGTTTTGCTATCATTGTTCGGAGTTCGGCACAGTAGACATCTGCCGTTATTGCTTAACCAGATCGGAGAAAGCTATAGTGAATAACACCATGCTGAGACCACCAAACAGTTACCATTACCTTTTTATTGGTAAGCTTTGCTTTAGGACACTGTTGCGGCGTTTGACCTGGAGTCAGCCATTGCATTTTTCGCTTACGGTTATCGTAAAGAATCCACTTTTCATCACATGTCACAATTCGATCCAATATTCCTTCATTTCTGTATCGTTTCAACAAGGCTACACAAGTTTCAATACGCGTTTCTTTCTGCAGATCAGTAAAATCATGAGGCACCCATTTCTCATATTTTTTTATTTGATTGATTTGACGCAAATGAGTCAATATTGTTTGTAAGGTAACGTTAAACCACGCCGCTAATTCCTGGGTAGTTTGGCTCAGATCGGCTTCCACCATCTCTTTCAATTCATTGTTATTCACCTGTGGTCTTCCACGTGGTTCGTTCTTCAAATCAAAGTTTCCATCACCAAAGCGTTTAAACCAAAATCGCACGGTGCGTTTATTAGCAGTCCCCTCTCCAAACGCAACATTGATATTGCGAGCTGTTTCTGCCGCGTTAGTTCCGCGTCGGAACTCGTATTCAAAAATAACTCGAATTTTCGAAGTATCCATCTTTCATGTCTAAGCTGAATAAAAAAACAACTGAAAGTCGATAATCGAATGTTGCACATTTTTTAAAAGAAGAACTTCATAGGTACCATGTGAAAAAATTTCACTCAAAAATCTCAAACCATGAAGGTTCTATGTCAATTCGAAGTACCTATTACAATAAAACGGCAATTTCATACTTTAACCCCTATTATTAAAATATCACTTTCCAGTTTTGAAAGTTAAAGCCGTAAGTGATTACTGAGATGACGAATAATGTAGAGAAAGAAGTATGGAAGAAAAATACATGTTGAGCTGATCCAAAATGAATTGGGGATAAAGGCAGGAGAGTGATGATGATAATGAAACATGATGCAGAACATCGGCATGGTCTTTAAATCAATCCTAACTAATATTATAAATGCGAAAGTAAGTTGTTTGTTTGTTACGCTTTCACGCTAAAATTGCTGAAAGGATTTAAAAGAAATTTGGCACAGAGATAGACTATGACCTGGGTAAGGATATAAGCTACTTTTCATCCTGGATCACAGACGAAGTTGCGGGCAACAGCTAGTCAGAAATAAAAAGATACGCGTCGCCACACATTAAAATATACAGGGTGGCAGGCACATCGACGCACAAACTGTAACCATAGATTCAGCACATGAGTTTAGACTCCATAGCGCCGAAATTTTTCGACGGTTATAAAAAAAAATATTTAATTAATAATGATATTAGGTCATACATTTTTATTACCATCTATGTTTACTGTTCTGTAAATAATTATCCAGGGTGGCAGGGACATCGACGCGCAACCTGTTACCATGGATTCAGTACATGATGCTTCTTCCTCTGCGTTAAAATTGTTAGTAGGTTATTTAAAAAAAAAATCTGTTCCATACATTTTGACCGCGTAGGTATTGCACTTTTCTATGAAACAGAAGATTTTTTTTTGATAACCGATGAAAAATTTCGACGCTACGGGGTCTAGTATCATGTGCTGAATCTATGGTTACAGTTTGCGCGTCGATGTCCCTGCCACCCTGTATATAATATATACACGTCGACTTGAGAACCTCCTCCTTTTTTTCGTCGGTTAATTTGTTTCCAGGTGATTGTTGTGATAAATAAAAGGTTAGGTTCCAAAAATTTCGTTTACAACGTAGCTAAGCTAGGTATTTTTTTTACGAAATTAATAAACATATACGATATATATATCGATTCCATTACCTGTAATGTTAAGTGGGAAGTAGATTCGTTCGCTACGAGCACGCGAATCGAACATTTGCAGTTAGGTACATGTCTTGTATGAAATTACTTACGATACTAGCTTTACTTTTTCCAATCTATTTATATTGGAAAGTGATTTTTTAATATTAAGGTTTCGTGTTAAAACTTCGAGTCTACTTAGATGTAATTTCGTCAAGTGAACAACCTTCTTAGAAATATGCCGTTCAATCGGTCTTTGCACTGCAGTGGGGCAACACAGGTTTATAATAATAACAGGCCAGAAGGTCAGGTCTCGTAATTACAAAATTTCAAAATCTAGTCAAAATTTCACCTCAGCGACAATCAATGTTAAAAATAAAAAAATATAAATAAATAAGAAATTAATATAAGGGATGTCAAAAATGTAGTGCTATTTTAGACAGATTGAGACTGAGATCAGACTGTGAACGTTCTTAAAATTACGAGAATTGCCCCTCTGGTATAACACTAGTTGGCAATGTAAGCAAACACACATTTATAATAGATATAGCAGTCCCAAATACTAATATAATTAAAAAAACTATCACAGAAAAAGTCGGGAAATATTACAAGAGGAAATTACCAGAATTTGGAATAATTATAGTCACTATAGTATCCCGAAACATATAATCAATAGCTATAGTACACTAAATCTATCCAAAATACACATACATAACACTACAAAAAGCTGCCAAATTAAAAACTACAAGCGTTGTAAAAAAAAAAATACAACTAGGTAGTCTTGCATAATAAATTAATAATTTTACTGCAGTAAAGAACTATTCACCTTCACGGAATAATAACTAGAATCTTATCTTGGTTCACACTCGTGAGCTCCTGAAAATTCCAACTCTTAACCTGAGAAAATTAAATTTAAAAACCAAAATAATAATAATCGAAAGAAGGCAGAACTTCTCGATACGGCTCACATTGTGAGGAGGTCTCTGGAGCCCTAACCACCGGTAGCTTGGCATCTTGATCTTGACACAAGCGGACTACTATTTTTTTTTTTATTTAATGTTTTTTATATTCATTTTTTCAATTTTAAGAACTATTTAAAAATGTATAAGATAAGGAATTAAATAAATTATCCAAATTATTATTGAAAGAATAGCAAGCTTTTAAAGAAATTGTTTGTAAGAAAAGAAATATAATGCAAGTACCTTTAGGAGCTCCTGCCTTTTTCTATATTTTTTCATATTATATAATTGTATATAGTATATATTAGCGTTAATTTGTTCTTGTACAATATTATCATAAATATAAATAAATATTTAATACCTTTATAAACTAGTAATAACTTCTGAAGATTTTACATCACACGGTGTTCACGAATTCGCGTACTCGTACAAACGAACAAATAATCATCTAAAATATTACAAGTACACAGCCTAACAAAATATACTCTACATTATGGTACCTACACTATGATTTCAAGAAAATGTGAAGCAAGTTATAAAGATTAGATATACAATATTTTTCGGTTAACGAACTGTATTACCCATACATATGTTCACACTAAAAATAGAGGGTAGTCGGAGAAAATACTCGGACATTTATCACCGGCCTTGGGTAAGACCTTTGCTTCGCCCGTCCAAATGTAAGTACATGAAATAAAATGATACGGTCGACTGCGGGTGGGTACTGATATAAGAAAAGTTTAAATATTATTTTTTTCAGTTTTAAAGTCGTTGCGGTGGTGGAAGTTTTTGGATTTTCTTCGACAGATGTTGGTTATGCTTCGCTAACGATGTTCCTACTTAGGTAGCTTTTGCAATAAGGACCGTAATTATGTTTCTTTTGTTAGTATTTGCAGGAAAATCTTTGATCCCAGATAGCTTGATATTCTCTTCTTCATCATTCCCTCAATGCTCAATGCTGACCACTGTCAGACAGCTTCAACTTCAAGTTTCAATTAAGCTACGGTTTCCTAGTGGTGAGTGTGGTGACGGCCCACATAGCGTCCGTAATTTACCGGTGAATGACGTCACTAAAACGTTGTGGATCGCGACCACATACGACGCGTCTCCAAGTTATGCGGTCTTCTGCAGTGTAGACTGCTTGGTAGATGCTGCCTCCAACAGTCAGTCGTCTTGATCGCGTCTGACCATCTATGATAGCTATATAAAAAGATAGAAAGCACAACCCATACCGCCCCTCCCTACCCTACATATTTATGTATTTGTCTACGTTTTTTATTTATAATTCAATAAAAAATGCCTAAGGCATTAAGTCCACCTTTTAGTGTGCGAAAAGATTAAATAAATAAAATAATTGTAAGATATTTGGCAAGTCGGCATCAATCATGAAGTTTTCAAGGGTGTTGATTACAGCAACACTACTGGGGGCCTAAAAAGGTCACATTAAGCAATACCTCTAAAAGCTTTTCATCTCATATTTAATATAATATAATTCCCAGCAGATCATTAGCAATTCCTCTAATTTTCGTAAAATTTCATTTCATATTTGGTGTAAACATTGGTGCATGAAAAAAATAAAAACCGTAATTTTATCGGTAAATTTTTCAATACACTTTTTATTAATTATAATGGTTTTTTATTTTTAATTTCTACAGTTTAAATGTTATTTATTAAGTTAATATAACAACAACACATAACCTCACGCCTGCAATCCTCGAAGGGTTAGGCAGAGGTATGTTCATTAAGAATTCCTTGATAGTAGTCCGGAGTTAGGCTAGATGGAGCGATGGATGGACAATCTTCGCAGGATGGCTGGCAGCAGTTGCCGAAAATCGAGTTGAATGGGAGAGGCCTATGTCCAGCAGTGGACTGCTATAGGCTGATGATGATGATGAGTCCGGAGTCTGGATTTGTGCACGATTGATAGAAATATGATGAAAAATGAAACCAAAGCGAATAGCGAGCATAGCGAATTATGAGTGTACTATACAGGGTGCCAAACATCAGCTGTTTCATAGAAAAGTGCAATAAGTGCCTACGCGGTCAAAATGTGTGGGACAGTATTTTTTTTTAATAACCGTCGATTAATTTCAATACAGGTGTTTTTATACATACTGAATCCATGTTAATGGGTTGCGCGTCGATATCCTTGCCATCCTATAGATAGTAAATATAAATATTGCTTATAAGTAGTCAACAAAATAAATAAAAAATAATAAATATAATAATATTCAACCAATTAACAAAGTGACATCTGCTATGATATAATACAATAATAGCCTTAAATGCCACTAATTGATATCCGTAGTTATAGCGACCCAACAAAGATTTGGCCAGTCTCCATCTTATGTAATGGTAAAACAATTAAAAGTTTCCCCGCGCCGAGCTTATGACCAACTTTTAAAGACTTTAAAACATGCTGTGCTTACAATCAACTTTTCCTTTGTGGATAATTAGCAAGATAACGTTATGTAAAGGGTTCTACTGACCTTGTTATTATTAATGAATAATATCATATTTAATATTGAAGTTTTTTTTTTTTATGGAATCCTATTTAAATTCGAACGATAAGGCTTTTTAAGCTCAAGGCGGAGCTGTTTATGCTCGGCCCAGTGGAAACGCCGCGACTTACGAGTTGCAGGTTCGAACCCTGATAGACGCTTTACTTTGTGTAAATTGCTTAGTCACCACTGCTCTCAAAATGGTGAAAGAAAACATCCCGAGGAAACCGGCATGTCCTAAAGCCAAAAATTTGAAGACATATGACATCTTCCAACCCGCAATAGGCCCGCGTGGTAGATAACAGCCCACTCCCTCTCATTGAGAGGACGACACGGTTGGCGCAGTGGCTGAGCGATCGACTGCTGCGCTGCGTGTCGCGGCTTCGATTCCCGCACGGAACAAATATTTGTATTGCCTACAGGTAGTTGTTCCGGGTCTGGCTGTTTGTGTATGTGAGTTTAAATGTTTGTAAACACACCCACGATACAGGACTAATTCCTAGTGTGGAGCAAAGTTCAAAAAAAAAAAAAAAAAAAGAGGAGGCCTGTGTCACAGCAGGGGGAACATCATAGGCTGATTATGCTATGCGCAAGTAAGTGATGCTGGCATACAAAGAGTGTTTAAAGTAAGAGAAGCACAGTTCTCAAAAAAATCTGCCGCAAATGCAACCCTACAGTGTCCAGTCCCAATCCAATCCCTACAGTGCGGAACATCATGTGCTGATAATGAAATTGAGAGCGAAACATTTTTTTCAATAGTCAATTTTAATATTTTGTTTTATAAACTCGGTACGTATTTAGTGCCCAGTATTAAAATTCTGATTGCGAAAACGCACAGGAAATCACCAACAATATCCAGCCCCGAATAAAAAACAAAATATATAGGAAAACTTCACTCGGGCACTTTTAATTTAAAAGTTTAACACTGGAATCAAATATAAAGTGGACAAGTTAAATTACTAAGGTATTCCTGTGAAGTCGAATAGTTGGGGGAAATGGGGAGCGGCCAGTGCTGGGCTTTGTGACCGGAGTGAGCGATGTCGAGTGTTTTAGCCACACTCCGGGTTGGAGGGCCCTCGCCCTCACGGCCAGCGCTCAACGACACTTCACTCCTGTTACTCGATTAACCCAAGTTATTAGTACTATCAGCTTTTGTTCCATAGTATAGATTATCTCGTATCAATTAGCGGGCATTACGTGGGATTATTACGTGCCGAATTGTATGGGAAGCAGTTGTGTGGCGCGATAATTAATTTAATACCAGCACGGTTAGAGCGTGTTAGTTATTAGCTTTAGATTAGGTTGGTTGCAGAATGTTGATCGATCGTGTTTGCTATTGATAATGTTTATGTAACAGGTTTAGTTTATTTAATAATACACGACACGTTTATGTTAACCGAAAGGGTAGTCAAACAGTACACGAGCCTCTAAAATTCCCTGAACAATCTAAAACTATGCTCTACCTCCTATCCTGCCGTCTGTGTCCAGAAATATGCAGTCAAAGTAACCTCTGTGCTGCTACTGACGCCGTGGAAGTGGCGAAGCTTTGGGCCAACAAAGGCCAATAGTCATGCCAGCGGCATAAAGAAGAAGACTTTACAATGTGTAAGGAACACAACGTTATAAAAAAGTATCAAAACCCCATAAAATTCACCACCAATAACTAACCGGAACAATAAGACGAAAATTTCAAACATCTCGGTACTAACCGCTCAACTTACCCCCTCGAAACTTGGCCTTTTGGCAAATTATTCACCCGATGACCTGCGGAGAGTGACCCGTCCTCTCAGATGATTAGTCTAAAACTAATTGATTCTTCGGCCACGGAGACCGGTATCGGGCATAGAACAAGAATGTATAGAAGCGACACCCGACGACAATTTCGGGGCGTAGTTCTGTTTATCACTCTTATCTTAGGATTGTTGTTGTCAAGTATGGTGCACGTGATGTGTTTCGCATAAAAGTTACCACAGTACCCAGTCGTAATGGTTATATATATATATATATAATAAATGGTTGAAAACATAATTATATTCGGAGAGTAAATGAACTCACTCGATATCAATCGTCAAATAAGTAATGCATGATGTGCTTACCTGGAAGAAATTGCTACACTAGTCTATAAGTCTATTGAATGTATCTCATATCTTTGTAGTGTATTCAAATTGATGGTGAGCCAAATAATAATAATAATAATAATAATAAAAAAAAGTAACGACACGTTCGAGTTTAGGATAGAGACAGGTATGCGTGAAAGAGATGACACTATACATAGCCGATTTTTTTTCTATAGGTACATATTTAATGACTGTGTTATGTATACATTCACAATTCCTAATTTTATTATGTTTGACAGTCAACCGCTGAAAGTACCTACAGCAAGGTACTTACAGCCGAGCTGTTTTCGCTTAGGTGAGCGCGGGTCAAAGACAATGAGGCACGTTGTATGGAAAGACAGTACACGGGATTCGCTTCTAATTTGCTATCGCGACTTATTTGCCAAAAATGTAAACAAATATGAGTTTATGGAAACAAAGTTCAGTTTAAGCTACAACTCGTCAGTCAAGTTACTCTGAAATCAATTTAATTACCATTAAAATAAAGTTGATATTTATTTAACTTGAAATAACGTCAATTTGAAACAAAGGAGATAGTTTTTTTGGGGCAAACTGTACATGGATTGGTTATTCTATGGCATCGGTCTCGCTAATATCTCGAAAGTGCTTCTTCACGGACGGCTCCACTCGCGGTTTTGTCTTGTTTAAAGTGTGGCCGGTAACGTGATTTGGGTCCCTTTGAATTTATCGTGATCGACATCGTTTAGCAAACTCGAGGCGGACAGTTGCGAGTTCTCTTTTGTTTTCTTTTTAAGAGCTGTGCTAGGTCACTAGCACATTTCTTAAAAAGAAAACAAAGTCAGTCTCTTTCGAATAGTCAACATGACAATGTCTACCGATTTTGATATTATACTCGATCCCGTGGGAATATGGGGATTAAAAGTATTCTATGTGTAAATCCTGGTTATAAACTATCTCTGCGCCAAATTTCAGCCAAATCCGTTCTGTAGTTTTTGCGTGAAAGAGTAACAAACATCCAACCATACATCCTCACAAACTTTCGCGTTTATAATATTAAGATAGAAAGTAGGATAAAATAATGTATATACATGGTTATTTTTCAAAGACCAGCCAAATTTAAGGATGTGGTACAGACCATCAAACTGAACAACTTTCTCCATGGGACAAATAGCGTAATCGCGAAAATTTTATCAACTGTCCCATAGAAAACTTCAATACCTACTCGACCTAAATGTATGGGACGGCTGAATTTTTATTCGCGATTACGATGTTGGTCCCACGGAGAAAGTTGTTCAGTTTGATGGTCTGTACCACATCCTTAAATTTGGCTGGTCTTTGAAAAATAACCCTGTATAGACGCATGTCTTAAACTGAAAAAAAAAAAAAATTTGGTTGCTATTATATGGTTATCTAGAACTATTAGTAAGTTGACTTACTGTAAATGTTTACACAGTGCAAGTCAGCTGCAAAATAAGTCCACTTGTGTAATAAAATCCTGACTGCATACATTAAAGTCATATCGGTACCTTTTTTGTAAGTTTTGAACCTGCAGCCTAGAGGTAAAGACGCCAGCACATCAAGCTACTACCATCTGTCAAATTACATTAGATTTTCAACTTTATGGCTAAACACTAGGTTCAAAGTTGATTGGGAAAATTTGACAGCTTCGGGTAGCTTGATGTGCTGGCTTTTAATAAATTCTGCTTGAATTGTAACTTTGCATATTAATATTATTTTTAATAACTACATTTTATAACAATCATTTTCTTAGTACACCCACCAGTCCAAACTCATTGTATTAATATTTTAATTTTCTCTGCATTGTCCTTAAAATACCGATAGCTATGAAATTAAAAGCTTATTATAACAAGATTATTAAAATGAATATTTCATTTAATATTTCTGTACTATCTGGGACAGTGCAACTTTAATCAAGTAATATTAATTTTCTGTATTAGTATCTTTAATTAAATATAATTTTATTATATTAAAAGATGAATAATTAAGAGTGACAGCGAACCAGTGAGAAAGTGTAACAGAGTCCTAACCAAAGCGATCCGTCGCACACTCATTTCTTCGGAAAATCGAAAGATAACCTCTGTCGGCGCGACGAGTCGATGACGCATTCGGGTTCAACTAATAAAATCATCACGATGGTCGCGTGTTGATCGCTTTGGTTAGAACTCAAGGACACTGCCAATACATTGCTGACCTCATATACAAAGTTTGATTTTTTAATTTAAATAGCCTCCTTCATAATGAGCAATATGGCTTTACAAAAGGTCGTTCAACTACAGATGCGGGTGTTGCTCTTCTGAGACACATATTTTACGCATGGGAGAAATCGCAAAATGCTATTGGAGATTTCTGTGATCTCTCCAAAGCCTTTGATTGCGTGCACCATGACACGCTTTTGCGTAAGTTACGTCATTACGGTGTCCAAAACGAAGCTCTCAACGTAATAATTTCTTATTTATACATATAATAGGGTCCAATGTGTTGATGTTAAAGGTGTGAAATCTTCCGGGCTACCAGTTCAGTCAGGTGTTCCGCAAAGCTCAATACTGGCTCCATTCTTGTTCTTAGTATATATCAATGATTTACCATTCCATTTGAAGGGCATCTGTGACGTTGTACTGTTTGCAGATGATACTCGTACCTATCTTATTTTTAAAGTAGACAGGAATGGACAAGATTTTGACGACGTAAACAGTGCACTCTCAATAGTTACAGATTGGTTTACGTCAAATAACCTAGTTCTCAATGCCAAGAAAACGAAATGTGTAAAGTTCGCCTTACCGAATGTTAAAAATTTGGACCCAACATAGTCTTAGATAAAGAGGTGCTTGAAACTGTAGGCTTGGCAATTTTTCTAGGACTAACAGTATATGCCAAACTTCAGTGAGGACCTCATATATCAAGTCTAGCAGGAACGCTCAGTTCGGCTGCCTACGCCGTCAGGAAAGTAAGACAATACACTGACGTTGATACGGCTCGTTTAGTCTATTTTAGTTATTTTCACAGCGTTATGTCCTACGGTATTCTGCTGTAGGGCAAAGCCAGTGATATACAAAATATATTTGTCCTTCAAAAACGAGCTGCTCAAGCAATTTATCAGCAAGGTGCCAGAGTTTCTCTAAGAGATATTTTTAAAGATATTGGTATTCTCACGGGTGCATCACAATTCATCTTCGCCAACATCTTATATATTATGCAAAATTAAGACTTGTACACTAAAACAGTGTTATTCACAGTGTTAACAATAGAAATAAGGACTAACTACGTGCCCCCTTTCACCGACTTCATAAGGTTCATAACTCATTTGTTGGGCTTGCTATAACCTTTTATAACAAGATACCCTCTTCTTTGCTAGACTTGCCTTTCAATGCGTTTAAAGCTTAAGTAAAATCCAACCTTTGTTCAAAGGCATACTATTCCATCAACGACTACTTACACGAATAGTTGGTCGCCCTAATTAACTCAAGACAATGTTCATGTTTTTTCTCCAGAATTAGCTTACTGACAGGTTATTGTTATTAGTATTAACGTATTTATTTATTTTACTTCGATGGTCCTAGTTTATAATTTGTGACTTCAAGTGACAGCTATGTGAACAGAACCCAGCAATGCATAAATATGTAAGCTGTCCTTTATGCCTGGAGGCTTTTATTTAGGTAGTAAGTTTTTATTTACATTTTAATTAATTATTTTTTGTTTGAGTATGTATAGTTTTTATTATATTTGTTGGTATATTGGCGTGGCTAGCTGACATATGGCTAATAATTTAATTTTAGGTTCTGTGTCTTGTAATGTTAATTACTTAACACCTAGTATTGTATACAATCAAGTATCATGTATTTTCTAACTGAACAGACAGCTGTGCTGCTGGGGAGTTTGTTGCGCCACTTCTTCCCAACGATAGCACTAGGAAGTGGTGAAGGGCGAGCGTCTTAGGGGACTGTCTTTTGTAATTTTGACGTTCGAAAAGTGCTGATTCTCAGCCTAATTTGAATAAATGACTTTTGATGTTTGATTTTGATTTTTGAGTAAGAGCAATGCTGTAAGAATGGCGGTTAAAATGTTGTAGATTGTAATGTCCCGTTTAAATCCTGACACAAGAAGCTCTAATGTAAAGGGTAACGTTTCTTTCAGGTACTTCCACACCTCCTTGGCTGTATTATTATGTGTCATTTATGTCCTACTGATAGACATTGTCCTACATAACATGACAATATTGTAGCAGCAATCAAATACCCATTACTGGTTAGCCTTAATGTGTTAGACATCATTAGAATAATGCGAAATATGAATTTTGATTTCTAAATTCTCAAATAGCTTAATGCTACTAGCTATTTCCTATTATAATAGACTTTTGTGACATCTGGGCATCAGAGGGGCAATTCTCGTATTTTTAAGAACGTTTGCAGTCTAATCTCAGTCTCAATCTGTCAAAAATACAATGTCAAGTTTTGACATTGATTGCCGCTGAGATGAGATTGAGACTAGATTTTGAACGTTTTTAATTACGAGAATTGGCCTCCTAGTGGATACGTCCCACATAATTTTTGAAAGAACCCAAACACCCATAGACAACCAACATTTTTCTTGGACATCGATACACTAAAACCGACAAAGTTTGAAATAAGAACGATGTTAGAAACGGTAACAAATGTCAGTATGGCGTGCCAACGTAGCGATCTATCAGTGCTTATCGCTTGGATCTATCATACGCCACCGTAGGACGATCTTCACCCGATTATGGAGCCCTAAATATGCCCTGGATAATTGAATCAATCCGATCAGAGAATAAGGGTGAGGAAGAATTATGTTTGATTTGGTGTTATCAGTGATTGTAGAAATAGGTAAGCAAGTGTTCGAACTTATTAGGTAATTTAAGTTAGTTACTAAATACGATCTACCTGATTTTACATACTTAGATCCTGTATACCTACGTAACTTAAATGACTGTAGGCCCATCAGTGGACGTTTACGTCCATGAAGGTCTATTGGAGGATGCTATCAAAAATCAGAAGGCTAATTTCCCTAATTAAAAACGTTCAAAATCTAGTCGCCATCTCATCTCAACGACAATCAATGTCAAAAACTAGCCAAACGTTTAGGGAAATTACAGACATTTTTGACAGATTGAGACTGAGATCAGACTGTAAACGTTCTTAAAATTACGAGAAATGCCCTCAGGTTTTCCTCAAGATTAGAAATCAACCGCCCACAAGTCATGTCATCTCCGACTGATCTCAATCAAGTTCAGAATATCCATATAAAGTTTAGTAACTTAATGCTAAATATTAAATAATGTTTTATAATTTAACAAGCAATCAGAATCCGCTCCGCTAATTAGACATGGCCAATCACATTTCATTAACTGTTACGGAACTTTAATCAAGGGCTCTAAATAAATGATGCGGCCGAGTGGCGTTACATTCGGGCGCTAAGAATTAGCCATTGATTTCCTTAGGAAGTATAAAGCGGGCAGGTCGGCGGTGAGCAACATTTCCCGGTCTGTCCCGTCCCTGCCCGGACGCTCTCAGCGTTTAAAGGTCCCTAACGAGCGATAAAATTCCCCCGAATTCCTTTTTAACTGCAAGAGAACTTTACCTGCGGGTAGGTAAATACGAACCCACATTTGGTCGCTGAATTGTGATTCACAATCTGTAAATAACAAGAAGAAAATTCAGTTTATTCAAAGGCTGCTCAGTGTTACGTGTAATTGGAAGGAGGGGACGTTCTTGTATTAGAATCAGCCATAATTGAATAAACATACAGCGGCACTTTGGAACAGAATGCTCATTTTTTGCAAGTAAGCGCTTCGCTGTCTTTGTTTGAATGAGAAATGCGAGGAATTAATTACTTAAGACTTGTGATCGTTTTGTATCTGTGTTGTCGGTATTTAATTATTATCTAAAATGTATTACATTTCAAATCTTTTATCGTTTTTGGGGAACACATTAAAATAATATTAACATTTTCACTTTCAACAAAGTAAGTAGACACAATAGTTAAACAATCAGCCTGAATCATATGTGATTCATGGCACGGACATGATGATGGATAGGACATGTATATAAAAAAAGAAGCACAAGAATCATGGGGCATCAAAAAATTCATCTGCATCGCTGTCAACAGAAAAGGTGCACAAAAGGCTGGCAGCATTGCCACGTTGTATGGCAATGCTGATTCTTTGGCCAAAAAATAGGCCAGCCCCCTGGTCACGTGAAGATTAGTATCTTCATTTGAAACTGTTTGAATTCAATCAACTGTCGATGCACTCTAAATTATGTGGGATTAAGTGCGATGCGCTAACAGAGCTTGTGAACGAAAGTCGTGCGACAAGTGTAGCGTCACGGTTGAACAAATTGATGTTCCTAATGGCAGCCATTATATACATTGTGTGCGCTCGATCGAACATAAAGGTCGACGAGACCCCCCCCCCCCCAGCGCTCCGCACGGGATCGGCTTCTAAAGAAAAAAGTATGAAAGCCGATATTCATAAATTTGTGAAAAGCTATGCGATTTGAAAAACCCATTTCGCAAACCCCGTGTTGCTTATTTATTCGATTTGGTCCGATTCAATTTTGTAAATAAAACTCTTTTAACATTTCTAACTATTCCCTGTCGTAGTAAAGAGGAGATAATCTCTGTTCACATGTGCGTTGATTAAAATTCCCTGTATTCGTTTTTTCAACCCATTTCCTTCGTTCAGGTATGATAATTTGCGCTCAACGTATTCAATGTTAAGCCGACTTTTGTGTTACAAATGAGACGAAGCAGGGAGCGACGTCGTCTACTCATCTAATAACCTTCAGAATGTGTATCATATAGTAAGCCTCGTAGCTTACTGTGTGACGTCACTGCTGGCGGTGACGGTTAACGTCGATGATACTTAATACAACTAATTTAAGTTTAGTGAAGTTTTGTGACAACAGTGAACAGTGGCGCGCTCAGTAAAACGAAAGCCTTGTTTAGCTTGGAGCCAGCAGATAAAAGTTATCTTGAAAAGTCGGCAGCCACAACAAACTTAGCAACTGTCTTCAGGTAGGATAAGGGAAACTCGATTAAGGAAGAGGAAAAGTAATTCGGGGCAGAAAGAAGAGTTCACAGCGCACAAGTTTAATTAAGCATCGGCGATAGATGAACGGGACACATATTGACACAACTACTTTCAACATTCTTCTAATTAGTACATCTACCGTGATTTTGGTGTTGATGTTCAAGAGGTGGGAAGATGCAATACATTTTTGCCGTTCCCCTTGTCAGTTATAGCGAGGCTATTTATTATATAAACTTGTGTTTATTGGTATTCGTAGTAGATAGTTACTCATATCTAAGGATTGTATTTTTTTTTGTTAGCCAATTTGTGTCCCACTCCTGGGCAAAGGCCTCTCCTTATGTAATCTCTGGCCATGTTGGCCCTGTAAATGTCACATTATCAAGCACTGTATTGTGTTTATAAAATGATATTTATATAATACTAGCTGCACTCCGCGGTGTCACACGCATAAGTTTCGATCCCGTGGGAATATCGGGATAAAAAGTATCCTATGTGTTAATCCTGATTATAAACTATCTGTGTGCCAAATTTCATCCAAATCCGTTGAGTTGAGTTTCTTCCAAATTATTAGAACTTGAATTGTTTTTAGAAAAAATAATGTTTGATATTATTTGTATAACTGAACACTGGTTAAAAGATTATGAAATGCTGATTAATTATGAGAACTATAGTGTGGAGCTTCATGAATTTTAATTAAAAATTCTATAAAATATAAGAATCGTAAAGACATAGTGGAACTATCGGTGGAACATAGCATCGAACTGTCCTGTGTTGAGCTAGATAAGCATTTTATAGTGTGCGTGTATACAGACCTCCAAACTATCAAAACAACTTTATTTTTGAGTCACTAATGGAAGATGTCTTGGCAAAACTTGCAACTTGTAATAAATCAGTAATTATTTGTGGTGACTTTAATATTAATATTTTGGAAATTAATTCAAATAGCAATAGATTATTAAGCCTCTTTAAATCATTAAATCTGTCAAATGTGTTTTTGGAACCAACACGAATAACTACGGCTACTGCTACATGTATTGATAATGTTTTCTGTTGCTGCGAATATCTAGAGAAGGACATTGTAAATTATCTCCCTTCTGATCACAGCGGTCAAACCGTTTATTTTAAGTCACATTCAATTCATATTTTACAAAAAGTGCAGATTCAAACTAGACCAATAACATCGGGTAATTTGAATAAGTTTAATATAACTTTAAATAGCAAGTTCAGTGCTCAGGGCCTTTTTTTTTTTTTTTTTTTTCAGGATGGGAAATCGTCGGAACTGCTCGACGAAGTTCCACCGGCTGTCGAGGACGAGACCCAGGTATCTTATCGTTGTCTCGACGCCGATGTAAACCCCTCCTACCATCAGTTGGGATCCCAAAGGTGGTCCGTACCGGGGCCCATGAAAGGACAGTGCTCAGGGCCTAAGGATGACTAATGGTAATATTTTGTATGAAGAATTATTTTCATTTGTACAAACAGAGTTCAATAATTATTTTAAGAACAACTCTAGAACTATTTGCCCTAGGTTTTTATTCAGTGACTGGGCAACTATAGGAATCAGAAAAAGTAGGGAAATATTATTTGAACTGTATGGCCTTAAGCCGTATATTAACACGGATACTTTTAATAAGTATGTTGCTACTTTTTCTAAAACTTTTAAAAATATCTGCAAAGCAGCATAAGCTTCATTCATTAGTAATAAGGTTAAATCAGCAGACAGTAAAATAAAGACAGTTTGGAAGATTATTAAAAATGAAACGAACAGGAACAAAACACGTAATACTGATTACACACTGAACACTTCCCGCGGTCTTATTAGCGATAACATCGATGTTGCTCAGGAATTTACAACTTTCTTTACCAATATCCCAATTAAAACTACAGAAACATTAAATTCCTCGCCCGTACTAGCTATAGAATTATTGAGAGCGAATGTCTCAGCCTGTACTGTGGAATTTAAATATATTAACCCTATAGTCATTATAAAGGCATTTGAGCAACTTAAGATCAAAATTACCGAAGATCTGTGGGTGTGGCATGTCTATTTAAGTTTTTTTTTTTTTTTGAAAACTTTGCCTCACATTAGGAATTTCTCCTGTATCGTGGGTGCGTTTACAAACATTTAAACTCACATACACAAACAGCCAGATCCGGAACAACTACTTGTAGGCCATACAAATATTTGTTCCGTGCGGGAATCGAACCCGCAACACGCAGCGCAGCAGTCAATCGCTTAACCACTGCGCCAACCGTGCCGTCAAACGTCAACAGTTTGTCAATCCATTATTGAGACAATTGCACCTTACTTAGCTTTAATATTTAATTTGTGTGTAGATCAAGGGGTATTCCCGGATTTAATGAAGTTCAGTAAAGTTATTCCACTTTTCAAATCTGGGGACAGCAAAGACACAAATAATTATAGACCCGTGTCGGTTTTGCCGGTTTTCAGCAAGGTGTTTGAAAAAGTAATGTTAAATCTCAATGCTCAATCATTTTAATCGTAATAACATCCTACACGACCAACAGTATGGTTTCACCAAATGACGTTGTACAACTGACACTGGTGTCACCTTATTAAAACACATACTTAACGCATGGGAAGAGGCACAAGATGCAATAGGCATCTTTTGCGAACTATCCTAGGCATTTGACTGCGTGAATTACGAAACACTGCTCTTGAAACTTGAGCATTACGGACTGGTTCTGGGCTCTTAGCTTAATAAAATCATATTTAAATGATATATTTCAGCAAGTTCAAATAAACGGTGTGAATTCATTGGGCTTAAAAGTCAAAATGGGTGTACCACAGGGCTCAATATTGGGGCCGTTCCTATTTTTAGTATATATAAATGATTTACCTCATTTACTAAAAACCCGACCACAGATGGTATTATTTGCTGATGACATACCACTGATTTTTAAAGTAGGCAGACGTGCAGAGGAGATTGACGACGTGAATAATGCTATGCTTATGGTCCATAATTGGTCTACTGTAAATAATTTAGTATCTATTAAATGAGAAAAAAACTAAATGCATTAGATTCGCTTTACCGAATGTTAGAAGTAGTGAATGTCACGTTGTATTGAATAGGGAGATACTTGAATTCGTCGAAAATACAGTTTTTTTTGGGGATCACGCTTGACTCAAAGCTGCAGTGGGGTCCTTACCGAACATCACTTGCAGGGCGGCTAAGTTTAGCCGCTTACGCTGTTTGGAAAATCCGTCAATTAACAGACGTGAATACCGCGAGACTGGTCTATTTTAGTTACTTCTATAGCATCATGTCTTACGGTAGTTTGCTGTGGGGACGGGCTGCAGATATTGATTCTATCTTTGTTCTGCAAAAGAGGGCTGTCAGAGCTATCTACAATCTTAGCAGACGCGAATCTCTCAGGGAACTGTTTATAAAAATTTACATCATGACGGTTCCTTGTCAATATATATACGAAAACATTATGAACGTTCGAAAAAATCTACATCTTTTTAGTAAGATAAGTGACAGGCATAATTTTAACACTAGGAATAGGAACAAACTAGATCAACCGCGCTTCAGATTGTCTAAAGTAAAAACTTCTTTTATGGGGTACTGTGTAAAATGTTATAATAAAATACCACTCGATATTCTTCAACTAAATGAGAAGAAATTTAAAACACACATTAAACGCACACTATGTAGACAAGCATAATATAAGTTGGATGAGTATATCGTAGATAAAAATGCTTGGCTTAATGCTGGTCCTGCTCCAGCAGGCACTTGGTCTCACTAGTTGATCACAATTTAAATATTTGGAAGAGATGCTTCCCCCCCTTTTTTTTTAGTGTTGCTGACATTACGACTTAATATTTATTTTATTCAATCAATATTTCATTCTTAATACTTCAATATTATACATCTTCCTGATTGGTAGTGTTTTTTTTTCTCTCATCTCTTAAATAAATTGCAAACTATAGTTTTGTATAATTTAGAAGCATTTATAAATTTTGTACATGTAAGAACCATGCGTCCGTTTTTTATGATATTTTGATGTTGACTTGAAAGAGCATGGCAGTTGAGAATATGTCATGCTCACTTAAATGTCTCACTGGTGGTGGCGCGTGTGTGATCATTCGGTTCCCTACAAAATGGTTGAACTGGGTGGTGTTGATCCACGCGTTATGTTCGCGAACGGGCGCCGTCGGTTGAGACTGCTCATCTCTTAACTGCTAACGGCTTATTTTTAATTTTATATTCTTTCTTTTTTTCTTTGTTCTCACATATAGAAGCAATAAGAATAATGTACCCAAGATTTTGTAATAATATCTTGATTTAAAAGAGTGTCCTTGGAGTTTCTTGCCCGTTATTCTCCATAGAGATCTACGTTCTGGAATGGGTAACTAGCTTCAACTTTCTGACTGACTGACTATTTAATTTTGACAATTCAAAAGTGCCTGTAAATGGTTCAATTGAAATAAATGATTTGAGTTTGAGTAGTTTTTGCGTGAAAGAGTAACAAACATCCATCCGTCCCTCCATCCATCCATACAAACTTTCGCGTTTATAATCTTAGTAGGATTACTAGCTTTTGCTAGCGAATTTGTCGTGACGTGAAATTTCTTGTTTCCCCCACCCACCCTGTCACATCGCATCGCCTACCCGCGCTGTCATTTCATTTTCACTAACTTTTTTTTATTTTTGCTCAGCACCTAAGGGTGAAATAACCTATAGCCTTCCTCAAAAATGACACTAACAAATGCAAAAATATTTTTTGAAATCCAACTGGTAGTTCCAGAGATTAGCGCGTTCAAACAAACAAACTCTTCAGGTTTATTATTAGTATAGATCAGTGGCGTGCATTGGCTTTCAGAATAGGTAGGCAGGAATTTGATTTCATCGTATTAACTTGAACGAGTAAAGACCAATGACAATGTGCGAATAGTACGGGAGCCGAGTAGGCCGTCTGGCGACTGCCGCGTGTGTTCGTATGAAGATTTTGTTTTTTGTTAGGTATGATAAATTTAGTGAGTTTCTTTATTGTGGGGCACACACAATAAAATGTTTTGACAGGCTTATGGTGATTTATCGAGGTAGGCACTGCTTATATGCCTTTATGCAATGCACGCCACTGGTATAGATAGATAAGAAAGCCTTACGGAGCCACTTAGTCATGCTGACCAACCTCCTTAAATAACGATTAAAAAAAAACATCTACTGCACTATTAATTGAAATTCACTGACGTAGTTCCGAGTTAAATCCAAATAAACCCATCTAATCCAAGATCCGCGTTATAACATTTCCATTCTATACATTCAACAGTTTTTAGTACAAAAACTTCGGCCGAGTATCGCGGAAGGTCCTCGTCGAAATAGTCTGTAATATCGAGCGAAGTTTAACGCAGAACAATCTGCTAGTAAGCTAATAATCATAGCAATCCTACGAATAAAAAGGCAGTTTGGAACAAGAAAACCGAGTGCATCCCCAAGAACCTTTTTTGTTTCTGACGGAGGTTTGGGAAGTTATTTAAAGTGAATAAGAAACGGGCTTGAGACCTCTCGGGCGGCGTCGCAATAGTTGAACATCATTGTATTTGCAGGCTTCAGACTTCAGGCTTGTTGACTAGCCCTCCACAATTTGGTTTGTCTGAAGAATGTTCTTAGATCTTTTGTAGAAGTGGTCGTTAGCATTTTGATCTTTGTGCTCAGACGTATGTTTCGGTTGTATACTAAACTTATACGGTCGGGTCTGCTTCCACCATTACGCGTGTAATTCTCAGCGAAACGAAAAATATTCGACATTCTATGTCACGAAAATATAATGCCCTGGTTTTGTATGCGTTGAATAGATGACCCATATTCCTCAGTAAATGCTGTGGATATAAAATAGATTTTAACTCCTACTTTATTCGCGTGCACATAAATATGCGTCTTACTTTATTTGCATATTATACGGTCGAATATTTGTGAATAAAATGATGAAATAATAAAATTTAACCACGTGGAAATTCCGCATCAGAAGTACGTGATAAAAACAAATAATAATAAAAACGGTATTACGGGGGTCGTCTGTCCCCATTGTGTTATATTTTGTGATGTCAATAGGAAGGGTTATCAATTCGTTTCTTATGTATTTTTTATGTTTGTTTGGTCATATTGCGCGCTGCATATTATTTGAGGCATCCTATTTTTAATATATTTTTTATGTTACATTAACAACAAAACGATGTGATGGTGCCTTGTTTGCTTTACGATAAGTACGGACCGCATTTTTGTATTAAAAAAATTTTTGTTGTTCATAACTATTATTAGTAAAATAGGTGAGGTAACAAATTGCAATTTACTGGGGAAGGGATAAATGGATTTATTTAGTTGAGTAACTGCCTAATATTGTCGTTTCACTCTATATCTATCACTTAACTCGCAACTAAATTACCCACAGCACCCATAAACGTAGCCATAACCACCCCATATCGCTTCGTCCCGCCATTGTCTCCCCCATAGTAGTTGTACCAGTAATATCGTAGGTACCCTTAAGGCAAGTGGACAGCTTTAGGTAGTCTGTGGTACAGTTCGGCCATATTTGTGAGTTCGGCTGACTTGCCCCAACTTGCCCCATTCGGGACAGGAAGCTTGTTAGCGCGACTTCTGCGGTTTTCAACCAGATAACATTGTGTTAAAGATTTAAACTATCTGCTGCAGCGCGAATCTGCTTTTGTGAATTTTGCTTACATAAGTAAAATATCTATGTTTTTTTATTACAATGAAACAAAGAAGGAAAAAGTTACTAGTAGGCACTTGTTTAATTAGTGGGCTCAACTATTGTTGTAGGACTTAAATTGTCTAAGTTTCGAAAACATTTTCAGAGACTAGATTAATCATTTAAACTTAGACTTAAATTTTCGTCCGAATTTCCGAACAAAAATTAGACCGTGATATTTATAAATACTTTTACTTTCTTTCTTTATATTTATTTAAACAGAGTATAATGTTCCCACTGCTGGGACACAGGCCTCCCCTCTTCGAGAGGGGGTGGCCTGTAATAGAAAGAAAAATGCGTTTAATGGCAGTATAGCAAAATGAATACGTACCAATGAATGAATGAAATGCACCGATCCCAGCGTGGTTAAACCAGACTGGATTGATCGAATGAACCCCAAGATTCGCACTAGCTCCTGTAGCCTCATGTTCATGGTGGTACAGCGACCATTGCATATCAAGGAGTAGACCGGGGGGCGCGGTCATTGTAGGGAAGACGTGCCCGTCGGAAAGGGTAGGATTTAAGAGCCTAGCCTAATGGAGAGATGGGTGATATTTGTCTATGGATGGGCATCTTTTAAAGACGTCGCGGCTAGGTGCTTAAGGTCGAGCTTCACCTGTGAATCTTTTAGCAGGGTTTCAACTGCTTTCTCGGCCCTTTTCTTTTCTTCCTTGCTCTGCTGTGTTAAATGTTGCTGTTTTTAATGTCTTCGTCGTAGGTCTTGCTACTGTCAGCGTTTTACTGCCAGTGTTTTTTGTAAATCTCACTATCAGGTTTCTTGATCTTATTTCTGTGTTCCGCCGTATCCCTCAAGTTGATTCCCTTGTTGAAGCATTTCATGTCCTATTTTAAGTTGTCGTTCCATGTGTAAATAGGTTGGCCGATCTTCTTGGATTTGGCCTTGTACTGCATTGTTGTATGCAGCAGGTGTAGTTTGCGGCGCCTATGAACATGTGCGAGTTAGCACATCCTGTCGGTCTTGATACGTTTGGTTACTGTTTTTGCTCCGTTTGTTAAGAATTCATGCATTTCCTTTTGTCTTGATTTATGCCTAGCGTGGTTAATCAAGTCTCTCATGATTACTCGCTCATATAGCGAGTACATAAATTCTTTTACCTACAAGCCGTTCTTCATCTAAGACCCTTTTAAACGTAAATATGTGGTCGTCTGTTGATCTATTGTTTAAAAAGGCAGCTTGATAGTTGCACAACTCCGTTATTCATTCGCATCTTTAAGGTTATTGTTTTTCGGAATTTGTACCTGCTCCAGCCACGTGTCGGGCGTTTCGTTCTGTGACCAGACTTTGTCCATGTGTTTGGTGACGCACGTGACGGCTTCCTGTAATAAATGGGGTATCGCTTTGTAAAGCTCAATTACCACTTGGTCAGTTCCGGGAGCTGTCCCGTTACGCATTTTATTAATAATTCCCACTACGTTTTTGTTGTTCATACTGTGTTAATGAGCTAGCCAATTGGGGGCTGTTTGTTTGAGACTGGGGTTTCATGGATTGCTCTTCACGTGTGTTGTACTGGTTAATATGTTGTGGCTTAATATGTTGTGCAGATTTGACGTTGGTTGTTTCGTTCTTGCATTAGAACTATCGGATTGCTTTTGTAATGTTCTTCGTCGGTCATGACCCAGCTATCATAAGGCTGGTCCTTGTAGAGGACGAGTATGGTACTGGTATCTGTGTGCATATGCACATTTAGATAGAACTCGGATGCGGCGATTAGGATATCTTCTCCTCCCTAGAACGTCATGTCAAACTGCGTGGTTATGTATTTTGTAATTCTTTGTTCCTGGAAGAGATTGCTGTTAGGGAGAAATTCTTGTATATTATTTAGAAGTGCTAGGCGAAAATGTCGTCATCTCGATGCTCCAAAACATATAAAGCGAGGTCTTGACGGACAGACACGTGGTCGAAAGTTAAACCCATATTTATTTGGTGGGCCAGAACAAAGAATTCCCGTCTTTTGTCATCGGCACAATTATGCCAATAAATTGTGATAGCTTTTGTTTTTATGGTGTTATAAGAGCTTCTCGGCACATGTGCTCGGAACTATGAAATTTATGAGCTTCACTCTTTGTTTATCTTTGGGAATACATCTTGTTATGCAAACTTAAGACTTCGGGGTAGTTTTTTGTTGCACTGCGAGGTTTTTTTTTTTTTTTGGTGCACCGGGCTTGGGTATAGTAGCTTGACTTACAAGCTAGAAAATAGATAACTTGTTCAAGGCAGTTTTGGTAATTTAGTACAATTTTACAATAAGAAAAGCGTGAAGTACAAAATCTAGAACGATACCGTAAAAATAATAGAGTGTATTAGTTTATGCCGCCCTACTAAATATAATATGAAAACATTGTCCTAAAGCTTAGCTATAGCATAAAATGATGTTAATTTGTCGCGTGGCTTCAAAAGTCCTAGCAAACTAAAACCCAGCTGGATACAGCTTCCAATGGTGTTCCCTGAAATAAACGGAAAGATCTCACCAGATTGGCCTGCAAAGAGCCCTCAGAGTCAATCGTCGTCACCAGGATCATCGGTCGGAAAGCCTAGGCCTCTAGCTGTCCATAAGGAACTCACGTATGTCACTTTTCCACCGTTTTAAGTTGTATTAATTTGCACCCACGAAAACAACACGCGAAACACCATTAAAATTTCAAATTCAAGTTTCAAACTCAAAGTCAACCAACCACATGTTGTGCACGTGAAAACACGACGGGACACGTCAGCCGGTCGATTCAGTAAAAATCTCACCGTGAAAACTCAAGTGAAGTGAGCTTGATGTGAGTTGTCAGTAGTGTCAATCCCTAGCATTATTTGGAATGACAGCTCACTCCACGCTCACTTCACCTAAGTTTTCACGGTGGGATGGTTACAGAATCGCACGGCTGTCCTCTTCGACGGTCAGTATCCAAATCCCTTGGCATTACAGCAAAATGAATACACATTAAAATTATAAAAAATAGAAAGCAAAGATCCACCACGCGGGCCCCGTGCGGGTTGGTAGATGTCACATGACATCGAATTTTTGGTTCTAGGACATGCCGGTTTCCTCACGATGTTTTCCTTCACCGTTTTGATTAAATTATTTACACAAAGTAAAGCGCTTGCTTGGGTCCGAACCCACGTCAGACAACTCGTAAGTCGGGGCTATTAACATTGGGCCACCGATGCACACTGGGCCATCACTGCTGCATTTAACAATGACAGCGCATAATTCCATAAATTTTTATCTTAATTTAAGTTGATGAATGAGTAAACTAAGTTGAAGGTCCAATTCTTCTTTCTTTTTAGCGTGTCGATGGCAAAAATAAAGTTTTTCTCTTTTCGTTTGGCCCAAAATTCAGCAACGCGGATAGCATTCGCCGACGCAGTCAATGGAAAACAGCCGTGGCCCACTTGGAAAACCTTAAATAAACTTCGTACCCTAGTAGGCCGCAGCAAGGACTACCTCCACAAGCCCATGGAAGGCTCTGACCTCCGGTGTGTATACGGTGTCTCTCCACAGACAATGCCCCACCTCCCATCTTGCACCGCATGCCCTGTCACTTACACACGTGAGGACCTAAGGTCCAATTAAATTGCGGTCATTATGGGAATACCAGCCAGGATTTACCTTCTCCACGTTACTTAATCTGCACAACAAATTGCAGTATCGAACGAAAATCGTTTTTGAGACGTTCACCATAAAACTGTATTTGAGATTTGAGTCGCCCCGATTTGACGACACACTCAAACAAAATGGCGCCCGGAAACAAGCATTAACGGCATTAAGATGACTCTGTTAATATAAAGTGCGAGATTTCAACATTTTATGGGTACACACGTTGGTAGCAGAAGACTACAGTACCCTGCCGGTCGTTTTAATATGGCACATCGTGTTCTAGAAAGAGACAAGAGACTGTCACACAGAAAAGACAGAGACGACGCTCTACAAACCCGAACTCTCTCGGAACCCCGATGTGTCATCACAACGCCCTGGTACTGTACACGAATTTGTAAATGGCCATTTTACGATTGCAAAACTCATTTCGAATACGTTTTAGAACTGAAATAAAAAATGCTGACGAAATAAATTTAGTTATACCGTGTTCGCTTGTTTACTGTTTTTATGGCGTCATTTTGCAACCATGTTGAATGAAGAATGAAGAATTTGTTGCATTTGTTGTACAGAATGGTCTCATATTATCAGGTAAATAGGTAAATATTGATTTATCTAAAGAAGACAATGAGGAGGCAATAAACTCGTCATTTTGAACTTTATAAATATTAGTAAAAACCTGAAAAATATGCCAACTTTTGCAGTTTCAATCCTAAAAATACTTTTCGCATGGTAACATTGCCGTAACATAGAAATTCGCGCGCCCGGCGTGCACGTGTTGCTACACTTTGAGCTACGGCGTAGCATGCCACGTGTGGCTACGCTTCGCGCTACGGCGTAGCTCGGTCAGTGCTTCGACCGCGAAGTATTTACGAGTTTACCCCGCCGTGTCTAATATAAAGCTACAGTTTTCTAAACGACCATCGCGTGATTATGTGATCGATCTTTTATTACATACAAAACATACATAATAATTACAAATATACAATTATACATAGTTACACATTTAAATGTCCGCGTGAAATTCTTGTTCCCCCGCCCCACCCCGTCGCATCGCATCGCTCGCCCGCACTATCACTTCGATTACGCTTAGTTCTCTTTCTGACTGTATTCATTTTGACCTAGCGTGATGTTGAACCGACCCGAACGTTATCATACCTATTTTGTTGCGGTGTTGTTTTAAAATTATGATATCTCCTAAAATGTTGATTGAAATAAGTGATGTCAAGGGCAATTTTATTCACAATTAAATAGTTGTGATGAATAACGTATTTATTTGGATAAGGATTAATATCATGATGATAAAACACCTTCGCAAATAATGCATAAATTTCGAACAAATTTGATTACCATAAAAAAGGTAGACATATGCTTTTGCGGACTTTTATTTAGAACTTTTAAAGAGATACAATTCCATAATACATGATTTTCGCGTAACTTAAACCGTTTACGCAGCACACGCAACGGAAGCTCTCAAAAGGGAATCATTTTTCCAGTTTTTGCAACATTTTTCATTGATGCTCCGCTCCTATTCATTGCAGCGTGATGTTATATAACCTAAAGCCTTTCTCAATAAATGGACTATCCAATCTAAGCATAATTTTTCAATTCGAATTAGTGATTCTTGAGATTAGCGCGTTCAACCAAACAAACTAACAAACAAACTCTTCAGCTTTATAATATTAGTTTAGATTTAGATTAGTTTAAGATTACATAAGTATTACTCTAATCCACTGACAGACAACGCACATTCTAAATTTATTAGTAGTGTTTTCTGGATTACTGTGAAATCCTGAACTCTTGTTCTTTCGCTTTCGGCTTCAACATTATACATTTTACGTACTTATCGATTTGTGCTCTTCAGCATCGCCCCGAATTACACCTATAAGTAAGATAGGACTCGGAATATTTGTTTGGTTTGTTTTTATTGTGTCATTAGTACCTTACACTACAAAATCCAAAGTTGTTTATTCAAATTAGGCTGCGAATCAGTACTTTTCAAACGTCAAATATAACAGCCAATTTGCAAGCTGATCATTACAGTGTACTCGTCATGTAGTGTAATTTTATTAAGAGGAATCAAAAGTCATTCGCGATGGACGGGCTTGTGGCTAAGTAATAACAGCCGCACGGGTCGATCGATCAGGTTAAGCTATGCTTGCCGCGGTTGGTCCGTAGATGGGTGACCATCTTCACATACCAAGGCCCCTCCGTGCCTTGGAAACCACGTTAAGCCGTTGGTCCCAGCTGTTATTCGTAGATCTTTGACAGTCGATACGCCCGAAAGTCTGGCAACCAGTCTTACCAAAGGGCTGTCGTATTACCCAGTAACTGGGTTGTGGAGGTCAGATAGGCAGTCGCTCCATGTAAAATACTGATACTCAGGTGCGTCCGGTGAGACTGGAAGCCGACCCCAACTTAGTTGGAAAAAGGCTAGGCTAACTGGAAAGCTATCAAATTGAAATAAGTTCTAATTAAAGAAGTAATAACGTGCGTGCGTGCGTGCGTGTTATGGATCTAAAAACCAAACTCAAACTATTTATTTCAACTAAACCAATTACAGGCACTTTTGAGTTGTCAAGGGTCGGTCAGTCAAGAAGATGAAGCTATTTGGCCATTTCAAAGCGTAGTAGGTACCTATGGAGAAGAACGGGCAAGAAACTCCTATTTCAAATCAAGACATTATTACAAAATCCTGGGTACATTATTCTTATTGCTTCTATATGTATGTGAGAACAATGTAAAAAAGAAACCATATAAAATTAAAAATAAGCCCTGGCAGCAAAGAGTTGACCAGTCCCTACTGACGGCACCCGTTCACGAACATGACGCATAGATTAGCACCATTCAGCTCAACCATTTGGAAGGGAGCTAAATGATCCAACACATGCGCCACCATCAGCGAGACATTAGAGTGAGCATGACATACTCTCAGCTGCCAAGGCACATACAAGTCATCGAAAGACGTACCCAGTAAATGGTAGCTTTATAGTATGTACATAGTACTCACATATGTGCTATGCAATAATAACATACTATGCTAATAGAATATGCTGCACTTTGTATTTAAAGTGGAACTTTACTAAACTTCATTTTTTAATCGTTCGGCGCTGGTGCTTTACCTTTATTAATTTTCTAGTGCAAACGTTGGAGATCGAAAAAATAGACGAGAGAACATTTTGCTCTATGGTAATTGCATTTTTGAACACGAAGTACCTATCTAGATTTAATTTAGTTCAGATTTACTTTGTTAACATTCTTGTAGATTCTGAAGGAAGAGAATTTGTAGAACGTCTTGAATTTTTTCTCGATAGTCTAGCTGTTACCAGTGCTGCTGTCAATTTCCAGCTCCTAAGTTCGATTTCCAGGTCTAGAAAATTGTTTCTGTTATTATTCTCAGTGCTAGTCTAAAATTCTGTATTAATAGTTCAGTTTTACAAATAAAACACAAACAAACAAATAAATAAATGTTACAAATAAATACAATTGAAGAGTCTGTTTGTAATGTCACAATAACAGCTTTTTACTAGATGCATATGAAAGTATATACGCTGCTTAAAACAAAAATACAATTTAAAAAATTTTGTCTGTTTGTTTGTTCTGGCTAATCTCCGAAACGTCTGGACTGATCTTGTCGGTAATTTCACTGGCAGATAGTTGATGTTATAAGGAGTAAATTAGGCTGAACACTTTGGTTTTAGAAAAAATAAATTGGGTTCCGGGCAAAAAAAAACACATGAAATCCAATTTGTTTTCCGACATGGACGAGAAGGAAGTCGCGGGCACAGCTAGAACTAGATAAGACCTTTAGTATAGTTCAGGTCGTGTCATCAAGGCACGAGTAAGAAAAACAGTAAACACTACAGTTCATCTCAATGTAACCCTCAGAGTCCATGGGTGACGACACACTTCCTAGGATCTTCTCGTAAGAGGCACTTACATAAAATATGTAGGTGTCAAATTGAGCGGATTAATTTTATTTATAAGCCTACTTAAGTAATAAGGGACGCTTTAAGGACGGCTTGTGGCCGCCTAACGTATTTAGAAGGGAAATGGAGCGAGAGTGGTCACAATCCATGTTTTATTTACATACCCACTCTTATGTATACATTTCGGGGCTCGTGAGCAGCCTGGAGGTACCTGGAGACATTGCCTTACGCACAGATAACTATATATAGGTCTTACGGTTCTCGGAGCTGTTTCTTTGATGTCATACGATGTAACGACATGTCAAGACGAACCATGTCAAATAATAGATAAAAGACCCACTATAGCGTTCGTAAGCCTCTCCTTTACTGAAATTGTATGGTTCAGGGGTCCGGATTGATGTGAACTTTACCTTTTCCCCCTTGGTTTATTGAAATAATCATTTCCGAGATTTTTTTTATACCTTTGTGGCGAGTAATAGTTCTGTCACTGTAAATTTTTTTCGACTATGTCCTGGTAATAATGATAGAAAAGTTCTGGTTCAAAAAGAGTGGTGTACTTGAAAAAAAAAACACTATTGCCAAATTTTCGAGGGTAAGTATTATTTAATATCAGTAAGCGGGTGACATAAGAATGAAACATTGTTTTGAATAAGTACATTCGTAACTACCTCTTTTTGAAATCGACTGAAAGACGTCTCGATTGGCTTGCGTAGTAGCTGAAATATTCGTACTAGTTTGAACCTCATACAAAAAAAAAAATGTATCCCCTGTAAATTATTGTTCCGTGTCTGGTTCATTATGCTTATTGTATCAATAGTATTTAATTGAGAAAATTCACATACGAAAAACAAGATTTTGTGCAAGTTGTGGGGGATGCGCGAGGTAACCCGCGAAGTTCAAATTTTCTTACTTTTTAATAAAATATGATTATTTCATTTCATAAATGACTATTTCAGTTCATATAATCATTAAATAGGATTATATGAACTGCGAGAGTTGTATTGATGATTTTAATTCTGTAAAGTCATATTTGTTACGCTCGCGAATTATATTTTAATCAACAGGTTGTACCTGACACTGACCTGCAAATTGCAAAAACGTATAAAAATTTGAATTTCGCGGGGAAATCGCTAGGGTAATCCCCTGGCGTTTCCCCCTTAAACAAACTAAATGAACCCCACACTCCCGTCTCTTTCTAATAAAACCCAAACAGAGCTCACTCATCTGTCACTAAATGACGTACCTGAATCAAGAATCCGTCTCTCTTAAGATGTGTACAAGGTACGCGCCACAAATGGCTGCTAAGCGCTGTTTGCGCAGGGGAGCGCTTAAAGCGACACAAGATCACGCTAAATGTTGCAGAGGGCTAATTCGCGACACAGTGTACACAATTGCTCACATGAGTTTACTTAAGTATTTTTAATGGAGTTAGGAGTTGTTCTGTTTCAATTAATTAGGAATTTGTGTGGGAATGTTGTTTGATAAGGTTGGCTATGAAATATGATTTGTTTTATCTTTATTATGATTTTTTGCATTTTATACTTTACCTGAAATCAATTTCAGTAATAATATGCAGTGTAGTGCAGTTTCCTAGCTTTAGTAAAAATTATTTATAAAATAGTTGTGAAAATATTTATTTTGACTACTTGGTGAAACTGTAGTTGAAAATCCTTATTGTCACTAAGTCATTCAGCCCCCAATTGTGTAAAACACTATCAATCTCAATCTGAATAATTTTGAAGGATCTTGCTAATCCATTGCTTCATATATTCGAAAAATGTGTCTGCTCAACAACGTAAATAACGCAATGAATACTGTTGAACTGTCAAAATGAAAGCCATTGCTACTGTTAGTGTGTTACGCAATTACCCCGCAGGTACACTTAATCAATGAAAAGCTTATTGAAAAAGTGCAATCATTTTTACAGAACAGTTCTGTGCAATTTTCAACACCATTAATGTAACAATATCGATAGAGATATCTCATTATAATGCCTGCCTATAATGTTCCCACTGCTGGGACCCAGACCTCCTCTCGGTGAGAGGGAGTGGGCCATAACCCACCACGCGGGCCCAGTGCGGGTTGGTAGATATCACATGTCTCGGTTTCCTCATGATGTGTTTTCCTTCACCGTTTTGAGACCAGTGGTGATGAAAAGTAAAGCGTCTGTCTGTCGAACCTACGACCGTTAACTCGTAGGTCGCGGCCTTTCAACACAATTCAACACTCGACTACTTTTTAAATCGTATTTCTCTGTGTCCAATTTCAATTGTCCGAGAACATGAACTTCCGACATTGTTATTCTACCAAATGACCGACAAACATGTTAGAATGGAGTTTAAAGCTGTAAGCGGTGCACCGCAGAGGGGCAGGCAGCGAGCAAGCCTCTTTGTGTTTGCTTAGGACTCTTCGTTTTATGATATTTTCGTTTGCAATGGTCCTACAGTAGCTCTGTAATAAAAATAACTCGTCGAGGAAAATCTTTCATTTCTGGCACTGATATAATCTTTAGTGTTTTTATTTAATTATACTGTTAGGTCTTTACATAATGAAATTGGCGATTTATATGGAGAAACGATTTTTTATTCGTTTGTCTTTAATCAATCTAAGTATGTGTCATTATTATCTATGCACTTTCACCATTATAAACGTACTTCATTGCTTCCTTTGCTGAGAAAATTGTGGGAGCGAGAATCAATAAAATCTTTGAAGGCGATTTTGATTGCATCATCGGATTAAGACTTCCTTTTATGATAATATACTTAGTGTTTTTATATCATTATTTTATTTGGAATGCCCTGTTGATCTAGCGGTCAATAGCGCGATTTCTCAACTTGGCGTTCTGGATTAGATTTGCCATTTTGCCATTCAACATGGCAATGCTGCTAGTCTTCTGGGCACGTTTTTGGATTACAACGATGTAGAGGAGCACTTAGTCGCCTAAGTGTGCTTTTGTTTTTGTTTTTATTCGCATAGTTTGACATTCAATTCAGTAACTAGTGTAATAGTCAGTTGTATAATAATTTTATATATCATAAAATGTAAAATAAATAAATATTTTCTGAGGAAATTTCGGTGTGTAAATAACTAAACGGAAATTCAGTAATTTTCAATAGCTGTTGCTCATTCACGTGTAGTGTAGCTATAATATAGTTCGAGCCAATAGGAGAGAAGAAAATGAAGAAGAAACCTTTTGCTAATGACCTTTTTAGATTGATAAACAGATGGAGAACGAAACAATACGAATACACGTTAAATTACAAAAGTATCAATTACGTCAAGATTACGTCTCACAAAGTGTTCCAAAATGGTTGAGACAACATTTGAAAGGCGAATTAACATATTTCTTTTCGTACAAGCTTTGATATTAAACAAAATAATGTAAATTATTCAATTATCACTAATGATTTTATGTATAAAAAGTTGACTTAAATATTATAACAAAATACATGGACTATACAGGGTTATTTTTCAAAGACCAGCCAAATTTAAGGATGTGGTACAGACCATTAAACTGAACAACTTTCTCCATGGGACAAATAGCGTAATCGCACAAATTTTATCAACTGTCCCATAGAAAACTTCAATACCTACTCGAGCTAAATGGACGGCTGAATTTTTATTGGCGATTACGATGTTGGTCCCATGGAGAAAGTTGTTCAGTTTGATGGTCTGTACCACATCCTTAAATTTGGCTGGTCTTTGAAAAATAACCCTGTATATGTAACAAAAATAATTTGACAAATACATGGACTATATATGTAACAAAAATAATTTGAGTCCCCGGGCCCGGGCATAATCCGTCAAGCATTCCGTTTTATAAGTACGGACTATGAATACCTTCGAACCCAAATAATTACCTTTTATTCGGGAGTATACTTTGAGAATTATGCCGTAATTTTGAACAGCTTAGATTATTTTTGTGAAGGTTTGCTTTTGGGATAATGTTCTTTGTTTAAATATGGTTGCCGACAATGTTGATAGGATGGTCCTGTATTTTATAGGACATAATAGCGCACCTAAATCTTTGCCTTTTTTGTGGAACCCCGCTTAATATCCTTGAAGTTATTGGGGTGGATATTCTCTTTGATTTATGGAGAGAGAAGATAACATACATTACTACACACATACTTTGAGGCATTAAAGTGAGTCAGTTGTTTTGTGTAGAAGAAAAAGGATTGTGTCAAGCGGCACTAGCGTTATTTCTGCTTTTAAGCTACGGTTTCCTAAAAGAGCGGTTCTCGCCATATAGCGTCTGCAAATAACCGGTAAATGACGTCCTTGAAACGTTTTTTTATGAAAGTAACTGCCCCGTTGGTCTTGTGGTCGCAAGCGCGACTGCTGAGTGTGGGGTCCCAGATTCTATCCCTAGGTCGGGTAAAGTGTTATTGTGGTTTTTCCATTAGGAATTTCTCAGTAATAGTCCGGAGTTTCGAAGTCTTTTTTATTTTTATTAAAAACGTTGCCCTACATTAGGAATTTCTCCTGTATCGTGGGTGCGCCCCCCGAGCCTCGGAAAGCACGTTAAGCCGTTAGTCCCGGCTGTCATTCGTGGATCTTTGACAGTCGTTACGGGTCGTATATAAAGATGGTCACCAATCGACGGACCAGCCAAGGCAAGCGTAGCTTAACCTGATCGATCGACCAGTGCGGCTGTTATTACTGAGCCACAAGCCTCTCTCCAATATGTCTCAAATGTGGAACCAAAAGTATGTACACTACCTACCCCTGAAAATTCTTAGCAAAGCTGATAAGAACGTGCAGAATTTGTATGTACGAGTGTATTTATTTATTTTTGTAAAAGTAGACTTGCCGAGACGTGCTTTTAGACTGATTCGCGATTCCAGACTAGTCGTGGTCTAAGTGTGCAAATGTTAGCGGTAATCGAATGCGTCGTTTCGTAGCTTCGGAATACGACCACTTTGCGAACGGGTTTTATATCCGCAACATAGTAAAATTGTGACATCTCATAGTCGAAACCTTTTAGGCCGTGCACAGAATTAGTCAAAACTGCAAATGCAACAAAACAATTTCATATTTAAATTTGACAAACTGGACGAGTAAAACTTGTTTAGACACAATACATATCATAAACAAAATTGTAGATGCGTTCTCAAACTCATTGGGGTCTGAAATGACAATGGGCGTTCCTCAAGGTTCGATATTGGGTCCATTCCTCTTTTTAGTTTATATTAATGATTTACCCCAATTACTTCAAAATCAACCGAAGATGGTGTTATTTGCAGATGACACATCATTGATCTTTAAAATAGACCGACGGTCACAAAATCTTGACGACGTGAATAACTCTATTCTTCAGGTCCAAGATTGGTTTACGGTAAATAATTTAGTACTTAATGAAAAAAAAAACCAAATGCATTAGATTTAAATTACCTAATGTTAGAAGTAGCGAATGTGACATCATATTGAATGGCCAAAAATTAGAATTTGTTAATCAGACAGTTTTCCTAGGAATCACGCTAGACGAGAAATTACAATGGGGACCTCATATAACATCTATTGCGGGGCGGCTAAGCTCGGCCACATATGCTGTTAGAAAGATAAGACAGTTAACAGATGAAGAAACCGCGCGTTTGGTCTATTTTAGTTACTTCCACAGTATTATGTCATATTACTGTGGGGTCGGGCTGCTGACATTGAATCCATTTTTATTTTGCAAAAGAGAGCTGTCAGAGCCATTTACAATCTACGTCGCCGCGAATATCTTAGGGAACTATTTAAAAGGGTTAATATTATGACGGTACCTTGCCAATTCATTTATGAAAATATTATGTATGTAAGAAAAAATCAACATCTTTTTAATAAAATAAGTGATAGACATAATTTAAATACTAGAAATAAAGATAAATTAGATCAACCTTTTTTCAGATTATCTAAAGTACATACATCTTTTATGGGGTACTGTGTTAAATGTTACAATAAAATACCTTGTGAAATATTGCAATTAAATGAAAGAAAATTTAAAACTTATATTAAAATTACACTTTGTAAGCAAGGATATTACAAATTAGAGGATTATATCCAAGATAAGAATGCTTGGAAACATGCTGGTCCTGCTCCATAGGACAATCTCTAGAGTCTAGACAAAATCAAACTGGTTGCTAATGTAATTGTATACTTTATTCTTTTTTCTTTAACATTGATTTACATTCTGTAATTACTTGGGGTCACACCCGGACTTAATACTCCTTATTTTTATTATGAAAATCGTCTACTTTTGGAATGTTTGTGAATATGTGAGCACCATGTATCTATCACAAAGTTAATTTATATGTCATGGTTTCATTTATCCATTTTAATTCTTTTACCTATTGTGGTATAGTAATTTTATTGTTAGGTGCATCGTCTTCACATATAATTATATAATTAATGTATGCAAAATATTGTAAAATATTTTAAAAGAGTAACGGTGGAGTTTCTTGCCCATTCTTCTCCATACGAAAACTACCTTTTGGAAGGGGCGACTAGAATCAATTTTATTTTTTATTTTATTTTTGACGTTCAAAAGTGCCTTTTATGTGCCTATTTGAAATAAATGATTTGACTTTAACTTTAGTAGGTAATTATGTTATGAACCCATTTTTTACGCTCGCCATTTAATAAGAATCGTAGTCAACCTGTGAATAACATTTGAATAATATTATATAATATTTCATGATGATATGACTTACGAGTTCTAGGTCGTAGGTTCGAACCCAGACAGGCGCTTTACTATGTGTAAATTATTTCATCACCACTGCTCTCAAAACGGTGAAGGAAAACGTTGTGAGGAAGCCGGCATGTCCTAGAACCAAAAATTCGAAGACATGTGACATCTACCAACCCGCACTGGGCCCGCTTGGTGGATCTTTGTTTTCTAGCCTTATTATATAGCCCACTCCCTCTCGAAGAGAGGAGGTCTGTGGCCCAGCAGTGGGAACATTATATGCTGTGTATGTGTTGTATACATAATATACATTAAAACTAAACCACGGATAGAGCGTCAATTTAGGCGCTGCTTTAGCTCGAAGTAGGTGTAAATTGTTAATATGATCAGTAGAAACTAGTAACTAACCGAAACACGAACAACTCCAGGGCATTAGCTGATGAACTTACTGCACCTAATCTAGGTTAGTGAATCAATCTATACGTTACAGCACTATATAGAACCTTAGTATTAATACTATATGGTTAATTTATGCTTAAATCTACTTCCCCTTAATACTGAAAGTTAAGTAGTAAGAAGTCTGATCAGTTAAGGATAGAGTTTGTTATTCAGGAGTTACCGCAAAGAACACATAGCATGAAGCTACTATTCTTTGTAAGGTACGGTAGAACTTAAACATAGCAAAATGAGGGTGTACTATAGGTAGTCTGAAGGGCTGATGAGCCCTTCAAGGTACCGGGAGGAATCAAACAAAGATACGATTCCTTTACGTTTATATTAACGGAAGGTCTTTACATATTCGCGACTAAACTAGCACTGACTTTTCCAAAACAAAAAAAATCTAATAAAATATTTGACACCCCGTTCTAAACTTGCTTGAATGTTCGAATGGAACCCGCGCTAAATTATAGCCAGCCTGCACTACATAAGGTTGATTTTAGTGGACAACCTTTGTAGTACACACCTATTGGACATCTTCATTTTGCCTTGTTTAAGTCTAATGTAATAAGGGGCGAGTAAAGAATTTATTTCAATCAAACCATTTAACCTGTGAACATGCTTATTATGTTACCTGAATAATAAAACATTTTCTATTTCTACTTACAAGCAACTGTCAAGGAGTTGGTCAGCAGTCAGAAAGTTGTAATGAATTGTCTGGTCCAAAACGTAAATTCCTATATAGAAGCACGGACAAGAAACTCCACAGTTATTCTTTAAATCAAGTTTTACCTAACAATGTCACAGATTTATTTGTCTAGCCTTCCTTTGTGTAGGCTTCCGGTCTGGAGCCGAAGTGATTCTCATTTGGCCTTCACTACCCATTACTAGGGCAAAACGGCTTTCCTAAGGCTGGCACGGTTGCCAGGCTTTTGGGCTCGTGATTGTGATCCTCTTTAACAACGTCTGTGAATGTTTGTATGAAAACTGGGAGAGGCATTTCATGAGTAGCTTTTCGTGACACGTTTTGGGCTATAGGTACCCGCTTAATCAAACATTGTTGTATCAAAATACGCATTTGTCAAAATTGCACATTTACCTGAGAATGACCTCAATAGAACAGCCGCAGGGGTCGATCGAAGATTAGGCTACGCTTGCCGAGTTCGGGCCGTGGATGGGTGAACATCCATTACATAATATAGAGACCCTTTCGTGTCTCGGAAAGACGTTAAACCGTTGTTGGTCCAGGCGGGTTCCGGCTGTCATTTGTAGTTCTTTGACAGTCATTACGGGTAGTCCGAAGTATGAAAGTACGACAATCAATCTTATTATACAGCTCGCAACTATTACTTCAAATAATAACATAAACAGTGGTCGAAGACCTCAAAAAAAAAAAAAACAAATCTATTTCATTTTTATTTGATCGTATTTAGATAGCCATCACGACTGTAGAGTTTTGCTAGCTAATTTAACTTGATCCTGTGTATTGAATCCTATTACCCAGTAACTGGGTTTTGGCGGTCAGATAGGCGGTCGCTCTATAGAAAATACTGGTATTCAGCTGCATCCGGTTAGACTGGAAGCCATCTCCAAGATAAGAAAAGACTAGGCAGGTGATGACACAATAATTACTAACCAACGGAAAGCGAACACGTCCAAATAAATAAATCCATCTTCACGTCTCATGCAATAACTTCATTCTTATCAATTTTCCATCTAATATTTCTTTTTTTTTTCTTTCTTTCTTTTTCCTTATAGTGGTCGCGTTTTAGCGTGGCAATAGCGGTCATTGACCCATCGACATTTTCTAGCATTTTTTACTTAGGAAACTAAAATAAGGTTTTTTTTTTTAAAAAAAAACGTTTCCTCACAATAGGAATTACTCCTGTATCGTGGGTGCGTTTACAAACATTTAACTCACATACACAAACAGCCAGGCCCGGAACAACTACCTGTAGGCAATACAAATATTTGTTCCGTGCGGGAATCGAACCCGCGACACGCAGCGCAGCAGTCGATCGTTCAGCCAACCGTGTCGTCAAATTCAGTCAAATTTCAAGATCATCATAATATTCCGTGTGAGTGCGCCATATTAGCCGGTGTTCGAATGTTCGTAACAGATTCTAGTCTAGCGTGCTGCTTTGTTCCGTGTCGATCGAACTTTTATTGTGTGATGGCGTTTTACACTGCTATAGATCGGTAAACCTTGTAGCTATATTTTTTATGGTATTTGTGTAGTCAAAATCGATATATTAATAATAATAATAAACCAGGAGTTATCCTTGTGTGCACTGTTTTGCAAAAACCACAGGTACACATTCACCCAATACATCAATAGATTTCTAGCATAACATTGATTATTATTGAGCCATGTTATTGTTAATTATTTGCGTTCAAGATGTTGAAACGTCAAATATAGGTGTAGCATTGTGACAGCACGAACGCGCACAGATAACCTATATCCGGCGCGGCGCGAGATTCGTTGCCCGGAATGTTACCATATATGTTTTATGTTTCACCATCTTTTCTTTTATGTATGTTTATTTTTATTATAGGTCATGTTTTGATTTTTGTTTTTTTGTTTTGTGTCGAATCATATGTTGAATAGTTTATTTTATTTTCTTGTTTTGATTGTTGTTTTTATTTATTTATGTATAATTGCACGCTGCACTGGTTAAAGTCATCACGTCAACGCCGGCTGCCGCTGAAAACCAGCGCTTGGGCTCTGTTTCGTATAGGGTCTTAGCATTATGCTGAGCGATGGCCGTTTTGCGTGAATGTGACGCATGTTTACCCCCAACTTGTTTTTTTTTTTTTTTTTTTTTTTTGTGTGCTAAGTCCTTTTTTCATGCGTCATGTTTACCGCAAATAAATGCATTTTCATTCTTTCTTTTTTTTCAAAAAAAACATTTTATTCCAAATATAGATAGAATACTCTTCATTGTACACCATACAAATTACAGAACATAAATATATAACATTTTACAAAGGGTGACACAATGGGCGGTCTTATCGCTAAGAGCGATCTTTATCTTTCAAATATCTACCATTTCAATATGAAATGTCAGATTTTTTTTTGTGTTAATGTTTTATTGCAAAAATAAATAAACATTGGTGCGATGGTGATTGGTGTCAGGTGTCTAACAGTTGGTTTACGTTAAACCAACTGTTAGACACCTGACATGATGCAACAGTTTCACTTATAAAGCATACAGTAGTTCGATTAGCTACAGCTATAAATGATTTGTTTATTTTCTACTAGCAGGCATGCGGTAGCAGTTAAATGTTTGCATTGCCATTAATGTAACTAAACATAAAATATATGAGCCAACTCTTTTCCATTATTTTAAATGTACCTAAGTTTTAAAACGCTTGCAAGTGTCTACCAGGGCAATATGGAGTGAAGTAGGTAATGCTCGTGAGGTGTGGTTATTGGCTCCGCCGGCGCAAGTTTCAAGTTTCATCGAACTCACGTAATATTGTCTCGGAGTGGCCGCAATACATTTACTACTGAAATTCCTCTCAGCTTAATAGCCAGCCGGAGGTTTCTCTTCTATAATACGTAAATAATCGTCAAGAACACTCCATAACTTTGTAATTGCTTTTACCTCGGTGGGCGCGTGTTTTTAGCCAGATTGCTTATTTTGTTAATGAACTTCGGTGCCCAAAACTTTTTGCTTCCATTTCTTTAATAGCTTAAAATTATCTCTTAAATATAATAAAATGATTACACAAATCAGCGCACAATGGAAAAGTTTGTTTATTGTTAATGTTTTGATCATGTTCATTTGAGAATGTAAAGCCTTTGTGTTCAAGTTTTATAAATGTTTTACGCATCACTCGAGGCGGAGGTAAGCTTACAAGCTCGGAGTTCGATATCTCGTTGTACGTTTAAGTATAATTGTTAAAAAGTTAGCGCGTTTGATATCACTTATACGATGTTGCTCAGCAAAAGTGTGAATTGCAAAGTTTGATCGAAAAATGTTGTTGCGCTATGATCCAAAGAGTCAGGTAACATTTCGGACATGTAAAGGCGCGGCGTACAAAAGAATTTCAATTTGGTACCGTATCGCGCAACCCTTTTCAACTTTACAAAGTAATTTCCTGACGCGAAATTGATTTGTTGGCTTCGTGGTTTTTGTTTGGTGTGGCGACTGCGGTTTAATTAAAACGAAAAAATCTTGACGTGAAGTAATTCTGCTCCTAATAGATGTCCCGCAGGTAACACAATTCACTGCCCAATTATTTCATGCCCAAACTCTCCCCCGAGTGATATTGTTTATCCTTACTTTCCAATTCTAATTGCGTGCCGCTTTACATAAACATCGGCAAACTCTGAAGTCTGATGACAAAGCGTTGGAAATACAAACATCGATTTGTCAAACAGTATCGATATAGAATTACTTCTTCAAAATGCCGCCGAGGATAATTTAATATATTAACATCTCGACGTTGAAACTCGAGCCGAGTGACGTTAATATGACAAATAATTTCCTTCAAGCCTACCTCCGGCGTGGGAGGAAATGCGTTGAATATGGTAATCATTTCCCATGTGCCTTGCTCGTACAGTCGTACCAGGCTTGCCTACCGCCACTTTAAACTTAGAAATACTTCAGCATTTCAATAACTTGAGTCTCGGAATGTTGTCAGCGTCGACGGTTAGCTGGAGCTGTTGAAACATGTTCTGTACTTGCTAATGAATGAGGATATTTTTTTCTTTTGAAAAAGTAATTTCTAGTGGCTTCAACTTGTGTGGCGTTGGGACGAAGTAGGCACGGAGCTGTTTCGATATAGTGTTATGTTGCTGGGTTCGGATGAATAGCAGAGGTTATTTAGACTTTTTTCATTTTGTTTAGTTAGTACCTACTTGACGATTTAGAAAGTTTCCGACTATTTGAAGCCATGTTATGTTTTTACAAAAAACCTATGAATTCGTTACAAGTTTCAGGGTTGTAATTCAACCGCTTCGTTTTTCCTGTTCACGTGGAATGTGTGGAAAAAATAAATCTGCGTACATCAGTGCACGTTTATAACGTGTTTTCGTCACGCTGTCCCTCGGGAGCGATGTGAACTCGCGTTGTCTCTGGATCGCGCGAAGTCGTGCTATATCTCGCGGGCTTTCGCTGATGCTGTGGTGCATTCCTATACATAAAAATATGTTTTAGGTACCGATTTTAACTAGTATATCATCTCAATGTTCTATGGGTGGGGGCTCGATTTTGAATTTGAGTATAAGCCGGTTATATACTATTATACATAATATAACATCACGCCTGTAATCCCCGAAGGGTAAGGCAGATGTGTACCTATAGTAGCCCACATTTTTGCCAGTTATGTTTAAGTCCCATGTAAAAGGTGAAGAGCCTATTGTCATCAACATATTGAAATTCCAGATGGAAAAACTGAATACCACTTTGCCTGACCTCATGCTCAGCACTAATGATTGCGACTATGAGACCAACGAGGCTGTTTTCTTCTGACACAAATAAAAAAGTGTTAATATTCGCATACTATGACAGTGCTAAAATGCCTCAAACATAATAGGTATTTACATATGTACATGCGTACATATATATGGCCGACTTTTTACACAGTCTGTTTACCCCGCAGTTCCAGAGTTAGTACACATTCTGAGGGTTGGCAATGATCGTACGTATTCTTATGTTTTACTAGAGAAACGGTCCTAAGTGAGTCCGAACTGAAGGATACAATGCGTACCCCCGTTTTATCTACCTCTAAAGCGGAAATCCGTCCGTACAATTCGATTTCCGTCACAAATAATACACGAAAATTCATTATTTACACATGTCGGATTCAAATAAGAATAAAAGTAGCGAATATCTCTTTAGGCGGGCTTGTGTTTTTGTTTTCCCTCGAGTGAAATTGAAGGCAAACGTGAAACAGACGCATTTTATTGTATCTGCTTATACAAAGTTAGTGTGACAATACATTTCTATTGGTGTGGGAATATCCCCCTTGATACTGATGGCCAAGTAAAGTTTACGCTTTCACGGGATCTAGTCTTGTTGAGAAGCGAATTCCTGTGGGGGGCCATAACTAAAGATTAGACCAATTTGGGGTAATATGGGGCTCAAGTGTGACCCATTTAAGGGTGGGACGTAGTAAATGGTTTTCTGAACATCGTCCCTGTGTCTTGGGAGCTAAGAATGTGTTTTTGGTAATGTGTGTCTTCGACACTTTGTTTGATGAGGATTATGTCGTGAATGTATTATAATGACAATATTGACTTCTTCCTAGATAAAATCATTAGGAAATGGTGAAGGGCAAGTGTTTTGGGGAACTGTCGTTGGCTAACACAGCATGTATCAGAAAGGTTGGTCCCAGAAAGTTCTTTAGTTTGTCGATCTGTACCACACCGTTAAATATGGTTTTAGATTTATGTTGTAGATGTTTTTTTTTTGGGGTACTTATAGCAAAAACAAATCGATTCTACATTAATAGTCATTCTCATTCTACGAGTAACTCATAAATGTCTAACGTAATTTTGAGTTTCAAAAAGTGCCGATTGTCAGCCTAATGGGAATAAGTGACTTTTGATTTGAATGCATTTTTAGGGTTCCGTACCTCAAAAGGAAAAAACGGAACCCTTATATGATCACTTTGCTGTCCTTCCTTCTGCAAGTCTGTCAAGACCCTTTTTCTCGGGAACACGTGAAATTAATATAAAATATGTATGTCGACGGTTCCTTGCAGATATAAAAAAATCTAGTTTCTGAGTCAACGCAATAAAAACATACGGCCATTTATGCGACATATTTTGATACTCGCAAATAAATCAAAACCTATAGGGTACTTCCCGTTGACCTAGAATCATGAAATTTGGTGGGAAGCAAGGTCTCACAGCACAAGTAAAGGAAAAAGTTGCAGTTTTATCGCATAAAAATGTTTGTTTGCGATTGCAAAAACACATTACATTCGAATATACAAGATTACAGAGCATTGACCGTGACGTAGGTACTCGTATGTCGATATATGGGAGAATATTTTTTCAACTACAAGGGTAAGTTTGTTCTAGGGATACATTCATCTCAACTATGGAACGCTGCATTGTGCATTGTCTGACGCACCTGGCCGGTTTTTTTATGTCTATACCCACTTGCTAAGACACAGTTTATCATGATTGGGTTCGTTGGAGACTTCGACACTTTTCCCCGTGTTGTTCGCGGTCAAAACTTTTACATACTTATATTACTAACTAACTCACTAACAACGTTATGGACACTTTGCGTCTGAAATAAAGATATTTTATTTTATTTATTTATTATTACACTAAATACTTATTATCTCAAGCATGGCTATGCATAAATATGTAGATAATCACCACATACTACTATAACATTTTCACACACTCATTCGCAACTCCTCATGCAGACTTCTACACACTCACCTACACTGTACACTTAGCAATGCTTAGATGGTGCTAGCAGTTCACTTCATTCTGTATGTTTGTTTCTGCTGCATGTATTGTACAGCTATAAAATTGTAAATCCGTAATTGGCTGTAAGACTAGTTTATATATTTTAAGATACAATTACTAGGAGCTGTGGATTTTGTGAATAATAAATCCTACTAATATTATAAACGCTCATGAATGCTCATTAGTCAGGGAGGTAGTATTGTTCGAATTCGAATCTGTAATGCTACATTACACGCGAATGCTCCTGGTGAGGGAGCACCTTTAGGTTCAAAGTTGAGTGGGGAAAGACAGTTTCGGGTAGATTGATGTGCTGGCGTCTGTAAACGCGAACTGACACAGAACTCTTTATAGATACTTAACACTTATCCTACCAATTTACATACGAAAATCTGTGCCAACTGTCATTTCTAGAAATAAAGAGATCCGGCAGAGCGCATTGCTCGCAGAACAATGGCCGATGGGGCCGAAAAGTTCTAGAGTAGTGACCGCGTATCCGAAAACGTAGCGTTGGAAGACCACCCACAAGGTGTACCGATGACCTGTTGAAAGCCGCAGGAATCCGCTGGATGCGAGAATCACAGACCCAGTCGAAGTGACGGTGCTTGGAAGAGGCCTGTTCAGTTGTGGACGTTTTTCGGCTGAAATAGGCTATTTGCCTAAAAAAATCTAATTAGTCCGTCAGTTAGATTATCAAAAAATATTGAACCCGTATTTTTTCTTTTGTCAATTATATAAAAATGATGAAGATATCGCCCGTTAAACTTCCGCGTGACGTCACTTGTTTGCGACACTTTTGCAAGCAAGTGACGTCACAACCCCACTCCCAAATTTTGACGCGCTTTATCTTTGTAATTTTTGTGTTTGATTGACAAAAGAAAAAATACGTGTCCATTATTTTTCGGTAATCTAACTGACGGACTAAATATAATAATTATTTTTTTACCCAGGCAAATACCCTATTATGATGAACATTGTTAATGGACCTAAATGTTTAGTACCATTTCTTCACATTACTTTATAAAACCATCACTAATACAAGGATACATATTTCTCAAAACATTTTACAACACGCTCCAGTAGGTACATACTAGATGCGAAAAGTCAGTTCCAGTGAAACCACAATAGCTCATTTACCAGCTTGAAAATCTTCTGGGAATATTAGTGAACCCACCTCGAAGCTGTGTACGTACCATGTTGTAGCATTACGTCCCAGATATCTAAGTTGCATGAAAAGAAAATGTGCAGTTTTGAGTTCTGAAACATTTTCCAGCTCAATAATATACTCGTTCGCCGCAGATTGTGTTTGTTGCACGCGAATTTGGACTTTGAGGTTTGAAGCTAGAGTTCAGAATGTGTTTTTGCTTGTAGGATATAAGACAAAAGGGTAATGACTGCCGGCAGTGAGACCATCTGTTGGCCTCCATAGACATTAGGGCGCGTTCTTGCAAGGTTCTCGGCGGCGGGCGCCACACTGGGAAGCCAGAAATGTACGTCTTTTGAATTTGATCGTAACTGAAGAATTCTACTTTTAATAACTTTCCTTCCGAGTTATTACGTGATCTTCGTACGTTTGATGTATTTTCGTGTTTTTGAAGATTAGATTTATTATCTTTTTAGGAACTTTCTGATCGATGTTATGTACAATATTTTTGCTCTTTGAACCTAATTAAAGTTTGTAATAAGTGTACTTACTGTACGGTAAAAAACGCTGCAACATTTACTCAAATCAATAGTTTCAGCTACCATCTTTGTTTCTTATAAAACAACGTTACAAAAAGATGTTCAGCGACCGAGATAAGATATCCGCATCTCTTGTGTGTCATCAAATTCAGTGCCACGTTAAAATAAACGCGAGCCTACAGAAAACTCAGTGTAGCGTGCAAGCAAATATCCTGGGAGGCAATTGAACAAATTCTCCGGGTGTACCGGGACCCTATCGGACCGCAATGTCAGTTATTATATCTGTTATCTCCCCTAGTCCATTACGACGGCCGGCGACGCGTCGCGACGCGAGTTCGACGTCGGAGGACGTTCTTACGCATCGCGACGGCTAAAGACGCCCATTGTTGAAGACGTTTTGTGTTGTGTCATGTTTACGAATTTTAATGTTGAGATTTTGTTAAAGGGATCTTTTTGAGGTGGAGATTTTACAACGTCATTGTAAATGAATGTACCTACCGAATGAGGTAACTGAATAAATAATAGAGACACATAATTTTAGTTTTTTTTTGTTCATATGAAGGTTACAGGGGAAAAGTGATGGATGTCATATTTTTTCATTTGTTTGTTATTAGCAACATTTGAAAGTCCATTGAAAATAGTTTCTGTTTTCTTCAGAATACATGCCAAAAAGCTTCTTGTCTCCAAAAAATTAACCGTTAAAAATTGAGGCACAGGCTAAAAACGATGAAGGTTTTCTGATACCGGCGAAAAATGATGGATGTCAGTCAAAAATGATTGAGGTGTCTATCGGGGTATGGTACTATTCTTATTCATAAGTTGCACTTACTAATTTGTTTATAGAGGGTGATAAATAGTAGTGTCCACCTCGGGAGCAACACTATTTTAAGCCCGAGTGATGGACTTTGAACCCCTCGCTGCGCTTTGGATTCAAAGAAACACTCTCGCCTTTTTTTTTTTTTTTTTTGAGGATGGGAAATCATCAAATGACCCCTCCCGCTCTGGGTGGAGCAGAAGGGAGTGTCAGACTCTTACTGACTAAAACCCACCCGTGTTCCTTCCTTAGCCCTTTATGTACCAGGACAGCGGTAACCCTTTCGCACGATCCCGCTACCCAGGCAGAACACTCTCGCCTTCAAAATAGTTTTTTGCTCCCTTGGCAACAATCTACTATTCTTGCACTACCCAATGCAAGTAATATTGATGATGATTAATTAAGCATAGTGTTTCCTTGATGACATTCATCACTTTTTGACTGACATTCATCGTTGTTCTCCTGGAATATTAGGTCAATTATAAATCAAATAAAAAAAAAAAACTTATTATGCTCTAATAACTTTGACTTTGATTCCAACCATGACAGTAAATATTAGGGGTAAAGTATTTTCCGATTAAATTTCCCATTAGTACTGAAAAATTGAAATTCGTTTTTTTTTTAATTCAACATATTTAATCAAAATAATTACTAATATTATCTATACATTGCTGCCATCTAATAGGAAGGTCATTTATGCCTTTGCGATAGAACTCTCATGATCTAGATTCGACAAACTGTGTGAAAGCATTTTATACTGCCTCCTGAGAAGAAAACTTTTTATCACGTAGAAAATTTTCCAAATCACGAAAAAAATGGTAGTCCGTTGGAGCAAGGTCTGGCGAATACGGAGAGTGAAGAATGGTTTCTAATTGCAGTTCCTGTAGAGTTAAAACGGTTTCTCGTGCTGTATGAGGTCTCGCGTTATCATGGGGCAATAATGGTGAAGATCGATTCATGAGTCGGGGCTGTTTCACTGCTAGTTTTGCTATCATTGTTCGGAGTTCGGCACAGTAGACATCTGCCGTTATTGCTTGACCAGATCGGAGAAAGCTATAGTGAATAACACCATGCTGAGACCACCAAACAGTTACCATTACCTTTTTTTTGGTAAGCTTTGCTTTTCCATCACGAAAGCGTTTAAACCAAAATCGCACGGTGCGTTCATTAGCAGTCCCCTCTCCAAACGCAACATTGATATTGCGAGCTGTTTCTGCCGCGTTAGTTCCGCGTCGGAAGTCGTATTCCAAATTAACTCGAATTTTCGAAGGTTCCATCTTTCTTGTCTAAGCTGAATAAAAAAAAACAACTGAAAGTCGATAATCGAAAGTTGCACATTTTTTAAAAGAAGAACTTCATAGGTACTATGTGAAAAAAGTTTCACTCAAAAATATCAAACCATGAAGGTTTTATGTCCATTCGAAGTACCTATTACAATGAAACGGCAATTTCATACTTTAACCCCTATTATAAACCTATAAACATGAATTTTGTTTAGTGTGAGGTCAGTGTTAAACAGATACAATGAGCCTATGAACTTCATAATCTGAAGGCCAATTTTCATAATTTAAAACGTTCAAAATCTAGTCGCAGTCTCATCTCGGCGACAAACAAATGTCAAAAACTTGTCAAAATGTAGGGAAATTAGAAGTATTTTTTGACAGATTGAGACAGATCAGACTGTGAACGTTCTTAAAATTACGAGAATTGCCCCTTTGATTTTCTCCAATGAAAGTAAAATGGACACCTGTCATTTTTCTCCTGTACCCTTCATATGTTAAACATTTAAAACTAAAAATGGTGACGGAAAACATAGTGAGGAAACCGGCATGTCCTAGAACAGAAAAAATCAAAGACTTTTCACATCCACCAACCCATACTGGGCCCGTGTGGTGAATTATAACCGTCTCCCTCTTGCAGAGAGGAGGCCTGTCTCCCGGCCATAGGAACATAGGTTGATTATGAGAGAGGAGAGGACTTACACACATAAAAGTGTCTGGGGATAAAGTACGTTTTAGAGTATCACCGCAATTGAGGATTATTATTTTAACTTTTTTGGATCGATATTGGTTCTTTTTAGTTAATTTGACTATTTGAATAAAGAATTTTGTTAAAATTTTGATTAAAAAATAGAAAATCAACTGTCAATCAGGATTCCTATAGAAGCGTGTAAAAGCGTTTTTACAAAACCATCACAATTTCCGCATCGGAACTGAAAAAAATTGCATCGATATGGAGCGACCACATCAATTCACATGAGAAGAGATGATGAGAGCCATCGGAATGTTGCAAGATGGTTGCAGGCAACGTACTGTGGCTGTCGCTATTGCACAGAGCGTCATAAGCCGCCTCTGGACACGCTATCGTATCAGGGGCGGCGTGGCCGAGCGACATGGAGGACGATCTTGCATCACCACTCGCAGACAGGACCCGTACATCCAAAATACTGCTCGGTGGAATCGTACCATGACCGCCATGATGTTGGCTACGAGGCTCCACAGCTCTTCAGGCTTGCTGGTAAGCGACCAAACCATCCGAAATTGTTTACGTGAATTGGATTTGCGTTCCCGTCTTCTGAGAGTTCCATCTATAGCACCCCGCAATCCTCGGGTCCATTCACAATGGGCTCGCGAACACAGAAATTGGGAGGAAGAAGACTGGCGTTGTGTTTGCTGTTCCGATGAATCTTGTTTCGGTATACGGCCGGATACAAGACGTACTCGAGTTTGGAGGACCTCTGGACGTCAAGCAGGTTTGTAATTTTGTCAGGAACTTCATTCGTAACTCTTTGAGGTCTGCCCTCAGGAGCCTACGGGATGAACTTAGTTTAACTATTTTAAAATCTGTGTACTATGCACTAGTGGAGTCACGATTGAGATATAGTATTCAACTATGGGGAAACAGCTACAAATATAACTCTAATAGAGCATTTATATTACAGAAGAGGGCAATCAGAACAATAGTTCGCATTCCCCAAACCGAGTCTTGTCGGAAATTTTTCCAAGATCTATCGATACTTACAGTACCAAGCCTATACATTTTAACAATTTTGACGAGCTTGGCAAAACACGTAAATGATTATGAAACAAATAACGAAAGACACCAAAGGGAAAGCACATGGAACAAATACTTAAAGCATAAAATGAATACTAAATTAAATATCGTGAACCATTGTGTGCAATATCAAGAGGTCAAATTATTTAATTGCCTACCTAAAATATGGAGGGGGAACAATAATGCTTTGGGCCGGTATTTGGATCGGTGGAACAACCGATCTCATTTGGATCAGGGACAACCTCAATGCTCAGATTTATGCGGAGAGGATTGTTTCAGACGTGATCATCCCTTTGCGAAGCCGGTTGGGTGATTCGTTTCGACACGGCTAGAGTCGTAACATGCACTCTTGCCGATGCTCGCATCAATGTTCTGCCGTGGCCTGCTCAATCGCCAGACCTCAACCCAATTGAGCACGAACGCACTCCAAAGAAGAGCTCTGCCGAGTATGAATGCCGTGTAACCCACAAACACTTTTTGACTTGTTAGTAAGAAAGTTTTTTCATGAACTTCCTCAAAGTGATTTTCATGAACTGATTTTAAGCATGCCAAATTGCTGTGATTGTGTGATATGTGTCACTGGTGGAAACACAGATTATTAATTTATCTTTACAATATTTTTTTTTTTAATCCTCATTTTTGCCTTGTTTTGCCATTTAATTGACGACATTAACTTACGTTAATTTCCCACAATTTGCAAAAATTGCAATTTTTCTTAATTTTTACAAAATATAGGGATAAGTTGTTAACTAAAGTAAGGAGCCAGTTTAGAAAACTAGATTTGGTAAATATTAATTGGATAATTTTTTATAGTTAAAAATGTATTTAATCCCTAGACACTTTTGATGTGTGTGTAGGAATATTATAGGTAAATCCTAACTTCTCTAAAGGAGGAAACAACCACTGTTTCCTTTATAAGTTTCCTTTACAAGTAGGTGTGATCCTGGGCAATGTAATGAAAGTCTTCAGGTAAGTGTTGTAGCTAGCTTATAATACGTTCCAGAGCGGTACACAGATATCCGCTACATGTCAAACCGCTACAACGTGTATATTAAAAAAGTTTTAAAATGAAGTTAATTAACAACAAATACAATATTCATGCAAATAATTATTTAAAGGATTTCAAAGTCGTCAGAAAACTCACAGACACACATGGCACACGCATACCTAGTTAAACGTAAGTATGTCATTTATTTTTGTTGACGTAGGTTAGTTGAAGATCCGAATCGCAGTGCGATAAAATTGTGGATTAAAAATGGCTATATAAAACAACATTAATATTTTATGATCACTAGCTTCGGCTAGCTTCAGCAATATAGATTAAACTATTCAAGGTTCGAAGCGTATCTCTATAATTAATCTAAACGAATCGCCAATCGATATCGCAGAGTCCTGGGAGCGACCGCTCCATGTTTAATAACAATAGCGATTCGGCGTTCGGCCTGTAAGTGATCGGCTGTAAGCTCCGAGAGCGGGCGAGCTCGAGCAAAGCCTTCAAATCAAACAAGTGTTCGGTAGGTCGGTACACCCGGCCGGTTATCTGATTCCCTGATTCTCGCATCCGACCCGAATCCCCTCAGCGATGGGATCGTTCTCAATTAGAGATAAGGCCTTGAATATTCTGAGCGATCATCGCAGATGACAATTTGTTTATTTATCGTTTGTAGGTTTTTTGTAGCTTCTGTGGTAATATTTTCAATAAGAATTGGCTTGTAATTGGTGTCAAAAGCTGGTGAGGTGAGGCTTGAAAAATAAGGCGCGTTATGGTTCAACAGATTTAGAAACGCTGAAATGTTATCAGATAAAGAGTGTCTATTACATTCTACATCTATTATTATTTTAGTCTGTAATATCTACATTTTTTTATTGAAAATTTCACCGTATCCTTCACAGACGCCATTATATTCAAAGAAGGTAATATTTTTACATTTAAGACTCCAAATAACATTGCAAAAATAAATACGATCACAATTTCTGCCTAGCAACGAGTTCCAGTAGTGAAATTATAAGACTTCCTCCATGTTTTTGTGCTGTGGATAAATATTTATCTGTTCAACTAAGCGTGTATTTTCACGATATGATGTACTCGTAAGTTACTTGTCGGGTTATTGTATATCCTCGACAATAGTGTGACTTCCACTGGAATATTCAAATATGTTAATGCGCTTTCTTATTTAGTTGATACGAGTGTTGATATCCTTTGTGTGCCTGAGAGATGGTACAGTAAAAGATAATATTTTTAGCGGAATAACTGCGGCAAAAACGCTGCGAGAATTCTGTGAGGAATACGGACAGAAGCGGGAAGTTGAACGTCACGAGTTTGATTTTTACCTGGAAGTCTGTGTATTAAATAAATGTTGTTAATGTTGTTGTGTAATCTGACAGTTTAATTAAATTAATAAGTTAAATCAAAACAGTGTCAACAAATTACAATTATGTCCATGGAGGTAGAACGTGGAAACAAAATAATTGCTTGACAAATGGTAGCAATAAAGCAATTTCAAACAATCTGACATTATAACAAGTGTTAACTTTAATTGAATATTAATTGTTTGACATTATAGCTGACAAACAAACAAAAGAGACATTGTTATCATATTTACAGGATAATATTAATAAACGAGCATTATTTAGTATGTAAAATAAATATAACCTCTGCCGTATGGCATGGAAGTTCTAAAAGTGCCTGTGTTTTGCAGCATACAAATGATGTTGTTTCAACATTTAGCAAGCACAATATCAGGAATATTCGCGAAATGCTGTTGTTTGGTGTTTTCATGTTATGGTTTGGACTCCTGGGCCCTAATTCACTATGACCACTTAATGATTCTTTACTCGAAACCACGTCCATTCCTTAGCTAATCCCGCCAATCTAGCGTTTATTTCGCGCGGTTTCATTCATTGTGTCATAAAGAATAAGGCCCCTGTTGTTGAACACACTGCCTTCCCTTTAGCCTAGCTGCGAGCACGTATTACTATAGACCGGCGCGGCGCGTGAGTGGTTGCCCGGAAAGTTACCATTTTATAAATATTATTATGTTTCTATAAACATTTAGAAGTAGGTATTGTTTATGTTGTAAAATACACGCTGTAAAATACGCGTTCGCAACGTTAGGCTTCTCTAGATTTTACAAATATTTTCTGCAGGCCTAGCCAAGTTGACAATCTACAATCGTTAACGTGTAAGTACTTGCATTCTTACCATCCTAACTAATATTATAAATGCGAAGGAGGTACTTGCATTCTTACCATCCTAACTAATATTATAAATGCGAAGAAAGTTTGTTTGTTTGTTACGCTTTCACGCTAAAACGGCATAACGGATTTGTATGAAATTTGGCATATGCGTAGACCGTGACCTGGAGAAGAACATAGGCTACATATGCGTAGACCGTGACCTGGAGAAGAACATAGGCTACATATGCGTAGACCGTGACCTGGAGAAGAACATAGGCTACATATGCGTAGACCGTGACCTGGAGAAGAACATAGGCTACTTTTCATTCTGGATTGCAGACGAAGTCGCAGGCAACAGCTACTCGTCTATAAATTTGCATGCATGACGGTACCCTGTTATGAAAGTTAGCAAAGGAAAAATATAGCACCAAGGGTCAAGGGATACCAGCAGTCTCCTAAAAAGCGATTTCATGCGACGTCGGTATAACGGGGGCACATTAAATGACCCCTGTAATACATCTTGAATATTCACTCGGGGCAGGAAGCAAAGGTCTCCACACATTAATATGCCCGACACCTGCGCCCCGAGTGTCCGCCATGAATGGGGTTACAAATATATACCATATATAAATATTGTTAGGTATCATATTTGTAACCGATGTGGTACATAATATTCTCTCCCTTATAGCTGTTCTTGCTGTAATCCGAATATAATATTGGTTCTTAGGGTTCAGTACCCGAAGGCTACTAACGGTATCGATTGCTAAGACTCCGCTGTACGTTATTTATTTATTACTTCAAACACATATGTACAGGGTGGACTTAATGCCATAGGCATTTTCTACCAGTCAACTTTTGGGTGATGCAGAGACAAACAGTGGTAGGTGCAATCAATCATGAAAATTGAGGAATCAATATTTTAAATATAAAGATACCGCCCGTTAGTCCGGTCGACTGTCACATCTTTACAAGCCTAATAGGTAGAAACTTGAAATTTTCACAGAGTGGGTACTGCTGTGGCCGCTTTAACTACAAATAATAAAAATAAAGTAAAGTTAGAAATTAAACGGGATCCTCATACAAGAAACGCATTTAAAAAAATGGTGTTAAATAATGTATGGTGGTGGAACCCTTCGTGTGCGAGTCCGACTCGCACTTGGCCGCTGTTTTGTAATCTATTTGATATCCATTCGATTGTTTTCGATTTTAATACGATGCCGTGTTAACGCTGGTCGTGTCGTGTTTTTTATTTTTCTTTTGTCTTGTTTTTTTTTATGTGGACAGAATCAAAATGCTGAGATTTTTAAATCCAAAACCTCGGTTGCGTCAATATATTGTAGTTATAATATTAAAAATACCTATATTTTTCTTACATATTTTTTTTTTGTTTGTACGAGTATAGCTTCTTTATCAGCGTAAAGACACTATCTATAAAAACAAAAAAAAAACGAAGTGTTTTTTTTAATTTTACGTAATTATTATACAGTACTGTAATGAGCGTGACACCACGTTTCGGATTCTTATTTACCTTTGTTTTTACCATGTTAATTATAGTGCAGTGACTTCAAGCTTAAAGCCCGGAATACACATACCTACCTGTAACTTGCACAAAAGTATGCAAGTAGCTTGCAAACCATAATAGTTTTCAGCAAGCAGAAGTTGTTATGGCACACGGCATGCAAGCTACTTGCAGACTGTTATTTCCGCGAATCATATTTAGATCAACATACAATCTGATACTGACCTGCAAATTGCAAAACATGTAAGAAAATTTGAATTTTGTCGCTTTCGCCAACGCCTTTAAGACACTATATTTATCAAAGGTTGCTGGCATACAAAACGGAAAAAATCGTATTTATGAAATAATATAATATATAATATAATAAAATACCTATTAATAAACAGACCTACCTTCAAAGGCTAATAATCTATTGTATAAAAATAAAAATTAATCACCGAAATGTATGTACGCGCATAACTTCCGATCGACTGCACCAAATTGGATAATTCTTTTTTTTGTATTTGTTATTATCAAGACAAGGTTAGTATAGAAGAAAATTAAAAGAAAAAAAGATCTTTTTACTTTGGACCCGGTCGGGCAGGACGACGTCTGCTGGGTCCGCTAGTAATAATATATTCTTTATTTCGAACTACACTTACTAGTAAACATAATAAAAAAAGACGGCACGGTTGGCGCAGTGGTTAAGCGATTGACTGCTGCGCTGCGTGTCGCGGGTTCGATTCCCGCACAGAACAAATATTTGTATTGCCTACAGGTAGTTGTTCCGGGTCTGGCTGTTTGTGTATGTGAGTTTAAATGCTTGTAAACGCACCCATGATACAGGAGAAATTCCTAGTGTGGGGCAAAGTTTAAAAAAAAAAAAAAACATATTGATAATATTAGTAACAATGACTTAAAAAACTATGTTAGTAAACTTTTACAAACTAATACAACAAAAAAGTCGTGGCCCAACACAATGGCACGTGCCTCCGAACCCGGTGCCTTATAAAGGGACTGTCCACTTTGTCTAATAACCATTCTCTTACCTTTATCCCAATTTATTTTTGGGTCGGCGCAACATGGCTTCTTTTTCCTTACTTCTCTATTAGTCGTCATCTCGGTACTCACCCCATTTTTCATATCATCTTTCAAACAGTCCATCCATCGTTTCTTTGGCCTTCCCCTACTCTTACAGTCATCTACATTCATACTCAAAACTTGCCTCACGACACTTTTCTCATTCCTTCGCTTCACATGCCCATACCATGACAACCGATTTCCACACAACTTTTAAGTCATTGGTGCCACTTTCAGACTTCCTTTAAATGCCTACCTTCAAAGGCTAAGTTTTTTTTATTTATTTATATTATTTTTCCCTTTGTTCTCTTAGTTTTTGTCATGGTCTGGCAGTTTGAGTATTTAATGTGGTCTACCCAAATGTCCTTTCTTTGGTATTGTTCGTCGAATCGTTGAGCTCCTTAAGTTTTGAGTTGAACTGCACGATTTCTGACAAATGCGTGCACTGACTGGATAGGTCCTCTCAATCTGTGTGGTTCTTTTCTCAAAAGACCATCTCAGACATCGAACTACATGGTCTCATATGATCTGACCAAGATTATGTCTGGACTTTAAAAGAGACTTTGACCTCTGAGTTTGTTTCGGCCTTTCTTCTCAGACTAGTCAGATAGGAAACGCCGACCTCATCTAGTTTTAAAATATGATTGACGTGTAAAAGTGTTTGTATAAACCTACTTACAAAAATAAAATCATTTTATTATTATCATCATTTATCATTTACAGATTCAAACTGTCTTCCTCATTGGTCTTCTGGTCGCAGGCGGTACTGATGAGCATAATGTCCTGGGTTTGATTCAAAGTGTTAGTGGGTTCTTCCATCAGGAATTCATCAAAAAGAAAATATTACATGGCACTCAAACATAATTAGCAAAATGTGGATCTCTCTGCCTATACCTTTGGAGTTTACAGGCGTAATGTTATGTTGTGCATTATAAACTATCTGGTAAAATTAAGTAGGTAGGACAGGTTAAGGTCTTATAGCATTTTACCTTTGGCTTTTTAAACAATTTGTTCTAGTGAGCTTGTAAGAGCCGCAACGACGCAACTCGGTACTGTATACGGTATTAAACCCGGTATGTTATTGCAGCAAGCGGTTTTAAACGGCACCAACCGGTATTACTGCCCGGAAGAACTGGCTCCACTGCATTTATGTATGTTTTAAAAATCTACCGTGATGGTGCTTTTTTTTAGCCTTGTCTGGCTTTGTTATGGTACCTTAATGGTTTTTTTTTGCGAAATAAATCAGTTTTTAAAAGTATTTCACAATTATTTCAGTACTATGAAGTACAGAAATCATTGCGGATAAGATGATTTTTTTTACAACAAGAAATTTATGTGAAAAATGTGTCTTAGCATTTCATCAAAAATGTCATCGTCACCTGCCTAGCTATGTTGGCGTCAGCTTCCAGTCAACCGGATGCAGCTGAATACCAGTATTTTACATGGAGTGACTGCCTGTCTGACCTCCACAAGTTACTGGGTAATACGATCCCCGTTGGTTGATAGATAGCCGGAACCAATGGCTTAAAATGTGCTTTCCGAGGCACAGAGGGGTCTTGGTATGTAAAGATGGTCACCCATCTACGGACCAACCTCGGCAAGCTTAACCTGATTGATCGACCCGAGCGGCTATTAATACATAGCCACAAACCCCTGTTAATCAAAAATGTATGCACACAAATTAGAATAACTTCTTTAATTTCTCACATTAAAATTCAACTCTATTACAACTGCACAACAGTCAGCACTAAGTACATCTATAAATAAGTATTAAAATGTTGGTTCTAACGCGGTCTGTACCACATAGGTTGGCTAAGCCTTGTGCACTGGCGACAACGAGTCATAGTTCACCTGCTCTCGACCTTAAGTGACGTCACAGCAATGGCTGGCCATCCCCTTTGTCTGAGTCGAACTCTCGCCGAAGCGGTTTACTCAACTTAAGCTCTCAAAGCGTGCCCTCAGAAAACAATCTTGACCTAGTACTTTGTTAATGCTTATCGAGGTGCAGTTTTATGGGGCTTAATGCTTTTTGTTGGTATTGCAGGTCAGTCTACCTGAGTAATAGTCCTAACTAGAATTATAAATGCGAAAGTGAGTTTGTTTGCTACGCTTTCACGCTAAAACAGCTGAACAGATTTGGATGATACTTAGAACATCGGTAGACCATGGCCTGGGTTAGGACATAGGATACTTTTTCTCCCAAAGCTACGCTCTCGTGCAATAATTTAGCTTCTACGCAAGTGAAGCCGCAGGCAAAATCTAGTCAGTAATAATTCCACCCAGTTTTTGTCCGGCTTTGGGGTAAAGATCTCTTCTTATACAGAAATTGCAGTTTGATGCGGCTGGTTGCTTTTTGTTTGTGTTGCAAGTCTGTTTGGTTTTTTGAATAATAACATACTAAGCCTGTTATTGTCCCACTGTTTTAGCAAAAAAAAAAAAATTGTGTTTTTTATGAGACTGCGATTTCAGACTTCTCTAACCGGTTGAATGCCATACTTAATTACAGAAGCAATTAAAAAACCATTGTGTTTCGCGTGAATCCACGTTCGTGGCACTTTAAACCTCCATATGACGACGAAGGGGTAAAGTCCCGTTTTACGCATGATGTTTGCATTTACAGTCTGTAAACGATGTGGTTTTTCAGAGTACTTGATTATTATAATCAAACAAACTATCACGTTTCTTGCGCCATTTAAAAATTGTTTAATATCAATTTTCGCTTTATGAACTTAGTCCTGTTTTGTATTTTAATTTTCATATGCTGATATTTTTCACCTACCTATTATAATGTAGTCAGTATTATGCAAATACTGATGATAGAGTTTGAATACAAATCGATGATCAAATAAAACACAAAATAACAAGTTTCGTTATATCTTTGGAATACGTTAAAAAAATGCTATTTGTTTATTTTAAATTTTCAGTATTTTTCAGATTGCAAAACTGCACAGATAAGAACGTATGTGGCAGATTTCAATATGCAATAATACTTCTCATAATATTGGCAAGCTGAAGTAGGCTGTGAGATCAAGACTCTTGAGTGCTGACCTACATTCCAGGCTTACCTATATTTAATCAATAATAAGTAAGTAAAAATAATTTAAATACATATCTGAAGGCTAATTCTCGTAATTTAAAATGTCCAAAATCTAGTCGCAGTCTTATCTCGGCGACAAACAAGAGATCAGACTGTGAGCGTTCCTAAAATTACGAGAATTGCCACTCTGTTGTCTGTAGTTTATAAAAAACTTTTTAACAAAAAAATTAAACCGCCGCAATAACTGAAAAGCAAGTCGGCGCCGTTTAAATTTAAGGCAATTTAGTGATCTTTGTTTATTGATTGTTTGGCGCCGACTCAAAATTATTTAGGTATACTTACATTAGGTTAAGAACTTAGTTCTTAAGGTTAAATAAAAAAGGTATATTATTTTTTGCTTTTCAGTTTTTTTGGCGGTTTAATTTTTTTGTTAAAAGTTTTTATTTTATAATTTTTTGTGGCTATAATCTACTAATTGTTTTCCAAAGGGCAGGCATATGTGGCACTGAGTAGAGTAATAATACATATCTCAGCATTTAAATCTGTAAGTGAACAATAAATCACCCCTATTTTCCCACCCTTTTTTTTTTTTTTTTCAGGATGGGAAATCATCAAATGACCCCTCCCGCTCTGGGTGGAGCAGAAGGGAGTGTCAGACTCTTACTGACTAAAACCCACCCGTGTTCCTTCCTTAGCCCTTTATGTACCAGGGCAGCTGTAACCCTTTCGGACGATCCCGCTACCCCGGCAGGCTTCGGCCCTGTCGGGCCCCGTCATCTACGCTGACATCTCTTTGAGGCGCACGTGGAACACATACGCGCCGTCCGGCACGGGCCTGGTCCTGATCGGACGGAGAGCTACCCATTGCTCTCCGCCCGCAGGCCCGCGCCTACGGTGGCCGGGAGTCGTCACGCGGCTCCCGACGCCCGGAGCGTCTCCCTCGGCGGCTGAGGCGTGAGGATCTCTCCCTCGCCCATCCCGTCACCTCCTTCGCTAGCATGACTGCTTCGCAGAAGGAGGTGACCGCCTCCCACTCCCTCTCGCCCCGGACCATGGCTTGCACCAGGGCCGGACGCGAGAGGTCGCCGCCGCTGTCGATCGCCTCTACGAGGACACGGCGGTGCTCTGCCCAAGCGGGGCAGACCTCCACCGTATGCTCCACCGTGTCCTCTGGGCGATCCTCGCAGTGGTGACACCCGGGCGTCTCCTCCCGCGTGATATATTGCCACCCTAAGAGTTGGATTTTTTTTTCCAAATTTATATGGGATCAACTTTGGGGTATACCCTTTCCAATAATTTTTTTTTATCAAAACCGGACTACTCTGTAAAATTTTATGCGTGATCTTACATAAAATATATATATATATATATGTCGGAGTCATTCGTTTGACTATTCGGAACACTAGCGCCATCTCGTGGCGCTCGACAGAGTCTAGCCTGAGTTCATGGAGGTGGACGAGAGCGACAGCTACAAGAACGGTGTGAGCAGAGCTCTCGGGATCATCGAAACATTGGACATCGTACGAACAACATGCGCTTAGAAACTGTCTGCGTTCCGTAACGTTGAGTTGGGTACCTACAGTATGTGATTCGCTAGTGTGACTAACTTGTTCGTAAATTGTAATCTGATTTGAACTGCAAACCGTTTTTCTACTGTGCTATAACCAACACTACCCATAGTACGCCCACAGTAATTAAAATATGTCTGATGCTAACGAGAGACAGATATACCTTCTCCGACATCAGAAGTGGGATTCGTGTTGGTTCATGCACAAAATGAGAACGCTTAAAGTGAAAGTGACCGTTGACATTTGAAAAACAAAGTGCAAGCATGCGAACTTTTATTAAATAATCGTGTGGATCTGTCCAATTTCGGCCCAGACAAAGCTGATACGGATGCGCGATCATGGTACATGTTGTTTTGGGCATAGGCTGTATGCAGAAATACCTTTGCCGAGTGACGCAACTGTTGCGCCTACCGCCATGTTTGAAAAAATAGACTGTCTCTAACCGGCGTTTGAGTTCGACGTATCCCGTTTCCGTGTTTAGAACACGCAGTATAAGGCGTGTGCAAACATAACAGTGCACAACAGCTGATTTGTTTTGCCGAAAATTCACTGCAAGGTAGTCAACTTGTTGTGGCTATCAGTAAGACGCACAAAGGAGCAGCATCAACGTGACTATCACCAATAGCATACCAAGGGACGACATGGAGCGACTTCAAGAATCTGAGCGAAGCCTTTAGTGTGCTGCAAGTGAGGGGAACCAAGACATATCCCAGCTGGGTGCACGAGTAGTGGCAGCCAAGCCAAGCGGATGGTGGACAACGTGCTGTAAGTCGTGAACGGCGAGTGGCCGTCGTACAACTACCCTCAGACACGTTAGAACATAAAGGTGAGCTGTATTGTTTTGTTTCCGATTATGGTGCTGAATGCTCGTTGGTAAAAGTGAGTTGTGCAGCCAAATTAAGTGGCAAACGAGTTAACAACGTTGTTGCGTTGACTGGTATTGGTCAAACATGTGTATTCAGCACAGAACGAATCATATGTAGCGTTGCAATTAGTGAGCAACAACTTGAGATTTTATTACATTTCTACCCGACATTTACTTGCAAAGTAATATTATGATAGTACGTGAAATATTGAACCTAGGCTTTTCATATTCACATGAACATTAAGCCACATCCTATTTTTTTTTTTTTTGAGGATGGGAAATCATCAAATGACCCCTCCCGCTCTGGGTGGAGCAGAAGGGAGTGTCAGACTCTTACTGACTAAAACCCACCCGTGTTCCTTCCTTAGCCCTTTATGTACCAGGGCAGCGGTAACCCTTTCGGACGATCCCGATGCCCCGGCAGGCTTCGGCCCTGTCGGGCCCCGTCAACTATACTGACATCTCTTTGAGGCGCGCGTGGAACACATACGCGCCGTCCGGCACGACATACGCGCCGTCCGGCACGAAGCCACATCCTTGGCCACGGTTTTTTATTTTTCCGTTTGAAAAACTGAAGTAGGCTTTAGATTTATACTTAGTAAATGGAAATGAGAGCAGTGGTGGCCCAGTGGTAATGGCTGCGACTTTCGCGTTGTAGGTCGTAGGTTCGAACACAGACAGGCGCTTTACTTTGTGTAAATTATTTCATCACCACTGCTCTCAAAACGGAAGGAAAACATCGTGAGGAAACCGGCATGTCCTAGAACCAAAAATTCAAAGACATGTGACATCTATCAACCCGCACTGGGCCCGTTTGGTGGATTACAGCCCCCTCCCACTCGAGGAGAGGAGGCCTGTGTCCCAGCATTGGGAACATTAACTGATTATGTTAAATGGAAATAAACCCATCCTATACGGGGTCAGATTGAATTAGGTAGCGAAACCTCATAGACGTGATGGATATCGATATCTAAAGACGATAAAATAAAAAATAAACAATACTTAACTAATATAGTCAAGTAATTTCAGCTTATTATGGGGGTCAACAGCCGCTGGTAGTACAGCTACTTGAAATTATGAGTTTGTGGAGGTGTGTCTTGGGTCTGTTGGGTTTCGCCGTTTAATTTAATTTGTGCCTGTATATTTACCAACATAATCCTATCCTACTATAGTATTATAAACGCGAAAGTTTGTATGGATGGATGTTTGTTACTCTTTCACGCAAAAACTGCTACACGAATTTGGATGAAATTTGGCACACAGATAGTTTATAACCAGGATTACCATATAGAATACTACTATTTTTATCCCGATTTTCCTACGGGATCGAAACTTATGCGGGTAAAACCGCGGGGTGCAGCTAGTAATAATATAAACGCGAAAGTTTGGGAGGATGGATGGATGGATGTTTGTTACTCGTTCACGCAAAAACTGCTGAGTGGATTTTGATGGAACTTTACAGTAATGTAGCTCATTTATCAGAATAACACATAGGATACTCTTTATCCCGATATTCCTACGGGATCGACACTTATTCGGGTAAAACCGCGGGGCACTGCTAGTTATTATCTAAGCCTTAATACACGGTCGTAAGCATACAATTATCATACAGTACATTTGACTCACACAGTAAATTACCGCAGTCATTTATTTATTTGATAGTGAATGGAAACAACTGCGCGAGCATATTCGAACAACATCCGTTACGGATTACCAACACAATGTGCCGTGACACAATGGTGCCCAGTCATGTAACATTAATTAGGAATCTCCACACTAATTATTTTGAAACATTCCATATTTGACGGCACGGTTGGCGCAGTGGTTAAGCGATTGACTGCTGCGCTGCGTGTCGCGGGTTCGATTCCCGCACGGAACAAATATTTGTATGGCCTACAAGTACTTGTTCCGGGTCTGGCTGTTTGTGTATGTGAGTTTAAATGTTTGTAAACGCACCCACGATACAGGAGAAATTGTGTGGAGCAAAGTTAAAAAAAATAAAAATATATACATATGTATATATATATATATATATGTTGGTGTATGTTTAGATTTTTAGTTTGTGTATGAGATATGGGTGACTTCATTTAAGTTTATATTATGAAATACTAGCTTCTGGCTTCTTATTCTTATAGTTGTAGTTTTAGTATTATCATTCTTATTGTTCCCCCGACCCATCCTGTCGCATCGCATAGCCCGCCTGCGCTATTATTTCGTTTTCGCTTAGCGTTTAATTTTTTTTGCACGAGATCTAAGGGTCCTTATGGGCCTTCCAAGGGGCATAATTTTAGTAGTCTATAGTCTTCCTCAAGAATTGGGTTATCAAATGAATTTTACCAATCCGACGGGTAGTTCTAGAGATTTGCGCGTTCAACCAAACAAACAAACTCTTCAGCTTTATTATTAGCAATAGATTAGTATAGGTAGATATATATAGTTGGTATAGATAGATAGACGGGTTACCTTTGTTTTGATATTCGTTTTAGATAGTCTTTATTTTAAAGCAGAGAAATTCTTCTTTCGTGAAACAACGTGGAAAGCGTCGGTCCTTGAAGAAGAACTAAGTAAGTAAGATGAACAGTTGAGTATGTTGCCTCCAACCATCTTGTGACGATCTTCGCGGGGTGGCTGGTAAGCAGCTGGATGAGAGTCGACGAGAATCAAGCTGAATGGCGTGCAATTGGAGAGGAATATGTCCAGCAGTGGACTGATGTAGGCTGATGCTGATGATGAACAATCTTAAAACCGCCATCCGAAGCGGTTTGAGGACGTCACGTGAAGTCTTTTCGGGGCATTGTAGAAGCCAATTATTTTTAAAAGAGTATCCGTGGAGTTTCTTGCCGGCTCTTCTCCATAGGAAACAACCCACTGGAACCGTGCACCTAGCTTCTGACGTTTCATAAGTGCCCATGTTGGTTTATGTGAAATAAAATATTTTGATTTTTGATTTTGGCCAAGACTAACAATAATTAATAAGACACATCTAATAAGTCATGTGTTAGTGTTGTAACTTATGCAGGGTGGCAGGAATATCGACGCGCAAACTGTAAACATAAATTTAGCACATGATTCTAGACGGGGTAGCGTAGACATTCTTCGTCGGTTATTAAAAAAAAAATAAGTTCCATACATTTCGACCGCGTAGGTATTGCACGTTTCTATGAAACCGCTGTTTTTTTTTTTTCAATAATCGATAATAAATTGCTACGGGGTCTAGACTTGTGTGCTGAATTCAAGATTATAGTTTGCGCGTCGATGTCTCTGCCACCTTGTATACAAAAAACTAATATGATTAAAAAGAGTACATTGACCGAATGTCCAGCTCCAAAGGAAGTCTTCAACAGGTAAGGCATCTTTTCAAACTTTTGATTGGCCAGGTTTTAAGTAAAATTTGTATTCAAACTTACTCCAGCCCCATTGAGGTGTAAATTGAAGGCCAACTTCGAAACTAATTCCGTGCAGAAAATGTTGTGAAGAATGTACGACAGGGAGTTGTTCTATTTGTAGCGGCGTGGCGCTCTCGTTGCATTACGGGTAGGTACAGTCACGAGGAAAAGTATGTATACACTCGGCTTTATTCAAAAGCGATTTACTCCTTTATTTTTTAATGAAATTTTATGTTGTTACGGACATAGCATTTTCGAACCCATAGGTTTATGTAATGTGTCGTATTTCAACGTTGCATTCGTTATTTAAAAAAAAAAAACACAATTCAAAGTTGCCAAGTGTTGACAAATTGGTGCTCGTGACCATAAAAGCCAGCCCTTGGGTAACGGGAAGTGTCAACCAGCCGTTTCGAAATTTCCTTAAAAAGACTAACGTAAGTAAGTATTTATTTTGAAATTCAACTTTAAAATGTTCAAAACAGTATCCTAATCTCCAATCAATCTGCTGAGCACGAACGCCGCCGACAGACTCAATTACTTCATTAACGCAGAGTTCTGTCGAGAGAATAAGGCGTCTAAAATCATTAATAATCTTACATTCATAGTCACTTCATTTTAATTCCAGTCCTCGAAAGCAGGCGAAGAGGCGTAATCACGAAGAATAAGCTGGGCCGCCGAGACTCACATAACTGTAAGTTGTATTTAGTTAATTTTGAGACAATTTTTATGTTGAAAGAATTACAATTTCTCCCCCACTGTGTCCAGCGGGGTAGCTGCGTAACACACTATCAGTAGGAATGGCTTTCAATTTGACAGTTCAACAACATCCATTGCGTTATTTACGTTGTGGAGTATACAAATTTTTCGAACATATGAAGCAATGGATAGGCAATATTCTTCAAAATGATTCAGATTGTGATTAATAGTGTGTTTCGCAATTATAATGCTGGTTATTTTTGGAACGAAGTTCCTTATCGCATGTTAGAAGCTTCAATCTTGGTGAATGAGAGCTAGACTGGAGGAATTGTAACATTTTATGGTCTCAAAAACAGAATACAATAATTCAGTTAGAATGAGAAACACTGGTTATATACATACAAACGTTCCTTGGAACATTTTGCCATTCACACTTTTTTTTCATTTAGATGCTTTCAAACGTTGTTAATTGATTTCATTGTGCCTGTTATTGGAAACATAATTATACAGCGAAAGGAACTTCGTTTCAACCAACGCCCTTGACTTTTTTACTCTACATCACATGGTAGATATATGTGAAGTATAAAACAAAGAATTGATGGTTGGATTGTGTGAATGGTAAGAAAGGGGGTGATTACTAGAGAAGTAAGGGATAAGGTCAGGAGACTGATGACCACTTGGTAGATATAAGACTGTTATCACGAGTTCTGTCACATTCATAAACGTAACGTATAATTTTCAATTTAAATGTATAATTTTCCATTTAAATGTATAATTTAATTTAAATGTAATTCTTTAATCTGATTAATAATTTTAGTTTAATTGTATGATCCAAAGTTGGTATAAATAAATAATAATAATAAACTTTATCTGCCTTGTGAGGCTTTTTATTGTGCGATTAATTTACTAGTTATTAGTTAGTTTAGTAAGTTAGAAGTAACAAAAAAACCTATTAAAAGTACAAAAGTAACAATAAATTTTGAATTCAACAATAACAAGTTTAGTACTCATGACAAAAAACTAACTTTTGCAACTTAGCAGCCTTTTAGTTCACGCCCGACAGTTGGGGGAATAAGCCTCTTTCTTACTCTAATTTCATTCAAGTCTCTTCCACTTTATACGCCTACCTTGAAGCGGCACACTTTAACTTCTGCCTAAATAAATAAACGGAAGTACCAACATTGTAAGGAATTTGTATGTGGGTAGTTAGATGGAGAGCGCTAAATAATAAGGCCTGTTATACACATGCTTGCAAGCTTCATGTCATTGTGACATTCATCAATCGGAAGCTATTTTTCACATGCATAGTTTTGTACAAGCTACAGGCATGTGTTTTACAGGCTTAACAGCCGCATAGGCCAATCTTCAAGGCTTGGCAAAGTTTGCCAAGGTCAGTCCGTGGATGGGTGACCATCCATTACATATCGAGATCCCTCCGTGCCTCGGAAGGCATGTTAAGTCGTTGGTCCCAGCTGTCATTTGTAGACCTCTGATAGTCGTTACGGGTTGTCAGAAATCCAAAAATCTGACAACCAGTCTTACCAAGGGATATGTAGTGTAACTGTAAACTGTGTAACTGGGTAATAAGGGGCTAATGGCTGCGTCAGAGAACGGTACCCGCGTCGCTGAATTTTGAGCCAAACAAATTAAAAAAACGATACTAGTTCGTGTTATTTTTGTCATCAACACGCTAAGAAGAAGTAGGTAACTAAGTTGTGGAGGTCAGATAGTCGCTCCGTGTAAAATACTGGTGTTCAGCTGCATCTGGTTAGACTGGAAGCCGGCCCCAACATAGTTTTGAATAGGCTAGTTGTGGGTAGTTACTATAGTTAGATACTCTTCCACACTGTGCGGGTATAATGTATGCCCACTTCCGATAATAATTCTGTGCTATTAAAATAATGGCGTTGTTTTAGTGCGTGCAGGATCATGTTTCTAATAGGAGGATGTGGGGGAGTTTATAATTGTTGAGAAAGGAGGTAGTAAGTAGTTTTAGTAGGTTGTTTTAGGGCATAGTGCAGGGTGGAATCAAACGGGTTTCCTTAAACCACAGTATAGATTGGAGCCGGTATAGAAATATATAATATTATAGCTGTGTGTGCGGACACAAAGATAATATTGAAAATATATCATAATATAGGCATATTGCTGTGATTTATATTAGGGGTTAAAGAATGAAATTGCCGATTTGTACTGAAAAATTGAAATTAGTTTTTTTTAAATCTTACATATTTATTTAATCAAAATAATTACCATTATTATCTATACATTGCTGCCATCTAATAGGAAGGTCATTTATGCCTTTGCGATAGAACTCTCGTGATCTAGATTCGACAAACTGTGTAAAAGCATTTTGTACTGCCTCCTGAGAAGAAAACTTTTTATCACGTAGAAAATTGTCCAAATCACGAAAAAATTGGTAGTCCGTTGGAGCAAGGTCTGGCGAATACGGAGGGTTATGAATGGTTTCTAATTGCAGTTCCTGTAGAGTTAAAACGGTTTCTCGTGCTGCATGAGGTCTCACGTTATCATGGAGCAATAATGGTGAAGATCGAGTCATGAGTCGGGGCTGTTTCACTGCTAGTTTTGCTATCATTATTCGGAGTTCTGCACAGTAGACATCTGCCGGTATTGCTTGACCAGATCGGAGAAAGCTATAGTGAATAACATCATGCTGAGACCACCAAACAGTTACCATTACATTTTATTGGTAAGCTTTGCTTTAGGACTCTGTTGCGGCGTTTGACCTGGGGTCAGCCATTGCATTTTTCGCTTACGGTTATCGTAAAAAATCCACTTTTCATCACATGTCACAATTCGATCCAATATTCCTTCATTTCTGTATCGATTCAACAAGGCAACACAAGTTTCAACAAGCGTTTCTTTCTGCAGATCAGTCAAATCATGAGGCACCCATTTCTCATATTTTTTTATTTTGTTGATTTGACGCAAATGAGTCAATATTGTTGGTAAGGTAACGGTAAACTATGCCGCTAATTCCTGGGTAGTTTGGCTCGGATCGGCTTCCACCATCTCTTTGAATTCATTGTTATTCACCTGTGTGGGCGGTCTTCCACGTGGTTCGTTCTTCAAGTCAAAGTTTCCATCACGAAAGCGTTTAAACCAAAATCGCACGGTGCGTTCATTAGCAGTCCCCTCTCCAAACGCAACATTGATATTGCGAGCTGTTTCTGCCGCATTAGTTCCGCGTCGGTCCTCGTATTAAAAAAACACTCGAATATTCGAAGTATCCATCTTTTTTGTCTAAGCTGAATAAAAAAAAACAACTGAAGACAAGATACAGGCTGTGCCTAGTTTGGGATCCGCTGTTAAATCAGTCTAAGCTTTCTGTTGGTTAGAACTTCATGCTAATACTTGTATGTTTGTGAACTATGTGTAAGTTTTAATAAATAAATGAAAAAAAAAATTTCATTGAATTTCATTGAAAGTTGATAATCGAATGTTGCACATTTTTTAAAAGAAGAACTTCATAGGTACCATGTGAACAAATTTTCACTCAAAAATCTCAAACCATGAAGGTTCTATGTCAATCCGAAGTACCTATTACAATAAAACGGCAATTTCATACTTTAACTCCTATTATTAATATACAGGGTTATTTTTCAAAGACCAGCCAAATTTAAGGATGTGGTACAGACCATCAAACTGAACAACTTTCTCCATGGGACCAACATCGTAATCGCGAATAAAAATTCAGCCATCCCATACATTTAGGTCGAGTAGGTATTGAAGTTCTCTATGGGACAGTTGATAAAATTTTCGCGATTACGCTATTTGTCCCATGGAGAAAGTTGTTCAGTTTGATGGTCTGTACCACATCCTTAAATTTGGCTGGTCTTTGAAAAATAACCCTGTATATTGTAGCTCCGTCTGTGACGGGCTTTATGATTTACATACTTCGTTGTGTTTCAAACCAAGAGATTTTAGCATTAATTTCAGTCCAAAAATTGCCTGGCTTTTCTCTCATAAAAAATATCTGCGCAGCTATTTTATTGTTACAAACAGTATGTTTCACTTTTCTCAGAATTTTACTTAAAATACAAGCAACAGTCTCAATTCTTTATGAACCATAAACAAAATAGAGACGGGAGAGTTTCAGATAGTTTCCGACGTTCCTCAGGAACAGGGCTGTCACTACACAGTTGTCAGTTACTGTGAGCTCCTCGCTAACAATGGCTGGCGTTACTGTATCAAAATATTTATTTTCATCCCGACTTGAATTCTTTGTGGCTTCGAAACCAACTGACACAGTCAAATAAATTTTTGTTTGTTTTGGTTTTCCATTATTAAGAAGATTTTTTTTAGGAATAATAGAAATTTATTGGGTTGAATACTAGTTCAAATACAATTTTCGGTTTGGCTTTTTAATACCAGTGTGACTAACAGGTTTTTTTTCCCGTTTCTCACACTGGTCATTTTTTACACCATTTAGCACGTATGATTAGTGCGGTGTAAAAATATCGATATACATATATAAATGTATTTTGTAGATGAGTACCTACAGTTTAAAGTATTTTTATTTTGTGCATATGAGATAAATCGAGTTTATAATGAAGTCTTATCGCAAAAAAAAACTGGTCAAGTGCGAGTCGAACCCGCACACCGAGGGTTCCGTACAAAGTAGTTATGCAACTACAAATTTACGGTTTCCGGATTTTTCCTTTACTTTTACTACATTACATTGCTTCTTGCTCATTGCCAAATTTCATGATTCTAGGTCAAGGGGAAGTACCCTATAGGTTTTGATTGCCTTGCAAATGTCAAAGTATGCGGCATAAATGGAACATAAACACCCGTATCTTTTGATTGTATTGACTCAGAAGTTTGATTTTTTCCCTGCTTTAAGGGATTGCAGCATTGAGTATTTGATATAAATATCAACTTGATAACTCCACGCGTTTCTGAGTAAAAGGGTCTTGACAGACGGTCAGACAGATGGACAACGAAGTGATCTTACAAGGGTTCCACTTTTTCTTTTGAGCTACGGAACCCTAAAAAAGGAGGATAGTCGATCTTAATATTGTAATACAATCCAGATTTTATTATAATTTCCGTGGGCAGCGAGTTTATCGTGAATAATTCAAAGGTCTGTAATTAGCCATTGTTTACAGCAAACATTACTTAGGTCCTGGCAGTCGATTTGTTAGGCTTGTGTCAACATTTGAAGCTTGCGGCTTGCTTTTAAGAGTTTCAGCCGCTCGGCTCTCGCTAACGTAAACGTTGTTTTTGAACGAAGCGACGTTTGTTATTCTGCTGAATCGAGTTCTGTACCGCAATGAGTTGATACCGAGTCACTCACTTTGTACGTCTAATGAAAGCAGGAAGGTAAATAAAGTGATAGTGTTTTAGCAGCTGTTTGAGCCAGATACTAAGTTATAGGATATTTAATAAAAGTGGAGACTTTGTAATTTATAGATTATGTTTGTTGAATAATGCTGATCATAGGTTGCATGTTTTATAGATTGTGACCAAATAATTTCAAGGGTCCCGAAAGAATCACTTGAATTTATTGTCAATTTTAATAAAAAGAGCTTATTAGTCGATTCTCACGAATTTACTCGCCCGCAACGGGCGAAATGTCTCTTTTAAATAATATTATTTTTTCTATAGGCGGCTCGCACGAATTTTCACATTTTGATTTCTATGCAATGAAGTTAAGAAAAAAGTACACGTTTTATAATACACTTCTGTGCGCTATACTCTGTCCACTAGGTTAACCTTTTTTTGACAGCTGCCTGTACTAGGCAGCTGTCAAAAAAAGGTAACTATTCCGTAATAAAATAAATATATGAACTGCGTTGTCTTATTGAATTACCTTATTTATGACTTCTTACAGACATTATAATGTATTTAATCGAAATGTTACTTTGCTGCAATCACTAGTTCCATCTGTCAGAAAACGGCTGTCATAGTGGACAGAGTATAGCGTTTTTATTTCTATACTTTATTGCATAAAATTCAAAATGCGCCAATTCGTGCGAGTCGCCTATAACAAAAAACTAATATTATTTAAAAGAGCCGACTCGCCTGATTCGGTCCAGTAAAAAACACTTATCATCATATCATATTTATTTAAATTTAGTTTATCGACTCTCATAACTCAAGGCAAAAACATACGAAAATACCTGTTAGCAAGAAACTGTGTTAGCAATATAATGGAATGTTATTATTTAAGCCGGGTCTAGACGTCGTACGTCTGAGCTTGCCTCGGTGGCGTCGAATAAACCTGCTAATCCGATATACAGATACCTAAGTTACTAAACTTAGATAGAATACAGGTGAAGAGGAGAGAAGTAGACATTATTAGATTCTGAATTCTTTTTATTTTAAAACTTGTGATACTTATAACAGTTGAAGAAGTATCAAGGTTTCAGCTCATGAAAATATTCATTTCATGTTTTTCTTTCGATTTTTTGATGTCTTGCAATAGTAATTTTGGGATTTTTATGGCTCTCCATCACAGGCGCGTTATTCTACTACTATACCTGTATCTGTTTTCAGTATATTTTGTCTTAAGACGGCCACAAAATTACACACTGCTGCGATAGTAACGACACAATAGGACGCCTGCATTCGTCCGTCCTCCGATATGAGTTCTTAGAACATTTTAGGACGCATACGATCTTATACATACCTGCGTTAATAACACAGTAACGTGTAGTGCGGGTAGGGGGCCTGTAGTGTAGGTTACACGCACACGTTACAAATATCGGACGATAAAACGCAACTACGTGGCAAGGAATCGGGACGCATTATCGTAATAACGCATCCGATATTATCAACCGATAATAACGCGCCTGTGGGGGGACAACCTTTATGCGATAGATGGCATTAAGAAAGACGAAATAAAAAACGTAACTATATAAACCATTATTTATTTATTAAATATAAAATTGCCATATCAGATTGGTAGGATCACATAAAATGTTGACTGACATCAAACACACAAACAAACAGTTCGATCGACGTATTTCACACATGAACCTCACAGTTTCAATGTTAAACTCTATATAATAGAATCAACACAAAATGGAAACATTTACAATTGCTATCGTTATAAAATGGCACTACTGAATTGCTCTACGCGTACGGCACAAGAGATATATATAATTGCATTACATAAAACATGGTACATTAAGGTCTGATTAATAGAATTATGATCTTACATGTTTCACCATGCGAAAGAGTCAGTTTTTTCTAATTCATATGTATTTAAAAGTGGGTTTCAATACAATAACTTAAATGAACTTTGTATCTCTATACAAAATAATCTTCCCTAAGATTATTTTATCTTAAAACATTTTGCCACCTGCAAACCGCGCCATACGGAAAACGCGAGGAGGTGCGCTACCGAAGTGTGACTCTGATTTATTACACGACCGTTTTGTACATATTTTATTTTACATTTCATGCGGGTAGCTTGTCAATGTTATAAAACGATCCACATTTCTACAAAGTAGATTTATTTATCTTTTACATTTTGAAGGCCTTCTAATGCCGAACGCTAGAGCACTTCATCTATATCATCACGGTCTATGCAATATTTACAAATTTCTCTAAATACCCTCACATAAATAAATTGACAACGAAAGCTCCTTATTCTATTTAAATATTTGTATTTATACATACAAGTCTGGTTTATACAACTATCAGTATTTACATTCACACAACCGATTTTATTAAATCAAGTAGGAGTTCCTATGATCATACTTGTAACAAGCTCGCCAACAACTCTCCCAACAAAGGGACGAACATGTTACACATAATGTGGACGGGGATCTTAGTATTTTTCTCAGCGAACCACCGAACTGGTCCAAATGAACCGGTGACGCCGACGGATCGAGACTCAGATCATACTTTTATAATCGTGCTTATAGCCAAATCTTAGGCAGTGTTAAGTATGATCTGAGTATCCAATAGATGGCGTTCACCGCTTTGTTTGGACTAGTTCGGACGTTCGTTGAGTGAAATGCTAAAATCCCCGGTATGTTGGTCACTTTGATTGGAGAGATTTTGGCGTATTTGTTACAAGTGAGGACGCAGCTTAAGTCTTTTTGGGCGAATTTCACCAATGATACTGAACGCGGTCCGCACAACCACGTGAAGAGCTGTCAGTGTCAAATATTCGACAACAATGATGACACTGATAGCTCTTTAACGCGGTTTGGATGTTCTGGGGGCTGTAGAAATTGAACTGCACTGCTTTTTTGTTCTATGACTAAGTACAAAAAAGCAGTGCAGTTCAACTTCTGCCCTGCTATAAGAGCTGGTGAGCCCATTGATCGCGTTCAGTTTCATAGGGGTAATTTACCCTTAGTCGTCTTTTAATCTTATTAATTAATTTCCTCTTAAACGACAAATTAAGCATAAGGCAAAATCATGCTTCAAAAATTACAGGATATAATTTAAAATTAAGTCTTTAGTCTAACAATTAGGAACAAAACAATAAAAACATTTCTCGTATATTCTGGGACAAAAATAAAGGCACGGAACACTAAGTTTCGAGCTGTTCCGCTACTTAATATAATTATGAGGAACCTTGAAATACAATTTAAAACTTCGTGCTTCGCACATCCCAAGTTCCCGATTTTTGAGCAAATAAGTAACACAAAATGTATATAGGCCGTAATTTATTGAGACCGCTACGTAGCTCAATTTATTATTCAATATAACAGCAATGTACAAGATATATCGGGTGTTTCCCTTTGTAGGACACGTTAGCTAAATATATTCCAACTATAATAAGAACTATATACACGTGAAATATTGTCACGGCGCTTATCAAATCAACCAGTATGATTTTGGCAAAGTAACGTTAAATAGCATCCATTTGTAAAATTGACTAACAGTCCAAAATATAAGACTAGAAATGAACAAGTATTCATATTCTTAGTTTCGTAAAAAAATCTACACAAAAAGGCTATGATCACACTTACGTTAAGTAAATACAATTCATTGGCGAAACGAAGGTTTGTAATTCAAATCCGTGAAGCACATTGTAGTCATCACTTTACACACAACTTTCTGGCCCTGGCAGGTTTTCTGCGAGCACGTGTTCCCTTCTCCGCACATTGCCCTTCCCTTTGCTCCTGTGTAGGGTGGAGGTGGCGAGGCTCCCTGAGCTGAGTGTCGGCCCACTGAGAGTCTGGCTTCCGAAGGGGGAGCTTAAGTTCCCGTTGGGGCACACAAAGTTAGGGCTGCCCAACGTGGGACTGTTTGTAACTACGTAGCTAGGTCTAAAGTTAGTTCCTATCACTGGTTGTAGGTTCTGGTTGAGAACGTCCTCTTGTCTACTGGACACTAGGTCGCTGTTTGGAGTCAGCTGTTGGATGAAAATGGTCATTAGAATCCTGCACAGGACTTAATGCTATGGGTATACAATACATTACACGATAGAAATATTGCGTGACGAGATGGATGCTGCATTTACCAAGAAACTACTACCTATAACGACAGTATTATTTTTTTTTCTCAAAGCATTTTTTTTAAACGGTAATATAATTCATATAGTGACCTTTTTGGTGATGTTCCTTAAAAGGTCAGGTGCGTAGGTTCAGTCATCTGGTCATACTCGCAACCGGCGTGCGTGTATGACCAGAAGGCCAACTCTCGTAATTTAAAACGGTCAAAATCTAGTCGCAGTCTCATCTCGGCGACAAACAAATGTCAAAAACTTGTCAAAATGTAGGGAGATTAGACGTATTTTTGATAGATTGAGACTGAGATCAGAGGGGCAATTCTCGTAATTTTAAGAACGTTCACAGTCTGATCTCAGTCTCAATCTGTCAAAAATACCTCAAATTTCCCCAAGTTTTTCCCCAAGTTTTTGACATTTGTGTGTCGCCGAGATGACACTGCGACTAGATTTTAAACGTTTTAAATTACGAGAATTGGCCTTCAGACTGTGAACGTTCTTAAAATTACGAGAATTAAATTGCCCCTCAGATGTATGAACGTTAACGAGGCCAAAGCTATATGTAAGGATCGTAGCAGGTGGCGTTCTGTAGTTTCTGCCTACCCCCATGGGAAGAAGGCGTGAGCTTATTTATGTATATACACAAGGTGCAATATTTTGATGTCTTTGTTAATATCAAAAGACTCACCTGTTGTGGTCGCCCAGTCGAGTCCAGCAGTGCTAAGTCTTCTGCGGAGAAAACAGCTCCAGCTTTACTCCAATCTCCTGTAAACGTTATATTTTCAGTCAAATTGTCACTTTGTTAACTTAAATTCTTCGTATCGTCATTGTCAGACTTACCTCTCACTTCTTTTATACTAGGCCATTCATCTGTTTCATCTATTATAGGTGCTGAAGGTTGATTGTCAGAATCTGGAATTTTTTCATTCATTAGTTTCTGTTTATTGTCAGCTAGAATAGTTATCGTTCTGTATTTGACTGGCACTCAAGGGACTTCAAAATGATGTATTTGGGGCATTCATTGTAACTATAGGATTGTGTCATATTAAGCTTTGAAATTTGTTTATGATTTTGTCATGTTCATGGAAGGTTATTGGCGATTTCGTTTTAAACAGCTATTGAAAATGTTACTATTCGCAGAAAGGAAGAAAGGTGACTAGAATAGTCAATAAAAAATAGACCTACTAAAAGAAACCGGTGCAGCGTTGCAACAAGCTTATAGAGGTATGAGGAACAGGGTGTAAAGTTCACTCATCCTCCATAGAAAAGGGAGAATCTTCCGACCTACGGGTGTAAGGTCTGGTGGGCAACTGCCTGACGATTGATGTCAGGACGTTGTATATAATTATGCTAGTTGCGCGGTAAACTCTGCTTGCGCGATACAGGATTTTGCTTGACGTCAGTATGACGCGTAGTTCGCATGTGGCAATGTAGATGGCGCCACAAGCGTAACGTATCTTCACTCCTCCTTCTCCTTAACGAATCTTCTCTCCCACTTTGCATAGCAAACAGTTCAAAACCTATCTTTCCAAAAAAAAAAATACTTGAAGGAGGAATTACCTGGTGCATTAAGTATATCAGGCTGTGGATCTGGTGTCTTGAGATCCGGTGAAGGTTTGATAGTGTACGCCACAACATATCGTCTTCCACCGTCGCTAAGTTCCAGCATATCTCCCGGGGGGTGCTTGTGTGGTGGGCTGGCTCGACGTCTGCGGGCACAGAGCGCTGCTAGCGCGACCCCTCCGGCTGCTAACGTCGCACCGAGGGCTGCTGCGACTGCAACGCCAACGCTGATGCCACCCATCCTGCCTTTGCCATCTGTTTGGTCATATTTTGATAAATAAAAGCTTGTTACTTTTTTTTAGGAAACCGCCATGTCCTGTATCCAAAAATTCGACGATATGTGACATCTACCAACCCGCACTGGGCCCGCGTGGCGGATTACAGCCCACTACCTCTCACAGAGAGGAGGCCTGTTTTCCAGTAGTGGGAACATTATAGGCTGGTAATTAATTTTTTTTTATCGGTATAGTTCGTTGCTTTGATTAAGGATACATAGGTTTAATACAGATCTAACTAAGTGGTAACTGGCAAGAGCTGTCCCATTTAATGAGTGTTCTCATATATCGGTTTACGGTTTAAGATATATATATTTATTTTAGCATCTCAAAATCATCATATTCATAAAAGTTATCACAACAAATCGTTCATAATTTCTTATTCTATACTTCATCCAAAAGTAGCAAAGTAATTCAAAGTATTCAGAAGCAAATAAATTCAGCAAATAAAGCCCTCAAACCATATTTGTTTACTAATGAGATCAATCAAAACGAAACGACAATTTAAATGAAAATGGAAAAATTGTTCAGAGCGAAAGTCGAAATAATCCTGACCTTTAGGAGCCGATTTTAACGGAAAGAGAACATAAATAGACCTACGACTAAAATCACAGAATACTGGCTTCAATTTCAATGTTATTTTAAGTTCTGTACCCGAAAAGGGAAACTCACTAAGAACACCCTTTTATATTCGTAATAGATGATTATTTGAATGGGATGAAGACCTTATTCGACCTAACTTTTTTATGGAGGAATGAAATTAAAAATAGAATAAATAAAAATAAGTAAAAGAATCATAAGGCATCAAAAAATTCGTCCGCATCGCCGTCAACAGGAACAGTGCCCAAAACGCTTGCAGCATTGCCACGTTGTATGCCGATGCTAGTTCTTTGGCCAAAAAATAGGCCAGCTTGCTCTCTGGTGATGTGAAGAGTCGACTACTACGATATCTCGAAAAACCAAGTGGGCACTCGGACCCCATGGCCCTAGTGTTTCAACCCCAAACGGCTCGAACGTATATAACTCCCAATCAGGTAGGAATATTTTCGCCGCTTGAGGTTTTCTGCACCTGCAGCAGCCGCCCCAGCACAACCTACAGTGCTACGAAGATGGGATGGTGCAAGGGTGTCGACACATGTTTCATCCCACACCAAAGGTCTGTATAACTTCCAGGGCATTATGGTCATTCCGTCTGGTCGCTTCCCATCGTCGCGTGTCAGGCAGTTGGGTTCTAAAACAGTTGGCACCCGGACGGTGACAAGAGCAAGACGGATGAGTCATAAGTCCTAAGTAATTTTTTTCATAACAATATAGGTACATTGTGTTGAAAAATTAAAAAATAACATTAGATATACAATTGCAATTAAAATAAAATTCATATATTCATTATATTTACTTTAAGACTTCAAGATCATAAATCATAAAATGTCAAAGTAATTAAATCAATCATAAGTTACAATGTCATATGTCATCTAGGAATTCATTGATACTGTAATACGACTAGAATCAATTTTATTTTTGAGATTCAAAAGTGCCTTTTATGTGCCTATTTGAAATTAATTATTTGACTTTGACTTTGACTTTGAATAGCCTTTCCCCACTAAATAGGTCCTCAATTTGTTTTTAAATAAGGTAACACTGCACGCACAATGGTCCACTTGAAGGACTAAGTGCGGAAACCAAACCCGTAACATAGAAGGTAACACTGTATATGGTTTTGAATTCTATAGGCAACTTGTTGTACGAGTATAAAACTACAGACTGATACCTGGGGCTATGTTTGACAACTTTTAATTTCGGTTGAATACTGTTGGAGAAATCTTTCCTACGTGTGCTAGCTCTAGTTTATCTCTGCTCATCAGTCTCAATTTTGTGCAAATTTTTAACTAAGCTGGTTAGCAACACTAAAATGTAAAGACATGGCACTGTCAAGATTTTTAGTCCAATAAAATGGTTTTTACATGATTCCGTCTGTTTCATGCGGAGCATAGTCCTTAAAGCTATTTTCTGAATCACGAATGCCATTTGTATGTTGTACTTGTAGCTATTGCCCCAAAACTCGATGCTGTATCTTAGCCTAGACTCCACCAAGGCAAAATACACACTTCTAAGTTGAGGTAAACTTAATTCTTCCCTCAGTGTTCTAATCGCATAGCATGCTGAGCTAATAGACTTCTTTATTATTATTATTTTTTTTTTGAGTGGGAAATCATGTAATGACCTCTCCGGCTCTGGGCTGAGCGGAAGGGGGTATCAGACTTTTACTGACTAAACACCCGTGTTCCTTCAGTTGCCTGTGCCAGGGGCCACGGTATCTCTTTCGAACAACCCGCGGCCCTGGCGGCATCGGCCCTAGCGGACCCCGTCAGTTCGTGCTGACATCTCTTTGAGGCGCGCGTGGATCACAACGCGCCGTCGGCCTGGCCCTTACCGGGCGGCGAGCTGCCCATTGCTCGCCGCCCGCAAGTCCGCACCTACGGTGGCCGGGAGTCGGCTGCTGACTCCATGGCGTCTCCTGCGGTGCGTGAGGGCGCAGAGATTGCCTCTCCCTCACGCGCTCCGCCTCCTCCTTCGCGAGCATTACTGCTTCGCAGAAGGAGGTGACGGCCTGCCATGTACTCTCGCTCCTTACCATGGCCTGGACCAGGGCCGGACGCGAGAGATCGCCGCCGCCGATCGCCGCCACGAGGACACGGCGGTGCTCCGCCCAAGCCGGGCAGACCTCCACCGTATGCTCCACCGTGTCCTCCGGGCGATCCACATAGTGGTGACACCCTGGCGTTTCTTCCCGCCTTATCCTGTACAGGAACCTCCCGAAACAATCCTGTCCGGTGAGGATCTGCGTCAGGCGGAAGGTGAGGGCGCCGTGGCGCCTCTCTAGCCACTCCTCAAAGAGGGGACTTATCGCCGCTATTGTGGCGTGCCCATCAATGTGCACACCTAAGAACTTGACACTGTCAACTATTTCGATGTTGTTGCCACATGATACAATCTCCAACTTAGCGTTATTTCGTACCGTGGGCTTAAATAAGACACACTTTGTTTTATTTACATTAAGTTTCAAGTTATTAGTTCTGAACCAGTTTTCAAAAGCTTTCAAGAGATCATTGATCTTGGATTCTAATTCCAGTATATCGTCTGCAGTAACTATCGCATTTGTGTCGTCAGCAAAGATTATAGTTTTGTGTCCTTTACACGTTTTTTGATATACTCCATTAAATCATTAAAAAAATATAATAAAGAAGATTGGTCCAAGAACGGATCACTGAGGAACACCACGGCATACCGTAACTACATAGATTAGATCTATAAATTTTTTCTTCTCCATCTATCTACCACCGATTTTATCTCTACATACTGCCGTCTGTTATGCAGATAAGAGCCAAATAACTTCAACACATTTTCCGGTATGCCATAATGTTCTAACTTAGCTAGAAGAATACCATGGTCTACTGTGTCGAAGGCAGAACTGAGTGTAGGAATATACCAGCTACTCTATATTTATTATTCAAGTTACAAATAACTTCGTCTACTAACGCCTCAATAGCATCGGTGGTTCCTTAATTATGTTTGGTAACCAAACTGTTGGTCATTTAGGATACTGTACATCATTAAATGTTTAATGAGCCTATCCTTCATTATCTTTTCAAATATTTTAGATAATATAGGCAAGAGAGAAATTGCTCTGTAGTTGCCAGAGTCCGTCTTTGACCCTTTTTTGAAAACTGGAAGCACGCGTGCGATTTTAAACTGATCGGGGAACAGACTTTCCTCGATGCATTCGTTAAAATGAGATGCCAGTGGAGTCACTAATAAGTCTATGTTATCTTTGATTATGGTTAAGGGCATTTCGTCATAACCCGGTAACATAATATGATGTCATACATGCTGGCGTGCCGTGCTATCCGGCCTGCGCTCCTACTGGAGGATAGGCCATGGTGTCTGAGGCAGTCGACAGTTTCACAGCAATATGACATAAATATGTATACTTGTATATTAAAACACATGAAATATCAGATAACGTTTAAATAAACGTATTTCAAACAGTACAAAGCTGATGGAATATATTGATATTGAAATATCATTTAAATGTTATACTAACAAAGCCAAAGGTAATAAATAAAGCAGTATTAGGCCTTCAATAACTGTTATTTTAACACGATTCCAAATACCCAGTGATATTTGAGAGGAGTATTGTTATGTACCTCTATTACAAATTTTGAATTAATAATAGAGTAAGTAACTATGTGCCAACAGTGTCACTTACTTAACTTCTAAGTTCTGCTTTCAAAGATTGGATCTCTGTAATTTCATGATTTCAGTTGTTGTTAAGATGTTTATCGAATGAAATTAAAACCATTTTTTCTGTTAATAGAACTTTTTACGTAATTTCCATGAAATTAATATAAATAGGTAGATAAATAACCACCATGTGGAGCCCTGACACAACTAGAAGGCGTCGCGGCAGACCCTGTAGAAGATGGCGGGACGAGCGACTTTAGCCCTGGATCGAAAGAGCTGGAAGTCATGGGGAGAGGCCTTTGCCCAGCAGGGCAGTGGGATGATGTAGACTAACAGTAACAGATAACTAAAATGGTTGTGTGTGTTTGGCCTACCATTTGATCTTAGAATCCAAACAAAGTGTATTATCGTTTGCAATATATTTACTACTTTTATTGAATAGTGAACGTATATTTACAATAACAACAAAAATGTTTATGGAAAAACAAAACATAACTTTTTAGCAATAAGGTTGAAAAAACGGTGTAGAAAAATAAGACCACAACTCATTATACCGGCCGTTTTGGATGCGCTCATCGGAAATCTAGTACTATTCGTGATTTACAGTTTAGAATTTCAATTTGAATCATGGATAAACTTCGCCCAAAAGTTTTCAATTACACGATAAACGCGGTTTAATAAATTGTACGTAAAACCGTAAGACCTCGGCTTGGGGTTTCTGCCTCATTAAGCAGGAACAAAACGCCGTACGAATACACCAATAATGATATTTCACACAAAGCTTAATAATTGTATAATGTAATCCGTCTCTCGATACAACGAACAATGTTTTTGATGACAGTTTGCAATTTTATTATTAATTTTATAGTTGGTTTTGAAAATACGTTTCATACACTGGATAACAGATATTTTAATTGTTTTTTGCAAGCCCGTATTGTCCCACTGCTGGGCAAAGGCTTATCCAGAGTTGCCAAGGATCAATCTTTGTTTAAGGAGTCCAGCTCATCCCGCCATTTCCGTATGGGCCTGCCGCGATGTAGTTTGCCACTAAGCGAAACGCTGTTGGGTTACAACCCAACCCAACATTGGTGGTCTGACATGCGGCAGTTTGCCCCATTGATGGTCTGACATGCGGCAGATGTGTCCAGAAGAAAAATGTTGATACAACAAATAGCTTTTTGCCTTGTGTAGGTACTGTGAAGGGCTAGATGAGCCCTTCGAGGTACCGGTAAGAATCCAACAACGATAAGATTCCTTTACGTTTATATTGACTGAAGGACTTTACATATTCCCGACTAAACTAGCACTGACTTTTCCTAAACAAAAATCCTAATAAAATATTTGACACCCCGTTCTAAAAGTGCTCGAATGTTCGAATGGAAACCGCGCTAAATTATAGCCAGCCTGCACTTAATAAGGTGGACAACCTTTACAGTACCATACTAAGTGCAGTTTATCTGGTTAGACTGGAAGCCGACCCTAACATAGTTGGGAAAAGGGTAGGCAGATGTTGACTAAACGCAGTTTACTTATAAGTTCAAATTGACTTAATTATCGACATACATCTTAACTCAAGCAAATATTGTTGATACAAAAAAAAAAAAATTACGGTGTTTAATTCAGTCGTCTCTATCCCATGTCTTGTTATACATATTTTGAACCTCTTGAGCAACAAGAACCACTAGTTCCGCATGAGCGCATCAAAATAATTCAAGGTTAAGTTTACCGCACACAAGAGGGTGCGGATTTTTCCTCAATCCAACAGGAAAACATGTTCAAAATTACATTATATGTGGAATACATAAGTACACACTAAAAGAAAACATAATACATCGTTACGTAGGAAAATATCTCTTTGTTGGTAATAATATAATAATAATTAATGAACCTCGTGAAAGCCGAGATGGATAAATAAATCAAGTATCTTGACTTGGTTCGCGAGGTTGTCGACATGTGGGATGTGGACTCAGCGATCATTGTGCCGATAGTCGTGACAGCCAATGGCTTAATAGCCAAGAGCCTCGACCAACACCTGAGGAGGCTCTCGTTGGGCAGCTTGATTCAGAAAGCGGTACTTCTGGACACGGTTCGCATTGTCAGGAGGTTCCTCTCTCTGGAGCCCTGACCGCCGAGTAGCTTGGACCCTGTTCCCGATACCGGTGGGCTACTATTTTTTTATATTTTTAAATGTTTTTATACTTTTTATATTCTAATATTTAAAAATATAATTTATATGATTACATTGATATGAAGGAGATAATATAATAATATATATCGTTACATAGTATCATTTATAGCATCTGCCCGAGACTTCGTCCGCGTGATATTTCTTGTTCCCCTGACCAACCTCATCGGATCGTTTTTGCTTAGCATTCTATAATTATTTTATTATTTATGTACACACAGTTCTTTCTGATTTGTTTTCTTTTTGCTCGGCTCTTAAGGGCCAAGCGTGATATTAAATAGCCTATAGCCTTCCTCGAGAATTGGGCTATCAAACGCAAAAAATATTTTTTCAATTCCGACCGGTAGTTACAGAGATGAACGCGTTTAAGCAACAAACAAAAAAGATAAAATAAGAATTATCAGCTCATCTTATCTATTTTTTTGAAAAATAAACATTAGTTTATTTGCCAAAAACAGTGGTTACCTACTTATAATCAACATTAATAGCTAGGTTTACATAAATAACAAAAAAAAAAACACGCAACGGAAGAAAAAAAAAAACTGTTCAGCTATATTGTTAGTATACTAAAGATACAGATAGATTAGTATAGATTACTTAATTCTACAACAAAACACATGAAACAAAATATGAGGTCCGGAACGGTCAGTTGATTAACCATTTATGTTGCTGCAACAAAGTAATGATCTAATTAGACAAGATTTTCTCCCGACTGTCAGCTCTGGGTCAACTACACGATTATAATCGGATATCAAATTGACCCTGATTGTGCTTTGGCAGACCGCATTGTGAAAATTTAATTGAATTTGTATTCAGTTTTCCAACATGGTAGCAAACCCTAGTATTGATCTTTATATGCCCTAATATAATTATGTGTTTATAATACAACATTACATGAAATAAATGAATATGAATAGGTAATGAAATTTTTTGGTGAAAGTTTACAGACGTGAAGTATCGATTTCTTATCATAAGAAAAACATTTGATGTTGGAAACTCCATCATCTACCTAACCTTGTCACAACTATGACGAGGTCGGCTTTCAGTCTAACCGGATGCAACTGAATACCAGTTTTTTATATGGAGCGACTGCCTGTCTGCGCTCCACAAGTCAGTTATTGGGTTTTACGATACGTTAAGACTGATTGTCAGACTTTCGGGCTTCTGACGAAATGTAATGACAGTCGAAGATCTACGAATCACAGCCGGGACCAACGACTTAACATGCCGTCTCGTGGGTCTCGGTATGTAAAGGATGGCAAGTGAAGCGTAACCTGATCGATCGACCCGTGCGGCTGTTGTAACTTAGCAACGAGCATTTCAAATAACCACAGCCGATTATCTAAGTTTCGGCAATTAATTAAATGCAAAGTTGTAAAATGGTTTGTACCTGTTCTCCTGGCAGCATCATTGAAGGCAATGTTCTCCAGCAGGGTTTTCTCCGACTCGCCCTTGAGGTTCCTCGCGTAGATGAGCAGGTTGAAGGTAGCTCCTGCGGCTTCCCCGGCTGATGTCAGCTGGGATAGGTCCAGCTTGAAGACTGCTAGGCCATCTATAAGGAATAACATGATTTTATTATTTTTCTGTTCGTTTGTCAGTGTATGATGTAAATAGATCTATGGACGTATTTTAAACTGCTATATGTAGTTTAACTTAGGCGGTGCCTGAGGTAGCTGCGCGGTGTCGTAGTTAATCGGTAACCTGTAAACCCATTAAGACTATCATCATCATCATTAGCCTATAGCAGTCCACTGCTCGACATAGGCTGGACTCTCCTATTGCACGCCATTCAACTAGATTTTCAGAAACTCTCATCTAGCTGGTACCAGCCCTCCTGCGAAGATCGTCGCTCCATCTGGCGCTTCATCAAGTCTTTAGTTTTCCGGAAATCTTTCGTGACATTTTCGGATGAACTGCTGTTTTATATCCTATAGCTGCTCATGGCTTCTATAACTCTTCATGGAAACTTCCGTGTTGAAGGTAAAACCATGTTAGTATGTTGAAATGAAGTTTCTCTAATTATAAATTGTATAAAATCTCCACAAACCAGTCTCATTAACACTGCCGTTGAACCGCGTCCTGCCAGTGACGGGGTCCAGCGCTTCTAGCATGAAGTACTGCGGCAGTCCTCCATCGTAGCCAGCCACACAGCGCACGCGCAGCCAGGAGCTGCCCTCAGCGCTAGTGTTGCCAGCTTGGAGGGAACAGTTGCGAGGCGCTGTGGGACGAGCTGGACGGAGAACATACATAAGATGATAATATTGCTACGATCTACAAATGAGAGAATTATCATTGGTTTGAAATCCATTACATGAGGAGAGTTACTCACCTCGCACAGGCTATGAGCGTAGTAGAGAGTTTGTTTATAAACGTTGCGAGACGTTTAAACGACAAAAAATATGTGGTTACAGTACATCAGACGTTAATCATTACTTAAATTCAAGCAACAAAAAAAAAAGTGGACTTTTGTAAACAGTACGTAAGTATACCTAATACTCATTTATGTAATCTCTAAAATCACCACCAGCACCCTGGTTGTATTATTAGCAAAAATACCTCGAAACTAGCCGGTGAAAACGGCGTGAATCTAGGTTAGGCTGCCATCAGACGGACTGCATCGCAGCAACCGCGCGCAGTCGATATATTCAACTGCATGCAGTTATCTGCAGTCGGATCTGACTTTCCGCAGTTAACGCCACGCATCTTGCCCAGGAGCTCAGTGTAAGATTTGACGTCGAAATGGAAGCACGGACTTGTACTTCTCTTAGTGTAGGTATGCGGTTAGCGATGGACAGCGTGCATCGACACTACACGACTGTAGCCGACCGCGTAAAGTTGAAGTCACGACTGTATGCAGTTAATATTGACTTCACACGACTGCAGACGACCGCGTGAAGTTGATATCATGACTGAACGAAGTCGTACGTACAACTGCATGCAGTTGAATATATCGACTGCGCGTGGTTGCCGCGATGCAGTCCGTCTGATGGCAGCCTTAGTGCAGCCGCGGTTTCAAGTATTTCAACAATTTAAGTTTCTCATTGAATTTCGTAACCAGACATTAACTGAATTCAAAATAGTTATCTTCCTGCGGCATTGTAATGATCATAGTAGTAATATCTTTATGCTAACTTAGTTTAACTGCGAATGGCACTTCAGTTAACAATCTTAGAACAGATATTAGGAGTTGGTACCTAGTTTACTATCTGGTTTCTTAATGAAAAGGTCTTCGTTTGCCCTTTCACCCTTTGTGTAATACGAAACACTAAGTTTTAATTCAGTTTGACTGCTGGCAAGCGATAAAAGCCATATTTAAATACTGACCGTATTTAAATATGACCTATAAAACCATTTTAATGAGTTGCTCCAAACCCTTCGATCCAGACAGACAGGATTAGTTTAATGAGTCAGCTCTGTTTTTGTGGAAACAATTATCTTTTTCAAAATACGAGCTGAAACAAACTAAAAAACATTCGAGAGTCGGAAAGTTTTGAGACAACATTGTACACATATTTTAAGAATGTGGCTGAAAATGCTAGACATGGGCAAACTTAAACAATTTTCAAAGCCATTTTAACTTTTTCAAGATTATTTTCTTCGAAGCTAACTTGTAATAGAAATCAAAGTTTACGCCCCTAACTCGACATTATTATTGTATGTCAAGTGAGCGAGCGGGGACTTGCAAGGAATGTTCGTTGTTCGTATAACTGGCGGGGTGCGTGCGTGGAAATGAAAATTAAGTGCAGAGAGCGCTAAACTCACTAATTTCGTCTTGACTTATGGCAGGCGGGTGACAATTTAACGCGTGTATGTTATAACAAACTGCGGGGATATTAAACTGTGCGGGTTTTGGGTTATTTCGTTGTATCCCGCAATAGCTAAGTCATATTTCCTGTTGCAGTTGTGCACATCAGAATTATAAGAGCACGTTGCAACCGTTCTATGAAATAACGAGATTTGAGAATAAAAAGATAATGCACGACGTGGTACGTTCGTGCAGCGCAAAGTTTCATACATTTTAACAAAGTTTCAATTTAGCCGTTGGTATTTTTCTTCTCTAATTGAAACGTGCTGTTAGATTAATTTTGTTTCGCGTTGTGTAATGTACTCGAGCGGTTAAGAATAGAGGTTGGTTATAACTCTTCTTTACAAAATAGTACGGTGATTCGGTTATACAGGGTCGAAAACTTCATCGTTTCAAACATACACTCACGCCTTCCCATGGGCTTCTCCACACGGGGGTAGGCAGAAAGTACAGAACGATCATGCTACGATCGTTATATACTCCTTTTGCCTCTTTTAAGTTCATATACATAAGAGGGGTAATTCTCGTAATTTTAAGAACGTTCACAGTCTGATCTCAGTCTCAATCTGTCAAAAATATCTCTTATTTCCCTACATTTTGACAAGGTTTTGACATTTGTTTGCCGCCGAGATGAGACTGCGACTAGATTTTGAACGTTTTAAATGACTAGAATTGGCCTTCTGGTCAATCATGCACGCACTTAATTATACAATTACTTGAAATTAATAAGTTAATTGAGTACATAAATCGCATTTCTCATTTCAGTGCCAATGGTAGTTTCAGGGAAATTGTACGTCATCAGCGAGGAGTTATGAGATTTGGCACACGGGCATGAAAAGCCGAAAGCCGAAAGCTGGAATTATAAAACGTAGAGCAAGTTCGGTCTCGTTGTTGGTTCAAATTGTGTGCACGCGGTTTTATTAATGCTCTTATTGAAGTGTTCATTTCGGTGCCGACATTTTGGGCTTTTGTATGCTAGAGTTATTGCATTGTATTTCCAATACATATATATACGTGGAAATAAATGTAGGGTTTTACTTTGAATTCTAGTAATGACTGTGTTTTCTACAAATTCACGGCTTAATTTACGCATGTTCATAATCGGGGGTTATGTAAAATTATTGATATAGATTTTTCACTCGATAAGTAATCATAATGATTATTTATCTATACAAGAACTATGGATGTCGGTTTCATTATCCCAGTATATTTTAAAAAGGTATATCCAGTTAGTGCAAATGTCCGAGTTCTTCAGTTGTCATTCAAAAGCTGATATACTGACGTCACTCACCAGCAGGAACGATCTGGAACACGCAGGGGTCCAGCTGTCGGCCCACGGTGTTCGTGCCACGACAGCTCAACGTGCCGTAGTCGCGCTCGCTCTGAGGCTTGTAGTTTAGCTCACTGGTGCTGCCATTCGCTGTACCTAAGGAATATGAGGATTAGAGAACACATTATGAAACCTGCTTTAACAGCTTTGTATCTGTCAAAGTGTTACTGTCATCGTTGTACTGCAATTGCTCATGTCGCATGCCGTGATAAAATGATTTGCCAGATAGCAAGGTGGTAATTGTGGCCAGGAATGACCACCCAAATTGTGCCGTACGTATCAATCAATTAAGTATCTCCAATGCGCCACAACCCAGCCACCCAACCGAGACAGGTGCTTTACCATGTGCAAATTATTTCATCACCACTGCTCTCAAAACGGTGAAGCGTCCTTGAACCAAAAATTCGAAGACATGTGACATCTACCAACTCGCATGGACCCGCGTGGTGGATTACGGCCCACTCCCTCTCACAGAGAGGAGGCCTGTGTCCCAGCAGTGGGAATATTGTAGGCTGATTATGATGTTATGAATGCGCCAGTCGTGCAGTCTTTTTTGGCATGGAGGTTACGTCATTTGAAATTCATACATTTGGTGTTGTTCAAAGAGATCATAAAAAACACTTTAAATACAAGACACATATTTATACAAGTGGTGATGAAAAAATAAAAGCCACCGACGATGCCGTGAAAGTGGGGAAGAAGTCAACAAGACACGAAGAAGACGAAGAATAAAATACTCTGACAGTTTAGCTTCTCAGAAGTTCTTCGTCTTAGAAGCCATGTTGAGATTAGTTTACTCGTAATAATACAGGCTTAAAACAATGAGTCTTGTTTCAACTGTTAATTAAGTTTTGTGCTAATTTGTTCCGAGCTAAACGTAAACGTTCAGAGATAGATCATTGTTTCAGTAGGCAACTGTGCCAACGGGACACGTGATAGAGTTTCAGGATGAAAAGTAGAACCAACGAGTAAATCTAGATCCCTAGAATCTAATTATATCTTCAAACAATTTAAACAAATTGTATAAACATATAAACTACAATTCGCGTTGATTAATAAGTGGAATAACATTGCGTATTTAAACCGTATTTAAGCTATTGTGGAGTTATTTATATTCATATTCAAGCTTTTTTCACTAGGGAGACAATATCAAGCATATAATTTATAATCTTACTTATAAATATAAATATAGGGTGGCAGAAACATCGACGTGCAAACTGAAACCATGAATTCAGCCATGATTCTAGAACCCTAGAGTAGAAATTTTTCGTGGATAATAAAAAAAAAAATCTGTGGTTTCATAGAAAAGTGCGATATCTACGCGGTCAAAATGTATGGCAGAGCCAGGTAATGTTTTTTTTGGGATCCTGCCGTTTTGCCGAAAAGATTTTGCCAAAATTTCAGTACCCAAACAAATAATCATTTATTTAATACAAATAAGGAAAAAAAGAGATTATTGTTAGCAGGCTATCAAGAACCAAACTAGGTAGACGAGGTTAATTAAAAAAAAAAATGGTTAGGTTAGTTTAGATTAAAACTGTGACCTCCTACGCACGAGCCGACCGAGCGAAGCGAGCGGTGCCGCGGCAGCGCCCGGGTGCCAGAAACGACTAGATTGTATAGTAAAAAAATATGGAAAAAAGAGATTATTTTTAGCAGGCTGTCGAGAACCAAACTAGTTAGACGAGGTTAATTATAAAAAAAAATGCTTAGGTTAGGTTAGGTTAAAACTTTGACCTCCTACGCACGAGCCGAGCGAGCGAAGCGAGCGGTGCCGCGGCAGCGGCCGGCTAGTGCCAGAAACGACTAGATTATATAGAAAAAAAAAATGGAAAAAAACAGGCTACCCGAGACTAAAATAGTTAGATTATAACAATTGACTGAATAGAAATGGTAAATTGAAAACTGACGATACTAAATATTTAGCAAATTTTATTTTCATAGAATGAAACAATAATTAATATTCCAACTGAAATATTTGACTACATAAAAATTGGTAAAAGTACTAGTTGTTAAACAAGTCATTGTTTAAAGGTTGACTTGCCAAACATTAGGTTTGCGTTACGATTATTTGTGAATAGATTTATTGCGAAGTAATAATTTGGCTAATGAAATTATGCGGAAATTTTTTTGGGAAGTGATAATTTGGCAATTTCTTTTCGATGAAACAAGGGAGACCCGTTTTTTTTAATACCTACTGAATTGTGCGTCAGTGTCCCTGCCACCCTATATATACGAGATAATATTATAAAAGTGAAATTTGTATGTTTGGATATTTGTTACTCAATCATGCAAAAATGACTGAACAGATTGGGATGAAATTTGGCACGCTAGGCTTGTAAATAATAAGAACATATTGCGATCACCGATTAATCGGTCAATCCTAATTATGGCACGTCCAACATTTTCTGTGGCAATAAGACACGAAGACCACGACTCATTTTATAAAGCAGACTTACCAAATTTCAGTGGCGACACGTCGAGACTCTCGCCGCTGTTGTTGAACTGCCAGAAGAAGGTGACGTCAGGCGGGTTGGCCGTCACGGAGCAACGCACGCGCAGCGCCTCGTCGAGCTGCGCGCCCAGTACTTGAGGGGATGGGTGAGCGCATACTGGTGCATCTGTGTAGTAATATTTATTAGAATAGTGCCCGTTTTCACTAACTCTTAGCGCCATCGCACCTAAAATGAAAAAATGTAAGCAAATATGAGTTTATCGAAAAATAACTTTAATTCCTACACAATAAAGTTAAGTTTGCGCTACAACTTCAAACATTTTATAACTTTTTCAATAGTGCTAGTCACTCTGAAATGAACTTAATAACCTATTACAATAAAGTTGATGTTTGTTTAACTTGAAATACTGTCAATTTGAAAAATAAATAAAATTTGAATATAAATGAATGCCAAAATAAATTCACACTGTTCGAATTTCAACGCTCGGCTCTAATATTTAGGCATTCATTTAGGTGCCGCTTAGTAATAGTGAAATCGGCCGTAAGGCTTTTTGGCTTTCTATGTTTAATTGGCTTATGGGACGAAAGTAGGCAAAATGATTTTGGAACTTTACCTATTGTTGGTTTACGTTATTTTGAGATTATATAATTATAATAAACTAGTTTTAGTCCGCGTGAAGCAACTTTTTTATTTTATTTTTCCGTAAGAACCTTCTACAAAGTATTAGAAAACTTAAAAAAAAAAGATGGATGAAATCGGTAAAGTCGTTTTCAAGTTATGACGTGACCAAGGGAAATAGGGATTCATTTTTATATTTATATGTATAGATGTGATTTGATTTTAAGTATGATATTGGTGAAATAACCTAACCTAACAAAAGCAGAAAAAAAAAAAACAATACCTCATCATCACCTACCTAGTCTTTTTGCAAGTTCGTTGGGATCGGCTTTTAGTCTAACCAGATATAAGTAAATACCAGTATTTTACATAAAGCGACTGCCTATCTGAGCTCCAATACCCTGTTAGTGGTAATACGATACCCCTTGGTAAGACTATATCAATAATACAGCTACCTATACTAAATTCTAATATTATAAATAGAAAAAAATAGATATTTTGTACGTGTCTTTGTTACGTCTTCATGCTAAAACGGTAAAACGGATTTAGATGAAATTAGTCACATAAGTAGACCATGACCTAGATTGTGACATAGAATACTTTTTATGCCGATATTCGCACGGTATCGAGAATTATGTGAGTAAAACCGCGGGGCGCAACTAGCCTTTAATGTCCATAATTATGTTATTGGTAGAGGTGCTTTTGATGGTTATTAATTAAATAACTAAGCAATTAGTTAACTTCTAAAGAACAATAGCAAGTAGCCAAATAATAAGTAGGTGACGATTAATAGAATCGGTCGAGGAAGCAGTAATCACTTAACCTATTAATTAATCCAATCAACACTAGCATTGCCAACATTATTCACATGTTCGTATCAATCCACTTTGCAATGCAGTATTTTCCTAAGAATTTTCACATAAACAAAACGAAAAGTTTCACGCGAAAAATATTTCGAATTCTTTCAAATTGTAATTCAGTACGAAACGAACAACTTCAACCGTTATATTCAACAAAAGATTCCGTCTCTAAGCAAGAATGCCATAATTAACAAAGAGCTAAAAGACCCGAATACAGTTCGTTAAATCATAACAGAAGTTAGACGATATATAAATTTTATCGCCCAACTGTTCCCCTCTGGAGCAGGCGCAGTCAGCGACTGTGATTCATTTAGATATCTACTTGCAAAACTGCGCTCCCGAGCTGCCTTAGATTTTCATTAAACTCTCAAATATTTGCTCGCGTTAAGCAGCCCTACCTCGGTAGGATTACTGTAGCCGGAATATGAAAATATGTATATGGATTAATGTAACACCGGCGCCAGCGATCGTGTACCGCGTGCGAATAACAACGTACGTTTTCTTCGCCTTAGATTTGTGACGGTAAGGATCAATAAAATTGAAACAAACTGTCGGCAGCGAGCGGTGCAAAAGTAAAACAGCGGTACGGTTACAAATAGCTGGGGAGGGCTGGTGGGTACATTTGTCGCAGATCGGCCGGTCGTCGCGTGCCGCCCGCGGTGACGGAGACGACGTAAATCTTCGCGCGGCAGCTTCCGAGATGATTGATGGCCGCGCGGTGACTCTGAGGACTGCTCGTTGAAATACACCCTCATCACTATTCACTAATACAATGTAGGTGTTTCTAGACGCATTGATCAGTGTTGCGGGCAAATTAATCCCTACGGATAATAAGTAGTACTTGCTTATTGATCGATAGTGCTCATAATTTTGAACAGTAAACTAGACTTTTTCATTTAGGGCATAGTTGGCGATAGTTAGAGTAATAGTCGGAATATTAGCCTCCTTCTGTATCCTACTGTGCTCTGGCCCATTGCCAGAATGTTTTGGTGAAGCAGCTGATTGCGCGCTCATTAGCAAGCGCTCGAACGATTCTTTCATCCATAAAATGGGGTGTTTCTGGTTTTATGTGGAGATAGAATTTCCCGACACCGATGTACGTGTATAAATACCTAAATGAATAAAAATAACACCTCGCCTGAATGCTGGTAATTTGCGATCGTGCGCGTCTATGAATATAGCACGTATGTTGGTACGGTTTGTACGGTTTCATAATGTAATTAGCGCCTATTCATGAATATTACACAATTTTATTTTGCTTGATACAGGTCGTGTTCGCACAAAAATTACCCATATTGTGTGAATATAAGGAGGGCTCATTATTCTGGCATTATTCCGGCTCGCGAGTACATTACATACATCACAGCGGGCAGGAGACAGATGTAGCGTTCCTAAGCTCCTTTATTGTAATTTATTGCTCGTGTTTATCAGTAAATGTAATTATTCTATATTCAATACCTACATTCCACGGTGGCACTCCGTTGACTGTAACAAATCTTTGTTAAGATCATTCTGAGAATGATTGATGCAGCAGTCAACAGACGACGAAAACCCTCTGGCGAAATGAAACGTTATTTATTAGCACTCTATTTTTAATAGGGAACAAAGGACTCGTCGATTCCAGTCGGAAGTTATCTACGTAACAATTTACTTATTGGTGAGCTTTACTTTTAAGGCTGGTATATTTTTTCGTCGTTTGCCGACCTTATTTTAGAGAGATATTTATGGAGTGAGATTTAAGTACTTTGCGATGGTCGATGTGTAAGTTGGGAAGAATATTTGGGACATTTATTTTTAGAGTTGACATTTACGGTAGGGATATTTGTAAACCTGGGTATCATTGCTCTACATCTAGGTCATGGTATCAGCAGACTTCCTTTTTATCATGGCTCTATGCTTTCATATAGTATACGTTCTTCACGTTATCCATAAACCTTGCCAAACGCTTCAATAGTTTTTACAAATCAAATCTAACAAAGAAAGTAATACATAAAAAGGCCTCGTTTACAAAGGTATTTGTAATTTCATTTAATGAAATTTAAATGACATATGCAGTAAGAAAGGGTCTTAATTTGTGTAATTAAAATGATAAATCTATCAAATGCTTAATATAAATATGGATAAAGAGATAAAGAGACATGCCTATCGGGTGATTTACGTCAAGGTATTTAGTTTGTATGAAAATTAATAAAACATAAAAAATGAGAATTCATTCATGTGTCCATAATGAAAAATGCTTATTTCCATGGTCGAAAATTATGTATATCGTCGGGAATACGGTGTACACATAATAATAGGGGTTAAAGTATGAAATTGCCGTTTCATTGAAATAGGTACTTCAAATTGACATAGAACCTTCATGGTTTGAGATTTTTGGGTGAAACTTTTTTCACATGATACCTATGAATTTCTTCTTTTAAAAAATGTGCAACATTCGATTATCGACTTTCAGTTGTTTTTTTTATTCAGCTTAGACAAGAAAGATGGATACTTCGAAAATTCGAGTTATTTTTGAATACGAGTTCCGACGCGGAACTAACGCGGCAGAAACAGCTCGCAATATCAATGTTGCGTTTGGAGAGGGGACTGCTAATGAACGCACCGTGCGATTTTGGTTTAAACGCTTTCGTGATGGAAAAGCAAAGCTTACCAATAAAAAGGTAATGGTAACTGTTTGGTGGTCTCAGCATGGTGTTATTCACTATAGCTTTCTCCGATCTGGTCAAGCAATAACGGCAGATGTCTACTGTGCCGAACTCCGAACAATGATAGCAAAACTAGCAGTGAAACAGCCCCGACTCATGAATCGATCGTCACCATTATTGCTCCATGATAACGCGAGACCTCATACAGCACGAGAAACCGTTTTAACTCTACAGGAACTGCAATTAGAAACCACCCTCCGTATTCGCCAGACCTTGCTCCAATGGACTACCGTTTTTTTCGTGATTTGGACAATTTTCTACGTGATAAAAAGTTTTCTTCTCAGGAGGCAGTACAAAATGCTTTCACACAGTTTGTCGAATCTAGATCACGAGAGTTCTATCGCAAAGGCATAAATGACCTTCCTTATTAGATGGCAGCAATGTATAGATAATAATGGTAATTATTTTGATTAAATAAATATGTTAAATTAAAAAAAAACGAATTTCAATTTTTCAGTACAAATCGGCAATTTCATACTTTAACCCCTAATATTAATTAAAGTACCTAAGTAGTACAATGTGACTTTTTACCAAGTGATTACCTACGTAAAACAATATTTCGGGTTGTGGTGACCCATTTTGAATTTTTTTCTGTAATTTATTACGAGTATGTTCTCGTGGTTGGATAATACTTATAGTGAAAGCAACTTTAACTAGCTCCTAGTCATAACCTCACTCAAGTCGGCGAAGTTACTAATTGCGACCGTAGCGTCATGTAGGTAATATTCTACGTTTGTGTATGTATACGAGTATGTAGGTTTGTGGCAAGTTGATTAGCTGGTGGACCGTGTATCTAGACTTATGAGCGGAGACACGTAATCCATAAGTAATAGGCGCTGTGGATGAGCGCTTGGTTTATGAGTATTCGAATTTTCAAAAGATAGATTTTATTGATCCGAGACTATTTTGGCGTTTTGTTCATAAAGTTTAATTCACTGACACAAAAGAAACGTGGGCGGAAAAGAAATGAGGCAAATAAAAAATATATGATTGATCGATTGTGTGAAGGAAATACGGAGACATGTTACAAAGGAAGTGAAAACGGAGATGACGGCTTATAGAGATATATGACGAAGATAGACATGCTATGCTGACCTCTAATAAATTAGGATTTTAAGGAAGTGAAGATGATGAGATAAAGAATTCTAGTAGATAGTATACAAATTTCGTAACACACGATCTATCGGAATCGGCTTCATTTTGACAGTTCAACAACATTCATTGCGTTATTTACGCGTTGAGCAGACAAATATTTCGAACTTATGAAGCAATGGATTAGCAATTTGCTTCAAAATGATTCAGATTCCGATTGATCGTGTGTTACGCAATTAGGGTGCAGGTACTTGAGAAACGTTGGTTGAAGAAGACATGCAACTGTGTTGTATAGGGCTAGAAGAGTAATATATGTACTACAATAATATACAATATGTAACATAATGAACGCAAGACCTCTTACACCCCAATTAGAGTATTGAGTTAAAAGCTTAGTACAATGACCAAAACTTATATTTTTAAAAACTATCTGTTATTATTAAGAAAATCGTGTTGACCTTAACTTTACTGTATGCATTTAAAATTGAGTCTTATTTCTTTGACATTGAGTCAAGTGTTCAGTATGGCAATATACATAATTTTTGAAAAAAATGCTTACTGAAATCGATTCAGTAGTCAATTATGAACAAACTACTTTCAGGTCTTGCGTTTATTCTGTTACAGATTGTATATACAGGCTGTTTTTTTAAAGACCAACCAAATTTAAGGATGTGGTACAGACCATCAAACTGAACAACTTTCTCCATGGGACCAACATCGTAATCGCGAATAAAAATTCAGCCGTCCCATACATTTAGGTCGAGTAGGTATTGAAGTTTTCTATGGGACAGTTGAATGGAGAAAGTTGTTCAGTTTGATGGTCTGTACCAAATCCTTAAATTTGGCTGGTCTTTAAAAAATCAGCCTGTATATAAGAGAAATAATTAATTAGTACTGTATTTCACTTACACTGTATACTAAGATGTGTGGACTGGCTGGCAGTCTCTCCAAGCGCGTTGGTTGCTCTGCAGGAGTATTCCCCTCCGTGGTCCCTCGTCACCTTCTGTAGCACCAGTGACTTGGTGCTGACGATGATGCCGGACACCACATTGTGGAGCACCGGCTTATCCTGGACATAGAACCAAAATATGTTTGGGAAAAACTATATGTCATAGATATTGGGTAGAAAAACAGTTTGAACCACATCATATCGAAAAAAGCCCACTAAAAATCTGCCTAGTCTTTTCCCAATTATGTTAAGGTCGGCTTCCAGTCTAACCAGATGCAGCTGAGTACCAGTATTTTACATGGAGTGACTGCCTATCTCACCTCCACAACCCAGTTATTGGGTAATACGATACCCGTTGGTAAGACTGGTTGTCAGACTTTCGGGCTTCTGACGACCCGTAACGACTGTCAAAGATCCACGAATGACAGCCGGGACCAACGGCGTCTTGGTATGTGATGGTCACCCATCCACATACCAACCGCGGCAAGCGTAGCTTAACCTGATCGATCGACCCGTGCGGCTGTTATTACTTAGCCACAAGCTTCTCCGAAAAAACGCCCACTACTGAACAATTAATGACTAAAAATGGTCTTAGATTACATACAAAAATGTACTCCGACGTTTTTTTAATTTATGCTGTTGTTTTCTTTTTTTATATTGGTCATAATATGTATTTCGTTTGTATAATCATTTTCCAGTGCGAGTCCTTCCAATTAATATTTTTTATTTATTTCTTCCTTCTTTCTATTTGAGATAGATGATATTTTCCTTTTAGGAATCAGATGGATGCTTTGATAAACCTTCTGATAACGTAAGCTTTTACTTGCCCAACTAATCTGTTTGAAGATAGAGAACCGCGATAAAGAAATAAATAATTAGTTAATAGTTCCACCACCTATCCTGCCCACTGTATCCCAAAACATGAAGTCAAAGTGATCTCTGCGCTGTCACCGACGACGCTGGGGAAGTGGGGAAGATTTGGGTCTACAAGATCTAAAATACAGCTGATCGATTCTGTAAAAATCTCACCGTGAAAAGTTAGGTGAAGTGAGCTTAGAGTGAGCTGTCAATTGTGTCAATCCCTAGCATTAGTTGGAATGACAGCTCACTCTACGATCACTTCACCTAAGTTTTCACGGTCAGCAGTGCGATTCTGTAACCATCGTGTGTGCCAGGGACGCTCAGAAGAAGTTAATAGTAAAGAAATAATTATTGAGTGCAAAGAAAATAGAAAAAAAAAACGTTATACCCGCGATAGTGTAAACATGATTTATTTTACACAGTCAATAAAAAACGAAAACTAGAATATTTGCCTCGAGTAAAAGTAGAGAATTCAAAAACAGCAAAAGCGTATTCAAGTAGAATATCCAACCAATATAAACAAGCATGGCTATAAATGTCGATAAACGTCAATAGAATTTATACAAACAACGATTGCTACATTATTTCTTTAAGCGTAGTCGAGCTAAATGTTGCTTGAGGCGGGCAGGACCAGGAGTTATTTTGTACCTAGATGTTCATTGACTATGTTTTTGCGTATGATTCCAGAGTGAACGTAAAATATTTTTTATCATAATAAGAATTGAAAAGTTATTTCGATTGTTGGACGTCGCGTTGGAAGGCCAGAAGGTGGCCCGATGACCTGCTGAAGGCCACATGAATCTGTTGGATGCGAGAAGCACAGAACCAGTAGAAGTAGCGGTGCTTGGGGGAGGCCTATGTCCAGCAGTGGACTTCTTTCGGCTGAAATGATGATGATGATTGATTGTTAAGTGTCTATACCAGTGACGATATTTAAATGTATGACACTTTGAGCAGGCCACTTTTCTGCCTGGTTAATATTTTAACCACGGCGAGAGCTATTCTCGGACACAGACAGTCGGGTTGGCTTACAAATTCAAAGTCAGTCAGCGCGCTATTAAAGGAAAAGTTCCAAAATAAAATCATCTGGAAAAGAACTGGAGTTACAGTGGGCTGGCCATGTGTGCCGAAATACCGATGGCGGTGGAGCAAACAAGTCCTGTCTCCAGCTAGATCGACAGACGTCCTTAAAAAGATGGCTGGGGCCGACTGAATGCGGATGGCAGAGGACAGAGTGTTGTGGTTGTGGAAGAGACCTATGTCCAGCAGTGGACTGCAATAGGCTGAGTTGAAAACTGTTTTACATATTTCCAGTAGGTAACTGGAAATATGTAATTGAGTTGCTGTGTTGTTAGGTCGTGCAGTAGAATTCTCTTGCTTGCTTGGAAGGTACGAAAAGTAGTCCGAAATTACAGTACTATTTTAGTTACCATAAAGTTAAAGTTCTGTTAACCTACTTCTACATATTTTTTCTATTTCAATTCCCCATTATAATAACATAACAAATCGATTTGACGCAATACACTGAAAGTTCGTGAGGACCTTTCATGTGGTTTGATAAAGGTCACGAACCCATGTTGTGATTACAGCGAACTTATTCAAATGTAATTTAGATTATACGCTGACGTCGTCCATTTTGTTTTAATACGTACTTCATCAATGTTTCATGATTATACTTTTGTATTAACATGCTGGTACTTGGGGAATGATGAATCGTTTTGGGCACGTCAGTTTTTAATACAAGTAAAGCTTTCATGGGAATTTTGCTCCTAATATAAAATCTGAGTTTATCCAGTCTTGTCCAAAATCTGATTTCCAATTAATGGTATTTCCACTTAAACGTATTACGGTATATTGTATAAATTACAAATGAAGTTGATTTCTGAAGTACTAGTAGGGTAGGTACAGTCGAGTTCGCTAATATCTGAGCATGTTTATGAATCAAAAATATATAGGCAATGGTAAGTTTCACAAGACTCTAAACAGCTTTGCCTTATAATAAATTGTAAACAATCTGTGACGTCATAAATATGTGGCTACATTATATCAATAATATTGCTACAGACAAAGTGTTTAAAAATTGTGCGCAATCCCTTGTTCATATTATTTAGCGTAAAGTTAGGTTCACAAATATCTATGCAATTTTTCTATGAAAAATATCTTGACAATTAGACATGTCTTGAATTGTTGTCTTAAATTCTTTGAACAATCTCTTTACAGAAGTATATCCTATAGTAATCTTTTTCTTTGAAACAAATGCAATTTCAAGTGGTCAGTTATGACATCCTTCATCCGAATACCTACTGGATAGCATTCCCTTCAGTCACCAATTTAAGAGTCCACGTACATGAGATTTGGGAAGGCTTTAGAAGTAGTGCCGCCTGTTCAAACATGATTGCATCAATGCGTGAACGTTTGCAAGATGTTATTGATGCCAATGGTGGATATAACAGATTCTAAAACTGGCAGCACCATTGCTTAAACCTTGCCTGGAAGTTCCCTACCTTATTTTAAATGTTAGGTTTTCAGAAGAACAAAATAAGAATTTGAGAATAATAAAATAAAAATTAAATACTAATGTGCAGAAGTAAATTTTATTTTTATTTTTAAACCAACTGAAAAGTTTTAAACAAATAGGTAGGTATAGCCTGCGTTGACCCTAAGATTTTCAGCTCTCTCAACGTTGTCAGATTGATACAGTCCTATTACGAACGGCAACATTACATTATTACTCGTACCTCTGCTCCGGCAAGCAAAAATAAATTTAATGGTAAAGGCCATTTAGTTGAATATTCAAAGCTGTAAAGATATTTACGAATCCTAGGTTGCACAAAATATATTGAAATCTAGAGTATTTGGATATTTATGTTCCGAAGAGTAGTCAGATATTTTTAACTGCACTATCGTAACATTCGTAACATACTTATGAACAGTTTATATGATAACATTTTATTGATGTCTAAGTTTGTATAGAACTATATGATCATTTTAACGCTTACAATATTTTGAAACATTGTCACTGCCAATATATTAGTGAACTCGACTGTACCTACTAGTACTTCTGAAATCAACTTCGGATGGATGAATGGATTGGTGACTTCATATTGAATAAGTCATGAAAATAATTGAAATTGTAGCAATGAAACTGAACTTTAAGAGCGGTTTCGCACTAAGTCCGATCCGAATCCAAGAAATGACGGTCCAAAGTAGCCATAGTACTATTTGTATTAGGGGTTGGGCACTACGTCCGAACTCAGTCCGTCCGAATTTAGAACATTCCCAATTCAGATTGAACTCGGATCTTGAATTCGGATTCGTTTCGGACGTAGTGCGAAACCGCTCTTAGAGTGGGTTTTAACGTGGTTTTCCCAAAAACACATATTTGTTTATATGTTTGGAAACTTCATTGCGAACGCAGAACAGCTACCTTTTGTTTATGAGGTTGTGGATATACCTACTCGTTCTCTAAAATTAAGCTTCAACAGGAAAACAGATAAGTTTTTGGATTGGCTAGCGAGTTTAAACCTCGCCCGTTGCATTATGGACGCGAAAACACTACGTAGAACTTTCATAAGCATGCTTCTGAAGTTCACGGAAACACTAATAATATCAAATCTATAATGCCTGTAATGTTTTAAACTAATAATTGTACTGGTATTCTAAATCGGATTTGTATTGAAGCTCCATAATTATATATGGAGGGGCTTGTGGCTAAGTACTATCAGCCGCACGACTCGATCGATCAGGTTAAGCATCGCTTGCCGCGACTGGTCCATGGATCGGTGACCATCTTAACATACCAAGATTCTTCCGTGCCTCGGAAAGCACGTTAAGCCGTTGGTCCCGGCTATCATTCGTGGATCTTTGACAGTCGTTACGGGTCATCAGAAGCCCGAAAAAAAATCTGACAACCACGTTTTCGGTTTTTCGTATTACCCAGTAACTGGGTTGTGGAGGATAGACGGGCAGTCGCTCCATGTAAAATACTAGTATTCAATAGAACTAACTAATATAATAATTGACCTCTTTATGTGAACCTTAAATAATTCTTATCTTGGGGTCCGAAAAGTACTTAATAGCCAAGTAACTAACCTAATCTAATCAGTTTGGTGGGGGTCCTAGCTCAGTAACTGCGACTAACAGGCAGAAAAGGGCAAAAAGTTAATAAGAGGCTCATTCATTTAAAGTGTACATCATTAGAAGCCCAAAAAGTTTTAGAGGTTAATTAATATAAAAAAAAAACCATACATAATTAAGAAGGTCAATCAGTTTTAACAGGCTCAGTTAAATACACATCTTCCTACTAAAATAACGATATCATTCCGAATCTTTAAACATAATTTGCGTGGAAATCATTACATTAGTACGGTAGTCTATTTTGGGTTCTACAAATGTCTATGCTTGAACGCAGCACGTTATTCTAGACGAAAAGTGTCTACGATAGGGGTAGAGTAGAAATATTTCGTCGGTTATCAAATCAGCTGTTTTATATAGAAAAGTGCGCGATTAAAATGTATTATTTATATAATATAGATTTATTTCAACCGACGAAAAATTTCTACGCAGGGGTATTCAGAATCATGTGCTGAATCTAAAGTAACAGGTTGCACGGTTGCATCCCTGCCCCCCAGTATTACGTATGTAAAAATTTACTGTCATTAAAATAAATAGTTATTTAATACCGATATCATAACTAACATCCAGAATCTTTAATCATAATCAGTGTGGAAGGCATGACATCAATATCGAGAAGGGTGATGACGTAATCTATTGGGTCCCGATAATGAACAGATCTCCAAGTTGGGCCAGTAATTCATCAGCCGTGTCGCCTGCCCCGCAGTAATCTAATTCATCAGTCCCTTCTTTATTGTGTTAACAAGTATCTATAGCTGATCAATCAATTGTAAGTTTCCTGGTTGGTGGTTAGGTTCCTGCAATGATTATATTAAGCCAGTTGACAATAATATAATAATAATTAATAAATTGAATAGTGAATAATTGCATGGTAATAGTATATAATAATAATAGTAATGTTATAAGAATGTATGTAGACTTAATAAAAATTTGCACGCTTACTTGCAGGCAGAATACAATAACACTTAGGTTATAAGATCTTACCTATAAATGCATTAGATTTAAATTACCTAATGTTAGAAGTAGCGAATGTGACATCATATTGAATGGCCAAAGATTAGAATTTGTTAATCAGACAGTTTTCCTAAGAATCACGCTAGACGAGAAATTACAATGGGGACCTCATATAACATCTATTGGGAGGCTAAGCTCGGCCGCGTATGCTCTTAGAAAGATAAGACAATTAACAGATGAAGAAACCGCGCGTTTGGTCTATTTTAGTTACTTCCACAGTTTTATGTCATATGGCATTTTACTGTGGGGTCGGGCTGCTGACATTGAATCCATTTTTATTTTGTAAAAGAGAGCTGTCAGAGCCATTTACAATCTACGTCGCCGCGAATCTCTTAGGGAACTATTTAAAAGGGTTAATATTATGACGGTACCTTGCCAATTCATTTATGTATGTAAGAAAAAATCAACATCTTTTTAATAAAATAAGTGATAGACATAATTTTAATACTAGAAATAAAGATAAATTAGATCAACCTTTTTTCAGATTATCTAAAGTACATACATCTTTTATGGGGTACTGTGTTAAATGTGACAACAAAATACCTTGTGAAATATTGCAATTAAATGAAAGAAAATTTAAAACTTATATTAAAATTACACTTTGTAAGCAAGGATATTACAAATTAGAGGATTATATCCAAGATCAAAATGCTTGGAAACATGCTGGTCCTGCTCCATAGGACAATCTCTAGAGTCTGGACAAAATCAAACTGGTTGCTAATGTGATTGTATAATTTATTCTTTTTTTTTCCTTTAACATTAATTTACATTCTGTAATTATTTGGGGTCACACCCGGACTTATTACTCCTTATTTATTTATGAAAATCGTCTACTTTTGGAATGTTTGTGAATATGTGAGCACCATGTATCTATCACAAAGTTAATTTATATGTCAGGGTTTCATTTATCCATTTTAATTCTTTTACCTATGGTGGTATAGTAATTTTATTTTTAGGTGCATCGCCTTCACATATAATTATATAATTAATGTATGCAAAATATTATGAAACATTTTAAAAGAGTAATGTTGGAGTTTCTTGCCCATTCTTCTCCATACGAAAACTACCTTTTGGAAGGGGCGACTAGAATCAATTTTATTTTATTTTATTTTTGACGTTCAAAAGTACCTTTTATGTGCCTATTTGAAATAAATGATTTGACTTTGACTTTGACTTTACCTTAAATACCAAAACAATGTATTTCTAGCAAATAAACGTTCGATTTGATTTGACTTGATTCAACTATTTTTTTAGAGCAGCGGTGGCTCCAGTATTAGCGGCCGCGACATAAAGAAAGAAAGAAAGATTTTTTTTATTTGGGATACACAGGAAATACAAAAAGTTAAAAATGGAGCATTCAAAACTAACAAAGTTACACTAAAAGCAACCAAAAAAAAAAAAACACAAAAAAAGACCTGTGCGAGGCCAAAAAGGCTCCTATCTCAGCATAACGCTGAGATATAAAAGAAAGAAAAAAACTTTAGAGTTGTAGGTCGTAGGTTCGAACCCAGATAGCCGCTTTACTTTACTTTCATTACCACTGCTCTCAAAACGGTGAAGGAAAACATCGTGGGGAAATCGGCATATCCTAGAACCAAAAATTCGAAGATATGTGACATCTTCCAAGCCGCTCTGGCCCCGCGTAGTGGATAACGGTTCTGTCACTGAAAGGACGCCTGTGTCCCAGCAGTGGGAACGTTATAGGCTGATTATGCTATGCCGTGGCAGCTAAGAGATGACCAGCACCCTGATTGCGTAATACACTATCGATCAGATTGAGTCTGAAGGATATTGTTGATAGGTACTCAGCTCAACAACTTAAATAACGCAATTAATGTTGTTGTGTTGTCAAAATGAAACCCATTGCTACTGATAGTGTCTTACACAATTACCCCACAGTCCCTACTGACGGTGCCCGTTCACGAACATCTTCTATGAACATGACCGAACATTACATAAATTAACTGGGGCTGGGATAGTCACCATTCACCAACTTCTTGTATAATGAAAGTATCCTGATATTAAATTCAATACCACTTTGTTCTATACGTTGCTTATATTCAAAGCGTCTATTTATAGGCAAACTATCATCAATTGACAATCAATTTATGAATTTACTCTGAGTTACTATTCATATTGTCCACTGGTTCGGCTGTGATCACGTTTAATTATTTTATCATCAATAGAAATACTGAGTTGATAGCTTCTATAAATAACTGACAGTTGACTTCGACTGATAGACGACATGAGATGATTATGACAACGTGAGGTAGGTCCCATATAAATTTGGAAATAAAATCCAACCCTAAGGGTGGGACCAAACGCCTCCTGCCGGAGGCTCTATGCGGGGGTCGTGCGGGCCATGGCCCTTTACGGGGCACCGGTATGGGCGCGGTCTTTGAGGCGGCGACCAGCCCACTGGTTGATCGCGTCCCAAAGGGTCATGGCTGTCCGGCTCATTCGAGGATACCGCACGGTCTCCGCTGAGGCGGCGAGCCTCCTTGCCGGATTGCCGCCATGGGATCTGGAGGCCAAAGTCCTCGCCCACATATGGGAGTGGCGAGAGGAGGCAAAACGCCGGGGCGTTGCTCCGCTGCCGCGAGAAATCACGGCACAGCGGACAGAGCTCCGGCGGGATCTCATAGCGGCATGGAGAGTGCGATTGTCGCAACCCAGCGTAGGGCACGCCACAATTGCGGCGATAAGTCCCCTCTTTGAGGAGTGGCTAGAGAGGCGCCACGGCGCCCTCACCTTCCGCCTGACGCAGGTCCTCACCGGACACGGTTGTTTCGGGAGGTTCCTGTTCAGGATAAAGCGGGAGGAAACGCCAGGGTGTCACCACTGTGGGGATCGCCCGGAGGACACGGTGGAGCATACGGTGGAGGTCTGCCCGGCTTGGGCGGGACCCCGCCGTGTCCTCTTGGCGGCGATCGGCGGCGGCGACCTCTCGCGTCCGGCCCTCATACAGGTCATGGTCCGGAGCGAGAGTGAATGGGAGGCCGTCGCTTCCTTCTGCGAAGCAGTAATGCTCGCGAAGGAGGCGGCGGAGCGCGCGAGGGAGAGGCAATCGCTGCACCCTCGCGCTCCTAGCCGCCGCAGGAGACGCCCTGGACGGGAGTCAACAGCTGACTCCCGGCCACCGTAGGCGCGGGCTTGCGGGCGGCGAGCTATGGGCAGCTCTTCGCCCGGTAAGGACCAGGCCCGGGTCGACGGCGCGTTGTGTTCCACGCGCGCCTCAAAGAGCTGTCAGCACGAACTGACGGGGTCCGCTAGGGCCGATGCCGCCGGGGCTGCGGGTTGTTCGAAAGAGATACCGTGGCCCCTGGCACAGGCAACTGAAGGAACACGGGTGGGTTTTAGTCAGTAAAAGTCTGACACTCCCTTCTGCTCCGCCCAGAGCGGGAGGAGTCATTTGATGATTTCCCACCCAGAAAAAAAAAAAAAAAAAAAGGGTGGGAAAATAGGGGTGATTTATTGTTCACTCATAGATTTGAATGCTGAGTTGTGTATTATTACTCTACTCAGTGCCACATATGCCTCCTGCCCTTTGGCAAACCATTAGTAGATTATAGCCACAAAAAATTATAAAATAAAAACTTTTAACAAAAAAATTAAACCGCCCAAAAAAACTGAAAAGCAAAAAATTATAAACCTTTTTTATTTAACCTTAATAACTAAGTTCTTAAACTAATATGTATACGTATATGATTTTGAGTCGGGGCCGTTTAAATTTAAGGCAATTTAGTGATCTTTGTTTATTGATTGTTTGGCGCCGACTCAAAATTACTTAGGTATACTTACATTAGTTTAAGAACTTAGTTATTAGGGTTAAATAAGAAAGGTTTATTATTTTTTGCTATTCAGTTTTTTCGGCGGTTTAATTTTTTTGTTTAAAAGTTTTTTTAGCCACGAATTCCTCCTCCAAATTGTTCTTCTTAAAATAGAAAAACACATTAACACTATGCCCAACCTGGGACTCGAAACCAGGACCAGTAGTAGCGCTTGCGACCACGCAACCACTAGACCAACGCGGCAGCAGCCCGAATGCTAGATTTGTGCCCGCTTGATGGTAACAGGCTCGTCCCATATTACATAGGACTTAAACATAACTAGCGAAATGTGTGTTTACATAGGTACACCTCTGCCAAACCCTTAGGGGAAACAAGGCCTGATGTTATGTTTACCTAAAGTAGTGTGTAGTGAAGGGCGATTAAGAGTTTGTCAGGACGATGGATCGTCCTCCTGGGTGCTATTAGCAACATAACGTGATTACTAATCTATTTGCTAAGTATGACGGCAGTTGAAATCATAAGTGACTTTTCACATGTTCTGTCTGCCTGATATTGAGAGCAGGTGGGTGCTCCGACCATCAGTCGTGGCGAATACTGGGTCAAAGGTCTGGGTATCACGACTAATAATAGCTTAGCTAATCAGCATATGATCCTAGAAAATTAGCGGTAGCGTAGAAAATTTTAGTCCGTTACACAAAAGAATATTAGCTGTTCCATACATTTTGACCGCGTAGGTAGGTATTGTACTACAACGTAACTGCGTAACTGGGTTGTGGAGGACAGATAGGCAGTCGCTCCATGTAAAATATTGGTATTCAGCTGCATTCGGTTAGACTGGAAACCAACCGCAACATAGTTGGGAAAATGTGAGGCAGATGATAACGTAGGTATTTAATTGTACTTTTCCATGAAACAGCAGATTTTTTTTTTTGATAACCGACGTAAATATTTGTAATTTGTGTTAAATATTTGTTTTTTACTGTGTGTACATAAATAATAAAATAAATAAAATAAATAAATAAATTTTCGCACTGGTAATTTTTCCCCTGTAGGTATATATGCGTAAATTGTGCTGGCATGACATGTGTAAAAGCTTGCCGCATAGCCGAACCCAGATGAAATAATGTACTTACGTTCAGTAGTAGACTTTGATTGGCTAATATAATGACATGACCAGTACAAGTAAGTTATAAAAAGAACAAAAATAAATACTTACATTATGATACCATGATATCCTATGTTCTCTAGGGTTGGCACGTACTGAGCACTCGAAGTACACGTCGTCACCTTCCTTGATGTCGTGAGGGTTGAGCGTTGAGCCCAGTGATAATGATACCACCGGTGGATCTAGAACAAAAAGTAAATTGTTAACAAAACTTAGGTCAGGTTAAAACTTAGGTCGCGGACCCAGTGCGGATTGGCATTTTTTTTTATACGCCCGTTTAAATTGCTTAGATAAAAAAGTGCTCAATATTTCTTTGTGGCAGTGATGTTAATCTAAATGTAAAGCTTTTAACGGACATATGGTTTTTGTAAATAAAATATGTATTTTCCGAAAAATACATATATGTATGCGTGTTTATGTTTTGAGTCGATTTGGTTGCTCACGACTGTGTCTACGGTATATGAAAAAATACAGTATTTGTTTTATAATTGAAAACAGTCAAAACCATCCACTAACAGCAACTGGACCTTGATACTCATCAGTAACGTTTGTTAATAGTAAGTACTCAAAGAGAGTGAGATAGAATTGAAGGCGTTTTCTTCAGAAATTGTCGTCACATTCATTCTTAGCATAGTAATAAGCATATTTTAGACACGCCTTTGCCTAGCCCTCTGGGCATTACAGGCCTGATGTTATGTTTTGTGTTTTATAGACTTGAGAAACCCAGTAGAAACGAGCTAGTTGATGTTGACTGACGGGTTTCGGGCCAATCACAAAATAATACAGACTCGCTCGATTATTATGTCATTTTTTCAGAAAGGCTTTATTGGCACTGATATAATTCAATAAAATATCTTCTTTTTTTTCTTTACTTGACGTTATTTTCATAATTTAAATAGTAAAAAATATCTCCATAAACGTCTTATACTAAGGGCTGATTTTTCCAACGCTAGATAATTTTATCCGAGGAATAATTTTGAATTTTAGACAGTTCTTCTATAAAAAATCTGTCTGACGTCAATTTTATTCCACGAATATAAAAGTTATCCGTCGATTAAAAAACCGGCCCTAAATTAACTAACAAACTATTGAAATAAAAATATAATAACCTAACCTAACTAACACTAACTATTATCAAACTAAAATATGGCATCGAAAAATTCCTCCGCATCGCTGTCGACTGGTATTGTACCCAAGAGACTAGTGGCAGTGCCACGTTGTATGGCAATGCTTAGCCTCTGCCCAAGGTAAAAGCCAGCCCTTGGGCCATTGGAGAAGTGTCAACCAGCCGTTTGGAGATTTCGTTGAACAAACCGTGAGCAGTCAGACCCCACGGCCCGAGGATTTGAACCCCAAACGGCTCGAAAATATAACTACCGATACGGTTATTATACTGTTATGCCACAGCAGCAGCGCCAGCACAGCACGCCGAGCCAGGAAGATGGAATTGTGCTAGAGTATCGACACATAACACAAAATATCTTGGTAAAACTGCTTGGTATTTAAGGAAAATTGCCTTATGCCTAAAAAAACAAAAGTCATTTACTCAAATTGGACTGAGAATCGGCACTTTTTGAACGTCAAAATTACAAAAGACGGTCCCTCAAAACGCCCGCCCTTCACCACTTCCTAGTGCTTTCGTTGGGAAGAAGAAGTGGCGCAACAAACTCCCCAGCAGCACAGCTGTCTGTTCATAAATATGTATACCTATTATCTTGTAAACAAGTTATATCAAAGTAATTGGAAGCCTAAAACTATATCATAATGGACATAATAAAGGATTACAATAGATTGAAAACAATAATCAGGGATGGAGCGGCTAAGTAGGTACTGTATCATGTTGTGATTGTTGCGGGAACGATCTGCGGTTTGCTCTGTAATCGAGGCTTATGCAACGTACCTGGGCGATGTGTAAACATTCCTCTTGAAGTATTAACTAATAATTATTAAATGGGGTTTGTTTAGTTACTTTGAATAATATTTTAGTTTTTGGAATTGAATCTAGGTGAGATAACAGGAGAATGGAGTCGGAAATGAAATAGGTACTTTGCTACAGATTAAGAATATTTTGTTTATTTAATAATTTGACTATTTAATGTCCAAAAACATTTATCGGCTATCTATTTTGTGGTAACTTAATACTAACCTTGCACCTAAGAGTCAAAAATTGCCTACAAGGCTAATAAATACATACAAACTTCTAACTCTTATATCTCATTTCGGACTGAGTTTAGAGATATGCATGTCAAATAAGTTTCGTTTGTTACATTATTCTGTACTAGTAAAACAAGACATAGTTGATGGCCGCGAGAAAAAAAAGACGTCAATTGTCTTTTCATCAAAATCGGTCCAGCCGTGTCGGAGATTAGCCGTAACAAACAGAAACCAAACAGAGAAAGACAAAAAATAAAAAAAATGATTTTTTTAATATAAATACCGTTTTTACTTTTATAAGCATTTAGTAAAAAGCTGTTATTTTGACATTACAAACAGACACTTCAATTTTATTTACTTGTCTATAGATTTGACTGTAATCGCGGCTTAGGCAACTTACCTGGACGAAGTGTAAACATTCCTGCCGAAGTATGAACTAGTATTAAATGGGGAGTGTTGCGTTAGTTTGAATAAAAATAAAGTTTTTAAAGTAGAATCAGTAGGTAGAGTAGAGTAGGTCAGATGAGAGGTGAATGAAGACGGGAAATTAAATACTTTGTTGATATATGTATTACGAAATTTTTACGCGATAAAGTGAGACGTCTTTAAGAGTAACTTTTCATCCCAGTAGTGGAGTTAAAAGTATGAACACAAAAAGGCTTTGTTTAGTAAAGTAACCTACGTATCTATTACAGTATATTATTTTACACCAATGACAACCCCATTTTTTATATCCACGCAATCACTGTCCATTCCAAGGTTACTTGGAAGAGATCGCAGAGAGCGATAAGGCCGCCCATTGTATGTTTTGTGGTAATAATCGTATTTTTTTTGTTATGTATTTTGTGGTGTACAATAAAGTATACATAAATAAAAACATTGCTTAACCAAAAAATATTTTAATTTTTATATTGTAATGGACTACTATTATTGTCTGTTTATTTCCGAGCTGTCCAAGGTTGGAAAGCGTTTTTACTCCAGGTGAACACTTATCTGCGGCAAGGAGCGGGCGTTGACACTTTATTGGCCATTAAAGACCTATAACGACGCCACCCCGCGGCCGGAGGAAACGCCCGTTCTCCAAATAAACATTTACGATTCCTCCGTTTAAATTGTTGCCAAAACGATTCGCGCCGTGAGCGGCGAAATTCTCCCCGCTCTAAATGCGTTACGGTTCGCCAAGCAGAAGTAAATAGAATTTATTTATATTTGGAAATTAATTTCCTCTGTCGTAATAGAGTCAGCACGTTTCCTGGCTTTTCAAGAATTGACCGGCCCGTCGGGGAGTAGTGCCTTGATTGAGTGATTAGACTGTCTGTGAGAATACCCAGGTGGAAATAATCGCACACAATAGTCGCGGTGTAGAGGACTCGTTTACACATAAATAAATTGGCAAGTTATGTCCTACGATTAGAATGTAAACGCACTGGCTACGGTAAGCCGGCTTAATCCCTTAGAGCGTTTTGCGATCCGGATCTGGTGGCGGGGCGGGGTCGGTCGCTCCCACTAGTCCGAATTAGTTTTTGGCGAGTCCTCAGCGGATGTTAAGTGTTGATGTTGTGTGCTCGCTAGCGCTAACAAGGTTTTAATTACGTTTTACTGAGTTTCTCATGTTGGCGCATACAAGCTTTTAATATTGTTAGATAGGTTGTTTGTTCCGAAATGTTGACAGGGCCTGTTACGTGTTAAATGAGTTGACTAAATTACGCGCTCGGAACCGTTTAAATAGATATATTTCGGGCCGTTCCTAATTACGGTTGTTAATTAAATAACATTTATGATTTAGGTAACAGCTGAGAGCTCTGAGAATAGGAGCTTTCATAAGCAGGTGAAACAGATACAGTTAATTATAAAGTATTGTATTCCCAACCCTCATCACTTCATAATCCATTACGGTGGAGCATCTTGAGTAATACCGCAAGGACAAGCCCAGCACTGTAACATCGATGTACCGGCTAAATATGGCATGTCAAACTGGAGCAGAGCCACGGCAGACAAAGCCAAAATAATCCTTCAGACAGGAAGGTGTCACCGTGGAGTCGACGGCGTCGGGTAAGCCATGCGTCTGTGAGTCGCCTGCCGCAGACTAAATTAGACGGAATTAGTTCCCAACAAGTTCGTAGCGCAGGATAAACTGTCGGTGAGCGAAGTTCCGTCGGGGACGCATCGCGAGTCCCCGGGCGGGCCGCGCCGCGGGCTTTGTTGTGTCACGCCGGCTTACGGTAACCGACACGTCAGATAAGTACCAAGATAAGCACATTACATTGAGGATGTACATTGTACAACCGCTACACGAATACATTTTACTGTCGCATCGTCCGCGATTATAAATCTTTTTTACTTACATCAGCAAACTGGGGTAGTTTTTTTAAATGACGCCGCTTTTTTCTAAAGATTTTCACGCCGTATTTTAGTGTTGAGTTTTCTTTTCATTGCTTTGGTTTAAGGCTCCATTATAAAACTTGAGATTAAGGGCCGGCGGTTAGACTTAAAAAGATAAAAATATAAGTCCGATCATTAAAGTGTTATTTCTGAAAACGTTGTTAGTAATTACTTTATTTAAATTAAGTGCTTAGTTTTACTTAAGCCGTTTTTGGGGGAGATTTTCAGTAGAATTTAAATCTTTAAACATAAATACCTACATAATTTAGATTTATTCACGTCCACGAAGTCCGTTTATTTTTGAAAGAAAGATTTTTTTCAAAAATAAACAAAACTTCGTGGACGTGAATAAATAAATAAAAATTATTTAGGTATGTCTTTGGTATTTATGTTTACATTTGTGAGACATGACATTTGTGTTTCATTCAATTGCACATATTTTAATTATAAATGCACGACGTTGTTCGGTTAAACAGTTCTGTAGAGATTATGATATGCATAGTTGGTGGCTTGCAACCTTTTCTCCTTTTCTAGTAATTATAAGATAATGGCATAAAATTATTAGACAAATCATGCTATTACGAATTTAGAAGGCAGAAGAAATGAATAAGAGGTGACAAGCGCATACCAGGAGATACGTAATATAAAAAGTATAATGATTTAATCATTTAAATAATTACGTGCTTAATTCTAAACAACTCTTTTATTGATCCAGTCAATGCGTTACAGACTATCGGTAGCAATGGGTTTCTTTTTGACAGTTCAACAACATTCATTCCGTTGCTTATGATGTTGAGCAGACTCATTTTTGGAACATATGAAGCAATGGATTAGCAATATCCTTCAAAATGATTCAGATTGAGATTGATAATATGTTACGCAATTAGGGTGCCAGTAGTATCCCTATACTCAGTAGTATAGGGATACTACTGGCACCCTAATTGCGTATTGCATAAGGAAACCAGTTGCGTACTATAAGGACTCCTCGTCAGTACGAGGAGTCCTTATAGTACGCAACTGGTTTCCTTATTATCACGAGACTACGTTTTTGACTGACTTATGCCATTTAACATTGTTATCTAGACACACTGTCTTCTAATATAAGCTTCAATAATTCTATTTGAATAAATAATCTTCTTAATAAAATTGTGGAACTAACAAACCAATTTCAATTAACAAAATTGTTCCTAATTCCAAAGCGTTCAACTTTGTAAATAAACTTTCGGAGTCAAACAACACCCAAACGATTTTCTCTTTGACGTCAGCCGTACTATTATATTTTAGGAAAATGATTAATATTAAGGATATTGCTCTATTCCAGGAGCAATTTGTTTAATCAGCTCCAGGTTTGATGTCAGTGTGTCATATGTGCTGAGCTGTGCTTAAGTAGCAATGACAATTAAGCCTAACGATGTCGGAGATGTGCAAACTGGTTGAGTCGAGCTCCTTTATTGCTTATTTTGCAGCTATATTCGTTTAGGGAACGGTCTTAACGAATTAAGAAGTTCCGCTAATTGTGTCATCGTACGCGATGGAAATGTTGATTTGTACAAACAATCACGACTCATTTTCGTCATACGACGCGACGTTAGAGCTAACGTGTGTGTGTTTAATACTTTCGTTTTCTTCTCTGTACGTAAGACCCTCATAGTAAAATTCACAAAGTTTCCCCCCTATGTGAACTTCTCAACGTTGAACGTTGAAATAAAAGGCATTTAGAAACAAATAAAAACTTGGCTCAACACTCGCTAATAAAAGGAAGGCACTATCACAAAACTCCAAGTCGGTAAAGAATTTTCAGATGAACGACATTATTTCATAGAGATCGGAATTTTTGCAACATTTAAGTGGAATAACTTTTTCACCAGATTTGGCTTTGTAACTAGATGAGAATCGAGATATAGATGTAGGAATTTCCGTCGATAATATTGAAGTTTGATCAGAATTGGTTTGACTTTGAGCTATTTCCATACAAAGAAACCTCCGGGACTATAAATAATTATTATTGATTTATGAAAAAACCGTACGAAAATATTATATTATGCGTCACACAGGACCGAGGCGGATTAAAGGATTGGTGCGGCCAAACGCGCGCGGAACGAGAATGGACAGGAAAATGTGTCATTCGCCATGAAATCCCTCCATCAGCCTTGTGTATTAAGGACTCTATATGATGAGACAATAAAAGAGAATATATTTCTCACGCTATTATTATACGCCTTGTTGGGGTTGGATTATTTCCAAAGCATTGAGGTTTTAGATGCAGAATGCGCACTTCTTTCTATCAGTCTGGTGCACAGATGCGAATAACAGGAATAAATACCTAACTTAATTAGTACTCAATGCTGCACAACCACGTCAAAAAAGATTTCAACATCACCCCGTGTTTATGCACATGTGGCAAGTCTATTTAGAACTAGTCAAAAACAAGATGTGTATATCACATGTATTGACGTGATTTCAGTCATGTTTTATTGGCAATTTTTTCAAATATTGCGTAAGCGCGTACATCGGCCGCTCGGTCAGCGTCGCAATAATCCGCATCGCCCGCCTATACCGACATAGCGTGTGAGTCGACCGACGTACGCCCGACCGACGGTCCTCGTCAGCGCGACGTAGCTGTACGCGCGTAGCGATTTGTCAGTGCTACACTGTAATTGTTCATAAGTTTTCATTGATATACCTACGTTTAGAAATAAAGACGATTGATTGATTGATTGATTCAATGTCAGCGTTGACCGTCGGACGAGCAATAAATCTAGCTATGCCAGGGGCCACGGTATCTCTTTCGAACAACCCGCGGCTCTGCCAGCCATCGGCCCTAGCGGACCCCGTCAGTTCGTGCTGACATCTCTTTGAGGCGCGCATGGAACACAACGCGCCGTCGACCCGGGCCTGGTCCTTACCGGGTGGCGAGCTACCCATTGCTCACCACCCGCAAGCCCGCGCCTACGGTGGCCAGGAGTCGGTTGCTGACTCCCGACGTCCAGGGCGTCTAGGGCGACTAGGGGTGTGTGGGTGCAGAGATTGCTTCTCCCTCACGCGCTCCGCCTCCTCCTTTTCGAACATTACTGCTTCGCAGAAGGAAGTGACGGCTTCCCATGCACTCTCGCTCCGTTCCATGGCCTGGACCAGGGCCGGACGCGAGAGATCGCCGCCGTCGATCGCCGCCACGAGGACGTGTCGGTGCTCCGCCCAAGCCGGGCAGACCTCCACCGTATGCTCCACCGTGTCCTCCGGGCGATCCACACAGTGGTGACACACCGGCGTTTCCTCCCGCCTTATCCTGAACAGGGACCTCCCGAAACAACCGTATCCGGTGAGGACCTGAGTCAGGCAGAAGGTGAGGGCGCCGTGGCGCCTTTCAGCCACTCTTCAAAGAGGGGCATATCGCCACAATTGTGGCCAGGCCAACTAAATCCAGCCTCAGAGTCCCATACGTTAGACTGGCCAAAGTGTCCACCTGCACTTCAGGACCTACAAAAACGCTACAGATGCCGCGATTGGCGTGGCCACCTACTGGATCCAACTTATCCTACCCTATCCTATTTCCTACTATAATAATATAATAAACGTGAAACGTGGATGGATGTTTGTTACTCTTTCACGAAAAAACTACGGAACGGATTTGGATGTTTGGCACACAGATAGTTTATAACCAGGATTGACATATACTCGTAGGATACTTTTTATTTCGATATTCTCACGGGATCGAAACTTATGCGGGTGAAACCGCGGGGCGCAGCTAGTCTAACATAATGAAATAATCTTTCCTTCAATTTGAAAAGAATAAGAATGCAGGTTCAGAGTTAAATAAAAATAAACATAGTTTGAGTCACATGCGTTACTTACACACAACATCTAGTTTGAACGAGTCTTCAAGGCTCTGCCCGGGCAGTGCGTTGTTGTCAGCTTGACACTTGAGCTGGACTCCATCGTCTTCTGGTAGAGGCATGAACTGGACCTGACTGCTCACCCAAGTCTCGTTCATGGCTTCCACTATCTATGAAAAATTTGACGCTCATTAGTTATTTATATTCATAAAAATATCAAGATTGTATCCTTGTAGATAAATCACGATTGTGTTTGTGTTGCCTACACAATGATATATGCATCTTGCAACGTATTAATAACCCGATAATTTTTTAACTGTCAAAAATAAAGATACTGATCTGTACCTGGACATAGCATAATTACTTGCATAATTAATGACACAAAAATGATATTCATTACGGTTTTAACCGGGCCCGCGTGATGGATTGCAGCCCACTCCCTCTCACATAGAGGAGGCCTGTGTCCCAGCAGTGGCAACTAGGCTGATTATGATATGCTTATCTTACGGAAAAACCTAAACTGCTCCTTGCATACAAAATATATATATATCTAAATAATTTCAACTAAAGTGAATTTACAAGAGTAACACAGTTTAGTTTGTGATCTTCCTCTACAAGTCGCAATAAATACTTTTACTTTTCTTACTTTCTAAAATCTTGCTGATCCACACTGCACGATTTGACAATTCAACATGGATGACAAAAACGTGAAAAAGACTTCACAAAAATAAAATTACAAGCCACCAAACGATGCTTACCTTTCCTCTTTTAAATTTTCTGTTGTCCTTGTACCACGTGAGCTGCGCCGGCGGCCGGCTGCCCTCCGACACGCACGTCAGAGTTACATAACGCTCCGATGATAACGTCGTCGGCTTGCTCAATATCTCCACCAGCGTCGGACGTACTGTGGAAATTATTCACAGTTACAAATAAAAATAAAAAACTTTCGGCCTGTATTGTTGGAACAGGGTTTGGAAATTCAGGAACATTTTTCTGGCGTGTTTTTAATTTAGAGTACCTAGAGTACAGTAACAGTTATCTAGATTAAAATATTTTGTCACAAAAACTTTTATCACAGATTTTTTCATGATTCAATAACTTAAAGCTTTCTGACCAAAGTTCCTTGAAATACCTGCTGCAATAATAAATAGAAAATGTTGTACCGTAATTTGTGTTCACGGAAGTGTAATTTGAACTCTCGATTCAAATCGTGTATAATTACTACTTGAAGCTGATTTTCAGGGAAACTGTTTCAAAGTGAACTTAATTGTATACTAAGGTTGTTACAAAATTGAATTGGTTTGAAAAGTAACAATGAATGAAAACGTTATTATGAGTAATAAGTCCAGGGGTACAATAGAATAATAGACACTCCAAAGAACCCAATAGTACTACCTACAATTTTATTTCACACTAGCTGTTGGTAGTTGCCCGCAACTGCTTTTGCGATCCAGGATGAAAATTAGCCTTACTCAGGTTATAGTCTATTTGTGTCCCAAATTTCATACAAATCCGTTCAGCCGTTTTAGCTTGAAAGCATAACAAACAAACAAACTTTTATTCGCATTTACAATAAAGTCAAAGTCAAATCATTTATTCCAAATAAGTACATAAAAGGTACTTTTGAACTTCAAAAATTAAATAAAATTGATTCTAGTCGCCCCTTCCAAAAGGTAGTTTTCGTACGGAGAAGAATGGAGAAGAAACTCCACCGTTACTCTTTTAAAATGTTTTCCAAGAATTATAGCATACATTAATTATATAATTATGCGAAAACGATGCACCTAAAATAAAATTACTATACCACAATAGGTAAAACAAATAAAATGGATTAATGAAACCATGACATATAAGTTAACTATGTGATAGATACATGGTGCTCACATATTTACGAACATTCTAAAAGAAGACGATTTTTCATAAAAAAATAAAGAGTAAAAAGTCCGGGTGTGACTATGGTGTGATATAAGTTAGTATTAGGATTAGTATCCTAATACTAACTTATAACACAGAAAAAAAAAATATTGAAAAAATCTAGTAAGTACTAGTGTACTTACTAGATTTTTTCAATAAATTTTTATATCCCTTGTAATAGTGAAAATCACAACCTTAAAAATAAACCTTCAATCATAACAACAAGTTTTAGGCCGAGATCTATAAACGTTACGTACTTTGGCTAAGAGTTATTTCTGTCAGTGTCGCACAGCTGTAAACTAAAAGTGCAAGATATAGACAGGAACAGAGCAACTGATAAGTAGGTAATAGGTAATACGGGCTGGTGTCCGCAACTCCACGACAATGCGCGTATTTTGCGTATAACTTTTTTTAAAATTATTTTTAACTGATAAGTAACGTGTATAGATGTCGGCCTTCGAATCAAAACTTATTAGCAGCCTTTCCAGTTTTTTGCAAGGGTACTGAAAAAACCATGATAAGTATAATTTTACGATACGTAATAACAACAACCTCACGCACAACTAAACTATGTAAGCGTTTTTGTCATAAAATGTAGGAAAAAATATATTCGTCCCTAGCTGGAGCTCCATAAAGCTGAGGCATGTAAAATTTTAATGGTCTGTGGACGATGTGTTGACCACGGTACGTCATAACTTTATAAATTGTGGTCGCTGTTGATACTGACTGCAAGTAGGTTCATGTTCACTATTTTGTAAGGCCGGGATGTTTCATATTTACATGCAAGTTTGTGGCGACGAGGGTATATTAAAGTTGTCAACGTTTGGTCGGGCTTGATATTAAGTTCTTTGAAAGAAAATCTTTCAAAGATATCATTGCGCGCGTAATCGCGAAGTGATTATAGTTTGGTTCCAAACTATTACAAAAATATAATCATTTTCTGTCTGTATTAAATAAGTCTGTATTTGTAGTGATTAATTTTCAATAATAGTATGAATATCTTCCATTATAAGATTTCACTGCTTTCTTTTTACTGATTTCGTTTTGAAATAATGTGATGTATACAGGCTGATTTTTTAAAGACCAGCCAAATTTAAGGATGTGGTACAGACCATCAAACTGAACAACTTTCTCCATGGGACAAATAGCGTAATCGCGAAAATTTTATCAACTGTCCCATAGAAAACTTCAATACCTACTCGACCTAAATGTATGGGACGGCTGAATTTTTATTCCCGATTACGATGTTGGTCCCATGGAGAAAGTTGTTCAGTTTGATGGTCTGTACCACATCCTTAAAATTGGCTGGTCTCTAAAAAATCAGCCTGTATAACAGCCTCATGGGTCGATCGATTAGGTTAAGCTACGCTTGCCGTGGTTGGTCCGTGGATGGGTGACCATCTTTACATACCAAGACCCCTCCGTGCCTCGGAAAGCACGTAAGCCGTTGATCCCGGCTGTCATACGTGGATCTTTGACAGTCGTTACGGGTCGTCAGAAGCCCGAAAGTATGACAACCAGTCTTACCAAGGGGTTTCGTATTACCCAGTAACTGGGTTGTGGAGGTCAGATAGGCAGTCGCTCCATGTAAAATACTGATACTCAGCTGCATCCGGTTAAACTGGAAGCCGACCCCAACATGGTTGGGAAAAGGCTAGGCGGATGATAGATTAGATTAGATTAGAGTATACATTACCTTATTCTAAATCTCGATTGTAGGGTTATAACCCTACAACTGTTAAACCAACTTATGATAACAACACACATTTTTGTTGAAAACTTTCACACGAAGCTTGCAATAAAATAATATTTCAGGGAATCACAGAAAAATTGTGAAGAAACAATAGCGGTTTTACGAGCTTCTTTTATCTGCCTTATTCTGGCTCGTCGACGTCGGGAACTAGAATTCCGCACATATTTTGGTCTATACAAGTTAAGTCAACGTTGGCACGAATAACAGCCTGGTGGTCTAAAATACTGTTTCGTTGCGCCTTGCAGTTGGGCAACGTAGTCTGTACTACCAAGGGAACAGCACTTAGGTATGGCGAGAAATACAGGGTGTAAGGGACATTGAAAGGCAAACTGTTACTACTAATTCAGTGCTAGTTAAAAAAAATCAGCTGCTGTATTCATATCACAGTGTACGTATTACAGTTTTGTACGAAACGGACGGTTTAAAAAAAATAGCATAATAGCATAATCAGCCTATAATGTTCCCACTGCTGGGACACAGGCCTCCTCTCGGTGAGAGGGAGCGGGCCGTAATCCACCACGCGGGCCCAGTGCGGGAAGGTAGATATCACATGTCTTCGAATTTTGGGTTCTAGGACATGCCGGTGTCCTCACGACGTTTTCCGTCACCGTTTTGAGAGCAGTGGTGATGAAATAATTTACACAAAGTAAAGCGCCTGCCTGGGTTTGAACCCACGAACTATAACTCGTAAGTCGGGGCTGGTACCACTCAGCTATCACTGCTGTAATATACCTATATAATATAAAAAAAAAATATCCACCGATTAATTTTTACGCTGGTGGATCTGAATTCATGTAGGTACTGAATTCATATAGTAAGTAGATATTCGGTACTCACAGTTCATCTCTAACCTAACAGTCTTCTCCTGCGGGCTGACGAGGTTGGTATTGGACGCTCGACATCTGAACGTGGTGTTTAGGTGGGTCCGCCTCACGTGGGGCAGTTCTAACCGGTTCACCACCACGTGGGTGTCCGTCTTCTCCCCGATGTATTGCGGCGCTGGTGTGCCGTCTATCAGCCACATCACTGTGGGTGCTGGGCGACCTGGTGGAGAAAGAATACTTTATAGAAACAAGGGGTAATACTTCTGGGAATATGATTCAGGAAAAGCCGAGAAGAGTTGTTAAAAATAAAGCCGAGTGGAGTACAAAATTCTCACAACACGTGTTTCCAGAGACGTCGCCCGAAGTCACGCGACGTCGCCAAACATTTGCCACCAGTGTATTATAAGTGAAAATTATTTTGCACTCAGTGAATGTTCAGCTTAGGTAAGGATTATTCGGCCTTAGCAGTTGGAATTAGTGCCGAACTCATTTATGAACTTCATAAATGAAGTCTTCAAGTAGCCTGGACCTTTTAAAAACTAGTGTAATTTGTATCAGTCTGCTTATTTTGAATTGATTTGGTACTAAGTTCCTAGATATTAGACCTAACTTAAAATTTAGCAGTAAGGATGTTCAGTACATACGATGCTTTTCAACGCGGAAACCTGAAAACTTTACACGCGACTGGAACTGCAGCCAGTAGATGCTATGCACTTAATCATATAGTGCGAAGGCAAGTTATGTCGCAAACTTTGGAGGTCTGCCAGTGCGCCTCGGAGAATGGCTTGAGGACATATTTCTTGATCGTCCTATTACTTTTCATGACCAGTTATTAATAACTGGAGCACGCTCTACAGCTGGACTGCGAAGTTAACTGTGTCTGTTTTCTTAGAAACGTCGTATTTTTTTTTAAACAATAATGTTTTAAAGGTTGCTTTAAAATCACTGTAGGTATGTACCGAATATTGTGTCGCCCTATGTAACATTTCTATATTTATATCTGTAAATTGTATGGTGTACATAATGAAGAGTATTCTATTCGGTTCTATTCTATGTTTAGCACTTGACTAAATTGACTAAATGATTTGATTTTGGACTCTTTAAACGTGACTGTCCACTGTAGAATTTGAATCTTTTTGTAGACGTTCAGAACCGTACCAAATCATCACACTAGACAAACAATTGACTATTTACCGGTAGGTTCGATGACATAGGTGATTGACAATATCAACAGGGCATCGCCCTACCTAGAGTCACTTTTTAAAAACTATTCGAGGCACGTGAGATCTAACTTAGTTTAAGGAATTCTAGTTCCACGTGCGTTTTACATCCCTAGCTGTGGAAATTCCTAGTCGTAAATAAATGTTATGTGACAGCATGCAGTGTAGCTATAAAGGTTAAAAATGCATCATAATGCAGCTTGAAATGCAAGTCCCGAAGCTGTTGAGAGCTATCTCTTAGAATAGAAGAAATTTTCTTTATGAGCGCAGTAACAATGCGCTTTTGACTATGATTGGAGAATATTTTACGGAACTCTTTTATGGAAATAAGTAAAGAGTTGAGGAATAATATTTTTCGTAAAATATTGCAGTGTTTTCGGCGAATGATTTGAGAGTGCGCTATATTAGTTGATGCGATGTGCAAAAAGGGTGATATATTTTTTAGGCAGTGTATTTTATGTATACAATGTGTAACTGAATTAATGCACTTTATGTAAGTAGTTTGTTGAGAATTCTTTACTGAATCGATTTCTGACATTTTTAATATAGGTAATTTTTTATCCCAAAATTAATTTTAACCCCGTAAATTACTGTCACACGTCCGTTGTACAGTCAAAACAAACCAAAATGGATGAAAAACCTACTACGCTAGACCCTTATACGGGTGCGACTGTGTGCATGCGCAGATTTGTAAATTGACCACAATTTTCTGCCACAATCAGGATAATTTATGTTATAAAAAAACAATATATATTTTATACCGTTAAGGCTTATATCGAGGACGAAAAGGCTTGGGATTAAGCTGCTTTCAATTTTTACATATCGAATGTTTTTATTTTTTTGTTTTGTTGTTGTTTTTTTTATATACACTTTGACATTAATGAATTTGATATATACTATGACATTTGCTTACTTTGTAAAGTATTCTATTATTTTAATTATTGTGAATGTAAAGACTATGTGGGTCATTTTATTTTTTATTTTTCTCTCTGTCCTGTTAGTTTTTGTCATGGTCTGGCAGTTTGAGTAATTAATGTGGCCTACCCAAATGTCCTTTCTTTGGTATTGTTCGTCGAATCGTCGAGCTCTTTAAGGGTTGTGTTGAGCTGCACGATTTCTGACAAATGCGTGCACTGACTGGACAGGTCCTCTCAAACTGTTTGGTTCTTTCTTCAAAAAAAACATCTCAGACATCAATCTACATAGTCTTCATATGATCTGACCAAGATTATGTCTGGACTTTAAAAGAGACTGTGACTTCTGAGTTTGTTTCGGCCTTTCTTCTCAGACTAGTCAGATAGGAAACGCCGACCTCATCTAGTTTTAAAATATGATTGACGTGTAAAAGTGTTTGTACAAACCTACTTACAAAATAAAATCATTTATCATTTATTTATCAATGTTTTATACAAAATTATAAAAATCAGTGTATGTATTATGATTATAACATAATATTCTAATTGGGGTGTTTGGTGGTGTGCGTTAATTCCGGGACATGTTATAGAGAGAGAACCGCGAAAAATAACCAACGATTGCTTGACTGATAAGAAACCACACACAAACGCTCGACACACTAAAATTATCGAACTTCCTACCGGAAAACTACACACGCGAACAACTTCTTTACTTCTTTCGAAACTCGCCCTACAAAAGAAAAGTAAGCCATAAAAAGCCCAATAGATTATGGGCCAGAAACAATGTAAAGGCGTCTGTCGTGGGGCGAGGCTAGCAGGCTCTGGCAGTAATTACGTTATCGCGGCCGCCGGTCGACCCCCGCCCTATTGATCATTCTACGTCACTGACTCTCAAACTAACTTGTTACTCAACTTCTTGCCCAGCCCTTCGCCAAAGGCAGCAGTACCCGTCGTACTAAGGTATTTTGGTAATAGGGGTTAGTAAACAAAACATCACAAAGAAATTCTTTGAAGTTATTTGGTGGGAACCTAAATTCAGTGCCAGTACTGATTTTTAGTCTGAGTTTTAGAGCGGTAAATGCACTAGCTAATGCAAAATATAGAACTTTAACAAAATATACTGAATTCGAGATTTTCTACCTGTATTTGGTACTTGGTTTTCGTTGAAACAAGTTATTTTGGGAGTCCTAATGGAGTTCAATAGAAATCCATATAAGCGAGGAATTTAGAGTACACAAACATGCACGGGATTAAACCCGTGCATGTTTGTGTACTCTAAATTCCGTATTACAAAATCCGACCAAAAATGGCCAGAAATAGACTAGTTTTTTAACAACTCTGGTTTTACTTTCTTTAGTGTAGAGAGCGTTACGTCAAAACTTTTTACATAAGAGGAAATTTTGACTTTAAGCATTTTCCTGAAACCCTATCACTGTTCTTAGGAATCTAGAGGTCTATAGTGGCCGATATCTTCACATTAGGAATAGGCGCTGAGCGTTTATTTACCCGTAGTGAATTGCCCCTTTGTTTATAAACGTTGCTAAAAGTTAAGAGGCGTTTAAACGTCAAAAATGTATGGTTCGTAAGCTGTCGCTAATCGTTACTTAACTTTAAGTGACGTTTATTAATAAACGACTTAGTAACTAACTCTAAAAGTTCACTTCATGTTTTTTCACATCACTACTAAAAGTCTAAGGAATATTAACTCAAGTCCATTAGGACAGCCACTTTGTGCGGGTATCTATTTGTCCGCACATTGGACCATGAAAATGATCTAGCCGAGTCGTTTTGGGCCGACACGGGATGACAACCCGCTAATCCCAAGGGCTATGCATAATTCCGTCTCGAAACATTGAGCGCTTCAGAGGATTAACCGCGATTTACTTATACCTATTTAAGAAGGTTTCCACACTAATCTATGTATAAATACCTACATATAATAAAATAGTAATGAAGTCAAAACTGTACTTTAAAATTTTTATAGACGTATCGTATATATACTATTTTATTACTCGTGTGACCGAAACCCGCGCTTAAGTTACGCTTTTCTGTGACTTAAGTAATCCATTTTTACACAGAAAAGCGCGACTTTCGCGGGTTTGATCACACGAGTAATAAAATAGTATACGATATGTATGAGCTAAATAGTCTTGTAGCCTAATTTCACGCAGTGCAATAATGGACTACTTAAGTCCCACGTATCGTAATGTACTATTGAAAAAAGTCATTGCTACGAGGTGTGGAAGTTTTATCCGTTTGTCTGAAAGAAAAGAAAGTATTTATTGCGACTCGTACAGGAAGATCACAAACTAAACTAAACACAATTACATAAAAAAGTAACAAAAAGAAAAATGAAACAGAAAGTTCTATAGGAAGCCAAAATCTCAGCATGATGCTGCGACATTTAAAAAATAAATGTGCAGCGCTGGTGGTGGCACTGGATGTATGTTCCGGATGCCAATCCGGAACAGACATCCAGTGCCACCGGCTGAACAAATTTGGATGAAATTTGGCTCACAGATAGTTTACAACCTGGATTCACACATAGGATACTTTTGATCCCAGTAGTAAGTTCCTGTGGGATATTTTCTGACATCCACGTGGGTGAAGCTGCGGGCAAAAGCTAAGCTAAGCTATTATAAGTTGGTAACAGAAGCTGTTGATACAACTCACTAACCATGTTGTTTGGATCTTGTTTATAGTTATATTTCAAACTTTAATAATTGAAGTGAGTAAGTTTTGTTAACTCTCACAAAAACAATATCTGTGAAGGAACACAAGAGAAATCGAATGTAAACATTAATTTAAGATTTATATCAGAACATTAATCTCTATATTTTCTAACTAGAAATAATGTTGAAATGATTATGATTGAATATCTACTAAAAATTTCGTTTAAAAGTAATAAGGTACTGAGCCAAAATATTAAAAATCCATCAGTCAATTAACTCATTCTACTTAGCTTTATTTCAGGCAAGCCCAGTTTTTAAACTTAATGTAGTAATTCGGGTTATAGCATTACGGCGATTAGTGGAAAACTCTTAGCCTTTTCCGATTTTAGGGCGCTTAGGCTAAGCCCGCACAGCGATAAAAAAACGCGCTATTTTTATCGCCATTTTGTAACACATGGTATCTTATCTAAACGCACCCGTGATATTAAATTCGCGGGGTAAAAAATCCTGTACTTTGATGCAGATTTGATGCGGTGCGGTGCGTATATTTTGTGGAACATGGGGTTGTACGTCGCTCCACCCATTGCGGGGCGGGCACTCACCGCTCAGTCGTACACTAAACGTAATAAATTATCTAATGACTAGCTGCGCCCCGCGGTTTCACCCGCATAAATTTCGATCCCGTGGAAATATCAGGATAAAAAGTACACACAACAAGTAAATTAAAATTTTAGTTCTGTTGTCCATTGTAGACGTGTCTCAGCCGAGATCTGCTTAGAACTGACAAAAATCGCGCAATGCGTGTTAATTGAAATATCGTACACTGAATACAACCCGCGCGAATAAAAGTCGCACGTTAAATTTCGCAGTGCTGGCATACCCTTAGCTCCAGTTTCGAAACTACCTCATTAGGAGATGATAAGCGTACCTAAAACTCAACGAACCTATTTACCCGGCCGTAACGATCAGGTATCGCAGAATGTAGGCCCGTCGAAATGGGGACGCGATTAAACTAACCCCGTACATAAGTATAACACGACTCCGTAATCAATCAAACGTATAAGTGTGGATTGACATGTGTCTCTTTACTGGCTCTGAACATAATAAAGTAAACGAGGCATCTACTTTCAATTCGTTTAGCTCCTTTTGTTTGTGTGAGAGTTTATTTACTTAGTCAAGTACTGTTGCGTCCTTTTGAATTTTTTATACGAATAATAAAAGGAACCTTAGCGTTAGTTAGCTAGTCTTTGACAAAGGAATGTTTCTTCTTTAAGTTGGTTATATTGGCTTTTTCTATGAGGTGTTGGCCACAAACAATACTGATTATTATTTTAATTATCTATGCCAACAGCATACCACAAAGTCCACAAATCGCATTACACCCAAAGCCTATTAAATGTGCCATACTTTCCGGTATTATCCATAGTTTAATTTATTACTGGAAAAATCAATTCCTACGCTAATTAATCCGTTACAATAAGCCCAATATAATAAAAGCTCGTAGATTGGTACAAAGATAATTGATATAAAGTTTGCAAAATGTTTTGGCACCATTTCCCGCCCGCTCCCCCTCCCCTACCCCCTGGCGTATCTTGGGGCGATGGATAACTTTACACCGGGTGCCATTTGGAGCCGATCTCTCAGAGAGTGACTTATCGGTAAGTTTAAGACCGATATATCAAAGTAATCGCTTTAATTTCTCATCTACCACTTGGGGTAGAACTTATGCTTATTCCTTGACTGATACCGTCGTGATTTGTGAACATGTACTTACTTTGATAGTTTTATGTTTGTTATACGGTAAGTGGGGTGATTCTGCTTCGATATTTTAAGGGATATTTATAGCCATGACTGTCTTCGTATTTATCATCAGTCTTATAATATAACCTCATAATAAAATAGCTCATAGTTAAATCAGATAACAAATACGGGGGTTAATCTCGTTGAAAAGTTATCTCTGCATGTTTAGTCGCGACCATGTTTCAGTTAATACTGATTTATTATTTCATTTGACAAATCTTAAATACAATGTACAATCTAACACTAAAACATATATATTTTGAACAAGTAAAAAAGTTAAAAAAAATAACAAAAAAGGAAAAGCTCATTGGGCATCAAAACATATATCCGCATCGCTGTCAGTGGGAAAAGTGTCCAAAACGCTGACAGAGTTGCAACGTTGGATGGCAATGCTGATTCTTTGAATTCCAGCCCTTTGGTCACGTGCCGAGTTGACCAACCGCTTGGCGATGTCCCGAAATACTCGATGAGCACACAGCCCGCCGTGCCAGAGAGATGGGATGGTGCTCTAGTGTCGACACTGGCTGCATCCCACACCAAAGGCCTACCCAACTTCCAACGCAATATGGTCATTTCGTCTGGCCTCTTCCCATCGTTGCGTGCCAAGCCATTGGGTTCTTAAACAGCTGGCACGCCCGGCGGTGACAAGAGCCCGACGGAAGATGTCATTAGTGCTGGCGTGCCGTCCTAACCGACCAGCGCTCTTGCTGCAGGAAAGGCCGTGGTGTACCCGAGGCGGTCGACTGCTTCATCGCTCTGACAGCGATATGGAGCCCCGCTAGGAGGGCCCAGACGCATACTTGCCGGAAAGTGGCGTCACCCAGCATAGGCTGTAGCCAGAGGCTACTGTCAGCTGATTAAAATTGTAAAGCACTAAAAGATCTAACTGTACGCTTTCTGCATTAAAAACGCTGTACACCGCTTACACGCGTCGAATTCTGAAGTCAAGGTCTTAGGGTGAATGAGATAGTTTTTAATGCTGAAAGCAAGGTCCTAACCCGACGAAATGGGATCCTGGAATGAGAGCGGACCTAAAGGCTGTATAGCTTGTACCTAAGTATAAATAGGATAGGGCCTGGTTTACGTTCAGATTAACAAAGGATATAAGAACTGAAAGTACTATATAAAAGCGAACGAATTCACTGTGGAAGTTTCAAAGACTTCCTTACATGCCTACTTCTTATATTATATAAATTACTACATGATTACAAGTGCTAGGCAGTTCAATTTTTTACTATTTGATGGGCAAAGGCCTTCCTTCACTCCTCCAGCTATCGCGAGTCAAAATGTTTAAAAGCAAAAATTTTAAATAACATAGAACGTTGAGAACGTTATGAAAACACATAAAAGAAACATGTTCAAAGGATACTCGTAGCTTGGGAAAAGCATATTTTGACATATTAAATAATAATTATGGTGCAAGGGACATCGACGCGCAAACTGTAACCATGACTTCAGCACATGATTCTAGACCTCTCAGCGTAGAAATTTTTGTCGGTGGATCTAGAATCAGCACCCTAATTATATAACACACTATCAATTAAAATCTGAATCATTTTTAAGGATATTGTTATTCAATTGCTTTATACAACCGACCAAAATTTTCGACGCTATGAGGTCTAGTATCATGTGCTCAATCCATGGTTACAGTTTGCGCGTCGATGTCCCTGCCACCCTGTATATGTTCGAAAAAGTCGGGTCAACAAACGTGAATAACGCAATGAATGTTGTTGAACTGTCAAAATAAAAGCCATTGCTACTGATGGTGTGTTACGCAATTACCGCGCTGGTACTGGATTCATGGTGACAGTTTGAGTGTCGATGTCCCTTACACCCTGTATTATTACGCTTCTATCAAATGTGTTCCAACCTAAAATATCTACTAAGTTAACTTATGTGTCGCTGCCCCTCGCAGTCTGTCGCCCCGTAATGGCATGACAGCAAAGAACATGCTTGCACCATAATTAGAAAAACATTAAGGTAGTGGCCCATTTTTCATTATTACTCACCCTATTAAAATAATAGAGGAGAGATTAACATTAATTAGTATAATAACACCATTACAATATTACGTTTGTTGCCTGACCATATTCTTTTTTGTTAGAAATCTCCCCATTCGTGTGATCCATTATGATTTATAAATAATTAAAATTGGAAAGTCGATACTTTTTCATGAGACTCCCGAGAGGAACATCAATAACAGATTAATGTTTAATTTGCATACTTATTTATTCGACGAGACTCAAATGTTGTTGAAAAAATATATTTCTCGACTTCGGAACATTATATACAGATATTAAAATTATATTAAAAATCGGTAGCCAGATTGAATCAATATATTATTATGTAAGGTCTATTATTGTATGTTTCCGATTATTGTTATTTCAAGTTAAACAAATATCAACTTTATTTTAGTAGTTATTAAGTTGATTTCAGAGTGACTAACACTGTTTAAAAAGTTATAAAAATGTTTGAAGTGGTAGCGTAAACTGAACTTTATTGTGTGGGCATTAAAGTTATTTTTCCAAATACTCATATTTGTTTACATGTTTGGCAAATAAATCGCGAACGGTGATTAGGTAACTATAGTGATTTACTGATTTACATCCGTCACCTCACACATCAGGTCCAGTTGAAATCCAGCGTCAGGCACTAGTAGTCTGGCAACTTTGCTGGACTGGGCCTAATTGGCGCATCCTTTCCTGCTAATTTCTCACAACGCACTTCACACTTTTTATTTGTTTTTTTTTTTATATATTTTTTTTTTATTTGTACTATAGTATGTTGTGTTGTGTGTATTTAGTTTCTGCTAAACAAATGTATTTTCTTTCTTTCTTTCCCTAGCGTGGTCGCGTTTTAGCGTGGCAATAGCGGTCATTGACCCACCTACATTTTCTTGCATTTTTTACTTTGAAAACTAAATTAAGTTTTTTTTTATATATAAAAAAAAAAAACGTTTCCCCACACTAGGAATTACTCCTGTATCGTGGGTGCGTTTACAAACATTTAAACTCATATACACAAACAGCCAGACCCGGAGCAACTACCTGTAGGCTATACAAATATTTGTTCCGTGCGGGAATCGAACCCGCGACACGCAGCGCAGCGATCGCTCAGCCACTGCGCCAACCGTGTCGTCAAGGTCCGTTAACGTCCTGAAGCAATCCACATCTAGTAGGTATATCTAGTGATCATTAGCATGCTCCAATAACGGAAAAGTATACTTATTTCACTATCTGAGTTCTTACGGAGAGATATTAGGGAAAGGGCAATGACCTCCATTGCCATCCTAAAACACGAAAACTATACCTACCCAGTATTTTGTATTATCCATTTGTCCTCAGTTTCAAGGATATGTAGGTATCCTATAATCCTACTAATAATATTATAAACGTGAAAGTTTGTATGGATGGATGGATGTTTTCTTTCACGCAAAAACTACCTGCTGAACGGATTTGGATGAAATTTGGCACATAGATGGTTTATACTCATAAACAGGATTAACATATAGGATACTGTTTATCCCGATATTCCCACGAGATCGAAACTTAGGCGGGTGAAACTGCGGGCCCAGCTAGTAATATTATAAACGTGAAAGTTTGTACGGATGGATGGATGGATGTTTGTTACTCTTTCACGCAAAAACTCCTGAACGGATTTGGATGAAATTTGGCATACAGATGGTTTATAACCAGGATTAACATATAGGTTACTTTTTATCCCGATATTCCCACGGGATCGAAACTTATGCGGGTGAAACCGCAGGGCGCAGCTATTTCCCAATATATGCATGATATGTAGGTAAATTTTCGGTCTTTTAACAAGCCTTGCCTAATTTGTAAAAATAATAAAGATTATACAAAACATTATACCGAGAGGATTATGTACAAAAAACCCAACAAGCTTTTTAAATCCGGAAGCACAGAGTTTATTTTTTCAGTGAGCGTACTAGCGCGCAATTATTTAAACAGATTAAAATGTTAACTACTTTTATTGGCTAAAAGTAACCGTTCCTTTGAGAAACTCTGGGGGAACGCGGGAGATATTCTATGTATCCTTATTACACGAACTTAAGTATACATCAGCCTTTGAGTCGGTCCAGTAAAAAATAGGTCGCAACAATAAACTTTTAAAACGGTTTTTAATGGTAACTGTAAAGACTAAGGGCGGGTTGGTTCACGGCCTTGCGACGTAAGTCAAGACCATAATTGACAGGCTTGACAGGCCTGTTGGTCTAGTGGTTAGTGACCCTGACTGCTATGCCGGAGGTCGTGGGTTCGATTCCCACCCAGGACAAATGTTTGTGTAATAAGCACGATCATTTGTTCTGTGTCTGGGTGTAATTTATCTATAATATTTATGTATTTAGAAATATATAAGTATGTTTATCAGTTGTCTAGTACCCATAACACAAGCTCTGCTTAGCTTGGGACTAGATGGCGTTGTGTGATAGTTGTGGAATATTTATTTATTTTATTTATTATTATTTATAATTTTGTAATTGTAATTTGAAACTACGCTTTTTTTGATTTGAGAAACTATCGTCAAAATGGCGCTGACCATAGCGTCATTTTTGACGTATACGCGGTTCCGCAAGTGGACGTGAAACAACCCACCGTAAATAGGTTGGTACTCATATCATTGGTAGGTACTCACATCATTGGTAGGTCCTGTACTCATATAATTTTCATTTATTTCGAATTGAAAATGACAATATGTTGTCTTTGTAATTACAATTTATTGCAACGGGATAACACGAGTACCTACCTATATACCTACCTACCAAATTATTTTATCATGAAAATGATCAACTAGGTATTGATTTGGTTTCATTACGAACAGTTCTGAAATAGGTTTGCCAACTTCACACGTATAAAGATAAATACAGAACAAAGAAACACCCACCGTTGCACCTTCTTGCAAAAATCATCCAAACAAAAGGAATTTAAGAGAGCTATTTAATTTACCTTGAATATTCCAATATTGTGAGCGGTGTTTTAATTATTGTCAATTTTTCTTCACTAAAATAAACCAAACTTACAAAAAGTACTTACATAGTAAGCTGAAAATTTACGGCAACCGTTATAGGTTATATGACAGATACAAGTATATTCCTTCTAGGTACGTAGGTATGATCAAATATGATAATATCCTTACCTCCTCTGACCTCACATACGAGCACAAGTTCGTTGCCCTCCTCCAGAGGCCCGACTACTCCGGACACGTCCCGACCCGACTTGTCGTACAATATCAGCTGATGTGGGGGTACTGAAACAAACAATGATGTTAATATACTATATATAATAACTAGAAAATATAGTTTACACTTTTGCTGGGCAAATAATGATTTAATTAATTTTATGTCGAAAAACAAATGAATGAACACGTGCCATCGTCGCGCCGAACACGCGTTCGATTGTTTTTTTAACACTACTGCAGTGCGATTTTGTAACCATATCTCACCAGAAAACTACCCTATATTATATTGTAGTCTGTAGTGAAAACTTAGGTGAAGTGGCGTGGAGTGAGTAGTCATTCCAAATAATGCTAGGGATTGACACTATTGACAGCAGTGCGATTCTGTAACCATCTCACCGTGAAAACTTAAGTGAAGTGAGCGTGGAGTGAGCTATCATTCCAACTAATGTTAGGTATTGACAATATTGACAGCTCACTCTAAGCTCACTTCACCTAACTTTTCACGGTGAGATTTTTACAGAATTGATCGGCTGCAAAAATCAGAGACAAAAACTTCAGTGCAAAGGAAACCAAAATATTCTGCCAATACTCGCAATACTCGTACATAAAAAACGATTAAAAAAAAATACAAAAAGAAAATGAAGCAAAAATATTCTCACAACTTTTATATTCCCAAAATAAAAAAAATATTTCCGCCATAGCTGCATAATAGATGGTCCTAAAGTTTTATTTATTTATTTATTTTACCATTTATGTACACACTTAAATATAAACAGACAATGACAAACAGAACAGAAAAAATAGGTACAGAGGTGATGCTTATTTCATAAGAAATCATACAGAGATGTAGACAGCGTGTGATAGAGCAAAGGAGACAAAAAATAATACATAGAATCAAAAAAACAATTCACTTAAAAACTAAACAAAAATTACGAGAATATATTAACAAACATACAAATAAACATACCTAAATACTTCTAAAATAAATATTACTAGAATGATAATAATTATATCATGCTCAAAATAATAAATACATACACAACTATGATGAAGTGAACAGATAGTGTTCTTTCACTCTTCTTTTAACAAGTAAGTAGTGTTCTTTTAGTAAGTTTTCTTCTCATTGAAAGTTTTAAATTTAAATTTCGAATTCACCGTTTACTTATCTAGTTTTTTCAACGTGGCAAAGACAAGACAAAAAACGTCGAATGGGTGTGAGCGCCATTTTATAATAATTGTTTCAGATTTCAAACTAACATTTCGAATTCGTTCATGAATATTTATAAAAAAATATTTCTGGTTTATGCCAGCGGAACATTATTAAAATGAGTTACAATAAAATTAATATTGATGATTCCATCGAAACGCGTGTAATTATTTTCTTTTAACCTTCAGTCGTACTAAGGGAAAAATCAATGAAGAGAAAATAAGTACTGGAGAAAAATGCGGGAAGACTTAAAAATGTATATAAGTACCTACCTAAAACCCATTAATATTCCGAGGAAGTACGAGCATAGATACTCGAATTATTTTTCTATTATGAACTTTGTGCTATCTTACGTCGCGTCTTACTTTATATATTGGGAAGACTTATGAAGTTATGAGTACGCAAACAAAACAGGATTTTGTAATATCTTGATTTTAAACAGTGTCCTTGGAGTTTCTTGCCCGTTCTTCTCCATAGAGATTTCCATAGAGCTTCAACTTTTTGACTAACTGACCGACTCTTTGACAGTTCTAAAGTGCCTGTAAATGGTTTAATTGAAATAAATGCTGAGTTTTTTGAGTATCTTAAGGAATTTGAACCCGTGACGTGTCTACTTTAAAGTGCTTTGAAGCGCTATCTTCTACTCTCAAATAAAGTTGTTAAAGGCACAGTTGAAGTAGGTAGTCTACTTATACAAATATCCACTAAGAAAAATAAGGTGAAAGGAATATGGCGCTCTGATAACTAAGAATGTTATCTATTGTCGGCAATGTCACCTCGTAGTGACTTCTAAACTAAAAAAGAGCTTAAAGTCTCTGGCACAAATATTGGTCAAACTTGGCAGACGGCAGTAATTTAACGTGGTTACAAAAATCGTAGCACAATATTTAGTGACACACTCCTACCCACCCGCCAGTGAATATCCCTGCACCTCCTGCAGTACCCACTGCTTCTTTGGAAGACGATAAAATATATAAGTTTATCCATAAACATCAGTTTTCCTTCCATCATTATCGTTAATGTCATCGTTAGTCTGACTTAAACCACTGTTGAGCGTTCAAAAATACATAAAAGTATTCTCCGCTTATTTAGATATCTTATTTTCCCATCTATTTATACTTTATACGAAGATCATAAGCATTGCGGGCAATGTCATCTCATAGTGATTACTAAATAAAATAAAAAAAAGACTTTCCATTTCCAAATTCAAAAGTCACTGGCACAATTAATACAGACATGACAGATGGCGGTTATAAAAGTTGTTGCATCTAATAATATTAAGTGACACACTGAACATCCCTACCTACAGTATCAATACTGTTTCTTTGAAAGACGACAAAGTATCTTAGTTTAGTCATAAACAGTAGGCACTCTCAGTTTGATTGATTTTAGAGAGCTGTGATGGCCCAGTTGTACTGTTGACTTACGATTCGAACTCAGGCAGGCGCTTTAATTTGTGTAATTTATTTCATCACCACTGCTCTCTAAACGATGAAGGAAAACGTGAGGAAACCGGCATGTCCCAGAAACAACAATTCGAAGACAGTGACATCTACCAACACGCACTGGGCCCGCGTGGCGGATTACGGCCCATTTCGTCTCACAGAGGTGTGGGCTGTGTCCCAGCAGTGGGAACATTATAGATTATAGGTACTCTCAGATTTATTTTCATCATTATTGTTGATGTTATCGTTAGTCTAACTGTTCAGCCTTCAAAAATAGGAAAAGTATTCTCCGCTCATTTCGATCTCTTATCTTCCCATCTATTTATACTTTATACGAGGATCACAAGCATAACAGTATAGGATAATGCACGACGTGTATAAACCGTCAAACATATGATACTGCGACGAGACACTGAAAGTAACGACGCGGTACACAATAAAGGGACAGTACTCATTATGCAGATGCCGGTAGAACATTGCTAGTACACAGGCGAGAGGGGGAATGGACCGCCGAGGTTATTATATGTATATCGAGAGAGCTGTGCCGGGATAAAATATCTTGTTATTGGCTGTTTTGTGCTTGTTTCAGATGTAAGTAGGTTTGAAACAAAAGATTTAAACAAAAGTTACTTAATATTTAATGGTCCGTTATGCTCTGTAAAGAAAATACGACGCTGTTTCGGTATTTTTCTTATCAAGATGGAATAGAATAACGTTTATTGTTTGGAAAATTACAACTAGTAGTACTACGTAGCTCAGTACAGACGCCAGCAAATCAAGCTACCTGAAACTGCCAAATTTTACCAACACTTTGAACCTAATGCCTTAGCGATAATGTTGAAAATCTATTAAAGAAATTTGACAGATTATAGTATCCCTTAACGGATTGCTAAGCGCTGGTTTTCAGCTTGAACCCTTGACGCCTCTTTACTAAAAAAAGAGAGTTACGTTTAGCAATACTGGATGTAAATATTTTTTTTAGTTTTTAAATAAACGTTGCCCCACACTAGGAATTACTCCTGTATCGTTGGTGCGTTTGCAAACATTTAAACTCACAGACACAAACAGCCAGACCCGGAACAACTAGCTGTAGGCAATAAAAATATTTGTTCCGTGCGGGAATCGAACCCGCAATACGCAGCGCAGCAGTCGATCGCTCAGCCACTCCGCCAACCGTGTCGTCAAATTATAATTATGATGATCATACATTAATGTTATTGAATTAGAAAAAAAGACAGTTTTAACAGTTTGTGGACACGACAAGCTATTTTATCGCTAAGATGTGAAGATATTGTCTATCAATATATTAATCATAATACTAGCGGGATAAAAAATAGCTATCTAATCCTAACCCAGCTAAAGGTCTATCCGTATGCAAAACATTCAAATCCGTTAAGGCGTGAAAAGGTAATGGTTCTGGGACAAGACAGTTTCTTCTCGATGTTTTCCTTCATCATTTTTGAGAGCACCGGTGATGAAATAATTTACACAATTCAAACGCCTGTCAGAGTTTGAATCTACGACCTACATCTCATAAGTCGCGGCTGTTATTACTAGGCCACCACTACTCTCTGCAAATATAAAACTTCTATAGTATTTTTATCTCACAAAGCGACGCGGGCTTTACTTGTGTTTACCAGTTGTACAAAGACGCTGTGAATGTGTGTGTAAGCGCAGGGGCTCTTGGTATCGTCCAAGACAATGGCGACATCGGAAGTACCACCCACTACCCACATATTCACAGCGAGTTTGTACACTTAGTTACAACAAGCAATGCTCGTGTCGGTTAGTGAGATAAAAATACTGTATTTTAAACACACTCGTACACTGTTTACCATCAAATAAAATGCAAGCAGACACAATCTCAGTAGCGACATACTCGTTCCCGTTAGCTTAGCGATACAAGGAGCGCTCGCTGCAGTCCCCTATCACTTGTAAGCGCTTTGTATTACATACCAACCTCTCTCCTAATATATACTATCAGGCAATTGAATAATGCAGCGATGTCAACAATAGAAGCCACCCTAACGTCAGCACTTTGAGTAAGGTTCACAGCAGCACAAAAACATGGGACCAAGAATTTTGGGGCATGTTTTCCATTGATAAACATAGGCGTACAAATGGATGTTAGTGGCTTTACATTATACGCTGCTCTTAAATAGTTGATTTTGACTCTGAAGCGCTTTCCATTTTGGTAATGAGTTCTCTCAGGCCTAGATCTCTATACGATACTTAACACGTACTTTGGCTAAGCATTATTCCTGTCACTGTTGCACAACTGTCAAACTACAACTGCAAGATAGAGACGGAAACATTTCTAAGTGATTGAGCTAAGTAACGTTAGTGCAGGGTAGCAGGGACATTGACGCGCAAACTGTTACCATGAATTCAGCACGTGATTCTAAACGCCCCGACGTAGAAATTTATCGCCAGTTTTTTTTTAAATCTACTGTTCCATTCACTTGGACCGTGTAGCTATTGCACTTTTGTAGGAATCAGTTACTAGCCGAGTCAGAAGTTTAGTTATTACTTGTTAGGTAATAGTGCACCAATTCAGGACAATTTGTCGCCAATAGCCGTAAGTCAGTTGACTTGTAAATATTGCCGGGACATTGGCCTATGTAAATGAAATACAGTACGCGTGGCCATGTACTCTTTCAAGGAATATACGCGTAATGTTATGAACATAAAGGCTCCTCCGGAAATATGGTAAGATCACTATGTAAATGGAGGAAACCCGAGTCTTCCCTAGAGTAAAGATCCTAGCCGTAAATCGTAGCGCTAGCCCAGTCTAGACCACACTGGCTATAAGCTAAAACCTCCACAGCTATGCATAAAAATGTATCTCCTCAGTTCAATATAACATTTACAAACTGGACTCGAACCTCGTAATATCGAAAACTATTCACCACGTGTTAACATTTAGCTCCACAAAATTAATGGTCAGTAGTGCGAATAAATAAACACTTCAAAAACCGCTAGCGTAACATGACAAACATCACTAATTACGGTCGTATAAACAAAACAATAGTTCTGAAGCACGTACTAAGAGGGACCACCGCAAAACCGAATTACGGCCCTTCCACTATTGGTAACGAAAGTGTGTCCCCCGAAGGCCCGAATTCGGGCGGCCGACCGGCTAGTTAGTAGTCATTACAGAGGCAGCCATTCGGCAAGTTGGTCTTCGATAGTGGAATCGGTGGCCGACGAACAACATCCAATTTAAACGGAATTTCATAGGCAACGGCGCCAATTAAACACGACTATCGGCGTCGATATGACGTTTGTTTTCCCGACTATTTCCAGCCAATTTGCTTTTGATTAATTGCCCTAATTAATTGCTGCTAACTTGTCTTTGAAGCGTTTTTCGTTGGTAAAGGATAGTTCTGAACAACCTGTAACTACTGTTTATGTAGGCGATCGAGGAAAAACGAAAAAGCTTTTCCTTCCTCCTTGAAAACTTTACCTTAGCAAATAACGAGCACCACTCGTTTATAATTATAGGCTCTCCCAACAATAAATAAAGTCTAACTATCACTACACGCTATAAATATGTTTTACAATCGCACAATACGGTGTCCTGTCCACTTCCACTCATATATCATAAAGGAACATTGGATACGATCAATTCGCGTGGTCTCCGTTGTGCGATAGCGCGTTTGATGCGACGATAAATCGCATAGCTGAGACTACAGCTGAAATTATAGCTGTTGAATTATGCATTAGCCGCAACACGCTAGAGGTTGTAAAAGTGCCTGTCGATGGGTCGAGCCGGCCGGCCGGCAGAACACTATTTGTACACAAATAGCCCGAGTTTATAGCAGGGTTACCAGCCGTACCATATACGGCCGACGATATGTCTCGTTTATCATTTTTCGGTCTGTATTCAAATTTTATTTAGTAGTGGACTATTAGTGGAGGTAAATGGACTTGAAATTGATGAAACCTGTCATATATCGATTGAATTTATGAGGAACTGAGGAGTGAAAATAGTGTTCAATCAATAAAAACACAAGTGAAGCAAGAGTTCCGAAGAACCTGTCATATCGTCGAGTGTTCCGTGTATCATAATAAAATACCTCGATTCCGTTATTTGTCAGAATTATTCAGTTAACAAATCCATGGTAAGTCTACCATCCCTGTTTTATAGCCGGCCGCATTATACGGTTAGGTATACTTACTATATATTTTACGAGTTTTCGACACTCCTTAATATAAGTAGAGAATTTGTCCATACGCTACGAGCTATAACTTAAAATCGAGACTAGTTTTACGACATGCGATTTTCTAGCGTTTTATACACTCATTTGACTCGACTGTTTGCTTTCTTTCTAGAGTCTCCGTATTGGGCGACTTAGTAACGGGACTTAGACACGGGATTGTCTACACCTATTTATTTGAATGTAAATTGCCAAGACGATTTCGAAAAGTCGCGAAATCGAGCGCTAACTACACAGTTAGTACCTACACTTTTTCACGACTGCAGTACCGTACAGCAGAATTGCATAGCTATTTCGCAAATGTGAAAACAATTTAAGTGTTCAAAAATATAGTGCAGTTTTATTATACGTAAGTGGGTGTATATTTGACTGGTAAACACATGTTTGCATTTTAAAGTTTTCATATTTTATTTCTTTTGACATTATGTTCCGGTAATCTGGTACGGCTTCTGTAATTGGCGAATTTAATACTTACGGAAATGTAGTTTAATGATCTAGGTGTCGTGTTTATATTTTCCACCAGCAATTTATTTCTAATTTGGGCCACCAAAATTCGTTCAATCTCCGTCTGAAGTGCTATAATTATGAAGAGTTCGTAGACACTCATCACTGAGAGAAGTGACGCAAATATGTCGATATTTGTGAAGTAAATATTGGGTACGTTTGATTGATTGATGGTGGAGCCACTATCTATAAATGATAGCTGGAGCATATCAGATACACCACAAATGATATTCATAGCCAGTTAAAAAGACATAACACTTTTAAAGGCAGGTATCTACTTTCGCATTAGCATAAATTTGAACGACACCTCAGTAGGCTCGCGATGGTGATGGCGGCGCGAATCGTAGGTACATTTCTTGTAGGATCGATATACGCTCAGCTGCTTGCTGCTAACTTGTTTCATTAAATTCAAATTTCGTGTTGTACTTATTAATTCAGGCGAGCGTTTCCCCCGCACGTCGGGCTGCGACTAGGCGGCTGCTTTTTATATTCTTGTCGTCTCCACATCGGCCCGAGGAACTTTTCGAGAAATTCGAAGGCTCTCCAAAAGGGTTTCGCTATATCGTATCGCGATAATTGCTAAGTTCTGCTCTGTTTCGCTTTGGTAATCCGAAGTTGTCTACAATATGGCTTTAATTGTATAACAATATTAGCCTTCGTTAACATCCATTGTTAATAAAATAAGCGTTATTATAGATCTTGTTATTCAGGATTACTTTTCGCTGTAATGAAAAATACGCAATTTTGTCTTGGAGTATCACAGTCAGATTGTACGAAGCAAAGTTAACAGCTAAGCCGTTTATATTAGAACAATTAAGTTTCACAAGTTCATGTAAAGCAATTCACTTAAAGTTCGCTACATAATCACATTTCTCAAAGTTGAAACTTGGGCGTGTTTCTGTGCGCGCTCGGCAACTCCCACGAAATATGATGGATACACTTGAGTCGCAAACAAATTTTCGGAAGATTCCTTTTAAGTTGATGCTCATTAGCGTCACCATAATAACGCCAAAGGAACAATAAAGCATCTCACGTACTCCTAATGAGTTCCTACGGCTCTATTGGCATGGTAAACAGTAAGCAACAAATGTATTAAGACAAGCGTAAACAATGCACATAAGTGTTCAAACCTCTTTCAGGAATGTCATCTCTTTTGTCTGCTACCTTTTTAGATAACCTTCAAAAGCCCTTTGTCCGGAACTTTGATCTAGAAGCCGAAACTTGGGAACAATATTAGGCACATATCCACTTCCATTAGGCCGTGTTCTGTGAGCGAATTTATTTTCAGTTTTCGTAAGAATGTAAGATACTTTTCTGTCTCCGGTCTCTTGTCGGTATTATAAAACGTGTATCTGTTGCTAACTTTTTTAATCTATGACTAAAGAATATTTACACAGGAGAGGCTGACAGTGAAATGTAATAGGAATCTGCTATACAATATGTAACATAATTAACGCAAGACCTCATACTCATTAGAGTATTGAGTTAAAAACACAATACCCAAACTTATTTTTTAAAGGTAACTATTAAGGAAATCGTGTTATTGCATGCTTTATGCATTTAAAATTGAGTCTTACAGCCTTGAAATAAGAATTAATTTTCTTTGGCTCAATCGGCGGTCAGTATGTTTGCTAAATATGTTTTTGAAAAAATACCAATATTAAAAATCACTGAAATCAGAATAAATTTTGAACAAACGATTTTCAGGACTTCCGTTTATTTTGTTACAGATTGTACTCGTATTAATTATTACTTATGATTGTCAATTATGCCTAACGAGTGTCCGGAATAGAGCCCCTCCGGACCTCAACATTAAGCGGTCGGGAGATTATTAACTGAGACAACACAGCCATCATTTTAATCTAGAAATCTAGACTAGCATAATGAAAGCTAGATCTGGTAACCTTATTATCAGACCATTAATTCGCACACTACATAATCAACCTACATGCATGTGTTCGAGTAGTTATCTGAACTCGTAAAGAGCCTTTGTTTAAACAGTGTGAACTATCGGTTTGCTGTGCAATACCTTGGCGTGGCACAGCGGTCGTAGAGGCGATGACTTACGATTACAGCGCCGCTGCAACCCCCACTTAACTGTTACATATTGCTTCACTTAACTCAAAACCCGGCCTGAGAAAGAATTACGTAAGGAAGTGGATCGCGGGCCGCGGATGTACGCTACACAGACACAAACACATTACACTGCCGACCTTATAAATTGCGCTCGCTAAACGCTAACTAATGAAGCCGAGGTGCATACTGACCAATTGCCCTGGCGACCGATTTACTACCTGCAATGAATTTTTGAATGCGTTCCAAACGAACATTGGGATTTCACCAACGTTCGATGTAACATAATGCTATTACAACCTTGATTGACCAACATTCAAAACGATCATTAAGTGTCATAATGTGTGTGCGTACTTGATATTTTAATCGCATAATCGAATGAATCATGGCCATTATAATTTGATGTTAAATATACGGTGCGCCAAACAAAATGTAGCGTAAATTCATGCGGAAACTGAACTGGTATTTTCAAGTGGAGCTCGTTTACAATTTAAAATTCCACGATAAACATATGTAGATAAGGGAGGTATAATAAATTCTCGGGTCGGGCAACACCGGCCGACGTACTAGGGCAGTGGAGTTAATAAAATCACTTTGTTAGTCAATTCCGCGTTTGGTACGCCTATAGCCTATAGCCTATACACCCATACACAGGGCAGTTAATCACCTTACTTTTTGCACGGATTTAACAACGCGCGAAATAAATGTGATATTCCGAATAAAACTCTCACAAAAATGAATAACGCGATTAATTGGCTAAAACAACTTTGTTTTTACAAAAATAATGAAGATAGCGCATCATTAATCAAATCAGTGAAATGTGAAAGTATTGAATTCTTTTTGAATAGCCCTTTTGATTGGAGGCTTTACAGTTCTATTGGAGTCACGAACAAAGCATAAAGTTGAGAATAGGGTGTCTGAGCCTGCATTATAGTGGCTAGGTTGTTTAGTGAGCCAGAAGGTTCGGGAGCAGTCTCCAGTGAGATAGCGCGGCGGGTGTCGGCCGCGCGCCGCGTCGGCTGAGCACATCGCGCCACTCCAAACGTGATATCGCAGTACATTATTGTAATAACAGCACTCGGAGCTTCTTTGACGGGGTAGGGGTCGTGTGTAACCTCTCATTTTCCTTACCGAAATTCAAAGGAGCTCTAACAAAGCTTTGTTTTGCATCGCTCGCTCGGCGAAAGCCGCTGAAAGGCTGGCTTTTTAGATAAGGTTCTCTTATAAATTTTCAGCATAGAGCAGACATTTTGCGCTAAAGTTTTTCAGTGTGGGAATGCGAACATCTGCTACGATTTCCATTCTAGTTTGGAGGGTCGACGTTTTGCGGCCGAGTTATTTGCGAAACCGTTTCACTCGTTAGGGGCAATTATATTCAGACGGTAATTGAAAATGTTAGTTGTACTACGAGTAGCTTAAGTAGTTTTTAACACGGGAAATTATTGTTTTTGCTCGCGAAACGTGAACGCGTTTCTGATAGAAATGTTTATTATAAACATTCTAATTAAATTTTGTGCGATGTATTTTACATTTCCAGTAAAATTTAGATGCAGTTATTTGAGGGACGTCTGTTGCTGAGTACTTAATTTTATTCGAAAGTGGTTAATTTATTTTTCGTCGGTTGCAGACATCTTTGTAAAATACTTTAAATTTAAAAGCCCGGTCTTGGCGAGTTGTTTGAAATTGCAAAAATTAAGTTGAAACGAACTGAGTTCAATATTTATTTTATGTGTTGGTATGTAGTAAGAGCTAGTAAATTATTATTAATGACTGTAACTATCTTCATGTTACTTTATTCACTTTGTATGTTAACGAAAATTGCTTTTTAAATGGTGAAAATATTTTATTTTCACGGTATGTTTTGATGTTACTTGACATTTTTGTTTTTCATTTTAAAATCGTCAAAAGTAATTTTATGTTACTGTTTCTGAAGAATTCTTTTTTAACTTAGTAAACTATAATTAAACTGAAAGAAAATCTAAGCGCACTCATATTCAACATTTAAATATCTACTTATAGCATAATCAGCCTATAACGTTCCCACTGCTGGGACACAGGTCTTCTCTCTGAAAGCATGTAGGCCGTAATACACAACACGGGCCTAGGGTAGGTTGGTAGATGTCGTCATATCTTCGTTCTTCGTCCTTTACCGTTTTGAGAACAGTGCAGGTAATGAAATAATTTACACAAAGTAAAGTGCCTGGATTCGTACCTAACTACTCGTAAATCGCGGCCATTTTCGCTGGAATACCACTGTTCTAGATTTATGCTTCAACAATATTAAACAAAAGTCGTAACTGTAACTTCCACTCACCTATAACAGAGAGGCGTATCTGAAAATTTCTCGTGGGCGAGTTCTTGAAGTCGACCCGACACCGGTACACGCCCTCGTCGTCCAACTGGACGGTGTCGAGCGTGAGCGCGGCTGGTCGGGCGACCGTCGCGAAGTATGCTCGAGGACCAAACGCGTTGGGGTCCGACCACTGTAGCGCCTTGTTGAACGACCGGCCACGGACGTCGAAACTGGAAAAGGAATTATTTTTTAGTCACGACTTTTGATTCATTTTTTTTTAAAGTTTTATTTGTGTAAATCAGAAATGAAGAGATCCGAAGGAGAATGAAGGTAACCGACAGCCCGAAGAATTGCCAAACTTAAGTGGCAGTGGGCAGGGCAGAACAGATGGCCGATGGGGCCGAAAGGTTTTGGAGTGGCGACCGCGTACCGGAAGACGAAGCGTTGGAAGGCCTCCCACAAGGTGGACCGACGACCCTGTGAAGGCGGGAGGAATCCGTTGGATGTGAGAAGCACAGACCCGGTCGAAGTGGAGGTGCTTGGGGGAGGCCTATGTCTAGCAGTGGACGTCTTTCGGCTGAAATGATGATGATGATGATTTTGTTTGTATTGGGCATTGATATGTAATATACCTAAAGTATTCAATAATGTTCGTGGCAGTCGCGGTCATAAAATGTGAGAGGGAGATATGTTGTCTCCCTCTAACTCACTAGGAATAGAGTTTCTTCCACGACTGTCGTAAGTCAGAAACGTTATTTTGAGATAATTGTGCATTTTATGTACAAGTAATAATAATATAATAAATTATTTATTTCAGACATAACTCTAGTCCATAGTTTTAACTCCTGCATTTAAATTACTTATAAACTATTTATAATTTTAAACAGATAAAAACCCAAAATAAAATTGTGACTAATTAAATTAAAATATTCATCAACAGATAAAAAAAAAAAAAAAAAAATTGGCAAAAAATTATAAAAATGTCAGAATAATTAAAAAATAAAATGTCAATTGCGAAAAACTCTGCCCTGCGGTCATTTACAACACCTACTCGTACACTTGGCTCCATCAAAAATAAGAATGATGTAATGGCCCGGTCTCACCTCACATGTACGAGGTTGTGGGTTCAAATCCAGGCATGTACCAAGGTCGGCTTTCCAGTCTAACCGGATGCCCCTGAATACCAGTATTTTACATGGACTGTAACTGGGTTGTGGAGGTCAAATAGTCGCTCCATGTAAAATACAGGAGGTCTACTGGGTAATACGATAACCCTTGGCAAGACTGGTTGACAGGCTTTCGGGCTTCTGACTACCCGTAACGACTGTCAAAGTTGCACGAATGACAGCCGGGACCAACGCCTTAATGTGCTTTCCGAGCCACGGAGGGGTATGTAAAAAGATGGCCACCCATCCACAGACCAACCGCGGCAAGCGTAGCTTAACCTGATTGATCGCCCTGTGTGGCTGTTATTATTTAGCTACGGGCTCCTCTCTGGACTTACAGATAAGATAAGTCTGAAATCATCAATCCGTCTTGAGCAAGCGTGGTGATTGAAGCTCGTGCCTTCTCTGTAAGAGAAGAGGTATTTACGAGTACCCTGCAGTGGAACAAAAATTGGCTAGTATTATTCTTATGTCTTCAAGCCTGCGTCTGAATACTGGTTACTAAGTAGTTACCTACAATTTCTTGATAATAATGGGTAATTATTGTTAATTGAGGAAATTCACGGTGCTTTGCGAGGTCGTCGTCATGAAGTGTTTTAAGGCTCCCGTAGTCAGGCGCGACGCGATTCTGGAAGGAAAATTTCCATGAAGTGTTCATAGAAATTGTTCCACAAGGGTAGCGGCGCGTCTTTCTGCGGGAGCCTTTATGAACGTGACCGAGTACATTGAACTTTTTCTTAATGTGAGTTGGTAACCACTGGGAGGTCAGATATAAATTGGTCAGATGTTTTCAATAAGGTCAAGTATAATTAAAAGTATATAACTAAGAAGATAAAGTGCTTTGGTTTAGTCTTTATTTTTAGGGTTCCGTACCCAAAGAGTGCCAACAAGACCCTATTACTAAGGCTCCGCTGTCCGTCCATCCGTTTGTCTGTCACAGGGCTGTATCTCTCTATCACAGAAACTACTATGGCCGCTATAACAACAAAAAAAAACATAATAAAGTTAGAAAGTAAGGGGACATAGGTATAAGAAACGTGTTTTTTCGGTATTTTTGCTCGATCTTAATAATACGATGGTTACGTTATTTTTACCCCACTGCAAAGAAGGGTTATGTGTTTACTATTAGGTTTGGTTGTATTTTCTATCGTTTACGGTCTCAATAAACTACAGTTTCATAATATCATAATAACAATAATCAGCCTGTAATGTTGCTCTGCTGGGACACAGACCTACTCTCTGTGAAAAGGAGTGGGCTGCAATCCACCATGGAAGATGTCATATGTCTTCGAATTTTTGCTTCTAGAACATGGTCGGTTTCCTCACGATGTTTCCCTTCACCGTTTTGAAAGCAGTCGCGAAGCAATAAAATAAAGCGCCTGGACCTACAAATCGTAATTCGTAGCCGTTACCATTGGGCCACCGCTTTTCTTTCATCAGTCAAATAAAACTCCCAGTAAAATAACATACTATACTCTAGGAAATGGCTTTGCTAATTGCTATTTTATAGTTTCTCATTTCTGAGTGGAAGATGGATTGTACACATAATGGGTGACTAATAAAATATGATTTGATTTCAGCTGTGATAAAGTCTTGAAGGTATATTTAATGTTATGCTTTTTATTACTGACCTCAATGATTTTATATGGGAGCAATTATGTTTCGTGCTCCATTGCCGCTAATAAATGGTACAAAAGTAACCCTTTTTAGAAGCCGGGTTAATAATCCATACTCCATTCTTATGTCGCAATATTTTAAATGCGAAAGTAACTCTGCCTGTTACCTTTTCACGCCCTGAACTAATTTCGATGAAATTTGGCAACTAGTTAAACCATGACCTGGGTCAGGACATAGGATATGGTATACTTTAAAAAAGCAAATAAATTATAAAAGTACTGGTCCGCGATTATTTCGATCGCTTTTCAAGGCGTTATTTGGACTAAAGGCAATACGCAAAATACGCGATTTATCTTGGAGTTGCGGAAATCACCCCGAAGTTCGCAACTCCACGACAAATCGCGAATTTTGCGTACTATTTGGAATATACAAGAATAGCTCATGCTGTTACAAAAATGCTTGCCAGTCAGCAAGGTAGCAGTTGCGGTACGACTAACTTCCGTGGTTCAAAGGTGAAGGCTACTTTAATGTCTAAGTGTGGGAGTACTATAGGTACAGCTCTGCCTAAGCCTTCGGGGCATACAGGTGTGATGTTACATATGTGTTAACTGTAGCTGGTAATTAATCTTCAACATGGCGCTTGACAACACAATCCCGAGTCCATAATTATTGATTTCTGGAGACGGTTAAAAGCAACCTCTCAAATAAGATCATTTTGACGATAAATCTATCCATAGCTCATAGAATACAATACATTTGTGGGTGGCCTTAGTTTGCTTCATATCATCTTGTGTTAGACCAGAATCCTTGACGAGGTGCAACGATATTGTTCAGTGCTTCGTATTAATATCAAGTTTCGTTTGACTATTCTGCATAGCTCCTTGTTCTGCCATTTACATTTCTGTTATCTGGATTTGTGTATCTTAAGACAATGGACTTTATAGAACCAACTATATTTAAATCTAACTATTTGGCCAATTCAACTGACTGGTATTCGTTTATATTATAAGGTTAATTCCTGATTTTAAAGTCGTCAAAACAAGCTGTTGTTTCTAGAGAAACTACTTCACATAGGTACCCTGATTAAAAGCATAACACATATAAATACTTGCATAATCTGACGCCTTGTTCCCATGGGCGTAGGCAGAAATTACAGAACGCCCCCTGCTAAGCCACTGCTAAAAAGTATTCTATGTGTTAATCTAAGTTATGGTCTACATGTGTGCCAAATTATCACAAAATCAGTTCGTTTTTGTGTCATTGATATACAAACATGTTCTACGACAAAAACTTTCACATAATTAATTGTTAGTAGAAATTTCAGGAGCTTTATAACCTGCAAATATGTAAATTCTCTATTTTTTTTTTAGAGTAATTGAAAACGTGAGAAGGAATTACAAATGTTACTGATTTCTGTGTTCAATCGTTAAACTTGAACCTTAACACATTTAAATAATTTTGAAGTTAAATGGTGAGCTTGTAACACATTTAATATAATTTCTTCAAAAACTTTGTTAACTTATGCTCTGTCTCTAACTTGTTACATGTAAGTTAGTTTGTAACTCGTGCTTTGTAAATCTTCAGTGTAATATTTCAAGGGCTAAAATATTATATTTGGCTCTTCTTGCACTTTGACCTCGAGGGCACTTAGAATTATAAATTGTTTGATCAACTACACTATGTCTATATATGAATTACTGAAATGTTTTAGCCCTGATTGAAACTTAATACATATGACTCTAATTGTATCACATAAGTTCGAAAATAGTTAAACTATTAATTTCTAGTAGGTATACAAAACATAGAGCGGTGGTGGCCCAGTGGTAACGTCCGCGACTTACGACATGTAGGTCGTAGGTTCGAACCCGGACAGGCGCTTTACTTTGTGTAAATTATTTCATCACCACTGCTCTCAAAACGGTGAAGGAAAACATCGTGAGAAAACCGACATGTCCTAGAAACAAAAATTCAAAGACATGTGACATCTACCAACCCGCACCGGGCCCGCGTGGTTGATTACGGCCCACTCCCTCTCACAGAGAGGAGGCCTGTGTCCCAGCAGTGGGAACGTTATAGGCTGATTATGTATACAAAACATATACTTATGTGTTTAAGGTTTGTTTTCAGTCTGGTAAGAGTAGATGGCGAAGGCAAAAGACCGGTCTTCCTCAGGGCAGTGTGTTGGCGCCAACGCTTTTTAACATCTACACAAACGACCAGCATTTTACCCAACACACTGAGCACTTCCTGTACGCGGACGACTTGGCTCTGGTGGCTCCATCGGCGACTTTCAGTGGCGTGGAAGATAAGTTGTCACTGGCACTAGATCTACTAGTAAAATACTACCACAATAATGCTCTCCGGCCGAACCCGTCAAAGACATAGTCATGCGCATTCCATCTCAGCAACAGATACTCAAATCGGGCCCTTAACATCACGTGGCGAAGCACTAAGGTTGGACATTGCTCAAACCCGAAATACCTAGGAGTAACGTTAGGTAGGGTTCTAACGTATAAGTTACACTGCTACAAAACCAAGCAGAAGGTCGGGACGCGCAATAATCTTTTACGTCGCCTTATTTCCACTAACTGGGGAGCAGCACCCGATGTCCTTCGCACAACTGGCATGTCCTTGTGCTCCTCTGCTGGCAAATTTGCGTGTCCAGTGTTGCACTAGTCCGCTCACGTCAAGCGGCTGGACACTGCCCTGAATGAGATGTGTCGGATAATATCGGGCTGCTTAAACCGACTCCCCTCAATAAGCTCTTCCCGCTTGCAGGAATTGCGCCACCTGCCGTACGAAGGGATGTCGCATGCGCGCTGGAAAAAACGAACCAGGAATCCGATTCCCGATATCCCCTCTACGATTACACAACGACCCCGGTCAGGCTTAAAAATCGTAAACCTTCTTACGCTCTACCCAGGCCATCCAGGACAAACCACCTAATGGTGAGAAGCAAATTGTGGGAAGAAAAGCATCCACCACCTCCCAACTTCGTTAAACCCCAGGAACAATAGCCTCTCGGCTGTGATCTGCAGTAGCCTATATGGAAAGCTCTCAATCGATTGCGTACCCAAGTAGGGCGCTGCAGACACAACTTGTCGAAATGGGGGATTACTGACCCATCCAATACCCAGTGCGAGTGCGTTGCCTCTAATCAGACCAAGCCCCACTTGCTGGCGTGCCCTAAGTGCTCGTTCATCTGCACCTTGGATGACTTAATTAATGCCACTGATGCCGCAATTAACGTCGCCACGTACTGGGCTCAAACAATATAAAATGTCAAAGAAAAGTACCATCGACACGAAAAGACGAAGAAGACTGACAGTGTTTTGTGTGTGTAAGTATTAATGTATATTTATGTAAATGGATCACCACAGACTACCTGCAGTATTGTCTCTCCTTTCTATCTAAATCCATCCAAAGGTTGTCTTTAAGAGATCGCTTTTAGCGATAAGACGACCCATTCTGTCACCTCTTGTAAAATTTCTACATCTACTTATATCTGTAATATTTATGGTGTACATAATAATAGGAAATAATAGGAACAAAAAGACCTAAAAATATCTACCGACCGTAAGCTACGGTTTCGTGGAAGATCGGTTTCGTCATATTATAGCGATCGTCATGAAAATTTGTCTTTTTCACCAGAATTTGACATTAAATGGTCAAAAACGCGCACGTATCTGGAAAGCCGTTTTTCTGTGACCGTTTACCGCTTTCTTAGGAAACTAAAGCCTTACCTTGATTTTAATAAATCGTTGTTGTGATAATTTGTTTCATTACATACCTAAAAAGCGGCCAAGTGGATGTCGGACTCGTACTTGAAGGGTTCCGTACAACCGTACAATATATAACACTACATATTGAAAAACAAAATACGCCATAGAAACACGATTCTTGTATGGGGTGTATATACCCCCTTTAATTTTTAACATTATTTTATTGTTATTATTTGTTATTATAACGGCCAACATACTCTATCAAAATTTCAACAGTCTAACTGTTACGGTTATAATATAAACCATACAGCCCTGTGACAAACGGACGGTCAGTGGAGGCTTGGTAACACCCAAAGACAGCACGATTGGCGCAGTGGTTAAGCGATTGACTGCTGCGCTACGTGTCGCGGGTTCGATTCCCGCACGGAACAAATATTTGTATGTCCTACGAGTAGTTGTTCCGTTTCTGGCTGTGTATGTGAGTTTAAATATTTGTAAACGCACCCACGATACAGGAGAAATTCCTAGTATGGGACAACGTTTTTTAAATAAAAAAAAGAAAGAAAAGAAAGGGTGCCATTGGGACTCCCGTTGGACGACTCCCGTACGGAAGACTAAAAAAGGAAATTACATTGTCATCTTTAGATGCAGCAATAACGAAATGAGTTTATAGGTTAGCTGGGTCGAAACAGTTTATAAATAGGAGCTATACCCGGTTACCAAGGATGCGCAAGACTGAGCAAGTTTAGGAAACTCACAACCACCTCACGAAAATGTATAAATATAGATTTTATTTAAGCCTTCGATTCCCGCGAGCATTTTACGAGGTAATTTAATCACAGTCAATGGTCTGTATGAGTTGTTTCTGAACCAGCGTAGGGTTTGGAAGTCTGCTAGGTATAACATTAACATAAAATCTTGAGTGAATAAATAAGGGTTTTATATTGAATTTGTATATTATATATTTATATATATTATAAATTAAAGTCATTTTTCGTGTCTGTCAGTGCAACCGCGTATTTTTTTCGAAACTACCTAACGGATTTTGATGCGGTTTTCACCATAATTAAGAGAATTTATTAGGGAAGTGTTATGTGTATAATACATTATTATTTTACATACATATTATAAATAAATCTTTAAGTTTTGTTAAGTTTTAAAAACAGTGCGAAGCAGGAGCATGGCTAGTTTATCTATAAAATATAAATGCATGATCTAGTTCTCAATATACTCTGAGGACCATCTACGCTCTATTTTTAGTTTCTTAAACCCTGTTTGAGTGTCTAATCAGACAATTTTGCTACATGCTACTTACTATGTCTCTCCAATTGCATGCCATTAAACGCCATATATGTATGTATACATATATGGCGTTTAATGGCATGCAATTGCAAATTTAGGCAGATTATAATCTGCCTAAAATGTTCCCATTGCTGGGACACAGGTCTCCTCTCTGCAAGAGGGAGTGTTCCGTAAACCTCCTTGCGGGCCCAGTGCGGATTGCTTGGTGTAGGACATGCCTTCTCACGGTGTTTTTCTTTACCGTTTTGAGAGCAGCGGTGATAAAATAATGTACACAGAGTAAAGTACCTGTCTGGGTTCGAACCTACATACAACTCGAAGTCGCGGCCGTTTCTACTAAGCCACCATTGTTCCACTTACGTCACCACTGGTCCATTGGGTCACCACCTACGTGATTGGTCAAAAACTATTCAAAATAACAACCACTAATCACTTAAGTTAACATTACATTTGACATTCAGAACCCTGCTAATCTACTTGCTTTTAATAAAACTAAGAAGTCTTAAGGTAGGAAGTAAAGCGTCTGCAAACACTGCAGTACTTGTCACGGCGACCAACTTTGAAAAGTCAAGCGAGGGAAATGCATAATTAAACATTTGTAAGTTCAAGTAATGAATAATTAAAACTTATTACTTAGCTCGTTATTATATTTTCCTTGTTCTTGTTATGCATGTTTGTGGGTACTGTTTTACGTGATATGCATGTGTGGGTGCATCGTTAGGTGGGTTATAAGATCATGTATAAATGGTTTAAAATTTGTCAGCTTTTGTAAAACATTTTCTAAGAAATATACCCATCTACTAGTGTATTGAATGATATTGATTTTTACAGTAGTATATATTGAACGGGACACAAAATATGAGTATTTATAAGATACCTTTTTGGGCCATCATTTGTTTAACACGTTAAGCCGTTTGTCCCGGCTGTCATTCGTGGATCTTTGACAGTCGTTACTGGTCGTCAGAAGCCCAAAAATCTGACAATCAGTCTTACTAAGGGGTATCATATTGCCCAGTAACTGGGTTGTGGAAGTCAGATAGGCAGTCGCTCCATGTAAAATACTGGTATTCAGCTGCATCCGGTTAGACTGGAAGTCAACCCCAACATAGTTGGGAAAAGGCAAGGCAGATGATGATTATTTCAAAACGTATGTAACGCACGGAACAGCTTTCATGTTTAAAAATACCTTTAATAAACGAAAACTTGATCATATTTCGACATCATTGAAGTTAAATCTATCATCTATGTACTTTTATAAATATTGCTTCTTATAAATATTACAATACTTTCAGCACTTTTTCTAAATAGCCAATCAACGCCTCCAGTTCGCCAAACACGAGGCTCCAGTCTAAATGGACTCAGTGATTATGCCAATCACCTGCCGTTACACAGATAACTAGAGCAGCTCCCTTCGGCAAACGACTTCAGGATGCTACATAACTTCCGCAATACTGCAACTCACCCGCTCGCCACAACCGTCGTTAAGTTAAAAGGTTAGGCCCGGTCACTGGTCGAGCGGTAGCGGCGAGAAATTGAAAAAAAAGTTGTTTCGTTTGCTGAGGTCAGGGGAAAATATTGCACTGTTTGCATTATTGCAGAAGTTTCTGTGCCTTCAGCTTTGTTTGCTTGGCAGAGCTACATATTTCTTTAACCTAAAAAGGTATTTTTTCTATGAATAAAAAATATCACGCAGAATATCAGATACTTAGGGCGAATTAAACCAATCAAACTGAACGCGATAGACACATCTAAACTACGTTCAAGCTGCAGCTGTCAGTGCTATCATTGTTGAGGAATATTGACACTGACAGCTCTGGAACGTGTTTTAGACATGCAGATTGCGTTTATCGCCCTTGGTGGATCTCGTGGTATATTCACACTAACGGACAATCAGACACAGAGACGTTGCGTGTATGGAGGTACACTGGTCACTATCGTCATCTAAACTATTAATATCCTAACTAATCCTATTCCTAACTAATGAAAGTTTGTTTGTTTGTTACGTTTTCATGATAAAACGGCTGAACGAATTTGGAGAACATCTGGCAGATAGGTAGACCATGACTTGAAAAAGGACATGGCACTTTTTATCCTGGATCGTATGTAGATGAAGTTGCGGTTAATAGCTAGTCTATTATAATTCGGTTAGAATCCATTCTGCAATAGTGATTTTGTATTCGAAAAATTGCTCATATATTTGTATATACAACAAGAAAATACATTAAACACTACAAAATATACAATGGGTGGCCTTATCGCTTTCTGCGATCTCTTCCAGATAACTTGCTTACTCTTGTACTGCTGTGGCTGGGAAATAGATGCCCATATTACAGCAGCCGCTCCCTTTTAATAATTTATGAAATAAGAATTTAATTCGCAGTTTGTAAAGTAAAACTTAAATCAGGTACTACGGCGAAGTTTTTAAATTATTAATAAGAGACTGCTAACAGATCCTGATTTAAAATTCATCTGGTAAGAAACTGAGTTTCGATACTACTTAATAAAAGATCAGCTTCATGGGTAATACTTTTGTGAAGTAGTCAAGTTATTTATTAAATATTGGATACGCTTCAGTTCGGTCAATATCTACAAAGAAAGAAAGAAAAGACGTTTCGTTGCTGTAAAACATGACGCGAAGAAAAAACTAGTTATAATTTGCGTCACATCGTCGCCCATCGCCCTCGGCTATCACTCAGCATTATGCTGTGACCCTATGCGAGACAGAGCTCCAGCACTGCGACAGCCAACTGATTGGGTAAGTATTTAGGAATCTGAAATATTGACTTTTCTTAGAGCCAGGAATAAACATGTCAGTTACAAGTACTTGCATAAAATTGTGTAAGTATATTACATGGTCATTATGACAAACCCATGTGTTCACAAATCAGATGGTTGTAACGCAACGGTTGTAAGGGAACGCTGTAAGGGGACATCTACAAGGACATATAGTGACCTTGTTAGTCATGTTCTTCAGAAAGGTCAGGTGCGTAGTACTCGCAACCAGGGCGCGTATATGACCAAAGGGGCAATTCTCGTAATTTTAAGAACGTTCACAGTCTGATCTCAGTCTCAATTTGTCAAAAAATACATAAAATTTCACTACATTTTGACAAGTTTTTGATATTTGTTTGTCGCCGAGATGAGACTGCGACTAGATTTTGAACGTTTTAAATTACGAGAATTGGCCTTCAGATCTATGAGCGTAAACGAAGCAAAAGGAGCATGTAAAGATCGAGCAGGTGGCGTTCTGTAGTTTCTACCTACCCACATCGCGAGTAGGCATGAGTTTATATACCGGGTGATTTTTTAAAGACCAGCCAAATTTAAGGATGTGGTACAGACCATCAAACTGAACAACTTTCTCCATGGGACCAACATCGTAATCGCGAATAAAAATTCAGCCGTCCCATACATTTAGGTCGAGTAGGTATTGAAGTTTTCTATGGGACAGTTGATAAAATTTTCGCGATTACGCTATTTGTCCCATGGGGAAAGTTGTTCAGTTTGATGGTCTGTACGACATCCTTAAATTTGGCTGGTCTTTAAAAAATAACCCTGTATGTAGAAGGTTCAATGGCATAATGGCTTGCATAATGCGTGCAAGTAACTGGCATACATACTCGCACAAGCAGAAAAACTGCAGTCGCTATTAAAGTTTCCATTACTTTAAAATAATTGATAGATGCATTATAATTTGCGGTATTGAACACCAACATTTTTACCATTCATCATCTCTCTTTACAGATTTGTCACAAATCTGTTGCGGACTAATTTAGAGAATTCTTTCTTATTCTATTACTGCAACTAGCTTTAAAACTTCAGCCATTTTATTTCCACATCGCTGTCTAACTAACCTAAGCTGCGCTGCTCATTCGCTTTACGGCGTGTGGCAGTTAGCGTTAGTTGTAAGAACTTGTTCACCCTAAGCAGGCAGTAAATACTAGATGCAAATAAACACCGAGGCACGCTAACTTATCAGTTACGTCCACCCAACTTGATGCGTTAAATGTTTGTTGAAAATGCTTGGAAAGGCAGAAAATTGTAGGAAGTTTAGACGAGATATTTTAAAGATGTCTGCTAGGAATATTGTGTTTTTGGGTGATGTCACTCAAGTCGTTGTGAGAACAAAGCACTAGATGCAAATAAATACTGAGGCACGCTAACTTATCATAGGCACGATAAAATTAATGCGTTAACTGTTTGTTGAAATTGGTTGGAAGGTACTAGGTTTGCAGAAAATTGTAGGAGGTTCTAGATGGGTGTTGCTTTCTGAGATAAACTGCTAGGAACATCGGTTTTGAGTGATGTATTGTGAGAATGAGAAAAAGGTATCCTTACTTTTTTAACGTATTATATACGTTCCAAACAAGATAATATTTACATAATATATAAAGCAACAAACTTACATAATAATAATTATGTACGTACACGAATATAGAAAAAGGGGAAAATCATAGGGCATAAAAAAATCCGTTCGCATCGCTGTCAACAGGAAACGTGCTCAAAAGGCTGGCAGCATTGCCACATCGTATGGCGTATTAGCGTCTTAAAGTAAGTGCTTAATAGATTTGATTATTTATTTTAGTGGGTGATGGATTGTCATTAAAAAGGAACCACTGTCTACTTTTTGTAATTTTTTAATGATTCATGGGTAAAAAAAATCATAACGGCAAGCAAACAATTATTATGCACACTCACTCCTATTTATTTCGCATATAAACAGTACTTTAGCAACCACTCACGATAATAAATTAAAGCTGATAAAGACGCCTGTTCGTTGTATAGCAATTTGTGAAAGGATCTCCTTGACCTGATGTTGAGCCTTCAAGGTCAACAGTGAGGCCTACGGGGCCTACGAAGAAAGGCCTAATATTTACATATAGTGATGAATGGGACGCCTTAATCGATGCTGCTTCGCGCCTAAACCGTGCTGAGTAACTGTGGGGTTCCTTGTTTAAAAAAAAAAGAATAAATAATTTGAAATATGTTCAGATTCTGGTAGTAATATTTAATGTTTATTTACATAAATTTATTTATTATGGCGGTCCAACGATTAATTCACATAAACATTAAAAGCTTAGTCTTATTATATAAAGTACTACAGTGAACTTATCAATTAAAGGTGTGCAAAGCACTTACATAGTTTTCCTAATTGATTTACTAGGTAATTAAAGTGATAAAAATAACAATATAATCAAGTAAGTTAATAATAATAAAATCAAATAATTTAAAATGAAATAAGTTACAATAATAAAATCAAATAAATCAATAATAATATAATTAAAAAAATACAAACAAATGAATAAAATAAAATAATTACATTGAGTAAAAAAGTTAAAACTGTAACAAAGAAATACAGAAATTTAGAATTCAAACAAGAATCAACTGTCAGCGATCTGTAAGTTGTCGTAAAAGATAGTTGCGAAATTGAGCCAGGGTGTTGGAGAAGATGTCAATGGTATCGGTGTAAGAGTGGATTTCATTATACGTCCTCATCAAATGGCTCAGTGGTGCTGATCGCCCGAGGTTGGTTCGAACTGTAGATGGTGTGAACACATCTAGTTTGCGGTCGGTCCTGGGTTGACTACTAAGGGGAACAGATACATTTATGTCTTCTAGTAGTTTTGGAACATGTATCAGACTATTAATAATTTTGAAGAGCATAATTTGATCCATCAGTTTTCTGTGGTTTTCGAAGGATGTATGGTTGAAGTGACTCAATCGTTCAGGGTAATTAGATGTGTTGGGGCAGCTGATAGATTTATATCGCAGGTACCTAGTGAAGCCTTATTGGACGCGTTCGATTCGATCGTTATGAACCCGATAGATAGGATTCCACACCTGCGATGTATAATCGAGTACACTTCTGACGAGGGTGAAGTAGAGAAGTTTGAGGGTGCGAATAGACGTAAAGTCGTGGCAGATAAGCTTCAGAAATCCTAACATTTTAGTTGCCTTTTTGGCGATATTGTCTATGTGTGACTGTCGAGGCGGCCTCCCAGATCGCGAATTGTGTTAACCTTCTGCAGTATTTCACCGTTCAACGAATACGAGGATGGATGGGTATTTCGTGTTTTTGTGAAGGTCATATGTTTACACTGTTCGGCGTTAAGAGTCATCCTGTTCTCTAAATACCAGTTTTGCACTGAGTTTAGGTCCTGTTGCAGCAAGATCAAAATCAAAAGTCATTTATTCAAATTAGGCTGAGAATCAGCACTTTTCGAACGTCAAAATTACAAAAGACAGGCCCCCAAAAATGCCCGCCCTTCACCACTTCGTAGTGCTATCGCTGGGAAGAAGAAGTGGCGCAACAAACTCCCCAGCAGCACAGCTGTCTGTTCAGTTAGAAAATACTAGATACTTGATTGTATACAATACTAGGTGTTAAGTAAGCTAATTCTGGAGAATTAGCTTACACTTACTACTTACTCACGCGAATTAGTGAACACTCACTCTCCTTGATGCAGTTCACTATATCATTGACGAATACAAGGAACAATATCAGACCCATGTGGGAGCCTTGTGAAACTCCAGAGGTAGAATAATAAAAGGAAGACTGATGCCCCTTTACTACGACCCTTTGTTTTCTGTCAGTCAGATAAGACTCGAACCATTGAAAAAGCTGTCCGAATTTTCTGCAGGTTTGAAAGTTTCTGTAGTAGGATCTGGTGGTCGACCTTGTCAAAGGCACTACTGAAGTCTGTATAAATGGAGTCAACTTTGTGAGCGACAGTCGATGAGTTTGCTTAGGTCATTGACATAAAGAGTCAGGTTCGTCATGGTGGATCTTTGCGTACAGAATCCATGCTGTTGGGAAGCTAGCTCTACTTTGAAATAAGATGTTAGAATAGGACACTTGAGGGATTCAAAGACCTTCAAAAACACAGATAAAATTGATAATGGCCCATAATTTTGAATGTTCTTTGCTTCACCTTTTTTAAAGATGGGCACTACATTGGCATTTTTCCATTCAGAAGGGAATGGCGCTGTGTCGATTGAGTGGTTCAAAATATTTTTTAGCGGTAGGGCCAAGCTACTTGCACAGTTAACAAACAATGGTGGAAAGCTATCCGGTTCCGGATCCTTGCATACATTAAGTTTTTTAAGGACTTTAATCACATTTCTTTCGGAAGATGTGACCCGACTCAAGCTGTTTTGGGGATACTTGTGATTTGTATGTAATGTCGCATGTATTGTTTCATCTGATGGGGTGAACGTTAAAGAGAAATGGGCAGCAAAGATCTTGCAGACGTCGTCCCCGGAGGTGGCTAGCCGATTATTTAATTTAATTTAAGACGGTATGTCATTAGACTTTGATTTTTTTTGCTTGTACATATGACCAAAGACTTTGGGATTTTGTGATATGTCCTTCTTGATTTTCCTCACGTAGTCTTTTTAGTTACTTTTGATACTAATAATAACTCTTTTGCCTATCAATCGATATTCGTAGTTGTCGCGGGAATTATTATATTTTTTAAACCGTATCCTAAGCTTTTCCTTTTCGGTGAAAAGATTAATCCTTATTAATCTTTTAACCGAAAAGGAAAAGCTTAGGATTATTTATTAGGCCTGGTTTTCAAAGGCCCTTGCCTTTGAAAACCAGGGAGGGTACCTATTTTGTGATACTTTCGTTTTTGGTACGACCTCGTCAGTTATATTTTGAAGATGCTTGTATAATACTTCCACCATTGCATTGACATCTGCAAACTCGGACAAGCATTTAGACCATTTGACTTGTTTTATTCGCCCACTCAACAATGTATAGTTCGCATTTCGGTAATTGTATTTTACGGAGCGATTACATTTAAGGGTAAGAGGAGGCAAAACGCCGGGGCGTTGCTCCGCTGCCGCGAGAAATCACGGCACAGCGGACAGAGCTCCGGCGGGATCTCATAGCGGCATGGAGAGTGCGATTGTCGCAACCCAGCGCTGGGCACGTCACAATTGCGGCGATAAGTCCCCTCTTTGAGGAGTGGCTAGAGAGGCGCCACGGCGCCCTCACCTTCCGCCTGACGCAGGTCCTCACCGGACACGGTTGTTTCGGGAGGTTCCTGTTCAGGATAAAGCGGGAGGAAACGCCAGGGTGTCACCACTGTGGGGATCGCCCGGAGGACACGGTGGAGCATACGGTGGAGGTCTGCCCGGCTTGGGCGGGACCCCGCCGTGTCCTCTTGGCGGCGATCGGCGGCGGCGACCTCTCGCGTCCGGCCCTCATACAGGCCATGGTCCGGAGCGAGAGTGAATGGGAGGCCGTCACCTCCTTCTGCGAAGCAGTTATGCTCGCGAAGGAGGAGGCGGAGCGTGCGAGGGAGAGGCAATCGCTGCACCCTCGCGCTCCTAGCCGCCGCAGGAGACGCCCTGGACGGGAGTCAACAGCCGACTCCCGGCCACCGTAGGCGCGGGCTTGCGGGCGGCGAGCTATGGGCAGCTCGCCGCCCGGTAAGGACCAGGCCCGGGTCGACGGCGCGTTGTGTTCCACGCGCGCCTCAAAGAGCTGTCAGCACGAACTGACGGGGTCCGCTAGGGCCGATGCCGCCGGGGCTGCGGGTTGTTCGAAAGAGATACCGTGGCCCCTGGCACAGGCAACTGAAGGAACACGGGTGGGTTTTAGTCAGTAAAAGTCTGACACTCCCTTCTGCTCCGCCCAGAGCGGGAGGAGTCATTTGATGATTTCCCACCCACAAAAAAAAAAAAAAAAAAAAAGGGTAGTAAGTGACATATTTTTTATAACAATTTCTAATGGTGGATGATGGAGTCTACAGCTGACAGGGATTCTACATTCATGAACAAATCCGTCAGGAAAGTTAGACAAAATTAGATCAATGTATTTGCTAAGTTGATTTTTTACAGGGTTTAATTGGTCAATATTATTTAGGGACAAGTAGTCTATTATACCACGGCTCTTCTCTCATCCGTTTTTTGGTTTCAAGATTTCACTTTACTTCTTTTACTTTTAATGTTTCTCGCTCTTTAAATTAACGTGTAGTAGCTTAGTTTATAAGTTTTATGCCGTGGCTGGAGTCCTTTATTATGTTAAAGCATCCAGAGGATAGCCCGTTTACGCAGCTGACAACCTTATAGGTTGACCTGCAAATCAAATCAAAAGTCTTTTATTCAAATTAGACTGAGAATCAGCACTTTTCGAACGTTAAAATTACATAACACAGTCCCCCAGAACGCCCGCCCTTCACCACTTCCTAGTGCTTTCGCTGGGAAGAAGAAGTGGTGCAACAAACTCCCCAGCAGGAGATGGAGCCATACATAAAAAATCTCTCTTTAGCAACTGTCATTTGAAAATTGTTTATTGACAGACATGCTCGTTGGCACAACGTGAAAAGAGAAAAAGGCATGAATTTACGTTATTAAATATCGATTTAATGAATAAATTCCGCACAGCAGACGTTAATTACGTTGCACACCACCTACCTAAACAAGTAATCACACCTGATACAGGGGGTGAACTATATTGCTCCTGGCTACAGTGCCCGGCTTCTTCCGAAGGATTAAAATCATCGTCCCATCACTAACCACTTTGATGAACCTCTTGCAGACAAATGGAGCGAGGAAAGTAATTCTCTAGACGCTAGCTGGCGTTGCGTCAGTGCGTTGAGTGGCTAACAATGTAGGTATGAGCAACAAAGTCTTTTTAAATCACTACACCACACATTATGTATTGGTAAAGTTGTCAAAAAATAAAAGGCCCGTTTTGACATTTGAGAATGTGTTCTTGACACCTGCCAGTTTCATACAAACGAATACGTGTTTTGCGAATTTGATCTTTATGAACTACTACAACTGTCAATGTCAAAACGAGCCTTTTATTTTTTGACAACTTTAGTGGTAGAGCTATTTTCAACTTCAAGTGTTTTATAAATTAATAGCTTCTACCCGGGACTTCGTTCTCGTGAAATTTCTTATTTGAACATAAAATATCCTATGATGCTCGACAATACTGTAGCTTCCTATTAGTGAAAGAATTTTTGGAATCGCATCTGTAGAACCCAAGATACAAACTCACTACCTCTTTATAATATTAGTAGGTTCGTATAGATTGTAACATAATATTGAGCCTATATTTTCCGAAGGAGTACGAGGAATTGTTTAGTAAAGCCACGTCATTTTTATTAATCCATGAAATGAGAGGCGAGCCTGTCCCCATTTATCAAGCACAACTCTAAAATATTGGATCGGATTGTGAGATCCGATTGCAATAAGCTTAAACTCTAAGCTGCTACTGAGAAAATCTAATGAAAAAACTCAACACCACCCAGAACCCCGAGTACAGCAATCGCGTGCATTTTCATCAATATATTTACATCTACCTACTCCTCCGTACCTCAGAAAGCACATCAAAGTCAAAGTCAAAGTCAAATCATTTATTTCAAATAGGCACATAAAAGGCATTTTTGAACGTCAAATAAAAAATTAAAATAAAATTGATTCTAGTCGCCCCTTACGACAAGAAGGGGCCTTATGTCGCCCGTACGCAAAATACGCGCATTGTCGTGAAGTTGCGGACACCAGCCCGTATTACCTATTACCTAGTCGCCCCTTCCAAAAGGTAGTTTTCGTATGGAGAAGAATGGGCAAGAAACTCCACCGTTATTCTTTTAAAATGTTTTACAATATTTTGCATACATTAATTATATAATTATATGTAAAGACGATGCACCTAAAAATAAAATTACTTTACCACAATAAGTAAAAGGATTAAAATGGATTAATGAATCCGTGACAAATATAAATTAACTATCTGATAGATACATGGTGCTCATATATTTACAAACATTCCAAAAGTAGACGATTTTCATAAATAAATAAGGAGTAAGTCCGCGTGTGACTTTAAGTAATTACAGAATGTAAATCAATGTCAAAGAAAAAAATAAAATAAATTATATAATTACATTAGCAACCAGTTTGATTTTGTCTGGACTCTAGAGATTGTCAAATGGAGCAGAACCAGCATGTTTCCAAGCATTCTTAACTTAGATAAAATCCTCTAATTTGTAATATCCTTGCTTACAAAGTGTAATTTTAATATAAGTTTTAAATTTTCTTTCATTTAATTGCAATATTTCACAAGGTATTTTGTTCTAACATTTAACACAGTACCCTATAAAAGATGTATGTACTTAGATAATCTGAAAAAAGGCTGATCTAATTTATCTTTATTTCTAGTATTAAAATAATGTCTATCACTTATTTTATTAAAACGATGTTGATTTTTTCTTACATACATAATATTTTCATAAATGAATTGGCAAGGTACCGTCATAATATTAACCCTTTTAAATAGTTCCCTAAGAGATTCGCGGCGACGTAGATTGTAAATGGCTCTGACAGCTCTCTTTTGCAAAATAAAAATGGATTCAATGTCAGCAGCCCGACCCCACAGTAAAATGCCATATAACATAATACTGTGGAAGTAACTATAATAGACCAAACGCGCGTTCATCAAAGCCGTTGGTCTCATTTTCATTCGTGGATCTTTGACAGTCTTTACGGGTAGTCAGAAAAGCGAAAATCTGACAACCAGTCTTACCAAGCGGTATCGTATTACCCAGTAACTGGGTGGTAGAGATCAGATAGGCAGTCGCTCCATATAAAATACTGGTATTCAGCTGCATCCGGTTAGATGGAAAGCTGATCCTAACATAGTTGGGAAAAGTTTAGGCAGATCATGATTTACATAAATCTACCTACTACCAAGGCTAATCGGACCTTGCCAATAAGAGTCCTTGAAATTATTCTCTATTTATACACCGTTAAATTTTGATCTTCTTAATCCTTAAAAGGGGTCATTGTAGTCATCATTATGAATAACTTTTACTAAGGGACCAAAACTGAAATCGTAAAAAAAAAATCAGTTGATCCATAGATTTATGTTCGCATAATTCGACATAATGATGAGTACAATGACCCCTTTTAAAGAATAAAACGATCAAAATTTAACGGTTTATAAGAAACCTTCCCGCTTTTAATATCAAGGTAACGACGGAATTGAAAACGTCCTCACGAAATTAACAATCATAGCATGATTGTACCATTTGTTCAGTTTATTCAAAACTAGCGTCCGCCCCCGTTTCGCCCGTTTCGGTTTTTACGACTCGACAAAACATCGAGTTTTATTTATTTTGTGTTCTCGTAAATGAATACACAAAAACCTTCCGGCTGTAAATTCTCTAAATGGCGGTGAAAATTGCATCAAAATCCGTTGCGGGGTTTTGAAGAACAACGCGGTCACACAGACAGACACGAAAAGCGACTTTAATTTATAATATGTACTAGTTACGCCCCGCGGTTTCACCCGCATAAGTTTCGATCCCGTGGGTATATTAGGATAAAAGTATCCTATGTGTTAATCTTGGTTATATAGATGAAATTTGGCACACACATAGTTTATATAAACTATGTGTGTGCCAAATTTCATCTAAATCCGTGCAATAGTTTTTGCGTGAAAGAGTAACAAACATCCATCCATCCATCCTCACAAAATTTCGCGTTTATAATATTAGTAGGATAGATAAATATAGAAGCTAAGTTTGTGCGTCGAAACGGTTCAATCCCCTACCAGTTATCGCCCTGACACCGATGGTTTATAGTATCGCTAGGTGGATATTTAAAAGCCGTCGCCAGTTACCCTAATAATAGGGCTAAACGACGCGACGTGATTAATGACCGGCGCGGGCCGAGCCGGGTGTGTTGCTTAGCTTGACGTGTGTAGCTCCTGTATGGAAACTACTCTGTGGTAATTACTTGTTCTGTTAATGTTGTGTGATGAGTTTGAGATGCGCTTGTATGTAAATATTGTTCAAAGATGTCCAGTACTATCTTCATTAAGTGATTTTTACGGCAAACCACAAACTGAAGCGGCAGTGGGTGGGCCATGTTTGTCGAAGGACCGATGGCTGATGGAGCAGACGAGTCTTGGAGTGAAGACCGCGTATCGGCAAGCGTGGCGTGGGACGCCCCCCAGCTAGATGGACGGACGACCTAAAGAAGGTGGCTGGGACAGACGGAAGGCGGAGGATAGGGTGTTGTGGCGTAGCCTGTGAGTGGCCTATGTCCAGCAGTAAACTGCAATAGGCTGAGTTGATTGAATGTTTACGGGTCTTGGAGAACCAACTTTGACCAGACTCGCCTTCCGAACCTGACACGCTTATAGGAACCATTTCGGGCTCTTTTACCCGACATCAGGATTACAAACATGTCTTGACTTTATTAGGATACTAGATTTTGCTTGCGACTTCGTTCGCGTGAAATTTCGTGATCCCCGACCGGCCTCTTACTACCCTACTTCGTTTTCGCTAAGCGTTCTGACTTTTGTCTTTTTGCTTGGCTCCGAAGGGTCGTAGCGTGATGTTTAGTCTATAACTCTCAAGAATTGGGCTATCAGATTCATTCCAGATTTTAGTGCGTTTAAACAAACCAAAAAAAAAATAAACAAACTCTTCAGCATACCATCCCAAACTGGGCCCGCATGGTAGATTACGGCCCACTCCCTCTCACAGAGAGGAGGCGTGTGTCCCAGTAGTGGGAAAATTATAGGCTGATTATGCTAAGCTCTATTTATAAAATACTGGCTGGATAAAAAACCGCTAAAACGAAAAGCTAATTTGCTGTTTCACAAACATTCGAATATTTCAAAGCTTCAGTTGTCTTTCCGAACGATGTAAAGTAAAGTAGGATTAGAGTTTTTTATTTATTTCTTTAATTAAAACGGTTTAAAACCAATTACAGTAATTAAAGATACAATTTGTATATACACGAACACAAGATAAAATAAAAGATAAAAGATACACAAAAGATAAAATATAAAATCATTAAGTAAAACAACACTTTCATAAATCCCTCTCACAGTACCTACTTCTGACATGCGGACAAAATCTTCGTCCATTCGTCCTCAAACAGATCAAACTCAAACTCAAACTCAAACTATTTATTTCAAATAAACCAATTACAGGCACTTTTGAATTGTCAAGGTCGGTCAGTCAAAAAGATGAAGCTAGTTGCCCATTCCAAAGCGTAGTAGGTACCTATGGAGAAGAACGGGCAAGAAACTCCATGGACACTCTTTTAAATCATAATAATATTGTTACAAAGTATTGGTTACATCATTCATGTTCAAAATTATGCATGTGAGAACGATGCAGAACGTTAAAAGCGTCCGTAATGAAAAGATAAAAAAAAAAAAATTCAAATATTAATTTAAATCAAAATAAGCCATGGCAGCAAAGAGTTGACCAGTCCCTACTGACGGCGCCCGTTCACGAACATGACGCATAGATTAGCACCATTCAGCTCAACCATTTTGAAGGGAGCTAAATGATCCAACACATGTGCCACCATCAGCGAGACATTAGAGTGAGCATGACATACTCTCATCTGCCAAGGCATATTCAAGTCAATGAAAGACGTACCCAGTAAATGGTAGCTTTGTAGTATGTAACATAGTACTCACATACGTTCTATGCAATTATACAATACTAGGAGATTGAATTTATATAATGCAAACATAGTATTTTAGAATCTTCAGCAGCTCCAACAGTATGTAGGTTGGGTAGGCGTGTGTGAAGTATTTTCAAATGCCAATCAATTTATTTATGCGTCCTGTGGAGCAGGACCAGCGTTTAGCCAAGCATTTTTGTCAGCGATGTAATCCCCCAACTTATAATATGCTTGGCTGCATAGTGTGCGTTTTATGCAAGATTTGAATTTCGTTTCATTGAGTTGGAGTATGTGGGGAGGTATTTTATTATAACATTTTAAACAGTACCCCATGAAGGAAGAGTCTACTTTAGACAGTCTGAAACCTGGTTGAACTAATTGGTCCCTATTTCTGGTTCTATAGGCGTGTCTGTCACCTCTTTTACTGAAAAGATTTAAATTTTTCCTTACGTACATGATGTTTTCATAGATATATTGACAAGGTACCGTCATGATATTAATATTTTTAAACAGTTCCCTTAGAGAATCGTGCCTGCGTAGGCCATATATTGCTCTGATGGCTCTTTTCTGCAGAATAAAAATGGACTCAATATCTGCAGCCCGTCCCCATAGTAAAATACCGTAAGACATGATACTATGAAAATAACTGAAATAGACCAGTCTCGCGGTATTTCCATTACTACGATCGTTTGTTGGATTACAGTTGAAGAACTTGAACAACTCATAATTAATTATCAGTTTCTAATGAGTCGAAATTATCAGAATTTTATTAGATATTAATAATAAATGTTTTGACAAGGAATGTAAAGGAAACAAAGATTTAATTACAAGTTTTTACGAGAATCCGTCTCTTCCACGTTTATCAAATAATATGTTCTGGGAAATGGATTTATGCGACTTGTTCTGTACTCTCTTATTAAGCTTCTGCATTTTCATTTATTAACAGTACTTGGAAATTAGTTCTAGTCAGTAATAATAAATTTGAAAATAGACAAATGCAGCTTAATATTTTGCAAGGAAAGTTATAGTTATTCAAAACACATTATTAAACTAAAAAAGAACTAATTCTTTTGTACCTATATTCGCAAATGAATAAATGATTATGATTAAATTTAATATTAGTGAGACCAGTGGCCGTAGGTTCGAACCCAGACAGGCGTTTTACTTTGTGTAAATTATTTCATCACCACTGCTCTCAAAACGGTGAAGAAAAACATCGTGAGAATGCCCTAGTTAGAACCAAAAATTTGAAGACATGTGATATCTACCAATCCGCACTGGGCCCGCGTGTTGAATTACGGTCCACTTCCTCTCGCCGAGATAGGTCTGCGTAACAGCAGTGGGAACATCATAGGCTGTATGCATATGTAGGTAATATTAGTGTAAAAAAAAAATGTATAAGTTCCGAGTTTCGATAAAGGTTACATGTGTGTGCATTTCAGGTAAGCCATTTAAAATTTAATCACGGCTCTATCAGATCTAAGATTTATTTTATTTTGTCAGTGTATTTAGAACGTGTAGTTGCTGTAAACTACTGCAAGTAATTATGAATTTGATAGACATCGAATTAAAAATCGTTATAACAACAATATTGATTAATTAAATCAATTATTATTCATTCAAATAAAACTTGACCAAAAGAAACTATAACTTTGTGGGGCAAGGCTTTGACGCAGAGAGCCATGAAGAGATTCCTCTTTCTTGAGCCCTGAACTATATTGTTAAGGTTTAAATCTCACCTCCTCCTCTGTCTCTCGCCTCCTTTTTAGGGTTCGTACACAAAGGGTAAAAACGGGACCCTATTACTAAGACTTCGCTGTCTGTCCGTCCGTCTGTCTGTCACCAGGCTGTATCTCAAGGACCGCGATAGCTAGACAATTGAAATTTTCACAAATTATGTATTTCTGTTGCTGCTATAACAACAAATACTAAAATCAAAATAAAATAAATATTTAAGGGAACAACATACAACAGACGTTTTTTTATAGATCATGGTACGGAACCCTTCGTGCGCGAGTCCGACTCACACTTGGCCAGTTTTATAAGTGTACATTTCTCTTAATGTTTGTTTTTTTTTTATATGTAACAGATGTTGTAAAAGTGAAAAAAAAAAGTTTGGTACAATAAAATGTAAAAAGCATTCTTTAACCAGTTTTAAGTGGTAATTATTTTCCGAGAACCCTACCGACCTATAGTTTTAAAAACAACAATCAACCTGCCTAGCCTTTTCCCAAATATGTAGGAGTCGAACCAGATGCAGCTGAATACCAGTATTTTACATGGAGCGACTGCCTATCTGACATCCACAACATATGTTGTTACTGGGTACACGATACTTCTTGGTAAAACTGCTTGCCTGACTTTTGGGCTTCTGACTGCTCGTAACGAATGTCAAAGATTAACGAAAAGAGCCGGGACTAACGGCTTAGCGTGCTTTCCGAGGCACGAAGGGGTCGCGATATGTAATGGATGGGCACCCATCCACGAACTGATCGCGGCAAGCTTAACCTTCGATCGTGGGTCTGTTATTATTGAGCACTGAACAAAAGACACTAATTTCCCTGTCATGAATATTATTATGTGAAACATAAAAATTGACAAACATGATGTCAGCACAAACACATCTGTACCACCGTGCAGGCCCTGAAACTGCATTTGACATATATTCCAGAACCTCTGTTCTGGAATATATGTCAAATGCAGTTTGTTTGTTGACTGTTTGTTTGTTGTTGACTTTCTTTTTTATGTGGCTCTCCACATAAAAAAGAAAGTCAACAACAACTCGGACAAAAACGAGGGGCGCCCTTCACTTGTTTTACATTTTCCTGCTTGCATTTTATTTAAACCCCTCACTCATTACGCTTTCACAAAAGCGGAATACAAAGGATGTTTTTAGTACTATAGAGGATTGTGCTATAGGTATCAACAATCTCTCTATAATTCGATTGTATATTTCATCGAATTATATATTGACGAATATAATAGAAAATGTACAAAATGGAACAGTTTGCTCTCCCGAATCAAACAAATAAATTGGTATTTGTTTTCTGTTATTTAAAAGTAGAACTAAAGAATGGCTGGGAACAGCCTAAATAATGATGTTATAGAACAGAAAGTATAATTAGAATATAAAAATAGTAACAAAAGTATGTTAAAATTTTAATTATTAAAATGAACTACATGACATAACATAACATCACGTTTTTAAATCCCCGAAGGGTTAGCCAGAAGAGTACCTAAAGTACATCCACATTTCGCTAATATGTTTAAGTCCCTATAAAGATTGCGTGCAGTGGATATGAGAATGTCGAGATGGATGTGTGGAGTGACGAGAATGGATAAAGTAAGAAATGAGTATATAAGAGGAAGTTTGAAAGTGGCGCCAGTGACAGAAAAGTTGAAAGGAAATCGTTTGGCTTGGTATGGGCATGTCATGAGAAGGGACGAAACGCATGTGACTAAAAGAGTGATGAATATACATGTTGATGGGTGGAGAGGGAGAGGAAGGCCGAAGAAAAGATGGATGGATTGTGTGAGGAATGATATGAAAGAGAAGGGAGTGAATGATAGCCTGACGGTTGACAGGAGAGTGGAAGAAGAAAACGTGTTGCGCCGACCACAAGTAACATGGGATAAGGGCAAGCAGTAAGGGCAAGGGCAGGGGGTTATGCAATAAATATATCTTTATCTTTAAGGGCAGGAAGATGATGATGATGTTTAAGTCCCTATATGGGACTTACACATAACTGACGATAATAGGGGGCTATTGCCATCATCCTGTCACAAATCCAGATTCCAGGCTGCTACTGAGGAGACGTCTTGGACGTCGGGAGTCAACAGCCGACTCCCGGCCACCGTAGGCGCGGGCTTGCGGGCGGCGAGCAAGGGCAGCTCGCCGCCCGGTAAGGACCAGGCCCGGGTCGACGGCACATTGTGTTCCACGCGCGCCTCAAAGAGATGTCAGCACGAACTGACGGGGTTCTCTAGGGCCGATGCCTGCCAGGGCTGTGGGCACAGGCAACTGAAGGAACACGGGTAAAAAAGGCTGCTACTGAGAAATTAAACTGAATATTCACAAAAAATCTGTACAGATATAAAATTTTAAGAGTATTAACTCTAAGCTATTATAATTATATGCAGACTGCAGACAAGCAATGTATCGAAGAGCAGTGATGACCCAGTGGGACGGCCGAGATTTAGAGCTTAGAGCGGAGGCCTGTGTCCTAGCAGTGGGAACATTATCATTTTATCATTTGATTAACCTAACCCAACCTAATCGGATGCAGAAGAGAACCTGACAGGAAAGTTGAAAGGAAATCGTTTGGCTTGGTATGGGCATGTGATGAGAAGGGAAATGTATGTAATGTATCGAATTGTTTTGTATCAATTTACACGTTATGTAAAAGATACATTGAGAATGGACTTTTGTGGTTGACAGTACCCACGCGGTAGATAACATCTTTATTTTCTCAATGAGATGGTCAATATTTTTTTCTCATCTGCTAATTATGCTGGCATGATGTAAGAAGTTGACACTGACCTGTTTATCAATGACAAACTTAATTATCACAGAAATGTTAATATGGTCATGCTTAACAGGGAACATGACCTGCACCCTTATTGAGTAATACACTATCAGTCTCAATCTGAATCATTTTGAAGGATATTGCTAATGTAGCGGGATCGTCCGAAAGGGTTACCGCTGCTCTGGAACATAAAGGGCTAAGGAAGGAACACGGGTGGGTTTTAGCCAGTAAGAGTCTGACACTCCCTTCCGCTCCACCCAGAGCGGGAGGGGTAATTTGATGATTTCCCATCCTCAAAAAAAAAAAAAAAGGATATTGCTAATCCATTGCTTGATTTGTGCGAAAAATGTGAAAAAACAACGTAAATAACGCAATGAATGTTGTTGAACTGTCAAAATGAAACCCATTGCTTACTGATAATGTGTTACTTAATTACCCCGCCGGCTAATGTTGACCGATTTTTTGAGCGTCACTTTATTTAGCTCGCGATTAGCTGCGCGTATTAGACATTTTATTTTGATATAATTATAATATTAGAATATTGTTTGTTGGATAATGGCATCTGTCACATTTACGAAGCTTGGGACCAACTTAGAAGTACCTAATTTGACTAGATATTGTGTTTACAAAAAACAACAGTCTTAACATGTAAAAAACACTTAAATGTTATTACTATAAATTATTTAGTAATATTTGATTATACTTGTAGTATATCTTAGATTTTATATTGTTATTTTAATATAATAGGTTGTTTCAAACGATTGGCACAATACTGTCAGTTGATGTTGATATATTTTTTGATGATGTCTAAGAATTACGAATTAACTCCTATTAAATTGATTAAGTACCTTATAATGTTTTAAAACGGATTCACTAAATAATATTTGTTTATTACTACCTGTGTTAAAGATATTAAGCCAAAATATAATAATTATGATGATCTGTGATTGGTTCAAAATGGCGGTAGATGTTTGACGTAAAAGACGTTGGTAGTATATAAAAAGGATTGTAATGACGTTATCAAGGCCATAGACTATACACATCAAGGCAGTTGCTACACAGTTGCTTGGTAGATGTTCAGTTGGTTAGTTCTAGTGCCGTTGTTATGTGGAATAGATCGACCAGATGTCACGTAAGTTAAGTAATTTGATATTATACCTTAATTATTGCTTATTATGACTATGTTGTTGTGTAAGTCATATTATGGCCAATTATTCCTAGCTACTGTTATGATGTTGCTATTATTTTGAATTCACTTGGACTGTTGTCCAAGAGATAGAATTAATTGTTTTTAAAGATAACGATAATCTATGACAACGTAAGAAATGAAATGATAGAAAATTTTAATACTGTTTCCATGGAGTTTCTTGTCCTTCTTCTCCATGATGACCTAGTTTTGCGAACGGACGACTAGTTTTCGGATTAATTACTGACAAACCTAAATTTAAATAAATGTTTAGCCTTGTCCATCTGTGCTTTACTTCATAAAACTCTTTCCCTACAAATCATATTCAGTAATAACCTTCATACACAGTAAATAACTAACTAGTACGAGTAACCATTCTGGTATTCAAAGCTTGTTATTTGGGTAATATATAGGCACATATATTTCTAGTTTATACTGAAGACCCTAGTACGCGCATTTACGTCATCCTACTTCTATCACAGTCACAATCTTTTAGAGTTCAAGCAGTACGGTTTGAAATGCCTTGCCCGTGTCGATAAGGCGTGCTCAATCTGGTCCCACTTTTAAAATCCGGGTAAAAAATACACTTCCTCTCCATAAACATCACAATTCCATATAGTTCCTTGCTCTTGTATCATGTTTATTATTGTATATATATAGATAATTTTATGTTTTATTTATGTATTTATTGTATATGTAACTACTGCCTACTGTAGCATTGTCTGTCCTTCTCCCTTTAATCCATCCAAGGTTGTCTGTATAAGATCGCTTTTAGCGATAATACCGTCCATTGTGTCACCCAATAAAATATAATGTAAAATTTCTACATTCATGTCTGTTATCTTTATGGTATACTTAGGGCTGATTTTTCCAATGCCAGATAATTTTATCGGGGGAATAATTTTGAATTTTTGACAGTTCTTCCATACAAAATCTGTCAGACGTCAATTTTATTCAACAAATAAAACTTTTCTGTCAATTTAAAAATCAGCCCTAATTATAGAGTATTCTATCTATCTTTCTATATTAGTAATGAAAAGAGGTATTTGTTGGTATGTAGAGGGTAATCATCGGGGGTACTGACCCGATTCCAAAAATCTTGCACTCATGGAAAGCTTCCATATTGCCGAGTGCCATAAGATATAATTTATGTTAAAACGAGAAACTTCACGCTAACTAAGTCGCGGCCAGAAGCTGGTATATTATAACTTATAAGATCTTGCAATAATCACTATGCACCACACTTTGAAAATGACGCAACTCAGTGAGAGTTGGGTCATTTACATACAGTACTCCCACGATGCAAATGCCTAGTTTAGGGATCACCGTCTATTCTATTCTTATACAAATTGTGATAAATAAATAATTTTGATTTGATTTGAACTGTGAAAATGTGTAAGTTGTTTTGCCCTTTCGTGCAGCAATAGATTGGCGTGATGTTTTGCATAAGAATACTTTATACACCGAAGAGTTTATTTACTACCTTTTATCCCGAAAAATGCTCCGAAAATGAGCGACGCGCGATAAAAGTTAGTGATCAATAAAAACAAAAACCAAGTCAAAAACATTGGCAAGACTTAACTTTGGCAGGTAGAATAAAACCTAAACGGTATGGTTGCTAAAAGACTAGAGAGAAAGTGTTGGCAGAACCAGGTCAGCGAGTGACCTACTAAGAATCACGGATAAGACCTGGGTGGGTCTGAGCCAAACCATTCGACGCCAATATTTTGTGTTATGAGTCAGTATGGCTGAGAATGAACGTAAAACTCAGCAGTGGGTTGATAAAATTGATGCTGATGTTAAAAAAAATATGTCTTAAGCAAAAAGTAATAGAACTTTTTTTAAATGATGTTACCATGTTACCTGTTACCATGGATTCCGTAAATAATTCTGAAACCCAGCGTTGGATTTTTTCATCGGTTCTTAAAAAAAAAAAAATGCTTTTTCATACATTCTGAATTTTCAGTGAACGATTTTCAATGGCATACGCCCTTATCGTAGATACATCATATGAATATTTATTTTTTAAAGCTTTATCACACTCAAAGAACAAAGTCTTCCTTTGCGAAGTGAGTTCCATAAATTGTTTCCTTTTATATCAAAACCAGAACAATCTTATAAAACAATAAAAACTGGACATGTCTGTAAGACAAACATATAACTTCATAAAATATGAAAACTACCTGGTCCGTTTACGACGTGATTCCGATCGGATATTTCAATCCACTTCAACTGTGCTCGTTGGATAATGAACTCAAGTCCAAATAAAATATGGCCGGAATTGGATTGATTCAAATTCCAATCGTATCGGGCGGTCATTCGTGTAAGTTGTAGGGATGCCCCCTTTGAAGTTCTGAGATGTTTTCGTTTAGTATTTGCGGAGATTCATTTGAAATTGTTTTGCAGGATGAAGGGTATCAATGTGACTACTCGTATCTACTCAGTATGATTGTAATACGTACATTTACATGAATTTTATTATTAAAAAAAATATGAAATTCAGAAAAAAAAATGCAAGAAACATATGGCAAATAATTTAATATTTTGTGTTTCGTAATGTTTATTACTTACTATTGTATAAAATCAAGTTATTCTAACTGTACAGACAGCTGTGCTGCTGGGGAGTTTGTTACGCTACTTTTTCATTCCAGCTTAAGCACTAGGAAGTGGTGAAGGGCGGGCCTTTTGGGGACTATCGTATGTTTTCTTGTTTTTTCGTTATCGTATGCTGCACTGGTTGACGTCACCACGTCAACGCGTCGCTGAAAACCAGCACTGGGGATCTGTTTCGTACAGGGTCTTAGCATTATGCTGAGCGATGGCCATTTTGCGTGGATGTGACGCATGTTTTCCCCCAACTTGTTATTTTTTTGTGTTTGTGTTTTTTTTATGCGTCATGTTTTCCGCAAATAAACGTATTTACTTTCTATCTTTCTAATTTTGACGTTCAAAAAGTGCTGATTCTTAGCCTAGTTTGAATAAATGACTTTTGATTTTGATTGATTTTGATAACTGGAACCTGTTTTTGAAACATGAATGAATGCATCATTGTCTCAATCATTAGGTAGTCATTTATTACTAACTACATTCACATTTTGTTCTAACTACTACACTGAAATTATGGAGGCAATATGGCTAAATTCTTAAGTTAAAAACAACTGACAGTACAAAAATAAAAATTATTCTGTCTACATGTCATCATCCCTAACCATTTATTCAACCCTTATAATATTAATCCCATAATCATACAAAATCCGTCACAGCCCTAACATGTAACGTATATCTGTAGTACGGAAGTCCCTATCTCCCTGAGATCCGGCTACCGGCGGCTCAGGTAAATCAATCCGCCATTTTTGTCTTCCATCTCATATTTCATATTTACCTCGACATTAGTGTAAATGTGTATTTGCTACAGGACGCTGTAACACAATCTTGGGAAAACCCCTTTGTTTTCTCGTGCATGGTTTTCTGTGTTTCTTTTCTTTTTATTTATTCATGTCTGAATTGTTTGTGGTTCGTTTCTTGCAATTGATATTCTTCTGGGTTAATTTATTGTGGCTGTTTGTGGGTTTAAGTGTTACTTCGAGTTTCTGAATTGTGTAATTATTTTGTTCTTTCGGAAATAAATCCCTCTATAACTATCAATCAACCAAACTACCTATCGCAGTCCATTGTTGGACATAGAAAGAAAGAAAGAAAAAGTATTTATTGCGACTCGTACAGGATCATAAACTGACATAGGCCATTCCCAGGCTGCGCCACAACTCCCTGTCTTCCGCCTTCCGCATGTAGTCTATCCCAGCTACCTTTTTAAGGACGTGGGTCATCTAGCTGGGAGGCGTCCCACACTACGCTTGCTGATACGCAGTCTCCACCGGCCTAATAGCTATAGGAACATGAAATATACAGAACCTATATATTTCTTTCTACATCGTCAGTATCTGGTAGGCAACTAGTACAGACAAATTTATAATAATCGTTATATAATAAAGGGCTTAAGGATAATTTTCCACTTTAATTGCAGCTTTAATAAATCCCGACTTCACAGAATTTGTCCAGTGAAATACACACACGTAATCCATTTCTCCCGAATGGATTATGTTATATCTGGTACCTATTTTAGCAAAATTAAATACACCGTTACCTAATTATGAAAGAGCTAATGAGAATTCATGAACAATTGCGTTTAAGAGAGTTCACAGTAAAACCCGCCCGAACCCTTTTCGACAACAGAAAGATCAAAACGCAAAAAGGCAGCTTCCCAAAAATTTTTTTTTCTTTTTTATTTAATTTAATATTGTAATTTTTTGATGAGAGTTTATTTTCTACATCTTTATACCTATAATAATTAATAACTTGTACATTAAATACACTCCTATTCACGCCACGATAGTGTCGAATATTATAGTAAACCTTACCTCCTTTAGGTGAGGATACTAAAATGAGATTGCGTGCTATCTCACAGAGGAAATGTGAACATGATACTGTTGAACAGCAGATTAAGTTTATACTTGAGATAGAGGCACAGAACAAATAAGTACAGAAGGTCGATGTCATACAACGAGTGAAAGCACACAAAGAAAAGAAATAAAGAAAATTTGATTTATTGGTCACAGAAACACGCGCATACAAAAGATAATTAACTCGAGTATAACAGTAATTGGTTATGAAGGTCACACCAACCGTCTGCAAGATGACCACTGAGCAAAAGTCTCCACACAACGGGTGCCTAAAGATGGACGGCGCCGCCGAGGTCAGCCCAGAAAGCAGTGGCGAGATGACATGGATGCGCATTGCGAGGGCTGATTCTAGGGGGCGTTGGAAACCAGTTCCAGACAGCTTGCTTGCTTCTGCTTGGTTACTCCGTAAGCTATGTCGGTAACTCTGGTTCTTCCGGGCCTGGAGTAGACACCGCGTATCGGCAAGCGTAGTCTGAGATGCTACCTAGCTAGATGGAACGCCACCTTAAAAAGGTGGCTGGGACCGACTGGACGCGGAAAGTGGAGGATAGGCTGTTGTGGCCCAGCATGGGAGAGGCCTATGTCCAGTAGTAGACTGCGATAGTTTGAGTTGATTGATTGTATTAAATGATTCTAAGTGTTCCTAAATTTTAAATCTCAGTCTATCTCGGTCGAATGCCAGTCGCGAGTGCGCTTGCTTGTCTCTGAACGTGACGCATGTTTGTTTGAGCGTAAATTTTCGCTCATTATTTGCAGTCAACCTTCTGTAACTCTATTTCATGACAGAGGTGTCAACATGCTGTTTATGTCATCATTTGCAGGTTTATTGTATCATCTGAATAAATGATTATTTACTTTTATGTAATGTTGATACAGTACTTATATTGACTGCCTTGTAGGTTACTAGTGTGACTGTGGAGCGTGGAGTATTGGGTTTGCTTCCCTATTCATATATTTTGAATGAGAAATTCTCAATAGCAGTCTTGTGACTGGTGAATAGACATAAGCTCGGTCCCTATTATATGAGACTTATAGGTAACTTATCACGCTAACTATCGCTAACTACTGCCTGCGCCTTCGTGAAATACAGACATGCATTCATGCTTATGTTAGGATGCAGTAAAGTATATCAAACTTCAGGTTTAAACCTACCTCCACTATCATTAAGAAGTGTATTGCAAAAATGAAGGGCAAAATAGTGCTATTCAAATTACAGTTGATTAGACTATGCTTATCATGTACTAGCTGACCCGGCAAACGTTGTTTTGCCATAAAAAATATTTCTAGCTACCCCTTATCCTACTCCTACCCTACTCTTACACTACTCCTACCCTACTCCTACCGTACTCCTACCATACTTCTACCCTACTTCTAACCTACTCCTACCCTACTCCTACCCTACTCCTACACTACTCCTACCCTACCCCTACCCTACTCCTACCCTACTTCTACCCTACTCCTAACCTACTCCTACCCTACGCCTACCCTACTCCTACCCTACTTCTACCCTACTCCTAACCTACTCCTACACTACTCCTACCCTACTCCTATAAGTAAAACGCTGATTGATTGATAGAACTATACATGAATTATTATATTCGATTGCCATCTTGCGGATCTGTGGATGGAACAGAATAATATAAAAATTGCGATTAAAAAACAGGGGTTGGTGATAGAAGGATGAAATTTAGGGTTGTATGTATTTTTTAATGCCACATTATTAAAAAAAAAAAAAACTTTGTTTATAAAAAAAAAATGTTAGGGGTGGACAACCCTCATCACTTAGCGGTATGAAAAATAAATAGTAGCTGATTCTCAGACCTACTGAATATGCATATAAAATTTCATAAAAATCGGTCAAGCCGTTTCGGAGGAGTATGGTAACTAACATTGTGACAATGAGTCACAGACACACAACACTTTTTTAATTTTATGGAAATTTGTGGCTTTTAGTTTTAGTAATATTAAAGAAGAGAGTCATCAAAGAGTCGTTTACATTTCAAGTGACATTTTACCACCGACAATTTATGTTTGACTAATGTCAATATTTATACGATACTAACGTCACTCAATTGTTTTGCCTTCCCGGAACCTTTCCACTAACACTTGAACTTTATGGTATGGTATTCAAGTTTAAATTGAATTTAAAGTATTATTACGAATCGTTTGTATGGGAGTATAGAAAAGTGTTATTTTTAGACTTTTTCAGACTATTTTTTTAATTTTTCTCTGCGTAAGAGCCATCCTGGTACTTCAAGGAATATACAAAAAAAAAAAATTGCGAAATCGATTCAGCTGTTCTCGAGATTTGCGCTTAGCAACACATTCAGCGATTCATTTTTATATTAGAGATAGATGGAAGAAAACATGCTGTGCCGATTCCAACTAAATTGAAATAAGGCCAGTGAAATAGGGGAATGATGACGGAGGACTATGGTAATCATTATCTTAACCATAGTGCTGACAATTGATGTTCAAATTGTCGTAAAAAGTTCTCATATTTTTGGATAAATTCATAATTATTATTATATTATTGTTTACTAGCTTTTACCCGCGACTTCGCTCGGATATCGAAAAATTTCCCACCTATGTTGTTAATCCATGTTATGCTATCTGTGTGCCAAATTTCATCCGCAACATCTCTCAACAACTCAGCCGTTTTGGCGCCCATCCGCAACATACTTCTAGACAAACGCACAAAAATTCTTCGTTACTATTTTATTATATGTATAGACATAGATTGGAGACTAAAAAGTTCCCTTTTAAAATAATTCTACACTAAATACCAAGCACCTACAATACAGATGTAGTGGCCAGTCCATGTACAAGATCTGGTGTCGGAATCACATAAATTTGTCAAAGGATGATTGATGTCTTGGTCTGGCGGCTTATCTTGCGCCGCAGGCTTGTCTGGCCACTACTCAACTATAGGCAATTAATCGAACCAAACTAACGATATAAAACTATATTTAGGGTTATAGAATTTGATATGGATTAGTATCAATATATTCTGAAGGGAAATTACCGTAGTAACAATTCACATTGCGTTCGAATATAATCTAGCATGAAACATTAACATTAACAGCTTTATTAGTTGTAGGTATGGATGGTATTCTAATCTCAGTCTCCATCTGTCAAAACTACTATAAATTTTCATACATTTTTGACAAGATTTTACATTGATTGTCGCTGAGATGAGATTGCCACTTGAATTGGAACGTTTTTAAATACGAGAATTGGACGTGATGGCTCAAGTTCATTAAGATAGTTCAAGGTCACGCTTTAGCATATGTTTTTGGCAAAAAGAAAACTTAATTAGAAACTGATTTAAACTAAGCTAAGAAAACTTGGACACCTCTGAATTACGATGTAAGACAATGACGAGAGAGAATAACGAAATAAACTCGAAAGTTTTGCGCGTAAATGGCCATCAAAGGATTCAGTTTTTCCTTGCATTCGAATACCTAACACAAATAGCAAATTTTGCATAGCCCAACAAAATAATTCTGGTTTACATCGAGCTCAAATGAAATCAGCACAAAGCAACCGCCATCAAAATATAAATTAATTGTAATCATAATAATACCTATTCCACTAGCTAATCAAACGTTAACACAGCGTTATAATTGCTTACACTATAGCAAACAATAATAATTCCATATTTGCATACAATTATTTGATGATTAATCAATATCAAACAGGGATATCACGTAGCGATGAAGCTACGTATTGCGTAGCATTTCGTAGCTACATTGCAGCAGCTACTGCTACGCTGCGTAGCAGCGTAGCGCTACGAGTTATGAATCAAATGAGTTATTGAATTATCATCATTTTCTTGTCTTACTCTCAAAACGTTTTTATTGATTATCTCACTGTCTATAGTAGTTTATGTATATTTTCATACTTTTTAATCAGGGGGGCAATTCTCGTAATTATAAAAACGTTCACAGTCTGATCTCAGTCTCAATCTGTCAAAAAAACTCTAATTTCCCTACATTTTGACCAGTTTTTGACATTTGTTTGTCGCCGAGATGAGATTGCGACTAGATTTTGAACGTTTTAAATTACGAGAGTTGGCCTACTGATTACAATAAATTCACATAAGATTTGAGACCAAAAAGAATATCAATGAAGTAATTTTATTTTACTAAATAAAAAAACAATTACATTTTAGTGCTACGCTCATCAATGTTTATAATCAAATATCGAGTACCCAATCACTATGCACATTTTTTGTGTGTGTGAATAAAATGTTGGTACAGACACCAACACATCAAGCTACTACAATCTGTCAAATTTCTTTAATACATTTTCAACTTTATCGCTAAAGCATTGGGTTCAAAGTTGATTGGGAAAATTTGACAGTTTCGGGTAGCCTGATGTGCTGGCGTCTGTACTTTGACTGCCGCATTGGTCAACCGTTGAGTGTGGGTTTCTGGGTTGGATCACTATATCGGGATTCTTTCATTAGGAAATTCTCTGAAGTTGTTTTGAATCTAGATTTTTGGACAGCCATCTATTAAATAATGGCCCTTTGGCGTGGTGTTGTTTATAGTCCTCTCACAAAGAAGAGGTATGTGCCCCAGTTGTGAGAATATTATAGTCTGGTTATGCTGTTTATAATATAGTATAAAAGTACCTGTATATAGGTTTTCCGCCAGTAGCCTTTCCCGCTCGGAACCACAGCACCATATAAACCCTATCTTCATTAGTGTCGGGCGTGACGTCACACGGCAGTGACGCCGTGCGGCCCAGCACAGCATCCACGTCCACCGTCGATACTGCAACAATGGAAATAAAAGATTTTAGACATAGTAACAAAAAAACCATTACAATAAAAGTGTCAAGGAGAAATTATTTTCAATTTATGAAACATTTTGTAAAAGTTAATCAAACATTTGAATATGCTATTGGAATTGACCTGCACGTACAGATTTATTTTAAATTGGCTAGCTAAACTGCAGACGCGATGAGTATTGATATATTAACACAATAAACTACTTTTTTTGGGAGGTCTACGACCGCTGTTAGTGTTGTTACTTAAAGTATGACTTGAGAAAAAGATCATCGCAGATGCGATGGGTATCAATATTTAAATCGTTTTTCTTTAATTTTAGCTAACCAATTTGACGACACGGTTGGCGCAGTGGCTGAGCGATCAACTGCTGCGCTGCGTGTCGCGGGTTCGATTCCCGCACGGAACAAATATTTGTGTTGCCTACAGGTAGTTGTTTCGGGTCTGGCTGTTTGTGTCTGTACGTTCAATTGTTTGTGAACGCACCCACGATACAGGAGTAAATCGTAATGGGGCAATGTTAAAAAAAAAAACTCTGAAAAATTCATAATATTTAGACTTTTATAGACTATACGATACCAGAAGTGAAAGCTTTTATCACAGTAAGTAAATGTAAAGGCCGATCTTCATACAGACGACAGCTTGTTTCCTGCACGTCTACTTGTTCAATTAAAGTTTAGTAAAAAGTAAATATATTTGTCTGTTTACCTAAGAGTACCTTTCATTTTTTGGAAATGGAAAGTAATGTTTCAGAATCAATTATATTTTTTTCAATTTACCTATTGAATAACTAATTAATCTAAATGGCGACATCAACAATTCGGGAAAATAAGAGGAAAATCGACTAATTTGCTGTTCGATCGAATAAAACAGTGGATCGACAAAACGACACCGAATTGAGCAACGAGAATTCCCAAAATAAACTAGGTGAACTTTGTGGACATACAAGTGACTGTCGCAAACGTTTTAATTCTTCCATTCTTTAAATGATTCAGTATGATTTTATTTTATTTTTATTAAGAGGAACAGCAAACAGTTACATTATGAAGACTTCAAACTAGTACCTATAACAATATTTGCATTTTGCTAATAATGTGACCCACAACACTGTCCACGGGTTATAATAATAACATAAAAAACAATAAAACAATAATCGCCAGGGGTGAGAAAAAAAAGCAAAAAATAATAAAACAAAATAAATAAAATATGACAAATAAAAAGTATACAACCAAGACAGATTTAAAACAATAGTGTGAAGATTACATTATATGTATTAATTTTCAAGAGTTATGAATATAAGATCGATGATTTGGGCATATCTCGGGACCCCCGGACCTTTGAAAGGCGTACTAGGGGGCGAAACCAACTCGCAGACGCCCTTTACACAATTCTAAATGATGAGGAGGCACCAGCCGACAATTATCCCTGTATGCACCATGCAACTGCACCCAAGGACAATCCCGGGTTGGTGCAGGACTATTGCAGAACATGGAAGCAAAATATACTAGGCTATAGGTTTGGGTGGCTAAAGTGGATCGGTTACCTTGAACTAGGGAAGGTCTTGGGTCTCCTGCCTGACCAATGATAATATAATATTCACAGATGAAATAGTAAGGGGTAACTTTGTCGAGGCCTATTTGACGGACAGGGCCGTCATCTACCCCGGTCACCGGGGAGAGTGGAACCGGCGAGAGATGTCGTGCGGTGTCCCACAGGGATCGGTCCTAGGGCCGCATCTGTGGGATATCGGGTACGACTGGGTGCTGCGCGCCGACCTCCCTGATGGCGTCAGCGTAGTTTGCTACGCTGACGACACGCTGGTCCTGGCGCAGGGGAGGTCGCACCAGGCGGCGGCCGAAGCAGCGACACGCGGGGTTGCGACAATCGTCGAGAGGATCCGGCAATTGGGACTCGAGGTGGCATTGCACAAATCTGAGGCCATGTGTTTTCATGGTCCTTGGGACGCGCCACCGTCGGGTTCACAAATAACGGCGGGAGGGGTTCACATCGGCGTCGAGCTGGCGATGAAGTACCTGGGACTCGTCCTCGACAGCCGGTGGAATTTCGTGGAGCACTTCCGACGTTTGGCTCCCAGACTGGAGCGGGCCGGGGCTGCCTTGAGGCGGCTCCTTCCCAATCTAGGGGGACCAAACGCCTCCTGCCGGAGGCTCTATGCGGGGGTCGTGCGGGCCATGGCCCTTTACGGGGCACCGGTATGGGCGCGATCCTTGAGGCGGCGACCAGCCCGCCGGTTGATCGCGTCCCAAAGGGTCATGGCTGTCCGGCTCATTCGAGGATACCTCTCGGATCTCATAGCGGCATGGAGAGTGCGATTGTCGCAACCCAGAAAAACCCCAAAAAAAAAGGGGTAACTTGCACACTCAATAATGTGCCCCCGAAAACGGTCGCTAGCACACAGTGTCGTTGCAACAAGGGGCATACCAGCATCTTCAAGATACCTACCAGCATCTTCAGTATGATTGTTATTATGTTTGTTAGGATATTTTAAATTATTATTTGACCCAGTAGAAGATGGCGGGAGGAAAACCAACGACCAGTGGTCCATTTCAGCCCCGGACTTAAAGAGCTGGAAGTCATGGGGAGAGGCCTTTGCCCAACATTGAGATGATGCAGGCGTACAGTAACAGTTTTATTTGAAAGTCTGCTAGACTATTTTACTTATTTTTAATATCGCTTTTAGGCCAGTTTTTTCAGTTTCAAACTCACTTTTTGACTTAGTAAAATTATATATATAGAGCAGTTGTCCTTTGTTAGAAGAATAGTGCCTGAAGCCAGACAACTTTGTCCCTTATGCCTGCTTCTCCCTTTTATTCTATTTCCAATTAAGATGACATGGTTATTGTCTCAAGGAGCTCTCAACGACCAATCACGGCTCATTGGCTTCATCCTCACCCGCACCCTAGACTTCTTAGTTAAACTTTAATTAATTTTAAGTCTGGCTATCGCGAAGGGTCGCATATTGCTCCTTTTAGTTCTACTCCTCATTATTTCTTTCATTATCCCTGCACCCTCCGTACCCTGTATTGCCACAAGCACATAGTGCGCACGTTATGACACGTTATAATACAGTCTTAAGCCTCTCTGTACCCCTCAATAGTCACCCTCCTGTGCCATAATTATACTATAAGCACCGAAATTACACCAAGAATTTTCTCATACCTACTACCTCTTCCGTTTGGTTAATTTAATACAAGTTACGAGTTTACGAGCCCGCCACGTGAGTAAGTCGGCGAAAACTTATCACGACAATCCCTTTTATGAAAAACATAATTTTATTCACATTTTTGTTTTTTTTTACTGTCGCGAGGAGGGAGTGAGAATACACCTTGTTTGTTAGGTAATATCAACGAAATTGTGCTCGTACAGCTTGCTTCTATCCAGCCATGATACTCGTTAGATTAAAATGCATGCATACCTCTGTGCAGCGCAGTAGACGAAAGCTAATTTCGGTACCCCAAATCGTCGACACAAAACATTCATGGCCCGCGCTCCCGACTCGGGGAACAAGCCCCGCCTTCGTATAACTCCAAGAAAAAGAATGCCTAAGTGAATATCACTGTTTTTCTGTACTTACATCGTTACGATTCCTGGCTTCCCTTTCTCGAGGCGATAAAGAGCCCATGAATATAAATAGACGCAATATTAAAACGCTCCGTTTCCACACCGCATGAAATAATCTTCTTTTCTTTAAGGAAAAACTGTCACCGTGTTGGGGGCAAGTAATGTACACCATCAGTCATACTTAGAAGGAATTTTCAATTTACTCAGTGTGAAGACTACCCTAATAAAGACGGATTACTTGGTCTCGCGGTGCCAGTCGGGTATCAATTTGCTTGAAGACCCGAGAGGTATTGTGCCGCCGATATATATGTAGGATAACTTTTTATGTCCTAGACAAATTATGTACAATAGCCCTTACCGGGGAAACTAACCTTGGAACCTTGTCGCTATTTATAACACGTCTGTGCCAAAACCGTAATATGATTTTTATCAAACAATCTTTACTGCGTACCTGCTCTATTTTAGCTGATCGTTACCTAAGTGAATTTCGTGGTAAAGTGGACTATAAAACGTGAAAATTTTCGTAGGTTCCTATTAAGTTTACTGACCTTTAACATATTGAAAGTAGGAAGTTACGTAAGTTTTATTATAAAAATATGAATCTTGAAATGTTTCGCAGGTTTACTTAAGAAACAGCCGTTGATACGACAATGAATATTACAAAACAATTTCTTTTTATTGATAGTCATTTAAACTTTTTATCTCAAAATGAATGTGCTAAAGAAAGGTGCAAAAAGTTTTGATGTAAATAAAACGAAAGAAAAAGAGCAATCCAGCTAGTCAAGGCGAGACATGACGCCTCGCATTAAGATAAGAGCGAAGAAATGAAATTCCAAATCAGTCCCGCCCCTTTATTTCGATGTCACCGCCGCGTTTGAGTTAGAATAATTCCACAATAAAGCTGTTCTGACAAAGTTTCAAGTTTCGACGGTAAATGTCACGTATCGTACGAAACATAATGTCACGCATAATGTATCGGAAATATAAATTATATTAGATTGGTGGTTCGCTGTTGTAATGGTTGGCTATAACGCGGCCGTATAGTTGTGTCGTGTTGGAGGGCACTAAAGAATTGCGCCACTCATTACTGCGGTGCCGAATGTGGCCAGATGAGTGGTGGAGGCATGTCACGACACGCTACCACGTATGGGCCTCGCCAATCTGTGCACGTTTAATGTTCAACGCGATGTGAATATTTTGGCTCGGCGAACTAACTGCGTATTGAAGTCTGTGTATGGTAACTTTAGTTTCTGGGATTAGGTTCACTTGTGTGTTGAGTCACTGAAAGTAATTAGCGGGAAACATAGTGAGTTTGTAATAAAAATTCAAGTTTGATTGCCATTGACACTTTAAGAAAAAGGAAGAATACAATCATAATATCTCAAATATTTATGTTTACCGCGATTTTATGTACTTGGCATTTTTTTAAATGAATACCCTATTAATAACTTACCAACCTACCTACCTTACCCACCCCCGTACCTTATTAATTTGGTTTTTTATTTTTGACTGTGTTTAGTTTAGTTTGTAATCTTTCTGTACGCCTCGCAATAAATACTTTTTCTTTCTTTAATGTGATTTTTTTATATTGTCAGACCATAACTTGTTGTATTCAATTGCTTTGTAACACCATAAAGGTACTGTCATAAACCTTTTTGAGACTTAAATGTGCCTAAAAATCCTTGTCGTTTGAGTGTAAGCTCGCTACAAGGAGGTATGTTTCACGTGCAGCAATATTGGCCTTTGATCAATTCTTGTCGTGCCGGTATACATAAAGCAAAAATAGACGATGAAAATATTTGGAATTTACTTGACAACTTTTTAGCATTTCGCAGGGATTTTTTCATAAATTAAAACAGTTTTACGTAAGCTTACTCAAGGGTAACTCGCTTTATAAATTAACTTAAGAAAAATGAGATAGAAAAGCTATTAATTTTATATCAAGATACCATCTCCCCCATTGCGAGGTGTAGTAAAACCTTACAACGTACTCAAGTACACTAAAAAGACGCTAAACTCCGCGAAGGGAAGCTAAGGAAAGCTCTTACGTCTCTCGTTTTCTCAATATATCATATTTTTTCGCAGACTGAAGATATACGAGCGGTTGTTTCGCGCGTGACAGGCTTCCGGGGGTAATATTAATAAAATTATTGTGGAGACACGTCGCAAGCCCCGGGCCTGACCTACTCGACTCACGCGCGAACTAGTCCGCTGTTGTCGACTGTACACAGCACACATGTGCACGTTATTGCTCAGCAGAACGGTATGTACATTGCGACAAGTTTGACTGTAACTGTACAGTTACAGGCACAGTACATCATACTGCGGAATAGTCTCGCAAATAGCAGTTTTGTTGTATTTTTTAATGAAAGGTTTTGCTTTTAGAAACACAAAACTTCAACTTCAATTAGTCAAGTTTAGTCTGAAATAAAATTCGTCGTTACTTGCGAGTACTTTGTGTATTTCCATGAAATTCTACCCAGTTTAATATTAAGCTGGGGTAAATAAAGGTCAACACGGGCATTATGGGTTCTAGGAACCACTCGTTAGTAAGTTTACAATAGTACCACGACATACAGTTACCAACACAAGCGTATCAGGTAATAATGACGACGAGAGTGCGCGAGTGTACCGCGCTCGGTACTCGCGGGCATGACTCTAATAAATAATTTGCACTTTCATTAACGAGCATGTGCTGTGTTTTCTTATACTTCAACTCGCTCTAGTAATGATTTATGACCTAATAAGGTTTTGTACTCATACAAATTACCTTAGTTTTACAACTAATGTGTTGTAGCCGCGTAACCGCGATTTACTAACACCAAATATGAATGTAAGAAAACCTCTTTAGTTTATGCTAACGATCTGCTAACTTGCCCTCAGTAATCAAAATTAATGCTCAATAATTATGCCTAAATAAAACGAGCAAGAAAACATGTACTAAACCGCCGCAAGCGAGGCAATCTATCTAGTAGCGGATATTTATTATTGTCATACATAGCGCCATCGCGCGCGCTCGATCATCGGCGATATCCAATTACATTAAAATTTCAATTCATTCATCACGGTCACAATGATGGCTCCGAGCACTTTTTTCGGTTGTGTGCCCTTTGATTAGATTCGGTACTGAACAAACCCATCCATTGCGCGACCACAAAAAGGTCGCTGAAGCCACCTCGGCCGACTCTCGTTTTCCATTCGTTCCGCTGTCCAGAAATTTTCGCAATAAAATTAATCGTTCCAATAAAATTGGAGCCGAATAGAGCCACCCATGCATGAACACTTTTTAATTGGGCCGCCCTTTTTGCTCCTTTCGCAGGCAACCAAACGAGAAATCGAACTTGAGTAAGTCTCTCGTTTACATTTAGACATGTCTCGTCGCTGCTATACCTCAGTATACGAGCATTGTTTGTTCCAAATACGGTTTGCTCACGAAAACTTCTTCAAAACTTGTGTAGTTGTTGAAGAATTAGCGAAGTCGAAGTCGTGGTCTCAAAACTATGTATTTATTAACCTACGTGTTAACTTTGACTAATTAATAATAATCTGTCGAATATTTCATTTAAAAGCTTCCTTTGTAGCCATTATACATGCTTGGAACGACACAGTACGTTCAGCGCTCTCAATCAAATATCAAAGTGAGCAATTTGTTGCGTGTAAACGCAGCTCCCGATGGATTGCAGAAAAATCAGACAAAAAACATGGAACAACGATCCGTCGAACAAACGAAAATATATTTCCCCATTTTCATTTTCGACAAGCAATCGCGTTTAATGGGTTGAGCTCGATTCCCACTTGAGTTTGTTCGATTTGGTTTCATTTGATCGCTTCAGCGATTCACGGTGAGGTGTGGCATGGGAAGGTGATAAACATAGTCATTTCATTATTCGTTAATTTCTATGAATTAATAATATTCGTGACTAAAATATGAGTTCGTAGTTACACATTTCCTAGTGTTGTTACTGGACGAAATGTTGGTTTGACTCTAATTAGTTATAATTTTTAATGAACTCCTACAGACTGTATGAAGAGGATGTGATTGGAGTTTGTTTGAATTGTTTTGTGGTTGGTTGTTTCATTAATTTGGTGGTTGGCCGTCCTTCAAATTCGTTTGTAAAATGAATCTCTGTATTGAACTAGATTTATTGATAATCAGCACAACTGAAACAAAGCTTTTGAACATTATTTATCCATTTTCAATAATTTTATAGGAAGTTTGATTTAGTGGTAATAGTTTTGCATCTCTCATTATACTAAATCATAATATTAGAACCGAAATAGGTTCAAATGTTAGTCCTCGCCATTTCCGAACTATACGGAGTTACAGACAGACTGAGTTAGTAAACAATCAACTGGACATCGAGTGTAAAAATAGAATGTTCTATTGATAGTATACTGACCTTTTATGACCTGAATGACGTGCCTACTAAGACCTACTCATGCAAATGTTGAAGGTATAAATATTGGAAGATATTTTCACACCGCAAATATTCTCAAAACGAACTTCAAGGATTTATTAGGTAGGAACAGTGTAAAAATATATTCCGACTGTTGTTTGTGACACAAATACTCGTGCCATATAGTCCAGCCATCGAGAGAATGCGTTCCTGGCGGTCAACTCTTTAAGTTCGTCAACGAAAATACGGGCCCGTCCGAACAAGAGTACAAGAGAATTTTATGGACGGGCAAAAGCGTATCGTGAGTAAGGACAACTGTCAAATCGTGTTGTCTTTCATTCTTACTTCGGGCCCCGAACTTATCTTACGCCCGTAACGATGATACGGAGTAGGAAACGTCTGCCGGCCGAAACTACGGATGAAATGCTTAGGGTGTGAGTCCTGTCACCTGTCAGTGCGACAATCTAGGAGGTAATTAGATCAAATTCGCAAGACACGTATTTCTTTGTATGCAATTGACAGGTGTCAAGAACGCATTCTCTCGTCGATTGCATTGGTATTTCTTTTTGGCTAGTATCACTGGTAGAGTTACCCGTCAGTCATTTTTCATTTGGCGAAACCAGTATTACGTTTAGTCTGGCGATATCAACCAATTCAGTCAAAAATGCTGTCTAACAAGCTCTGTCTGTACAATGTAAATCAAACTTGGAAGTCTCGCTTACCCAGATCTTCGGCGTCCTCACTCCATTCTCCCTCCTGGGCCCAGCAAGCCGCAAGCATCACCAGCAGCCGCAGCCACATCACTGAACACATGGTCACCAAACTCTCTTTACATCACGACAATCACAAACACGACCACAGACACAAGACTTTTTAAATTACACTTTTTTGACACCGTCTCTGGCATTGTGCCAGTGTTTTGACTTTTTTGATAAAGTCCTTTTTAGTGGCGTCACCATTTTCTATTTTTAATTAGTAGGAATAGGTAGCTGAGAGTAGGTTGTTTACTTGTTATTGTTTATCTGACAGGATGGCAAAAACATGTTTAGTTAATGATAAAAACAAAATGATGATCATTTGAAAATTAAATTCCCGTATAAATCTAATAGATCGTATAGATCTTTTAGAGTTCCTTGTTCACCAGTATACTGTCACAGACAGATCATCATCTGCCTAGCTTTTTCCCAACTATGTTGGGGTCGGCTTCCAGTCTAACCGGATGCAGCTGAATACCAGCATTTTATATGGAGTGACTGACCTATCTGACCTCCACAAACCAGTTACTGGGTAACACAATACCCCTTGGTAAGACTAGTTGTCAGAATTTCGGGATTCTGAGCCGGGACCAACGGCTTAACGTGCTTTTCGAGGCACGGAGGGGTCTCGGTATGTATAGATAGTCACCCATCCATATACCAAACACGGCAAACGTAGCTTAACCTGATCGATCGACCTATGCGGTTGTTATTATTTAGCCACGGGCCCCTCATACACTGTCACAGACTGATATAGTAACTAAAACAACAACTCGCGGGTTATCAAATAACCAATACAAATAGAAGTAAACCGGTACTTATGAATGATGTCACCTAAAGGGCTAACGTTTATTAATAAATTATGTAAGGTCAACACTCTTGAATTACGAAAACGAGTCCAATTGAGTCTTGTTTTTTATTTTTAGTTTCTTTTGTTCATATAATTAATTTTTCTCTGACTACAGAATCTCTGACTACAATTACGTTGTAATCTGTGGAAAATGTGAATGGTAGTTATTTTTAATTTACTACTGTTTGTTTTTCCTTATTAAAGAAGTTGAAATAAAACGGCCCTTACTACTACGTAATAAAAACGCTGTAGAAGTTAAATTGTTGCCATGGACGAGCAGTTGGCCGTACTTGAGTGTTGATACGCGACGAGGTAGTAAGCTGTCTGGACAGAACATTGTCTTCAACATTGACATTTGACATAATAACTACCTACAGTGTTATTTTTTCGGACAATCGATGTCTTGTAATTAAAGTCCAAAAAAGTTTATTGACCTATGATCGTCTGATGTCTTAAGGGTTTCGCAGACAGGTAAAACGGTTTCTATGAAGTTTTCATTTTATGGAATTTGTTCCACCTGAATCGCGTCGCACCTATCTACGGGAGCCTGATATTGGGCTCATAGACTCTCTCTCTCTCAATCTCCTACTCAATTTGTATCCATTACTTGTTCCTATGTGAATGTACATTGTAGACCTCGCAATCAGAGGACAACTTTGCCATAACACGGGCGGCAAGCACTTTCAAAATAATCGGGACAAAAAATGAGTAAATTAAATCAAATTAGGACGATTTCGTCCTGATTCGATTTAAACAACCGTAGACACACGTTGATGAAATAAGTGGGAAGTTAAAACTGACGTTTAGGCCCGCTTGCACCATAAATCATTAAATACGTTCAAAAAAAAAAAAAAAAAGAACATACTCCTGTTTTTGTCAATCGTTTGAAAAGATGACAGAGATAGAATGAAGTTGTAAGTCTGTTAAGCGTTAAACATATTTAGCGGTTTGTAGTGCTATATACTAAATATAAAAACCGCTGGTTGCTCTAGATTCTACCGATCTATTTTGGGAAGGCCAAAGCCGATCTTTGCCGAAACTACAGTGCAGCCTTTGCACGTTCGCCACGAGCCTTCGGCCGCCTGTCTTAAACCAATTCAGCTGTCATTCCTCTCGTGCCTCTCTTAATAAGGCCCGGAACAAAACGTCGGACATCATTTCGAACAGGAAATTGACTTTCATTCGATTTTTGGTTGTTCTAAAAACGTTGCGCGCCATATTGTAATCTTTTGTTTTGACGCGTCGAAAGCTTTCGGACGAGAATAGACTGTTTTGTGAGCAAACGCTTTCAATTTTATTGTCGAGGACGCCTTTTTGTGAAATGCTAAAATTATTTAAAGTGAAAAGGACTAAATAGAATTGTAGGAATCACTGGTTCTTAGTCCATGGATGATGTCCATTTTGTGAAGGCCATTCCTTTCTCGAAGAGCTTGTTATAACTAGAAGACCTACTTCTCTACTTGTACTCAAAAGCTTGTTAGTCGGTGTTATCTCAGCATTTCCTAGTACCAGAACTCTGTTAGTCAAAAGACCCGTTTCGAGGAAAATACTATATTCAAGACTTAATAGAAAACTGAACACCAACTCCAGCTTCGCTAGGGATAAGGCTTGAGAAATACGTTGAGGAAAGATAGTTACCGGGAGCTACTTATAATTATGAATTTCTAGTTATACGAGTATTTATACAACACACACATGAAAATAATTCGATGAATGATTGTCATAAGAGAAAATTGAGCATTTTATTAGTGAATGCTGTTTTTCGGAACATCACTCCGAATGAAATTGTAATATTCCAGTCAATTGCCTTCCCGTAGTTTGCGCGGACTCTCCGTAATCCTTAACCTGTTTTTAACACTCCAATATTGAACGAAATTGAGGGTATTTTGACAATAAAAGAGGGTCTCATCGTGTGCTATATTGCAATTGCTGATTCTGTTGAGAGATAACACATTTGACAATGTTTGTTCGGATTTCGAATCGTTGCCTTTTTGGCATGATACTCGTACAGTCCGTTCACTTATTTTTCTTCTGGCAGCAGTAACCTAACAGCAACCGTATTGTGACGAGAATAAAGATCAGAATGATTTTGACAGACTTGTCAATGGCAGCAACCTTATTAGAATGAGATTAAAGATCACTGTGATTTGGATAGTGATGCAAAATCAGAGGTAAATTAACTGTGAAAGGGCTGTAGTTTCCGTTGTTTTGAAACAAAAAAAAAATGTTCCGGCCTTTTTGGTTATAAACAAGAGTCCATAAACTAGCACCTATTGTTTTTAGGCCTCATAACGGCCACACTAAACATCCTTCTTTAATATCTTTAGATAAGCGTGTAGTGCTACCATAAAAGATATTTATGAAAAGGTTGCCCAAGCACCCGAATTTTCTAGTAAACATGATATGTAGTACAGTTACGTCTTTTATACCTTCGTCTGTATCAAATTCTTTCCTTTATCGAGTCAGTAGAAATAATACCTTTCGAAGCTATGGCACTGAGCAGACTATTGCATAGGAAATTATATTTATTTACTTGATATCAAATATCAAAATAGCATACACCTTCGACTAATGTCGAGTTGACCTCCACCTAATACCTTTTTAATGGCGCGTGGCGTGGCAATTTTATGTTTTTATTTATTAATTTATTTTATTATCAGTGTCACATTTTTAATTCGGTCTGACGTGTAAAGAAGATGGCCGAATGTCACTCTGCAGTATTGATATTGCGACGTAAAATTTAATGCCGAGTCGGCGAAGCAGAAGGAATTTCCGTAATTAAAAACGTTTAAAATGTAGTCGTAAAACTTGTCAAAAATGTAGGGAAATTATGTAGGGATTTTATCAAGCAATGAGCAGACAAAAATAGCCCTTTAGGTGACGAACATATTGGGTGTGACTGTACATTACTACCCACGTAGCTAGGTGAAGTATATTAAAGAAAATGCTAGTCTTTAATTAATTAGAGTTGGTACCTACCTACATTGGACGCCGTCAAAGGAAATCGTTTTGGTCATAACCATTGATACGCTTAGTAGAACATGTTGGTACGTACAAAGGTTCCGTTTTAGTCCCCTGTCAGAAATATAAAACTGTGACGCTTGGTTTCGCATATATACGGGTAAATAATGTCTTTTAATCTCTACAGAAGCCTCTGACCCTTGTCCTGGGGAATAAAAACTTTCCAGGAAGGTTGGAACAGTGACGTCATATTTATTTTTCGATTATGTTTTGTGGTACTTGGTTGAACGGGAGGCGGGGGCTGAATAAATTATGTGGAGCTTAGAAGTCAGATAAATTGGATTGCATAATCAGGCTATAACGTTCCCACTGCTGGAACACAGGTCTCCTTTCTGTGAGAGGGAGTGGGCCATAATCCACCACGCGAGCCCAGTGCGAGTTGTCGTGTGTCGGGGCTGTTGCCACTAGGTCACCACTGCATAAATCGGCTGAATTGGAATGGCTTTCAAGTTTTATCTTTGTTGGGGACAGCTATAGATAATTTCTTATATTAATGAGACATACGGGGTATCGCATTACCTAGTAACTGGGTTGTGGAGGTCAGATAGGCATTCGCTCCATGTAAAATACTGGTTTTCAGCTGCATCCGGTTAGACTGGAAGCCGACCCCAACGTAGTTGGGAAAAGGCTAGGCATATGATGAATGAGACATACGAGAATAGGTATAATACGGTTCAGTATTCTTTCTAGATAGGGTCAGCCCGACGCGACAAACGAACGGCACGGTAACCAGTGCCTGTGAAAAAGTCGTATAGAAGAAGGATATTAAGCTGGACTCATCAGAACAACAACGGCATTTGAAACGTGAAGTTAAGGTAAGTTTTTATTAACCTACATCCTATTCTTCCCACACATTATTCTAAGGCCCTCAAATACAAGGCAATGCGAATAGCTACACACAATTCGAAGATTTCAGTCTCTTGGTGGATACCGTTATTTTGGCACACTTTGTGCGAACACCTGAACAAATGTGTTGCGTGAGCTGAATTCGATAAGGTATTTTCTTATCTTGAATAAATAGTAGATTTATCTACACAGTCGAATTATGTCATTGATTTAGCAAAAGTTCTTGCTAACATCCTGTCAGGAAAATCATATAAAATCAAAATAACAGTAAGGCTAGTACCTAATCATACTTTAAAAAAAATAAAAAATGAACAGATGGTAAACATAATTTTATCAGATGTAAACATCATTTTAACAGATGTAAACGCAAGTATAACATAAAATTATGTAAACATAATTTTACCTTGTTATTAGTTAATAAACTAGCTGACCTGACAGACGTAGTCCTGTCCTTTTAATTATTGAAATGATAATTCGGGAAAAACTGAACGTTATTTTTTGTATGAATTATTCATACAAAAAATAACGTTCAGTTTTTCCCAAATTTGAAGATTTTCCGGGAAGCTTTTAAAAATTTACTTTCCATAAAAACCTGATTCGGATTATTACGAACATTTTAAAATAAACAATAGCCAAACGAACAGCTTTTAATTCCTTTTACGTTATTTTTTTGTTTCAGTAAGTAATGGGTTATTATTATTTTTATTAAATAGATGGAAATATTATATTTTTATTATAAAAGAAATAACAATAAATGCAAAACGATGTTCTCCTTACCAGGAAGTAATACGCAAAAAAAAAAAAGATAAGGAAAGGTATCCTTTCTCTTGCACATTTTCCTTGATGCTATAATTAAATACGTTTAAGTTAGTAACATAAGTTATTTTTGGATTATAACAGCCACACAGGCCGAACGAAGATTGAGCTACGCTTGTCGCGATCAGTTCGTAGATGGGTGCCCATACATTACATATCGGTATCGTCGTCATCATCATTAACCTATAGCAGTCCTCATAGGCCTCTCCTGTTGCACGCCATTCAACAAGGGGTTCATTCAAGGGGTTTTACCTAGTACCTAGGTTGTGGACGTCAGATAGGCAAAATACTGGTATTTTCCATGGAGCGATACTTCTTGGTAGGACCGGTTGTCAGACTATTGGGCATCAGATTACCAGTATTCAACTGCAACCGGTTAGACTGGAAGCCGACCCTTATACAGGCTGATTTTTTAAAGACCAGCCAAATTTAAGGATGTGGTACAGACCATCAAACTGAACAACTTTCTTCATGGGACAAATAGCGTAATCGCGAAAATTTTATCAACTGTCCCATAGAAAACTTCAATACCTACTCGACCTAAATGTATGGGACGGCTGAATTTTTATTCGCGATTACGATGTTGGTCCCATGGAGAAAGTTGTTCAGTTTGATGGTCTGTACCACATCCTTAAATTTGGCTGGTCTTTAAAAAGTTAGCCTGTATAGTCGGAAAACGGCTGAAAATATGTCATTGTCATTACTACCATAAGTACTGCTACAATGAAAAATACTTATTTACGTTTCCTTTTTACACATACACAAACTCTCGCCTTCTCCTCATGGGGGTAGGCAGAAACTACAGAACGTCACCTGATACGATCCTTACATACTCCTTTTGCCTCGTTTACGTTCAGACATCCTGCACCCTAATTGCGAAACACACAATCAATCTCAATCTGAATAATTTTGAAGGATATTGCTAATCCATTGCTTCATAAGTTCGAAAAAGGTTACTTCATAAAGTCTGCTCAACACGTAAATAACGCAATGAATGTTGTTGAACTGTCAGAATAAACCGATTCTGATTGATTGTGTGTTACGCAATTAGGGTGCTGGTCATACACGCACGCCGGTTGCGAGCACTGTGACCTTTCTGAAGAACATCGACCAATCAGGTCACTATGTGTCCTCCCGGCATTTCCCCTGACATCTGCCTAGTACTAAAAAAAAAAATCTCTTTTCAAACACCTTTGTCGCGCTCCCAGACGGCCGTTACTAAGTGGACTTTGCATCGCCCATAAAAATTCTGAAATATCCATCTTATAAAATTCTACTCCTGTGTCAATAATAACACGACAGTCTTCAATATCATCTATAAACGCGTGTATTCCACAAGTGTCTGACCCCCATACTAAAAGGGACATACTCTGATAACTTTTTAATAAACATGAATATTGTTCCGTCCCCATAAATCTTGTGACCGACTGTATCGCAAGACAATTTAGTTTATCTCATTTTTTATTGAATATAAAATGGCTGAGTGCGTACCTTCTCTTATCCGATCTGGTTATTTATGGCAGAAGTTTGTTTTTGACCGCCTCACGTACTTTATAGGGCGAACCTTTCTATCCCGAATTGCCAATTGCTATTTGATATATACTTTATGCTGTAACTTTCCGATCTCATATTTCTTGCTTTTTTTTTTTCGATGTTTTGCATGATTGCATTTTGCTTTACAATGGTTTCGGGGAATTGTCCCCACAAGATGGATTTAGGTCACGCGACTTGTTTTTTTTTTTTTGGTTAATCAATTTTACTTTTTTTGTGACCATTCTTTTGTTTATCTTTTATACATAAGTTGGTAATAACCCTACAGTTATAATAACGGTAGTAATGATAATTACAAAAAGGAATATTATCGTTCATCTGACTCGAAATTCCTAAAATACACGGCAAATAAACACAATCTCTGTTTTAATAACATTACAAAGATGAGAACATATTCAGAGCGTTGCAAAACAGCTTCGAATCCCTATTCACTCGATGTAGATACAAGGCAATATACAGGGCCATTCTCATTCGCACCCAATATGACAAAAACCACCAATACAAAAGGGGCGCTCTAAAAAAAAGGAATAACGCGAGAGATTACAGCCGTGTTCATTCTAAACCATATCCAGTGATAATGTCGGCCTAAGGTCCGGTATGAGCCGTACGCACCGCTCGGAATGGGCGCCAATGCTTTGGAAGGACCCTCTTTCGGGCAAACGACAATGCTGAATCTTTTATTAGTTTCGTGAATGGACGGCCAGTTGACATAACCGTCGTCGACATCTGTTGTGATATTACGCCATCTTTTCCAGGGCGTAGTTCCATCGATCCCGGCCGGGAGCCGAATCGACTATTTTTGTGCACGTGGAATATCTGAGAGGCCAGAATTGAATTCGGCTGAATACGTGTAGGCGCCGTATAGGACAGAAAATTGCTGGAATCAGCAGATATAACCCGTACGTACGTACACCGCGTCATCAGTTTGTAATAGATGGTTTGTTGGGACAACTTTTATGCGATAGTTTTTCGTTGTTGCATGTGACGTGGGATTTTGTTTTATTAGTTTTCCCGCATTGATATGCCGAAACTAAGTTTTATATTTCAGGAAATGTTTGACAGGAATGCATTGAAAATAGAGTTATGAGCTTTAAAAGCTGTTGCGAATGAAACAGTTTTATTGCGTAGTATATCTGTTAAACAGTTTATAACGGATGGTCTAGATATCATAACTCTATGAATTAAACAAGTGTCCCTCGAGGGTGGAAAGCCAACATTTCCTAGCCTGAGCTTCGAGTGCGGACCCTCTGAGTTTATCCCCTAAAGACTAATTAGAATAAAAGAGTGTTAAACTTGCTCTAACTGATGGCCGCTTTTGGGCAGTGCTTTGGCTACACTTAATTCTCAAGAGTCCTTCTCGAGTAATCCTGTGACGATGTGAATATATTAACAATGTGATTTATAGTAGTTTTTACACAATCATGTAAGAATTGCCCTTTCGTCTCCATACGAAACTAACCCTTTTGGAAGGGGCGACTAGAGTTAATTTTATTTTTTGTAATTTTTGACGTTCAAGGGTGCTTTTTGTGTGACTATTTGTAATAAATGATTTGACTTTGAAGACAACGATAAAAATTATTTGCTATACACCACATAAAGTACAATTGGAGATTACAATCAATTGCAAGTTTTATGTAGGTGTATGTAAATGGTGACACTGTGATTAAAAAAAAAACAGGTTGCACTCCGGGAGTGCCGGCAGAAGTGAAAACTTGAATATTAACGTTGTGCATTTTTGATATTTTGGAATGGTTATGGAATAATTTTGCACGAATTGCTTTAATTATCAGTATAAAACTACTATAATTTATGTGGTAAAATACAGTATTCATTTCTACTCTCTCTCCGTCTTACGAATTTTCGATCAGGTCACGTATCCTGACGCGAGTTTAACATTTTTACCCATCACAACAAAAGTGCACAACGCCGCTAAAGAAGTTTTCTCTTAAAAAATTGAATGACTACAATAGGTTCCGATAATATATTTTACGGTGCTAAAAACTGTCTAAATATCAAACATTTTCTTGTCCTCACAATATAAATTCCGTGCTATTTACCACTTTAAAGACAGCAAAAGCAATTCAATCTATTGTACACTTCTTTGAAATGTGTAATGAGTCGTTCGACTTTAATTCAAAAGTTTTTACAACTCTCCTTTATCCGACCTTTTCGCGGTAGATTGGCAGGGTCTGTTTTATTTAAAAAACCGGGTCATTTATTCAATGTTAAAGTATGGAAAGAGCCTACGCGTAATGGCCGGCGCCTGGTTTCGCTGAAGAAAACCTGCCTTTCGAAGTAGTATTTATTGGTGGTAGGGGCTTGTGGCTAAGTAATACCAGCCGCACGGGTCGATCAATCAGGTTAAGCTACGTTTGCCACGGTTGGTCCGTGGATGGGTGACCATATTTACATACCAACACCCCTCCGTGGCTCGGAAAGCACGATAAGCCGTTGGTCCCGGTTGTTATTCGTGGATCTTTGACAGTCGTTACGGGTCGTCAGATGCTCGAAATTCTGACAACCAGTCTTACCAAGGAGTATCGTATTACCCAGTAACTGGTTAAACTGGAAGCCGACACCAACATAGTTGGGAAAAGGCTAGGCAGATGATGATTTATTAGTGGTAGTATTTTATAACTCATGTACTATGCTCCTGTTGGTATCTAGTGTTACCAACGAAGAGTGAACTTTAAAGTTCAAACTTAATCCAGCAACTGCACTCGCTTAAAAACCATCGTCTCAATGAAAACTTCATTAGGTTGTTAGAAAAGTTTCCAAACAAAAGTAAAGGAAAATAAACCTTATCTTGGACGGAAACCTTTAGGCGTTTCCGGATTCCAATAAAATATTTAACATCGGGTAAACTGTTCGACACCATATCTCCGAACAGAACATTTTATTTTCTGCTGAAGGGAAATTCGACAGTCGTAAAATAAGCCGCTAAGCAAATCTGTCATGACGTCATTAAACGGCTGGCCAGGAGGATTATTTTTATTTCTTGCCCAAGATTTATTTTCCTTAGATTAGCATTCCTCTTATTTATGCTAATGTAATTTTAATGGCACCGCCTTTTTCGGCTAATTTCATTTTACGAAAAACTCCCTGGATTTGTTTTAAACCGTGGCTTATTAAGATGGTTTTGGTGACGATTCTACTTTAATAAAATTTGAATTATCGGTTTAATTAAGCTTGAGACAACTCATTTTCTTTATCTTTCTATATTCGTTTGGGGGTGAACGGCTCATTAAGTCCAGAAATCCTTATTGTAATGGATCTGTATAATTATGTAGCTGTATCTTTTAATTGAATTTGGAGTTTCATTAATCTACACGGGTTATGTGTTGGACATTAGAGGAGTAGAAAGTCGCAATAAGTCAACACGGCAGCATCGAGTGAGTCACGAATGTTTGTATCGGGAAATTCGGATTGAAAGAAATTCTGTGTAGAAGCGGTTTGAAGCGGGCCGGCACGAACAAACTGTGGCGTGCCGCCGCGGGCCGGAGTAATCGTCTCCTTCTTCCATCACGACCATTTGTTTACAACTCGAAACGTTAAGTGACGGAGCCAAACGACGGCGACGCACGACACGTCACTCACTCAAAACGGACCCGACAGTTGTATATTACGACGATATTTGGCAATATGCTGAGGGTAACATTTATGCGTCATGATTATTAAAATCAAAGTTAACGTAGCTCAAAGAACTTCTAAACTTGTAAGATTTATTCTAAATCTTTCACCTACAATATCACTTTGAATATTAATTTCTACTAAATTAAAACCGTCACGTATTTATTCTCTCAATATCAAAGATATTTGCCAACTAACTATAAAATTATCGTTAAAAGCAAAAGTTCACTTGTTAAAGGATTCCATTCATATTATGTTATACGCATGCATTCATCGCAGTTCGCGCGGTATGGCTTTGCATGACAGATTATTTACTTCGTTTCTGCTGTCATAAAACTATACCGTTCACTTAGATACTTACTAACTTTTACGTACTACGTACCTACTACATTAAGTTAGTCGATACGTAGAAGAACACGAGTTCCATCGTTTACTTCCGTCAAACCGAATTTTGCCGAGTGAAATGTGATTGCAAATAATCGAGCACGAAACAAAAACGATTTTATTTCTTTACACTAAGGCGCATAATTTCTTGGTCAATTGGTTTCTACACCGCTGATGGCATCTCTGACTCGTGTCGTACTGTAATCGAAGGCGATAAAAACTAGCTTACGAATGTTGGGTATCTACATACGGCTGCCAACGTCCGACATCGTAAGCTGATTTTTTGAGTGCGAAAATAAACGTAAACCCTTGGTCACGAGCTACGGAGAAAACAAATGATAGACGTGGCTTAGAGCATGCCACGAGTCACCGCGATGCGACTTGCAGAGCGTCCGCGACGGACGGGAACAGGTGACGCGGGCGCGTGTCGCTTGACGCAAGTCGGGTCGCGAGACGCATCCCTCGAGGCCGCGAACGGGGCCTAACGTACATCAACCGGAGAAATTGTTGGCAATCAAGAATATTCAGTGACCGATTCCAATGAGGAAGGCAACTGTCAAAATGGCGCTGTCGTAGCAAGTTCTCGAAACAAGCTAATAATAAAAGTCGTGAGGTGGTTTTTAGTTTATTTAGAAAAAAAATACTCGTCGTAGTGTTCTTATGCTCGAAAATTGGAGTCTACCATTTTCCGAAAGACCCTAAACTCAGATGATTATGGCTTAAAGCTCGTAGGGAGTTATTGTAATTAAACTGAGTTCGAATTTATCTAGTTTAAAAATATAATTGTATCGTGTATGTAAACGTTACTAACAGAAATAAAATCATTTATCATTTTGAAGAATGTGATTAGGTACGAGGAAAAAAACAAAATTTAAAGTTTTTGATTTAGACACTTTCCATGTCATTGATTTGAAAATTCAAGTCACCGAAAATCACGAAATAGTGGAATAAAACTAAACTAATGAATGAACATGAAAGGAAGGAATGAATGAACGAAATGTCAACTACGGTCACGCCATCCACAATTAGCTTTGACAGCCCTTCCCTATTAATTGAAAGTTAATAAAATGTGAAATAACAATCCTAAAACCTAAGAACGCCGTCTCTATTCTTAACCTATATTACTAAATATGATCAGGGTGACTTTCAACACGCACAGAGAATACGTGGTACAGCGTAATTTTATTTATTTACTCCGAAATGTTGTTTATAAAGAAACATTACAAAGTAAACACATGTGTGTGATACTCGAGTGTTATTAGACTGCTGTCATTTGCCATGTCGACTCTTCCTAAAAGCCTTGTTTTGTTATAGGTACTAGAATACTTGATTTCAGAGCGTGGGACGAGTGCTTCTTTTATTTTAGGTCCATTATATTTTTGCTTTATTGTTATCTAATCGTATTTCTGTACGAAGGTACTGTTACGATATTATTATTCGTAGGATGAGATTTCATACTGTGTCGTATTTATAAAGGTATCTATTTATGGCGGGGGGGGGATTGATGTCACACACACACGTGTACAGTCACGAGCACTAATATGTCAACACTTGGAAACTTGCAATAGCGATTTTTGCGTGAAATAACGAAAACAACAATGAAATACAATTGAACACATTGCAAAAACCTATGGGTTTGAAAATACTATGTTCTTAGCAACATAAAATTTATCATAGATATCATATATAACAGATTATCACACCGTTCATCAAGGGATTTTTCGATATGTCGCGGCCAGATCTTAGAATTGATCATTTCATGAAGTGTTCGGTCATTTTTATGAAATACAACCATTTTATGAAGTGGCTAGCTAAAATTGACTATATCAACGTTAATGTTCGTCAACGTTTAATGATATTTATGTCAGTCGACGTTTGGCCATATCATTAATGTACCCATGGTTTAAGGTGCAGTAAAAATTATAAATAAAGGGGAACTTTTGTATTGCTCCTGCACTTTTATTTTTTATATGCGTATTTATAATTGATTTTGCAATCGAATTTCTGTCCGTCGCCATGATGTACATCAAGCTACCCGAAACTGTCAAATTTTCCTAATCAACCTCGAACCAAATGCTTTAGCGATAAAGTTGAAAATCTATTAAAGAAATTTGACAGATTGTAGTAGCTTGATGTGCTGCGACTGGGCAACAAAAACAAAGCGACATCAACACCTCTAACGGTGGAAAATCTAACTATTTTACGATATGATCAGTTATGTTTAGCCACATCATGATGTGACCAGCGGTGGAGGTTCTATTTCATGAAATACGACCATTTCATAAAATGGTCGAACACTTCATGAAATGATCAATTCCAAGGTCTGGCCTCGACAGATATACTCGTACATTAAATTACTAACCTTAAACATACTATTGAAACGCCTTAAGCCAGTGATTTCACTAGAACTATGGGTTCTTCAAACTGGAACTTGTTACGTCGCCGCTCCGCTTCAGTAGAAACGCAATCTTATAGTTATACTACAGTAAGTGCTTTTAAATAAACTTTAACAATACACAGATGTACGCGTTTCATTTTTTCACTAAAATTTCGTGCAGTTCAAAACGATCTTTTGACGCCTAAACTAGTTAAGGTAAAAAAATGTTCGAAACTGGCTTATTCGTGAGAGCAACGATAGTTTTGTACTCATGTTCGGTATAGAAATAGAGTGAAATATTATTACTTTGAGTGAGTGATGGAACTGGGACGGCTACTTTGAATAGTTTTTCTATTGCGATTTTTAATTTGAAATGACATACGTTCCTATAATTTGTCGACAGCCATATACTTGGCTGCCTAGCCTTTTCTCAACTATTTTGGGGTCGGCTTCCAGTCTAAACGGATGCAGCTGAATACCAGTAATTTACATGGAGTAACTGCCTATCTGGCCTCCACAACACAGTTACTGGGTACTACGATACCCCTTGGTAAGAGTGGTTTTTTCGACAGCCATATAAGTTTATTTATTGCATCGATTTTTACAAGCTCTGCGACATTTCCATGCATTTTATTAGGTATGTCGTAGAAAAATGTTGTTAAAATGCAAACCAAATGGGCATGGATCGTTTTATCTCCAACACCTTGATTGCAAGCCATGCCCCCCCCCCCCCTTGTTACAACCTGTCCCCTCCTCAACCCTCCCTATAATTTCCCTAACGGGTGCTTAGTGTTTTATTCCAATGAAACTGATTATAGGCTATTTACGGTGATGGGATTTTTAATACTGATTTCTTTAGCTTACCGTTTCGCCAGGATATTTTCAGAGGCCGATGAAAATGTGATGTGATGATTGCCCGTGACGTCACAGCGGGCCCTATCAGAATACCAGCGCTGCGACACATATTTTTTAAATGTCAAAGCATCATGCTGAGATAGGAGCCTTTTGGCCTCGTATAGGACTCTCTGTTTCATTTTTCCTTTTGTTCCTTTTACATATAGTTTGGTTTATTTTTATTTTTAACTGTGTTTAGTTTAGTATTTTATGATCCTGTACGAGTCGCAATAAATACCTTTTCTTTCTTTATTTCTTAAAGAAATGGACATTTGTACTATAATCTTAAATTATTTACTTTTTGTAGAATAAATATCAAGTTTGTATATTAATCAAAGTCAGGACTTTTTACAGTCGGTACCTAATAGTTTAAAAACCTCGTTCGAACAACAAAGAATTTATATAAAATACACCAAAACAATATAAATATATAAACATGCGAATTGAGAACTTCATCGTTTTTTGAAGTCGGTTAAAAGTGGTTTTCTTAACCATGCCTATAAATCATAAGCCGGTTCTGACTTAAAACACAAAAGTCTACCTAAGTCTTAATTAAGTCAATTCATACTTCGAAAAGTATCGGATACGTACTAGGTCACCTTGTTGATAATAACTTTGACCTTTGAGATTTATAATTGAGTAATAGAATTGATGGTCTAGATTTTAATTAAACTAATTACTTATTTACTTACTTGGTCATACAATGTTTTTATCAGTAATTGAGTTTATTTATGATTTATCTTTGTAAATATAAAAGCAGGTCCGAATAAACCTTGTTATTTGAGTTTATATGTTACTAGTTACAAATTACTTATTAGTAATTAATTTTAAAATAAACGTTTTCTTATCTGATAACTTATTTTAGTTTTTATAAAGTATCTGTAACTTATCTCCTAATGTAACTTTTTTGTTTTCATAAAGTTATTGTAACTTATCTCTTTGTGTCATTTTTTTGTTTTTATTTAATTTCCTAAGAAGTCGATTTGGTTTTGTCATAAACCGTTGGTTTACACAACTCTCAACGATTATTACAAAATACTAATCAAGTATAATAAATAATAATTTCAATTATACAGCGTTAATTTTTGATCGTTTTAAACCTTAAAAGGGGTCATTGTACTCATCATTATGAAAAAAAAAAATCAGTTGATCCATAGATTTATGTTCGCATAACTTGACATAATGTATGGATCAACTGATTTTTTTTCACGATTTCAGGGTTGGTCCAGTGGTTGTTGAAAAGTTGTTCATAATGATGAGTACAAAGACCGCTTTTAACGATTAAAACGATCAAAATTTAACGGTGTATTTATCACTAAAATATTAATTAATTTTATAGATAACGTTAGCATAATAATGTGTAATTCATGTTGTAGATCTCCATTATCTCTCACATTAATTAATATCAAATACCTAGATGTGTTCTAATTCAGTGTTAGTGTGAACCATTTAGCATTTAATAATTATTATCTACTGAAAATTGAGTATCTAGTCGTTTTAATGATACATAGTAATTGTGTATAACACTCACGAGGTTCTATTACATGAGTAGTCAATTGTTTAATTATCTAATGTATTTAAAATGAATATTTAGGTATAACATAACCACAAATTTAAGGTCACTCAGCGCGCTATGGAGCGGGCTATGCTCGGAGTTTCTTTGAAAGATTAAATCAAACTATGTTATCCGGAAATTAACTGGAGTTACCGACATCGCTTGCAGAGCAAGCAAGCTGAAATAACAGTATGCTAGCCATGTTTGTCGAAGGACCGATGGCCGGTGGATAAGACGATTCCTGGAGTGGAGACTGCATATCGGCAAGCATAGTTTGGGACGCCCCTCAGCTAGAAGGACCGACGACCTTAAGAAAGTGGCTGGGACAGACTGGATACGGAAGACGGAGGACAGGGTGTTGTGGCGCAGCCTGGGAAAGGCCTATATCCAGCAGTTGACTGCGATAGGCTGAGTTGAATGATTGACATAACATCGCATCTATAATCCACGAAGTTTTCGGCAGATATGTACCTATACTATACCCATATTCCCCCATATTAATTATTATTATTATTTTCCATAGCCCTATAGTATTCCCATATTTCGCCAGTTATGTTTTGGTACCATTGTAATAGGGGGCCATTTGCCCTCAACCAGGCACACATCCTGGTAGCTATTGAGAAATTCCGGATGGAAAAAAACCCAATAACACTTTGTCCAACCTGGGAATCGAACCCAAGACTTCATGATCTTGCGACCACTCGACCAACGAGGCAGTCTAGGTATTCATAAACGCATATTATGGCAGTGTATCTTAGAAGTGACAAAAAAAAACTAACGAAGTTTATTATTATTTAATAGCTGAGTTAGCTGTACGTGTGCGGGAATTGACCATAGGATCTCTCGTTTATACGTATGCCGTCATCATCATTACAGCCGAAAGACGTCCACTGCTGGACATAAATAAATAAATAAATAAATATTCCACAACTATCACACAACGCCATCTAGTCCCAAGCTAAGCAGAGCTTGTGTTATGGGTACTAGACAACTGATAAACATACTTATATATTTCTAAATACATAAATATTATAGATAAATTACACCCAGACACAGAACAAATGATCGTGCTCATTACACAAACATTTGTCCTGGGTGGGAATCGAACCCATAGGTATAGGTCTAGGTAACATAGGTCTCCCCTAAGCACTTCGACCGGTTCTGTGCTTCTTGCATCCTGCGGATTCCTGCGGCCTTCACCAGCCATCGGTCCACCTTGTGGGAGGCGTTCCAACGTTATGTCTGACGGACTTTCTTATTACTTAATTTTTTTAAACTAGCCGCGACTTCACCCTCGTGGAAGAGAACAATACCATAAAACATATTCGATAACATATGGCTATAATGTAGCTTTCTATCAGTGAAAGAATTTTTTTAATCGGATCAGTACCTACTTCCAGAGGTTACCTCTTACAAACAAACAAACAATTTAACCTCTATATAAAATTAGTTTAGGCAACGTGTTTATTGCAGGTATACTGCTATATTTGTCGCATTGCAATATTAAATAATTAATTTTGTTCCCAAGTAAGAAACGAAGTTAACAGTTTCAGAAACGCTCTGAGCTCTCGAACACATTTAATATTTTATGCTACCTTGCGCTTTGATCCGATCCAATCGGTCCAAACTTTACCTATATAAATACACTAACTTCTGCTCGTCGGTTCACTCGCGTAGATATCCGAAATTATCCCACGAGAACGTGCTACCCCGACAAAAGTAGCCAATGTCCTTCCCCAGGATGCCATCCATCTGTTTGACAAATTTTATTGAAATACGTTTAGTGGTTTAGGGGTGAAAAGGTAACATACAGACAGAGTTACTTTCGAATTCATTATTTAGTATGGATAGGTACAGTCACGAGCACTAATACCTATGTCAACACTTGGAAACTTTCAACAGAGATTTTTGCGTGAAATAACGAAAACAACAATGAAATACGACACATTGCGAAAACCTATGGCTTCGAAAATACTATGTTCGTAGCAACATAACATTTCATTCAAAAATAAAGGAGTACATCGCTTTTGAATTTAACCAAGTGTATACATACTTATGCTCGTGACTGTACTTGTGTAGGTAATAAATACTGAGAAACAACATTAAGTACCTAACGTTCTCAAAATGGCGTCATGTGAATGGCGGGAAAAGATATAAGCCTTAGCTTATACCCCTGCACGTTAAAAAATCGGGTGATTTTTGAACGAGCAAGTTTTGGATATTCAACTGTCGATAAAAGATCCTTAGAACTTTTATGTGTAACAAAATGGTTTTCTTCTTAGGTGCTATATGTATTTGGTCGCATTCGCGATTAATTTCATTTTCACGCACACTGGGCGACCACGACCGTGACTATAGCCGCAGCGGTTAGAGGGGCAATTCCAGTAATTTTAAGAACGTTCACAGCCTGAGGGGCAATTCTCGTAATTTTAAGATCGTTCACAGTCTCATCTCAGTCTCAACCTGTCACAAAAATACTTCTAGTTTGACATTTTGACAAGTTTTTGATATTTGTTTGTCGCTGAGATGACACTGCGACTAGATTTTGAACGTTTTAAATTACGAGAATTGGCGTTCTGATCTCAGTCTCAATATGTCAAAAATACGTCTAATTTCGCGAAATTAGACGTATTGTCACGGATTGCGACTAGATTTTGAACGTTTTTAATTATGGCCTTCTGATATGGTAAAACTGTGGTCGCTATGGCCTATAGTATAGTCGCATAGGTCAGCTTAGATGTATCAGCAAAATGCTCGAGCAGTTTTTCATTGACAAATTATTACTTTTAGATTCTACTGTTTTTATTCTGTTGTGTTTTTTCAATGAATATTGTAGAGAAATAAGAATGATTGATCACCTTTGGGATACAAGGCTATAATAATTCCTTACACGTGTCCCCAATAGTCTAATATTATTGTTTCCTTAATAAACTATCCTGCATTAGCAAGTTAGTCTCAACATGCGAACAAATATGTGTTTTTGGAAAAGTGACTTTAATATCCATTCCCTAAAGTTCAGTTAGCGCTACAACTATCTGTCATTCTGAAATCCACTTAATTTATACTAATGTAAAGTTGATACTTGTAAATGCGGAAGCATCATCAATTTGAAACAAGAATTTAAATATAGATTAGACTCGTACGTGTCTTAAGTAAGTGTTACATTAAGGGTTTACAAACCAGTAGAAATTGGGACTATAAAACGTGGTTTTCATAGCAAGACCAATTCAATGAAATGGTTTAGATCAGTAGTTTTTTTTTTTTAAATAAATTATATTTCTAGTTCTAAACTAAATCTTCGTACAGACACCAGCACATCAAGCTACTACAAACTGTCAAATTTCTTTAATAGATTTTCAACTTTATTTCTAAAGCATTAAGGTTCAAGGTTGATTGGGAACATTTGACAGTTTCGGGTAGCTTGACCTGCTGGCGTCTGTACATAATAATTTGTGTTATTGCCTCTTAAACAAAATATTCCTAAAAATTATATTTATCTATATACTAATAACAAAGCTGAAGAGTTTGTTTGTTTAAACTTGCTAATCTCTGGACCTAACAGTTGGATTTGAAAAATTATTCTTGCATTTGATAGTTCAATTCTTGAGAAAAGTCTTTCTCAAGAATTGGACTATCAAATGCAAGAAGAATTTTTCAAAAGGTTGAAAAACACTGGTCTATAGTCATATACCAGTGTTTTTCAACCTTTTTCATGGCGTGGCCCCCTTAGTACGGAAAATATTTCACAACCCCTCCCCTCCGCTGCTTTTAACTTGGAATTCAAGTCTGTCACCTTGGGTACCTTTTGGTTAAACAGAAAAATAGAATTCCCACAATCAACCACTGAAGCTTTGAAGTGTTTGATCCCATTTGGAACCTCCTATGATTTTAAAGAAACGGCGGCCCCATTAAAGAGGCTTGGCGACCCCCTAAGGTGTCGCGAACCACACGTTGAAAAACACTGCTAGACTAATAAACATCATGCTAGGACCCTTAGGGGCCGAGCAAAAATAAAATAAAACGTCAGAAAGTACGCCAAGCTAAAACGACGTAACAGCGTAGGCAGGCGATGCAATGCGATGGGGTGGTCGGGAGACCAAGAACTTACATGCGGACGAAGTCGCGAGTAAAAGTTGTTTTTTTCCATTAGCCTATATTATCCCACTGCTGGGCAACCTCCCCCATATACTTCCACCTTTCTTTGTGCTGAGCATTCTCCGTCGACGACGTCCGCGAGCAGAAGCTCATAATATTATATTTCTTACACCTTGTAAATATAAATCTTACTCCTTCCTTCTAAATTAGATCTAATCCCATTTCCCAAAGCCACGTAAAAATAACTAGAACAAATACCCCCCAATAATAACAAAGAGTGATGAACAAAGCTACAGATGCAACATAACATCTTATGGGAGATAAGCTACCTATATTATACCTACAGGGAAAACTCCGTAGGTACAATGATTAAGCCAATAATAGGTAAATCTCGTCTACCAGTTAGGGTAAAATGGGATGAATCGGCTTTCAGGCTCGGGAAAGTGTCGATTTTAGGAAAATACATTTACGAAGAAAAATAGCCTAGTGGAATAGGCAAAATTGTTAAATAAACAGTGAGGTTCTAGAGTCTATAAGGCCAGATGTACACTTAAAATTATTGATTTTTAATTACTCAAATGGGATTGGGTGGGTGCACGGTGACCGCTGGGCAAAAATCTCCACACAATGGGTGCCTGAAGATGGATGGTACCGTCGAGGCCGTGTTCCTTCAGTTGCCTGTGCCACGGTAACTCTTTCGAACAACCCGCGACCCTGGTAGGCATCGGCTCTAGCGGACCCCATCACTTAGTGCTGACATCTCTTTCAGGCGCGCGTGGAACATAAAACGTTGGCAACCCTAGACGCAGGCTAACAATAACTGTATATCTACCCCTAATTGAAAAAGATAGATTTTATAAAACCCACTTAACATGATTAAAAGAACTAGCCACTTTACGAGTATAATAAATGAGCTCAAACAATTATCCAGGAAAACTATTGATAACGAAGGTTTTTTCCTAAATTATTCACTAATAACAGGCTACTATAACCACAGTCTGTTCATCGTACAATAAATCATAACAATGTGTCCACTAAAAGTAATTTCTAATGGACACCGGTATTAGTTGTGACACAAGATCGTGGTCACCATCATTGGAACATTACCTTGACCAATATAAATCTATACAAATACATGTACAAACAAATAAATAAAATTTAAATGTCTGTTTGTAATGTCAAAATAACAGCTTTCTACTAAATGTATATGAAAGTATTATAGTAGTTATAGCAGAAAAAAAAAATGTTTTTCTGTCTGTCTGTTTGTTCCGGCTAATCTCCGATATGGTTGGACTGATTTTGATGAAATTTGGTATGGGGATACTTTGAGCCCCGGAAAAGGACATAGGCTCCTATCGATATACGCGGACGAAGCCGCGGCCGGAATCTAGGACCTATAATATATATTGGGGATGATATATAATATATATTGCTTTCATGTAGTAATAATTGGTTAAACATATTTCGGTGTACCAACAAAGCAGGTATTATTGAGTTACTGAGTGGAGTATAAAAAAAAATTGCCAAGGACTAAATCCTTGGCAATTATTAGTTTTTCAACGTTAAAACGTTGAAGCGTTTACGTTGAAAGAAACATGGCATATGTAGGGAGCTAAACCCTATCTTTTTATTTCGAGTGTTTGATGACGCCCTAGTCCTGGAGTGACATAACATTTCTATGATAATGGAGGATGCATCTCACTTGACGTTTGATTGGTTCGAGATGAGTTTTTGAGTTTTATTTATTTTCAGAAATTCTACTTAATCATCATCTGCCGAGCCGTTTCTCAACTATGTTTGGGCCGGCTTCCAGTGTAACCGAACGCAACTGAATACCAGTATTTTACATGGAGCGACTGCCTATCTGACCTCCACAACCCAGTTACTGGGTAACACGATACCCCGTAGTAAAACTGTTTGTTGTCAGAATTTAGGCTTGTGACTAGCCGTAACGATTACCAACGATCTACGAATGAGAGTCAGGACCATCGGCTTAACGTGCTTTTCTAGATACGGAGGGGTCTCGATACGTAATGGGTGGTCAACCCATCCAAGAACTGACCGCGGCAAGCGTAGTTCAGCCTTCAGTCGACCCGTGCGGCTCTCAAGCCGCACGGGTCGACTGAAGGCTGCACTACGCGGAGTTTATCAATTTAGGCTAAATGATGAGTCATTTAGCCTAAATTGATAAACTCCGCTTGCTTATTACAATTTACAGTATGTTATCTCGTAGGATACGTCAGCAGACGCGTATTTATTGTATATTATGTAAATGGTACACCTCAAGTCTGTGGTGTATCTACAGTATTGTCTCTGCCCTAATCCATCGAAAGGTTGTCTTGATTGAAGATATCGCTTTTAGCGATAAGACCGACCATTATGTCACCCCTTATATAATAGACATTTTACAAGGGGTGACACAATGTCTATATTTATATCTGTAATTTTATGGTATACATAATAAAGAATATTCTATCTGTCTTATCTATCGTTCAAAGACATTATTTGCGGTGGACACGCGGCCATAATCAATATATGTATCGCTCCTTCAGCGCCGTCATCTCGTTTTCGTTGACGTTCCGTTGACATGGCGGTGTACAAACGGCCTTAGTGTATAAGACTGTAGTTTTCTCGTACTTTGAATTTGAAACTGTCAATTTTAAGAGCTTCAAATCGCTGTTGTTCGTGTGAAGATAGCCTCACGGGTTGACTTTTTATCTCTATAAATGAATAAACAAGGTCGCTTGGAAGAGATCGCAGAAAGCGATAAGGCCGCGCATTGTATATTTTGTAGTGTTCGATAAATATTTTGTTATTTATTTTGGTGGTGTATAATAAAGTATATACAGGATGAAATTGAATTCATTGTCATCCTTTTAAGGGGTCATTGTAATCACCATTATGAACATCTTTTACTATGGACCAAACCAGAAATCGCGAAAAAAAAAAACAGCTGTTCCCTACATTTTGACGAGTTATGCGAACATAAATGTAGGGAACAGCTGATATTTTTTTCGCGATTTCAAGTTTGGTCCCATAGTAAAAGTTGTTCATAATGATGAGTACAACGACCCCTTAAAAGGACGCCAATGAATTTAATTTCACCCTGTATAAATGAATTTAAATATGTAACAGTTAAGTACCTTCCGTGAATACCAACGCCAGCTGTAGGTATCTACCTACTATAATTACCTCCATGAAAACAAAACGAACCAATATCTGGCGCTCATTTTTCTTAGAACAAGAAATGAAAATAGTACTATTTAATACAGTCATAGTTTTTGTTATCCTATTTCACAGTACAGATATTAATAGCTTCGTCATTACACCACAAAAAAAAAAAATTGCGAAAATTGCCGATGTGCAACGTTCCTGGTTGGTTGGATGGTTCCATTTTTAATACTGTCCGTGATAGTTCGAATATAAGCCGTAGTCACGAAGAAACTAATAAGTTTACTGAAACTAATAACCTAAAAAAATACCTACCTATCCATAATTACCTCCCAAATCTAAGAAAAGGCAATGTTGCTTCAGGTAGAAATAGGTAGGGTGGCAATAATTTCCCGGGAAAGCTCTAACAGGGGTCCTTAACCAGCAACAATTACTTACATTTTCTTTGGAAAAAACTATCCCATGCTCATTTTAGCACAAAAACCAAATACGTCCTTCGCCCAGCCATCGCTGCTATTATCTTAGAGCCTTATTAATAGCTTCATCATTCTCTCGTTAAAAAATTCAATAAAATTGGGAAAGTTGCCGTTGTTCAACGAACTTTATGGCTCCATTTTATAATACTGTCTGTGATAGCTCGAAGACAAGCCACGGCGGCGGCTACGGCTTTTAGGCAAGAAGAGACAACAACTACTTAATAATAAGTAAATAATAGTTTGACAAAAACTAATAAGTAGAAATAGCTCTCCATATAATCTCAACCTGCAACTATAACATTTTCCATGGAAACAGTCAGGCGCTCATTTAAAAAATATAAAACTAAAATACGTAGTATTGTGTACGGCCATAGCTTCTGTTATCCTCCTTCAGAGCCTTATTAATAGCTTCGTCACTGTATCGTAATAAAAAAAAATGCGAATGTGACTGATGTTCAACGAAGCTTATGGCTCCATTTTTTAATACTGTCCGTGATAGCTCGAAGACAAGCCACTACGGCTTTTAGGCAAGAAGAGACAACAACTAATAGATTTTAAAAAACGAATAAGTAAGGCGGCGATAATTTCCCAGAAAAACTCTCCACATAATCTCAACCTGCAACTATAACATTTTCCATGGAAACAGTCAGGCGCTCATTTAAAAAATATAAAACCAAAATACGTAGTATTGAGTACGGCCATAGCTTCTGTTATCCTCCTTCAGAGCCTTATTAATAGCTTCGTCACTGTATCGTAATAAAAAAAAAATGCGGTAATTGCTGATGTTCAACGAAGCTTATGACTCCATTTTTAATACTGTCCCTGATAGCTCGAAGACAAGCCGTAGTCAAGAAGACACAATAACTAATAAGTTATCTTGAGTCGACGATATTGGATGAGCACTAGTACGATCGTATTACCTTTTATATTTACCGACTGTGAAGACAGAAAATTGTTTTTGAGGTAATCTCCGAAACTGTTTAGCTGGTTGAATGGGCAAGACACCTATTATTTGTAAAGCTGCTTTTGTGCTTCGAGAAAATTGAGACAAGAACAAGATGCTTGCGTTTATTCGGTCGCTCTAATCTTTATTGGTATTGATTGTAGTTATTTGGGCGTAGATTTTGCAATTATATTGTTGATTGAGTATGCTTGTTTGTCTTGTTAGGATGAAGCTAAGTTATTATTTTTAATTTCCCTTGAAATGAAGGCTGCGGAAGAAATCCCGAGGACCGAGACAGTTAAAAGATGTAGGAATAAAATTACAAAAAAAAACTTAGGTACTTAGTATAAAACAGCTGCAGTTAAATTGAATACTGAAAAATAAGTAGGATATGATTTGGCAGTGAACGTGGTACGCACGTGATAGATTCTTATGTAAGGAGTTCATATGCAAAAACAAAACTAAGACCACGAATAGTGTCAATTAATGGCCCCAAAAATAAATGATCCAGAGCTCTTGGTTTATTATCTTCTAAGAATTATACGTATGTAATACTTAGTATACATACATTTTAGGGTTAATTACACCGGTTTCGGGAAATACGACGTCTGTGATTCGTCTGGGATTATTAACTCTCCATAGCAATCTATCGTTTAGGAACCTAAGTATGAAATAAATAACATGAAATGATAAATTGATTAATAACAAAAAAAAAAAATATATCATTTTGATTTACTTAACCTAAAATAGTAAATAATATATATTTACTATTTTAGGTTAAGTAAATCAAAATGATTATATTGATTTATCATAGAATTAACCGGTGTCTATATTTATCATTTACATTTTTCAGACATCTAAACAGGTTAATCACTGATTTACACTTATAAATGAATTAATTTATTATGAATTACTTTTTTTAATACGTACCAATTACAATGAGTGTTCCATCTCTTGTCAATTAAAACGATATTAAGGATATCATAAATCTACATTTTTGTCTAACTTGTGTGTATTTAACGTTAAATTTAAAACATACAGGAAGTCAATTCAATCTTTCTCTTCTATTTAATAAACTTCAGAATCACACTATAAATTATAAAACTAATTAAAAAGAAAATGGTAGACTTCGTTCAACAGGTGAAGAATATACGTCACAGAGCACAGATTAAATAGTCGATTATTTTATTGAGTGTCAAAACGCGCGCGCTACGGGCGGGCTAGCGAGCCCACAGCCATTCGCGACGAACTGCGAACGAGCACTGATTCGGCATTGGACGATGTTTTCCAAAGGTGAGGATATCGCGCACCCTCGGCCACTTTCGGCTGCCTTCGGGGAACTCATCTCGATTCGATTGTGTTAAAAGAAACATTTTTCGAATTAACACCATTTGAATTAAGAAAAAGTTTTGACTTCGCAATGCCGAGCCAGCCATGCACTTTTTGATTGGCGTCTGCAAGGCTTTGTGTAAAAGCTTGAAAGAAAAATCAAACAATGCAAAAGTTGTTTGCCCCTTTTTATGCGAAGTCTTAAGTTTTAAAAGAATAACGAATGCTTAGGGACAGGTTGAGATAACTAGGTGTTCTACGTTGTTTTTAAACATAACAATATGAATGTATAAGGTCTTGCCTGCCTGCCTAGTGATAAATGAACTTACAAAATGATGGTGTCGACGTTGACGGTGTGTGTAAAAGAAACTAATGTTTCATAGACATTTCTGGTAAGTAATATGTTCAGTGAACTATTTCAGGCTTTACTTCATAGACGTGTGCTCTAATGTCTAAATCAGCTAGATTATTGGTGTGGGTGTAGTTATAATGTCTGATTTATTGCATGAAGTGGGTGTACTGCTAACTATATGCTGTATGCTATTGCTTGTCAGCGCTCACCCTTCACCACTTACAAGTGTTGCAAGTTTGTGAAAGGGTGGGCGTTTTATGAACTGATTGTCAGCCTTATTATAAACAATGAGGTTGATTTACTTTTGTTAAATATTTGTCGTAATAGAAAAAGTGGAACTTAAAGTCGTTAAATAAAATAGAAAATTTAAAAGCCTGTTTCAAGTGTTTTACGTAGGTAGTAATGATCAGTTAAAAGTTTACTGGCAAAAAAAAAAATGGAGATAGGAATATTTTATATTTTTTATATTTTTAGTGGAAGCTGGTGAAATGTGCCTGCCTAGATATTGTGAAAAAACAAGTCTTCAACGTGTTGATCAAAAAGTTTAAGGGTTTTTATCCAAAGCAGAATAAACATATTGGTGTTTAAGATGGAATTAGGAATCTTGAAAGAAAAATCACAAGTATGCGTTAAATTAAAAGTCTCTTCCATCGAGTAGGTACCGTATTCTGGCAATCTAATATTGACTGTAATCTGATACAGCTTGAGAATAAATAAGGAAACGGCTCTATTTACTCGCTGGGAGTTTCCCTATGCGATCGAATCAGAAATAAAAAGATCCGCAGGAGAACCAAGGTAACCGATATAGCCCGAAGAATTGCCAAACTTAAGTGGCAGCAGACAGGCACATTGCTCGCGGAACAGACGGCCGGTGTGACCGAAAGGTTCCATAACGATTCGGTCCCGTCGGCCGTCTGTTCCACGGTTCAGGTATGTTCAGGGTTCTTCTAGGTGGTCGCCACTCCATAGTGGCGACCATCTAGAAGGTGGACCGATGACTTTGTGAAGGTCACAGGAAACCGCTGGATGCGAGAAGCACAGAACCGGTCGAAGTGGCGGTGCTTGGGAGGTCTATATACACCAGTGGACGTTTTTCGACTGAATATTTTTGAGTCTTTAATTTTTTTTTAAACATATTTTTATGGGGATCAAAAATTTGTGGGAAACACAAAAAAGATAGAAATTATCATGGTTATGATCACTTACCAACTATGTAAGTTGGTATATAAATTAAGACTTCACTTGATATCTTATTTACAGCCTTTCTCAGTAGCCATTTCATCTAGAATACCTAGGTACTACAAATTCCCAGTTCAATTTGAAATAATTGTTTCAGTAAAATAATATTTAAAATTTAGAAAAGCAAATCATGCAAGTTTCAAACCTTAAATACTTGTAGTGGTTGATTTAAAATACTGCTCGCAATTCAATGCTTATAAATGAGTGAGGAGTTCTGTTAGACTTTAAGGTAAGGTTTGAATATATATGTACCTACTTAGGTATTATTTAAAGTAGCAAATGAAGTTGAAATGTAATTAATTTTATTTGTGATTAATATAATATTTTTTTATGAACCATTGAAATCTTGACAGGACAACGTGTGTCGGGTCAGCTAGTATTAAACTGACCCCATCAGTCTTTCTTGTCTAAGGTCATCTATAATGCTAGCAATTATAGTATCTTCTCACAGAATAAGTGTGGAACGGAAGTTATAAATACAACTGTATTTCATAGAAAAAAAAAAAAAAAATCATAGAAAACGAACGTCATCTTGTCATTATCATTTCAGCCGAAAGACGTCCACAGCTGGACATAGGCCTCCTCCAACCACAGTCACTTCGACCGGTTCTATGCTTCTCACATCCAGCGGATTCCTGAAGCCTTCACCAGGTCATCGGTCCACCTGTAACTTTTTTTTATTTATTATCTATTATTAATTATCAATTATTTATTAATATTAATTATCTTTATTTATATCTTATCATTAATTATACTTATAATAAAAAATATTATAAATTATCTTCAAAAAAAAAACTAAACGGCTTGATACTAAATCTACTCGCAATTCATTTTGAAAAGCCCAATTTGCGCCTCTAAATTCACACATGAACATTTTGAAGGACCTGTTACGAAGCGATGTCTTCGCGGAGGGCGCGTAACTTTAGCCATTTATTACAGCACGTCATGACTATTCCGGGAGTGTGCTAATATTTCAGAACAGTCATGTAAAACTCCACCCTGTAGGTGTCAGGGATCATTCCATATTCTATCAGAACACCGAATTGGCCTTCAACTCGTTTGAAATAAGACAGCCGGCGTTAAATAATTAAATTAGCAATTTGTCACGACATGGATTATATCAAAAATTCCCTTTCGGATTAGCAATCATGTCTATTTCTAACGGAGTATCCGCTCGTTGTTTCATAATGTATGGGCGCTTAATTGAAAATTGAAATGTTCAGTTATTACTGTCATGCGGGTCACAATATTGTTTGATACAAATTTCAATACCAGGCGGCTACCTCGCCGTGTAATTAAATTTGTTTGTTTGCGCGTACGCGCTGCTGCGGCCGGCTTACGGCGGGGTTTGTGATTTTTGCACACCCCCTGTATACAGAAAATATTACAGGACGAAGTTTGATGAAATTTTAATCAAAATGTGTCCAAACCCGCTTGGCAACATCGAAAAAACCTTTTTGACTTATGTATATTTTGGGATTGCTTGTTTAATTTTATGTAAACACGTTCGTTAGAGAAAATACGACTAACTAAATTAAACATAATATTATTTTCTCCTTTTGGTTTTCCGAATTTATTTTTTGCATACCTACCTGTGGCGTTCTGTTAGCAATGTGCGAGCGACCTACGAGTACCTAGGAAGGGTATCGTAATGTAAATATTCAATTCCTGTATTTAATCATGTTAATCGTATTTAATCCTTTCCTTTTGAAGTGTAGTTTGCATAAGAACCTTCGTAACATCGTGGGTAGGTCTGTCAAACATAAAATTCTAAGTTGATCTTGACAAATATTTTGACTCTCGCATGTAAGCTAAGGTTCGACTTGAACCGAGAAGTATGTATAGGTATCTATACTGCGTTCGCGATTTTGTTTCCAAACGTATTAACAAATGTTTTTTTGGAAAAACAACTTTAATCACACATAACGTTCCGTTTGCGCAACAACTTCAAATATTTTACACCTTATTTTTCACTAACATAAAGTTGGTATTCATTTAAGTGGAAATCTCATCAATTGGAAACAAGAACAGAATACTCTTTATTACTACACCATATAAAATACAGACATAAATGTAGAAATTTTACATGGGATGACACAATGCTAAAAGCGACCTCTTAAAGACAACTTTTGAATGGATTAAAATGGACAAGGAGAGACAATACAACAACAACGAGGACTTGAATAGAAGTTAAGTCACAACGAATGGTATGTGTTGGAAGTACCTAGGCATGACGTAGAACCACAAGCTTAGTGATCCTGACAGTGGCAACTAGTCCTCAGCTAAGTAAGGCAATAACCACTCTTCTGAGCTAAGCCCCACAGTAGGCTATCCCATCTCTTATGAAGGCTATCGTATAAGGCAACTGAGAGATTAAACGAATAAAGTGAGATGATGATACCTAACAGATTACGGGTTGTAAACTTTTTGAATGATTAATATACTATGTATATTAGTTTATTATTAACTTCCGCGTTTGAGTTCTATGCAGGTGAATTATGTAATTTGTGTAAATGCATGCGATTGTTAACAGTCGATGTCCCAAAAGACTCGACTACATAATCAATCTACATATAATGTTTCCACTGTTGCGACACAGGCCTCCTCTCTGTGAGAGAGAGTGGAACGTAATCCACCACGCGGGCCCAGTGCGTGTTGGTAGATGTCACAAAAAGGCAAACGCTCGACTAGTTGTTCACAATAGTGTGCTGGTGCCTATGGTTATCTATGGAAGTGAATGTTGGGTGTGGCAAAAGAAGCATTAAAAACAACAAAAAATTTGTATTAACAAGGCAGATTTGAAAGGAATAACCGGGAGAGGACGCCCCAGAAGGGCATATAGTGACCTTAGTGGTGTTTTTCAGAAAGGTCAGGTACGCACTAGGTGTTTGACCAGATGTATGTAGGTAAACGGTGTATGTAAGGATCGTAGCTGGTGGCGTTCTGTAATTTCTGCCTACCCTATGAGAATAAAACGTGAGTATGTGTGTAACAACTTTCTGGGTCTGGGTTCTTGTGCTGGTATATTTTGTAGACCTATAGGTATTGTAATGCTGAGTGCATTACACAACAGGCATTAAAAAGTCCGTTGACCCAAATGTGTTTGTTTATTTTTTTATGAAAGGGTTCATTAGTCCTGTCTCTGAATTACATATGAAAATTATCCCTTTCCTTCCAATATTAAGGCTAAGTACAGATACGATGACAATAATGATTTCAAATACCTATCGAACGTTATAATCATCTCGTCTGCTTTCGCTCTACGTTTCATACTGAAATGTTTAATTCTGTGATAGGGATAATAAATTACCTAAGACATATATTAATAGGCGGAATATTAGCTTTGTGCCGGTGTTTAGCGATAAGGCACGAACCTTAGTCAGTCAGTCGCCCTAACCTTCGAACAATGTAGGTACCTAAAGTACCTAAACAGTCTAGTCTAACTTGATGTACCGAAAATGTAAACAACTATGTAAATAGTTATCAGCTGTTTTGAACAGTCAGAGAAATTAATAGGAGTCAGAGAGCAGTTGAATCCCAGTGGTAGCTGCTGCGATTTACGAGCTGTAGGTCGTGAGTTCGAACCCAGACAGGCAATTTACTTTCTACAATTATATCTGTAATTTATATAGTGTAAATAGTAAAAAATATTTTAACTATCTTTAATTTCTGAAAATTATATCATCGCAACTGCTCTCAAAACAGTAAAGGAACATCGTGAGGTAACCGGCATGTCCTAGAACCAAAAATTCGAAGACATGTGACCTCTACCAAGCCGCACTAAGCCAGGGAGGCGGCTTACGGCCCACACGACGGAGTGGGCCGTAATCCACACACGCAGGTCACAGGCCTCCTCTCGGCGAGAGGTCACTGAGAGGAGGCCTGTGTCCCAGCAGTGGAAAAATTATAAGCTGATTCTGCTAACCTCATAATTGTGTAGCTTTGGAGCTCATTTGTACCACTTTGTCGAAATTGAAACCTGCCCGAAAGTTCTACACCATATCAAAGTCATCAGCTCTCAGAATCAAAACTGAATAGTATATATTACCCCGCCATATCACTTCCAACAAGAATATCCAATTAAAATCCCCCGATAGATACCTGCCTCCTTCGACCACTTCAATCCGCCGTCAACTCTGAGAATAGATGAACCGAATTATAGTTAACGACTATAATGAACATCGGGCAAGTTAAGCCGTGTCTACACATGTGTAATACGCCCCGCGTGGCCGCGGCGTTGCGTTGTTCGAGTGAGAAATGGTCCCCCCACGCCACACTGACAGGGCTCCCGATTTTTCTCGGGGGATAGGCTCGCGTATATCTTGGGAGAGAGATAACGTCGGGGGATGCTGAGACAGCTGTTTGGTATACAGATAACAGTGGTATGCACGTAATTATGTTGTGTATTGTGTTGGTAGGTGAAGTTCAGAGAGAAGTTACAAAAGAGTAAATAAATATTTGTAACCTGCAACAGTACTTCTTATGTTATGAACATCTTACAAAGTGAAGGTAAATAGTCCCGTTTCTGAAATTTAAAAGACTTTTACAATTTTCACTTACGCAAAATCCCATTTTGTAACTATAACTATTGGCATTACGTTGCGTTTTTCTACTTGTCACAACAAAACATCTTAAAATGTGCAGACTGTAGGCAATTACCATTTTTACCCGACTTCAAAAAAGGATGATTTTATCAAATCATGTTACAGTAATCATAAATCTAATAAAAAAACAGCAACAGCTAACTGACACAATCACACGTAAATAAAATTGCTCAATCAGTAATTTTGTTGTCAATAGGCATTTCTAAAGATAGAGAGATTTTTCACATTGTATACCGCATGAAAAGACGAAAGGCTCGCGAGCACGTTGGGCAGCCGCTCTGCATCGCAACGCATTGTAAAAATTCTACTGCATGACTATAAGTATTGAATGAACCTTCGCACACCATAGGCGGGTCGCACCGTAACACACTAGCGGCTCTGCAGGAGTATTTTTGCAGCCGCTTTTATGCGTTGCTTTGCGGCCCGCCGTGGCTATAATGTGCGCTTAGCCTAGAAACCATCAATTAATTTAGTTTGTCTACTACGAGACCAAAAAAAATACTCGGCTTTCTTCAATTTTTATAAAGGACATCGTAATTCTTTTATCTGTTGACTGATGTACACTTTATTGGCTCAGACTATAAAATTATGAAAAAAATAAAATCTAAAATCCAACTTGAAAAAATAATATAGTTTTACCTAAGACGGTGTCAGATTTACATCTTTTGGGTTTATTCTTCGAATTTTGAGATTGTAGAAGAGATATTTACTAAGAACTGTAGATAAGTCTATTTGTTTGTTGGGTTATAATAAAATTATCCTATCATCCGAGACTAACACAATTATTAATATAATAAACGCAAAATAAAAGTCTGTTATAACTTTTTCTTAAGCTTTAATAAAAACTTTAAAAAATATATTCAAGCAAGGAACGTTATTCCTGACAGGCTGATAAGTGCTCTCGCTCAGCGTCCATTAGTAATAAATAAATAAATTTAAATTAAAACTTGAAAATATGTAGGACGAAATTCTTGCTTCATCTTCATTATAAGTAAGTATAATTATTCGTAGCACTCACACTTGACCATTTTATGCGCCACCAGTGGGAATTCAATGCATTTCTGCTGTTTTTGCAAGTCTGGACACTGAGCGAATTTTAAATTTTACTGTGGTCTAAAAGAGGCGTTCGTTTGAATTAATTGCCGAACGAATTATCATTTGAATCGAATGTTAGATTAACTTTTTTTACACGTGACAGTCTGTTATCGGGTTTTTGTCGTCGGATTTGAGTTCGAGAACTTGGCGAAGCTTATCAAGTAATGGGCATCTATAAGTTAATTATCTTTGGGCGAAACTTGCTAATTCGAAAACGCATTAAAGCGTTATTTTCAATGTATTACGTGAATTGCTCGTAAAAGCTATTTTCGCGTGAAAGTTGGAAAGACATCAATTTACCGAGTTCTATGTGAAGGGCCGTTTTATTCTTATCGTATTGGGTTTTGATTTAAGAATCACGTAAGAGAACTGTTACTGGTCATAAATAATTTAGAGCTAGATTTTTTAGTCTATGTGTATTGAACCGTAAATATCAGCGTCTATGCATATTATAAATTGAAATCGCTTCATCGTTTATATAATTTATTCCGGAAAGTTTCTGTAAATAACACATTCATATTACACTAACATATAAAAAGAATTCTAGATGCTTTGTCAAGTCGTAAAAACCGTGCGAAGGCGGGTCGCCAGTGAAATAAAAATTACGACTTATTTCGGAACTTACACAAACATCAGAAAAGAAACACAAAAGCATTTGATTACAGTACGAGTACCAAGTCCATAAAAAAACTCCATGCCATTGTGCTCCGAGATAAGAAATTAAGTGAACCAATCCAACGGCATGGTTGGAACAAAGCGAGCCAGCAAAATGTGCACTGAATCTCTCGTTTACTACACAAACATTCTTGAATTTAAATTGGTCACCAGGCCGAAGCTCTCAACCTATTTTTCCATGCTTCTGAACGATTTATTTAGGGATTAAACTTCACCAGACTCAATCAAACAAGCCGTACAGCCAACTATTTTGCTGAGAAAAAATAAGCCCAATTTGTTTACAGAATACCTAAAAATATAATGGATTTGTTGGTATTGTAAATTCAAAGTTGTAGATTAAATAGGCAGTACAATTCAGGACTTATATTTTGACAAGTAACAAATGAGTCTAAATATTTCAGCTATTTTGTCAACGGATTGCAATCTTAAATATTATTTCAGAGAATTTAAAACGATTATGTAACTAAACGACACAATTTAGGGAGGCATTTGCGAAATCTCGTCATTAGGTGTATAATTGTTAACAGATTTCGGTCCTTGAAATACAACCCTTAAGCGGCAAGGCTTTGTCGCGAGGATAACTTTAAAGCCAAACTCAAATATTTGGAAAAACATCTGTGAGATCTGGCATCTAGAATTCTTTTTTATATGTTAGTTTAAAACTTGACAATGACCAAATTATTCTAAAGATTGACAACAATTATTAATAATGCTGTAGACTTAGCTAACATTTTTTCAAAAAGGTTCGACAACAATGTCCGCCTTAAAGAGTGTGATCATAAATTGGCAACATATTTTTATTTTTATTTATTTATAACTTTATTTTCAGACATCTATATCCATATAGTGTTAGTAACAAAATAAAAATAACTTATTGCCTAGTGTTAGTATAAATCAAAATCCGCACACAATGTTGAAAAATCGGAGAGCCAAAGCTCTCCGCTACAGCCCTCAGGATGCTGTTATGACTGCCCCTCACTCTCCTCAGAAGCGACGCAGTTTTCTTTCGAATAACTGAATAGAAGCCGTCGGTACGGACTTGCGCAAACATATGTGACGCGCTACAGCAACGAGACAGTCCCAACAACATCCTGAACGCATTGTTATATTGGACGCGCAGGACATCCAGCGATCTCTTCGTATAATCGACCCATAGACTACCCGTGTACGAACTTTGGCAATAGGCCTTGAAAAGTGTTACTTTAACTTGGTCTGTACACCGCGCAAATCTACGGGACAACATATTACTCCGGACCGCTAGAGCCCTGCGCTCCCTCTTAATGTCCACATCGTCCCTGAGGTCAGCGGCAAGACAATGCCCTAGGTATTTAAAAGTTGACACCCTCTTAATTGGTGACCCGTTCAGAATCAACTCAGGCCCTTCTCCGCGGCGTTTGCCTCTGACCTCAAAGACCATGTACTCACACTTCTTAACATTATATTTTAATCCATGTGCGGCAGCGTAGCTCTCACACACTTTAAGCATCTCATTGATTGCTCCTGCCGACGGGCCCAGCAGCACCATGTCATCTGCATAGCTATTATTGTTAATTCTAACCCCATGTACACTGCATCCGACACGCATGCCGCTGAGTGCGACTATCAGGTTGTCCACGTTGAGGTTGAAGAGGCTGGGAGAAGTCAGACCACCCTGCCTCACCCCGCACTCCAACCTATACGGCTCAGAGACTGTATCGTCCCATTTCACCCGATTTACTTGGTTACCATACCAATACTGGAACAGCCCGCATATTTCCGCGGGTATACCCTTGTCTCCAGAGCACATCATATGAGACAAGATCGAAACCCTTGGAGAGATCAAGGAAACAGGCGTACACCGTACCGTGATCTTTATAATATTGAACGGTATGCTTGAGGCTCAAAATAGCACTTTCAGTAGATAGTCCGGGGCGAAACCCGAACTGTGCATCATGAAGATAAATGTAATTACTTAAGCAGGAGTCAAGCACACCGTCCAACACCTTAGCTATTATAGTCGTAAGAGAAATGGGACGATAGTTCCCCCCGTCCGAGACGTCACCTGTCTTGTTCTTCACAATGGGAACCACAATGGTCTTCATCAAATCAGAAGGGAGGTACGCGTGACTAATACACATTTTGAAGAACATAGACAAGACTCGCGGCAAATGGACACCCGCGTGCCTCAGGTGCTCAATGGCTGAGCCCATCATGCCCTGGAGATTTGCCCCGTTTCATGTGCGCTAATGATTGCACGTACTTGCTTGGTTGAAAAACGTATCAGAGGTTTCGTGCCAGGACAGATGGGCCCACAATCAGTCACCACAGTTGAAGGGCCAAGAGGGGACTGAACTTTGAATTGGTTCTTAAAAACATTCGCAATACCCCTCTTATCACTTATGCCTTCCACACACGCGGGAAGGCCAAGTTTAGCACTCAAATTACCAGTGGACTTCCAAAATTTACCAAAATTTTTACTGGCTCTTTGTTCTGCTATCCTATCCATTACAATCTGCTCAGCGTGGTTTTGACAAAATTTCAGTCGACTTTTAAATACCTTTCGCTTTTCATACATTTCATCATAAACCGGGCCCGACGAAGGACGATTGTTCAGTATCCAGGTCTGAAAGCTACACCTGGCCTCGTGGTGAGCATTTCTCACATATCTAACATGAGTAAAATCTAACATGAGTTTTGAAGCAGTCACACCCCTTGAAATTTTCAACATAGTTAAAAAGATGGTCAATAAATCGTCTACAGGCAATGACGAAATTCCCCTGACTATCATTAAAGATAATATTGACATATTGGCAACTCCCTTAGCATCAATTTATAATAACTGTAATGAGGAAGGCCTGTTCCCTGGTCAGTTTAAAATTGCACGAGCAATCCAAATTTTTAAGAAGGTTTCAAAAACGGATCCTGGCAACTACAGGAATTTTTCCTATTGCCTGTACTATCAAAGGTTTTTGAAAAGATTATGAAGGATAGGCTTATTAAACACTTACGAATGCATAGCATCTTAAATGGACAACAATTTGGCTATCAAAAATCATTGGGAACCGCCGATGCTGTTGAGGCATTAGTCGATGAGGTTATTTGCAATCTTAATGACAAACATATGGTGGCAGGTGTATTTCTGGATCTTAGTTCTGCCTTCGACACGGTGGACCATGTAATTTTGCTGGCCAAGTTGGAACATTATGGTATAAGTGAGAACGTTATGAAGCTATTTCGATCTTATTTGCATAATAGACGTTAATTCGTAGAGATAAAGACGGTAGTGGATGAAGAACAAAAAATATTGAACTTCAATTTAATGACAGTGTTTCGAGGAGTCCCTCAGGGACCTATTCTGAGCCCAATTTTCTTCATCCTATTCCATAATGACTTAATTGAGTACATAAAAAATGTATTAGAGACACTAAGCTCGTTATTTTTGCAGATGACACTAATGCAATAGTGTCGGCATATAAATTAAATAATTTAGAATTCAAAATTAATAACTTATTAAAAACTTATGAACACTGGTTTGGTACAAACAATCTTAAGCTCAACGTAAATAAAACAAATTGTGTACTATTCAAGTCGAACGTTCGGAATAACGCTAGTCTCGAGGTTTTGTCATGTGGCAACAAAGTCGAAGTGGTAAATTCTATGTAAAATTCCTAGGTGATCACACTGATCCATTGTTAAGCTGGAAGGTTGAGACATCGTCTGTAATGAAGTCTGTTAGCTCGGCATGCTAACCAATCAGAAGCCTGAAGGAAGAGCTGACATTGGCCCAGCTTAGGATGGTATACTTTGCCTTGGTTGAGTCTAGGCTTAGGAATAGTATTGAGTTTTGGGGCAACAGCTATAAGTACAATATCCACTCGGCATTTGTAACTCAAAAAAGAGCCTTAAGGTTGTTGCTCCGCTTAAAACAGACAGATTCGTGCAGAGACCATTTCATTAGGCTTAACATTTTGACAGTGCCATGCCTTTATACATATACTGGTGCTGCTAACCAGTTTTGTTAATGAATTGCACAAATCTGAAACTGATGACCAACAACAAGTTAGAATTAATACACGTAGGAAAGACTTGCCTTACATAATCCAACCGAAAATAAACGTGGTTCATCACAGTCCTAGGTACCAATCAGTATTTCTATACAACAAGCTTCCCGTAGAATTTAAAAGAATAAATAGCGCAAACTTATCTAAAAACAAATTGAAGACATATTCATTGAGGAAGGGCTATTACAGTGTCGATGAGTACCTAGATGATAAGCGACAACCGCAATATTATCGTTCTGGAAATTAATTTATTGATTGGAATTAATTTTAAATGGCATGGTTGACTATTATTATTTTGACATATTTCCACTTAATATTGTTTTTTTATTATTTTTTATTATGTCATTTGTTTTTATTATTGCATTACTCATATAGATTATTAAATGACATCTTATCTCTAGTAAAATTTCTACACAATGTATATTGTTTTGAAATAAATGACTTATGACTTATGAGAACGACAAATTATCATCATGTGCCGTGTCAAGCAAACTAGGCGAAGATACAGAGCAATGTTTAACTTACGCTGCCAATTTGTTATGTAGCCAATTAGTGAAAGTTTCTCGACTCTTGCTTGGAAACAGACTAAATTTATTTAAAGTACAGGAAATGGGAGGGACTTCTCGTTTTGAATTTTTAATAGGGTCCTGCGATAATTAAAGAACAAGGCAGGTGAAGATGAGAAGATCGAAATTGCCAAGAGTTTGTCCCTTAGTTTGGGAGGCAATTTGATCAGGGATCAGAACGTTTACGTAAAATGTCCTGTTCCTGTCTTCAACTAATCAACGGATCTCGCTACAAATTAGAATTTTCTAAAGTCAAGTCGGCTCGTGTCGCCCTCTGTGTATTTTCAAATAATTTCTCGACAAGACCCCGCTCCACCTACCACTCTCCACCCTTTGTAAAATTTTATATATTTATGTTCTGTAATTTGTATGGTGTACAATAAAGAGTATTCTATTCTATTCTAGAATTTAAGACGATGGTTTAACGGTCGCAAGCGCGACTGCTGAGCGTGGTTTAATTCCCAGGTCGGGCAAAGTGTAGCTGGATTTTTTCCATTAGAAATTTCTTAGTAACAACCCGGAGTTTGGAAATTGGCGGCGTGATACGGCGGAAAGCACGTTAAGCCGTTGATCCTGCGCCTGATCTCTCTTTTGTCACGTTAGAGTGTACCTGTGTCTGCACACGCGTTTATGCACGTTTTTTTTATAATATATAAATAAATATAATATAAATAAATACTAAATATCTCCCGCGGCGAAGGCCAGTCTCCTTTGAGATAGGCCACCATGGCCGAAATACGGTCTGAAGGACAATATTTTCATATAATTTCTCGACAAGTTTCTAATCTAGAATTTAAGACGACGTCGTACCTCCATTTCTAATTACGTGACAACTTTACAAAATCATACTAAGTGCAGTGATATTCGTCAGAAACATCCATCTTCCTTAACGGAGTGTCATAGTGCAGGCGCGGCCGGAGTCGTGCCGTATCGCTCGCCCATCTGACCCGGTTCGAGTGGCTACCACATCCAGACTGGACGAGTGACTAAGGGCCCGCCACGATTGTGCGGAATCAACTACAATGGGGCGTGTTAACGGTTGTTGTGATGTGCCAATATATGCTAGCGAACAGCGAAGGAATTTATATGGCCGCAGTTATTGCTAGGGTCAAGTGTGCGGTGGGCGGGTCATTCAAACGTTTCCGTCGATAAATATTTATATTCCCTCTTTGTCAGATTCATTGAACATTCGGTATGTAAATTACGAAATAACAAGCAAACTTTCGTCGTAAGTTAGACCAAAATATGTACAATATAATCCTATAAATTCAGCGCATGTCCCAGCATTAATACAATCCGGTTGACTTTCCAACAAATACTTCAGATTTGTCGAAATAACTCTGCAACTTTAGATAAAGGGCGGCTGTAGTTGTGTATCAGCCCTGTGAGCTCGTAATTTAATTAGAATTTCTGAAATGGAATCTCACGAATGACTTTTGTTTCTGATGTATTTACTCGTTATATAAAGCAAGCAACAAAATGTTTGAATTTGGTTGGTTTGTGGGAAGTTCTGGAACAATTTATTGAACGATTCGCTCCCTTTGCTCTACATATGCGCTGACCCTGTACTTTATTATTTGTTAGGCTATTGAAGGGAATTAAATAAACGTCAGCAAAATGCTTCAACTTTTAATTACTTCTCCGTCTATGTCGGTTCGTTTAACTGGAACTTAATTTTAAAATTTTTGATTAAATTTGGTACCTACTCGTTCGTTTATGTCACTTCGGGCATCGGACGAGTCTAAATTTGGATGCCGCATCGACTTCAAACAAAGTTGTCTGTAATTTGTTTGTTATTCTAATTAGTTAATAATGGTATTGGCTTCAGGGTATGTTGTTATTAACTAAATTAATGTTTCGAACAAACATTCAATTGAAAAGATTGAAAGATTCCTTATTGGAGTTTCTGCGTTTTACGTACAAATACCGACACAGTGAAATTGGGTTACAGAAATGATTGATTACGCTACGATGCCATAAAATAAGTAGATTTGAAGTGAGACCAAGTCAAGGACACGGTGTGGTATAATAATAGCTAGGTACTCAAAGCTAAACTTGTGGCTAAGTAATAACAGCCGCACGGTCCGATTGATCAGGTTAAGGTATACTTGCCACGGTTTGTCCGTGGACGGGTGACCATCTTTACATACCAAGACCCCTCCGTGCTTCGAAAACCACGCTAAGCAGTTGGTCCAGTACCCTAATTGCGTAACAGACGATCAATCGGAATCTGAATCCTTTTGAAGCAAATTGCTAATCCATTGCTTCATAAGTTCGAAAAATTTATCTGCTCAACACGTAAATATCGCAATGAATGTTGTTGAACTGTCAAAATGAAACCGATTCCGATTGATCGTGTGTTACGCAATTAGTTCGTGGATCTTGACAGTCATTACGGGTCGTCAGAAGTTCGAAAGTTTGACAACTAGTCTTACCAAGGGCTATCGTATTACCCAGGAACTGGGTTATGAAGGTCAGATCATCCGTTTAGACTAGAAACCGACCCCAACATAGTTGGCAAAACGCTAGGCAGATGATGATGACTCAAAGCTAAACTTGAAACTATCGTACAAACTCTTACAAAATTAATAAAACTTCCGAACATACCTAAAACATGTAACTCACAATAATGAGGATCGTATTTTGTACAGTCTAAACGAATAACTTGCTTCTCAGACGAGCACGTAAAGCGAAGTCGTAAAAATAGTGAATAGTCCAGGAGTCTGCGCGTGCTTCAGTGAATTCATACTTTACGTGATTCTGAGCTAAGAGCTCGCTGCTAAAGAAAAATTACTCGCTGCGGCTGGTACACACTGGCGGACATTTGTATCGCGGATACTGAGGCTTGTGGCTTCGGCATGCAACTTCACTTGTTACATGTGGTGGAGCTTCAGTAGTACTTTTGTGTTGCTAGAAAAATGGGTTGGTTGAGATTTTCTTAAGATTATTTTTAAATTCATTAGCGTGTACAATGTTAGTAAAATACTAGTCTAAGAAAAAAAGAGTATCAAGATCGTTTTATGAAATAAAACTCTGCCTTGGTGAAGTCCGTGTTTTTAACCGACTTCAAAAAAAGGAGGAATTCAGTTGAATATTTTTTTAAAATATTTGTTACCTCAGAACTCCGTTATTTATAAGCCGATTTGCAAATTCTTTATATACTTTCAGATTGATCCCACGGTTAGCTATTTCTTTTTTTTTAACTGTTTAGTAGTTTGGTTTTTAAATAAAAAAAACTGATAAAAATGACAACTTAAAAGTGAAAAATAAAAATCTTTTTTACGAAAAAAAAAAACAACCGACTTCCAAAAAAGACACTACAAAGTGAAAAATAACTTTAATTTCGGAAGTCGGTGTCGTGGAGATCGCATTTTCGTAGTTTGTCACCGACTTTGGAAGTCGGTTTTTTTTTTTTTTTGTAAAAAAGTTTTTATTTTAAATACTATCTCGTCCATGTCGCTAGACGTTTGATGCGGGAAAAAAATAATGATATAAGATCTAATTAGGTTATAAGTTCATCTTTGTATTATGGTTTTAGGTCTCAAAGTAGACATAGACAAACGGCCTAGATATTTAACGCATACCTACATTCAGTGTTCACCTTTTACAAATACAAACACGTACGCTGGCAATGCCAAAGACATTGATCAAAGTGCTCTCTATTCCTTGAAGTGACCGCAATACAAGTGAGGCGATCCCTCACACATTGACCTGAGAACTAACAAGCGCAATCATGGCTATATTTGTATGTACACTTGTCCCATGTCCGTTCTATGTGTACAGTGTATCCAAGCCTTTATATCGTCCCAAGACAATGCATAATTACATTGTCACAAGTTAGCTAAATTAAAAAAGTAGGGGTTTGGCACAAGTTGTAGTGCCATCATTTCTGTGTTGGGTTGCAATATTCTTGCAGTTTTTTTACTTAGAGTTATTCTGCTTAGAGGAACTTGAATTGGACGTTGTATTTTATTCTGTTTGATAGTTGTTTTTGCTCTTGATTTCTTATTGTAAATACCGTCATTTATTCAAAACTATTCGATATTTAACTTTTTCTTATCAGAGGCCAATTCCCGTAATTTAAAACGTTCAAAATCTAGTCGCAATCTTATCTCAGCGACAAAAAATGTCAAAACTTGTCAAAAATCTGGGGAAATTAGAGACAAATTGAGATTGAGCTAAGGCTCTGAACGTTCTTATAATTACGAGAATTGCCCCTCTGGCCTCAGACGACAATTCGGTTTGAAAAATAAAAATAAATTAAAAATGAGTCCTTTTATACTTTTCTAGAATAAAGATTCTTCAGACAGTGAAAAGTCAGCTCACAAAACCCGAAGCTATCTAGAGGCCCATACACATATAAGTTCAGTCCGTGAATAGAAATCACGATTCTTAGAAAGCCAATCACTCAACTCGGCCTTCCACCAACAGAGTTTTCAATAATCTGTTTTTTTTTTGTACTAAGAAAAGATTTTCTAAATTCCGTCAAACATCACTGAGAAGAGAGAAGAACTTATACTTACATAATAAAGCCAAGTAAACAATTCTGAGGATTCGGAGGCTTAGAAAATTGACCGGAGAAAACATGACGGCAGAAATAAGCCGAAGTCTGGAAGTCGTCGGTAAAAAGTGCCTATTGTCATAATACACCTAAAACATCCCGAGCTGAATAAAACCAACCGCTCCGTTGCCACTTTCATGAGACACTTCCACCATAAGAAATCCAATTTAACTTTGTCGCCGAACAAAATGTTCCAATAGAAATAATTTCGTCAAGGACTTCCAACAGCTGTACAATTCAATCAGTGCGGAGTCTTCTGTTTTTTTATCGTTCAAGTATTTTTCTTTTGAGTCCTAAACATAGTTAATGTGGGGCTCTTCACACTTGTACGATTGTATTCTGGGGGAGCTATTTATGGGCATTGATAAGAATGGTAAGTAGTTATAATAAATCTTTTACAAAATTAAGAAAATCAGTTTTTTGACCCAGGTTAAATATGGCACACATTATTCACAAAAAATAAAAAAAACAGAAAAAAAAACTTAAAATGTAATGTGTGCCTCACGGCTGCACCAAATACGTCCAGTTCAGCATAAATGTCAGGCAACTAATACCTGACGCTGGTTTTCAACTGGACCCTTCAAATTGATTCAATTGATTAAAAAAAATGATGAATCATGGTTGTTATAAAAGAAACTCTTTGAAACAGTAATTTGTTAGATTATAGTGGAACAATAAATTATCCGATTTTTGTCAAAAATAATGACATTACGAGTCGACAGCGATGCGGATGAATTTTTCGAAGTTATATTTTAGTTAGAACAAACATTAGATTTTTCTGCAATGTGCACGGGCTAGGTTGCCAACACATATCGTATCAAGTTTTCTTCTATGTCGTAATACTCAAATATTTTTTATCAAACACTTGCTGACCCAACATCCGTTGTTCTGCCCAAATTTCAATTATTTATACAAAAATCCCTGAGGAAAAACCATTTTTAGTTTTTCACGAATTTGAAAAATAATCGGAAAGCTATCCAATTTTTCTTTCCATAGTAACCTAATTCGGACTTACTAACATTTTAAAACGAAAAAACACCAAATCGGTCCAGCCGTTCTCAAGTGTTGCGCTTACAAACGAATAGTAATTCATTTTTATTTAATCAGGGTCTAATTCATTTATGTAGCGAAACTCTGCCGCCGTTATAGGTACCTATAGATATCTAAATACGACATAAATAAAAAAAAACAAAAGGTTTTTTTTTGGGGTCATCGAGGGTTGGCAGTTTTGCTGCTTGAAGCATGAGTTGAGAAAATTAACTTAACTGATATTTCAAGTGACTTCACTAACTGCAATCGATGACCCCACAAAAAAAAATCATGAAATTAATTTAATTTTTGTTTTACCGTGTTTAGTTATGGATACCCATCACTTTGCGGAGTTTCGCTAACTAATTTAATTTCACCCTGTAAATGTAGATTATCGCGTGGTGGATTATGGCCTACTGCCGCTCACAGAGAGGAGGCCTGTACCCCAGCAGTGGGAACGGTATCTCCTGATTATGCTTTATTAATGCTTATAGATTAAAGATAGATTCACATGAAATGCCGATCATTTTGTCAAATTCAAACTGAAAGCATTTGTTTCAAATAAACCAATTACAGGCACTTTTGAATTTTCAAGGGGTCGGTCAGTCAGAAAGATGAATCTAGTTGCCCATTCCAAAGCGTAGTAAGTACTTATGGAGAAGAAACTCCACGGAAACTCTTTTAAATCAAAATAATATTGTTACAAAGTATTGGTTACATCATTCATGTTAAAAATTATGCATGTCAATGGAGAGCGTTAAAAGCATCTGTAATGACAAGATATTAAAAAAAACCATTCAAATATTAAATTAAATTAAAATAAGCTATAGCAGCAAAGGGATGAGCAGTCCCCACTGACGGTGCCCGTTCACGAACATGACGCATGGATTAATTTATCGAAATATTAAGGTAACATAATTATTTTCTGTGTACAAGATGCAACTATTGTTATTTTTGTAACAAATCACAAACTGCGCCCGTAACAAAGACGTGGCGTGAATGTGACAGAAGTCATGTCCGTCGTCACAAACGTTTGTGTTCCGTTTGCGTCGTGTGACGTGTATCTACTATTTTAATCATGAAACGGCAAAGCACGTTAGGCCCTGTTGACGGCAGGATTTGTGAGAATCTCAAACAGAAAATGTTTTTATCATCATCTAAAAAGCAAAGCAAAACATTAAAAGACGACTATTTCTTGTTTATTTGAAGTCTTGAAATAACTGGCCTAGCCTGTTTATAGTTCCAAGAAAAGAATAGAATAGAATACTCTTTATTAGAGATGTAAAATTTTACAAAGGGTGACACAATGGGCGGTCTTATCGCAAAGAGTGATGTTTTAAAGACATCCTTTGGATGGATTAAAAAGGGGAAGGAGAGACAATACTGTAGGTAGTATGTTCCAGATTGATTTTACAATTAAAGGTGTGGTTTGAAATAGCCTCCGCGGTCCTCTCTCTGGGTAGTCAGTCCCGCTTACCTTACATTCAAAGTCAAAGTCAAAGTTTTTATTTGTAAAACATAGGTGTTTGAAATAGAATAGGTACAGAGATCTCCATGTTTTGCCGTTAACAGCGTACAAATCTCAAATAGGGATTTTACGCAAAAGCTAGCGAAGTTACAATTAAATATTAAAAATTTTGTTAAAAATTAAATGACAAGCTACGAGTAACAGAGTTAATTATCCTCTATTAACGAACTTAACAATATTGCATACAAAATTTGTTTAGAGCATTTAAAATGTTAGAAACATAATAATATTTCTTATATAATATGTACTATTAAATTTTAAATATATTTACAACTGACAAACATAATCACAAATTAAATAACTAATTATTACCGCACATATTTATCCACATATCTTGCATTATCTTCTAGGTACTAATTCATTAATGGAATAATCTGCCTTTTGAGTTAGAAATAATTTAAATATTTTTTTAAGTCATTTAGCTCGTGTTTTGCTCTAATAGGCTCCGGTATTTTATTGTACAATCTGGGTGCCATGCCTAGAATTTTTTTTGTGAAAAAAGCTGTGTTGTGTGTATTAGCGCAAATCTCATTGTTGCGACGTTTTGATTTCAAAGTTTTAAATAGATATAAGTTTAATTTTACGTATACTGCCGTCTCATAAATATATAAACATGATAGGGTTAGCAACTTATACTTTTTGAAAAATGGCAAGCAACTGTCAGTTGATTTTAGCAACGGACTCATTTACAATTTTTCTCAAGTTATAAAGTGCATAAGAGTATTGATTTAGCTTTTTGCAGATGATTTCAATGTGAGATTTCCAAGATAGATGACTATCTAAATGCAGTCCCAAGAACCTGGCCATACTGGTGTCAGCTATTCTTGTATTTTCATAAATGACATTTAATTGCGATTGATTTGTCCGTTGATTATTTATTTTTAAAAGTTTATTATTATTATTTATACAGCCATTTCTGTCCCACTGCAGGGCAAAGGCCTCCCCTCCCTCCTTCCACTTGTCCCTATCCGGTGCTGTCAAACGCCAATCCTTGTGGAAAGAGTCGAACTCGCCTTGCCATCTCATTCTGGGCCTGCCGCGTTGTCGTTTGCTGCTGTTTGGGACCCATTGTGTGGTTACTTTAGCCCATAGCTCCTGCGGCATGCGACAGATGTGACCAGCCCAGTTCCATTTTAGCTTGGCAGCCTACATCGGCAATTTGAGTTTTAGAACGCAGTATCGAGTTCCTTATACGATCAGAAAGTTTAACTCCAAAGATACTGCGATATAAAAGTTTATTTTTAATTAATTAATTATAAACCAATTAATTATATTTGTAGGGAACTGTTTATGTCACTTTCATGTTTTTTTATCTTTACATAGCACGATTACTGTGCTGTCATCGGCAAATAGAATAGTTTGATGTTCAGTGCATTTTGGTAAATCGTTTATATAGATAATAAATAGCAGGGACCCAAGGACATTTCCTTGCGGAACCCCACAAATTGTTAATCTACTTGTAGACATATATATTTTCTGCCAGTTAAGTATGCTTCAATCAATTTTATCCTCTGGCCTGTAATGCCATAGAGTTCTAGCTTGCTTAATAATATCTCATGATCTATATGATCAAAGGCTTTTGACATATCCATTAGTAGTGCCGCAATAGGTACTTTTTTGCCAACATTCAGAACAATTTTAGATAGTAAATCATGTACTGCTTTGTTAATACTTCTATTTTGTCGAAATCTATATTGTTTTTCTGCAAGTATATTATTTGATTCAAGAAAAGAATAAAGGGAATTATAGATAACCTTTTCAAACACTGTAGACAGTATTAGAATTAAAGCTATTAGGCGGTAATTTGAGATGGTTGTTTTTCGACTTTCTTGTGTAGACTTTGTTGTGTGTTTAATTAATGAAATTTTTAGCTTGCTTGGGAAGTGTCCATTTTCTATACATAAATTGATTATATATCTTAGCACTGGAGCAATTTTGTTCGCTACGAGTTTTAAGATATAACTAATACACAGGCCTCCTCTCTGTGATAGGGACTGGGCCGTAATTCACCACACGGACCCAGTGCGGGTTGATAGATGTCACATGTCTTTGAATTGTTGGTTCTAGGAGATGCTGGTTTCCTCACAAAGTTTCCGTTCACCGTTTTGACAACAGTGGTGATGTAATAATTTACACAAAGTAAAGCGCCTGTCAGGGTTCGAACCCACGACCCACAACACGTAAGAAAGAAAGCATGAAAATACGTTTATTTGCGGTAAACATGACGCAAAAAAGAACATAAAACACAAAAAAAAAGAACGTTTGGGGGAAATATGCGTCACATCCACGCAAACTGCTATCGCTCAGCCATATGCAAGATAGAACCCCATGTAAGTCGCTGTCGTTACCACTGGGCCACCACTGCTCTCAATACTGTTGGTTTATCATTTACAAATAAATAAATAAACACGTTTGCAAGCACTACAATACCGCAAATCTATTCTCTATATCCCCTAAAAACCGCATCCATCAACCTAACGTAACATTTTCTAAGTTAAAATAAATTGTTTCTGCATTTTTTCCCGGGAATCGTTATCGCGGTCCGGACTGTGTGACGTGACTCCAAAGCGCATTTCACTTGCAGGTGTAGGTACCTCCACCAACCGGTGTATTCCGTACGTTCCGGGACACGTTCGACAAAATCATATTTTACGTGATTCCATTTTACTGTTACGAAAGACTTTGTGACTTTTATCTTGTAAGACTTGTTTTTTTTTTTAATGGAATTGATTAAATGCATTGGATACAGCAATTTGTAACTGGTTTGGTGATTGAAATTGTGTAGGCTAGCTCTAAATAGTATGGTACGAGTATGTCAGTGAAACTGAGCGACGAGTCACATTTTGCATATCCGAATAGCACCTATTTCCTATGAACAACCTACATGTTAATAAGGATGATATTACATTGAAACAATTATTGTCCTTACTATTGAAGATAATGTTGACGCTATTATTGATTGTAGAAAACTTGCATTGTAACTCAGATGTCATAAATAATCACCCTTTCCTTTTAAATAATATCAGAATTAAAGAAGCTGACGTAATCTATGACGGAAACTACTAGTTTTACTTTATTCCAAGTGTCCTTCTCCAGGGACATCGCAGTCCGGTTCTCCGTATAATCCTTTCCAAGATTTGAAGTTTAATATGCAGGAGATTAATATTTCGTTCGTACATACAAACTTATTCTCCTAGCTTTGCAACATCAAATGAACTTCTATGTCAGCCACGCACAGAGGAACATACCTTCTCAAAAAGCATACACGATGTCTAGTTTAATAAGCCCGACAGATTCCAGCTTTGATATCAATCTAAAATATATTATTAAAATAGAATTATGAAAACTATGTAAAGCAATATTAAAGTTAATTTGCTCTTCATTTGGGTACGTTTTTTACCAGGTACCTTGGCAGTAGAGCTTCCCAATAGATGTACATTTCGCCTGGATATAGTTTAAATTACAGCAAATTTGATTTATTCAAATTAAACTCACGGTTCGTCGGCGGCAAATGTTATCAAAGCGTCTCTTTGACTGGGTCAACCGCTCGGCACCGCCCGAGATTTGATGAGAACTTCCTAAACTGTTCCACTTCGGTGAGTTTTACAGTGACCTTGCTATTTCTATGGCCCTTACTACGGGTTACACTATTACAATAGGTAATTTGGAAGTGACATCTTCTCTACGTAAAATAAGTCAAGGTAGCAATGAAGTTTCTTGATTCAAATTGTATATTTTCGTAGTTAATAGTTTTATGAAACATATACCTACATAGATTTAATTTCGCAATTTGCATTATATCTCGCATACGGCCGGTACATAATAAAGGTTACTGAGTGCTAAAAATGATAGCTTGAGCTCGCCCCTGCGACACGACGAACGTAATACTATTTCAGTAGGTACCTTCAACTTAGATTAATTACTCCCAAAAGGTACTAAAACATGAATAAACATAAAATAACTTTACCTACACCATCTCATAATGTGCTCCAAGTTATGTTTCTGAAGTATTTCTAGTCCACCAATATTATAATTAAAGGGAAAGTGGTTCTTCGTAGGTTTTTACGACTAAACCGCTGAACCGATTTTGTTGTAATTTCAGTTAAGAAGTAGTATGGTTTTTACCACAGAACATTTATCTGTTCTGTGGTTTTTACAGATACATTAGGTTTTAAAATTATGAAAGAATCAGTCAGATTATTATTGCATATTGTAAAATGCTGATACCTAATCATTTTTGGGTTCTGTACTCAAAGGGCGCTCACGGAACACAATTACTAAGCCGCCACTATCTGTCCGTCCGTCCGTCCATTCGTCCGTCTAGCGTCTGACTGACTGACAGCGGGCTGTATCTCATGAACCATAATAGATAGAGAGTTGAATGTTGGGGCCAGCTTCCAGTGAAACCGGATGCAGCTGAATAACATTATTTTACATAGAGCGACTGCCTATCTGACCTCTAGGTTAGATAGACACTCTCGTGAGTCGCTGGCTCAGTAACTGGGTTGTAAATAATCTAGTTGCTGGGTTATGAGATACCCTTTGGTTAGACTGGTTGTCAAACTTTCGGGCTTGTGACTATCCGCAACTACCTAATATGTATTTTTAAATCAAATTCATTATTCAAATGTCATCGAAAAATTTCGAAGACATGTGACATCTACAAACCCGCACCTGGCCTTCGTGGTAGATTACGGGAGATCTCTGTACCAGCAGTGGGATGCTGATTATGATTCAAATGTCAATAAAATATGGAATGTTTCATTTTATATCGAGTATTTTGGCTCTCTGTTACTTAAGACGCGAACAAAGAACACTCGAGAAAGCTTCATTAGTTCAATTTCTATGAAATAATATAATATATAAATTATGTTTTCCTACCATTATCTTAGGAGTTAAGTTACCGTTCATATATCACAGGCAATTATTGGAAAACGTGGTTTAGAATCCGATGTTTATGTCACTATGTAGCTTAATTATAACAACTGTATTTTCAGTATGAATTAGTTACATTCAAACCATTTTGTTTTTCCTAGTGATAAGTCTATGAAAAACGGGGCAGTTAATTCTGCGACCATATTCTTATAGATATCCTAATAGCCTACTAATATTATAAATGCGAAAGTTTGTTTGGATGGATGGATGGATATTTGTTACTCCTTCACGCAAAAACTACTGAACGGATTTGGCTGAAATTTGGTACACAGATAGTTTATAACCAGGATTAACACATGAAATACTTTTTATCCCGATATTCTCACGGGATAGAAACTTATGCGGGTGAAACCGCAGGGCGCTGCTAGTACATACATAAAAATACTCACGCCTTCTTCCCATGGGGGTAGGCAGAACCCACAGAAAATCACCTGCTATGATCCTTACATCCTCCTTTTGTTTCGTTTACGTTCATACATCTGAAGAAAAATTCTCGTAAATTTAACAACGTTCACAGTCTGATCTTGGCCTCAATCTGTCAAAAAATACGTCTAATTTCCTTACATTTTGACAAGTTTTTGACATTTGTTTGTCGCCGAGATGAGACTGCGACTAGATTTTGAACGTTTTAAATTACGAGAATTGGCCTTCTGGTTATATGCACGCCGGTTGCGATTATTACGCTCCTGACCTTTCTGAAGAACATCGACGACAAGGTCACTATAGGAATGTCTTATAGATTTATTCACATTAATAATTGCGAGAGTAACTGTATGTCACATATTCACGTCTCAACGGCTGAACGGATTTTGATGAAATTTGACACACAGGTAGATCATGACTAGACATCGGATTATATGCACTATCAAAATGCCAAAGTATGCATGCAAATATGCATTAAAAAGGGGGGAAATATGCACAAAATATGCACAATCAAAAACCATTTATTATTAGAGATTACGTTTATTTTCACATTATATTTATATATTATACATATATTAATATTAGTTATAGTAAATTATTATTATAACATATAATAAACGATAAATTATACACAAGAATTATAACTTATTTATTATAATTCTTGTAACAATAAACAATAACATATTTTTTGCAGCAAACTTGTGACGTTTGTCACTTAATATTAATTTATAGGCGACCTTACTGGACAGAACTTGAAATTTGGCGCCATTTCTGCAGAGCCCTCTTCAGGCAGAATTTCAGGCGTAACACAATACGCCTAACACGTATAACTACTGAAATAAGCACTATCAATGAAAAAGTACCAAAATATGCAGTAGCGCTATAAAAATAGAATTATATGCATTTGCATATGCAGACATACATATGCAGATAATCCGATGTCTAATCATGACCCAGGTCAGAACATAAGTGGGATACTTTTTATCCCGGTAGTACCTACGTTCCCATGGGATAATTTCTGACTTTCACGGCGGTAAAGTCGCGGGAAAAAGCTAGTACTTTATAGTTATGCATTGTGTTAGTTGTGCCACTGATAGACACAACTGCCGATATATTCTGTAAAAATATATCACAGCGAAAACTAAGTTGAAGTGAGCTGTCAATCCATCTGATGAGATGATGAGAGATTGACACTATTGACAGCTCACTTCAAGGTCACTGGACCTAACTTCTCACGGTGAGTTTTGTACAGAATAGACCAACTGTTTTGTAATTAGTATGCGCACTATCTAACCCTCTAAGACCAATAAAACCGTATTTTGACCTAATTTGTAATTATGGCTTGTTGGTTTGGAAATTAATTAAAGCATCTCGGCTTGCCCAGAGATAGTTAATTAGAGATAGATGGATTACAAAGAGCCTTTCTAACAGTAATGTTTGAGGTCAGGGATGGTTTAGCATCCCTGACCAAAGGGACACGTCATGAAATTGTGGGTATCGAGTTAATTCAAGTACTTAGTTGTTGTGGTGGGTTATTCTTTATTAATAGCATTTAGTGTCATAGACTAACTGACAATGTTTACAGAATAAACCAGTCGTTTCGACGATGTCGTTTTATTCAAACTTATTCTACTATATGTCAAAAACATTCGAATCATAAACATTAATGATAATAAATGTGTCTATCATACATTGTATATGTATATTTTTAGATTTTTGTTTATATATAAAGAAATAGACTTTTATCTACCTACATTTGAAGATAACGTTCATTGAAAAAGGTTGATTGGTGATGAACCACGACTTAATACATTTTCAAACGTCACCAAAAAAACAAGTCTGGATAGTCGGACATAGTTGAAGTACAGTAAGAAACCGATAGATGTCTTCGAATGAAATTAAATTTGATAAATTAACTGTTTGTTTTCTGTTAATTAAGTTGAATTTTATTCAAAAACATCAATCGGTCTTTACTAAACTTCAAATATAAAAAAAAAAAAAAAATATTTATTCCACATTTAACACATATTAGAAAACGTCTTTAAATTAAAATTATTCAAAAAGATTACAAATTAATAAATAAAAAACATCACACATCAATAAATACGAACGAATAAATAAAATATAACTACAACTGACAACCCTGACTCTATCTGACAACCCTGGCTACTTATCTCCTTTGCTGACCGTACACACAACAATAAAAAGTTTATCTTTATTTTTATACGAACGGGTTTTAAAATAGAGATCTCTTAAGTGCGGAATCGACATTAAAAGGTATATACATTTTTGACGTACCTACATATATTATGTAATAATATGCATGTGCCACGAATGGGTGTCTAATTTGAGTTTATTTATGGTTTGCATGACTACTTCTTAGTGCATTATTTACAAGAAAACAAATAGCACCGGTCCTAATTTAGTAATATTAGTCTAGTCAACAGCATCTAGGCAGCCGCTCCATGTAAAATACTGATATTCAGTAGCATCCTGTTAGACTTTAAGTCCACCCCAACACTACCTCGTTTACTTAAACTGTCCTACAAGACGTTACAAGAAGTTTAAAAAAAAAACTACTTCATTTCAATGAAAACAATTAAACAATTCTGTTAGAATTAAATATCTGGCCAGCATAGCTGTTCACAACCATTCGACTGACTATCGTATCGGAAATAACACATTTCGATAACATGTTTTGCCTTGCCCCCGACAGCAAACAGCCGTCGGAAGAATAGCGGTCGACTATTTTCAATCATTTGATAACTTTATTGCTGACAGTTGTTTCATACAAAAACTGTCAAACGTCAATTTTATTCCTCGAATAAAAGTTATCTGGCGATGGAAAAATCTGCCCTTAAACTGAGGCTGTATGAAGGTACACGAAGCCAGAGAAGGATCGTAGCAGATGGCGTTCTGCAGTTTCTGCCTACACCCATGGAAAGCAGGCGTGGCTTAGTGTATGTATTTATGATTCTGTTAGACCAAAAACAACACAAGTCATAATGTGACATGATGTTCTATGTTCTATGTTACGGGTTTGGTTTCTGCACTTAGTCCTTCAAGTGGACCATTGTGCGTGGGCCATGGCGGCCGTCGGTGGTTATTCCATCCAGCCCACCTCCCTCCAGAAGCTTATTAAGTCTCCTGGTCTGTTGAGAATATCTGTGTAAGATCCAGATCTTACACCACCCTCGGAACACCCAGGTGTTCCAAGGGTTTCCGACCTAATCTGGGTGACGCCTTTGCACTCATAGCGCACATGCGCGACGGTCTCATCAGCCTCCATGCAAGCCCTGCACAGGGGGCTGTCCGTTATGCCTATCGTGTAGAAGTGTTTGTTTAGTGAGCAGTGTCCCGTGATGGTCCCCGCAATCAGGCGCAGGCCTTTCCTGTCCAGGCGTTCGTATGTGACATGATTATAATTTTATTATTCGTGGATCTTTGACAGTCGTTACGGGTCGTCAGAAGCCCGAAAATCTGACCAACAGTCTTACCAAGGGGTATCGTATTACCCAGTAACTGGGTTCTGGAGGTCAGATAGGCAGTCGCTCCATGTAAAATACTGGTATTCAGCTGCATCCTGTTAGACTGGAAGCTGACCCCAACATAGTTTGGAAAAGGCTAGGTAGATGGTGATGATGATTATAAAATCTATCATCATCACCATCTGCCTCTGGGAAAAGGCTAGGCAGATGCGTGTTTAATCAACATTATAAAACAACCCTCCCCAGATTTACAAAGGTTTGCCATCCCTGCCGGTCGATTCTGTAAAAATCTCACCGTGAAAACTTAAGTGAAGTGATCTTGATGTGAGTTGTCAGTAGTGTCAATCCCTAGCATTATTTGGAATTACAGCTCACTCCACGCTCACTTCACCTAAGTTTTCACGGTGAGATGGTTACAGAATCGCACTGCTGGTCTAGATTTCCGTCCGTGGCGTTGACCGGTCAGGCGGTCTGTCTGTCCGTACTACTCATTCTACGTTTCTATGTTAATTTTATACCCTCGTTCTGTTTTATGATTTTTTTCTTTTATCTTTGGCACCGAGACGTTCTGACCGAGATGTTTAGGGAGGTAATTAAATAAAAATGAGTTGAGTTTTGTATCTTTTTGTGTTTGCTCGTTTATGGAGTGGTGTGAGGTCAAGAGGAAAATAAAGTAACTTTTCGGTGGGATTTAACGTTTCAATTTGGAATTCAATTTATGATTTGATGTTTTGTAGTTATTTTTACCAGTACCTTCTAAAAAAATAACTTGATAAATTGATTGCTGTCAAAAATACTTAGTTTCGGAGTCGCTATGCTTCAAAATGATTTGTAATTTAATTCGAAACTTGCTTCGTTGCGAGCTGCGGGTTTTTTCTATAGTATAATATTTACCTCTGCTTAATAATATATAATAATAATATAACGCCTGTAGCGTTATATTATTATTTATAACTAGTTTCGGCCTGCGGCTTTGGCTTTTTGGCTTCGGCCGGCATTTGTCCGCGTGAAATTTCTTGCTCCCCCGATCTACCCCGTGGCATCGCATGGTCTGCCCGCGCTTTTAGGCCCGGACTTCACCAAAGCGGAGACGAGACGAGAGGAGAGGAGATGTTTTTTAAACAACCAATAGAATGGATACACCCGAGCTGAAATACATCTCTTCTCGTGTCCGCTTTGGACTTCTCCGGACATCTCCGATTTGGTGGAGTCCGGGCCTTTTTTTTTTTTTTTTACTTCGTTTTTGCTTAGCGTTGCTTCTGACTTTCTTTCTTTTTGCTAGGCTCCTAAGGGTCATAATATGATGTAAAACACTCTCTAACCTGTCACAAGAATTGGGCTATCAAATGCAAAAATATTTTTTCAAATTCGATAGGTTTAGAGCATTCAAACAAAATAGCCTCTTCAGATTTATTATTAGAATTACAATGAAGTATCGAAACAAATTGACTCGTCAAGACCAAAAAAAAATAGCACAAACCCTCCAATTTAGAATCGAGATGACGTCGAGAGTAATTAGTAAGTTATAAAATTCTGTTATCAAATCGAATCAACAAACTTGCCGAATTAAATTATAAAGGCTTTTGGTGTTTACCGTGTCAAATGACCGTGTGGTCAAAGAATGGGTTGACCAACCTTTTCTAGTTAGTTTTGTGAAAGGGTGTCTGAAGAATAAAGTCAAACAACATAACATCACGCCTGTGTTACCTGAAAGGTGACGCAGAGGTGAGGTGACGCACCTGTAGTACCTACTCCTACATTTTTTCAGTTACGTTTAAGTCCCAATGTTTGGGGGGCGAGCTAATTGCAATTAGCATAAGTATAGTCGGCCTATAAATGATAAATGATTTTATTTTGTAATTATGTTTGTACAAACACTTTTACAGGTCAATCATAGTTTAAAACTAGATGAGGTCGAAACAAACTCAGAGGTCACATTCTCTTTTAAAGTCCAGACATAATCTTGGTCAGATCATATGAAGACATATAGATCGATGTCTGAGTAGGTCTTTTGAGAAAAGAACCACACAGATAGAGAGGACCTGTTCAGTCAGTGTACGCATTTGTTAGAAATCGTGCAGCTCATCTCAAAACTTAAGGAGTTCAACGATTTCACGAACAATACCAAAGAAAGGACATTTGGGTAGGCCACATTAATTACTCAAACTGTCAGACTATGACAAAAACTATCAAAACAGAGAGAAAATAAAAAATAAAATGACCCACATAGTCTTCACATTCACAATAATTAAAATAATAGAATAATTTACAAAGAAAGCTAATGTTATTGTATATATAAAATTCACTAATGTCAAAGTGTATATAAAAAAAAAACAACAACAAAAGAGAAAAATCATTCAACATGTAAAAATTGCAAGCAGCTCAATCCCAAGCCTTTTTGCCCTCGAAATAATCCTTAACGGTATAAAATGCTTTACGGTATTAAATGATCTTGAACGGGGCTTGGAAGTTTATAACGAAAGCGTATACATTGGCATCTGAAGGAGCCACCTATTTTCTTGAGCCTTGTTGTAGGTACAACAAATTTGTGTTTGGAAGGAGGGAAGGATATCACTGTATTTTTTAAACAATTTTATATTTTTAAATTTGTCTCTGAGCGACTGTCTCGGACTTAATTTATAAATTGATCGAACAGCTCGCTTCTGCAAAACAAAGATAGTCTGAATATCAGCGGCATTTCCCCACAATAGAATAGGTACCGTACGACATTACACTATGAAAATAGCTAAAGTACACTAAACAGGCTGTCTCTATATCAATTAAATTACGAATTTTTGTAACAGCGTATGCTGCGGAACTTAGCCTTTTTGACAATTTATCTACATGCGGATCCCACTGAAGCTTACCATCCAAAGTTATGCCCAAGAATACTATGCTGTCTTCAGGGTTTAATTTATGAACACATTAGTTTTCACCTGCCTGACGTGAGGTAACGTAAACTTAATGCATTTGGTTTATTTCTCGTTTAGAAGTAAATTATTAACATTGAACCAGTGGACTACTTTAGAGATCACGCTATTTACATCGTCAGTAACCTGCTGCTGACGTTTAAGTTTATATAAAAGTGAAGTGTAATCTGCAAACAACACTATACCATGATTATCCTTTATGAGGTACGGCAAGTCATTAATATAAATAAGAAACAAGAAAGGACCAAGAATTGAGCCCTGTGGGACTCTCATTGTTACTATAGATCCGGGAGATCTTTTTCCATTAACATCAACGCTCTGAATCCTCTTACTCAAGTATGAAGTAAGAAGATCCAGAGCAGCGTTCCGGATCCCGTAGTGGCTGAGTCTCCTTATTAAACTTTCGTGAAAAACGCAAGGCATTCGATTGACAAATCACAGAAGATGCCCAAGGCATCGCATTTGTCTTCCCATGCATTATAAATATGTCCTAAAAATTCAACACATCAGTAGTTGAACGACCCCTTGTAAAACCGAACTGTTTGCTATGTAATAATTTGTGTTTATTAAAAAATCTTTGCATTTGTAATGCAAAGATTATAATGTTCCCACTGCTGGGACACAGGCCTCCTCTCTTCTCTCTACCACGCAGATCCAGTGTGGGTTGGTAGATGTCACATGTCTTCGATTTTTTTTTTTTGTTCTTGGACATGCCGGTTTCCTCACGATGGTTTCCTTCACCGTTTTGAAAACAGTGGTGATTAAATAATTTAAACAAAATAAAGCGTCCATCTGGGTTTGGACTTACGGGTCCGCAACTTACGACTTACGAGTCGTAAGTTGCGGCCGCTACCCCTGGGCCACGAATGCTTTTGCCATTAACCAGGCACAAATCTAGACTTACGGCAACACAACGGAATTGTTAGAATTAAAAGTATTTTTATTATTCAGTCGTTTAAAAAAAACGTTTTGTAGAACAGTGTAGGTAATCGACGTAGTATGATGAACATTTTTACTATTTGTGTACCTAATGTTTGTTCTACAAATAATTTTAAAAGTAATTGGTGACATATACTATTATGTAGTTCGTTCTTCCATTTACGTTCAGGATTTTTTAATTTCAAACAATTTTATTGAATATTTAATTAAGGCACCTGAAACTCCTCCCGCGATTAGTCTAAAAACGAGGTAGCAAGTAACTACGCGCTAAGCGAATGTGGGCCGGCGACGAGTGGTTACACGCTCGTCGCGTATATATCAAGCGCGAGTCTGGGCGAGTATTCTGTCCGCCAAGTAAGCTTCGCTGAGCGAGTATTCTCTTTGATAGCTCTTATCGCTGCGACAAACGAGTACTCGCCGGCGGTGTGAACAGTCAGCGATCGACTATTAATGTGTCTCTTTGCCTTACACGGTACCTACAATCGTTTGTCCGTTTCTGGAGCGAGAACTTCGTTGATAGCTAGTCGCTTCCTTGTCGGCCATGGGACAGGAGCCTGATCATGAGCGCTTCGTGGAATATCATCAGTCATGTGTTTTTTTTTAATTTATTTGTCGTGCATAGTTATGTTATAGTGAAACAAATAACACAACAATTAATTTTAATTTCAAGGCGTTTCTTTTCCTCTGTGAGTTTAATTTATTATAATTATTGTCCATTTTGTATATGAAAGTAGTTTTTCAGAATCGTTCACTGAATCAATTTCTATAATTTTTAATGTAGGTCATTTTTAATATCCCAAAAATAATGAATACTACGTAAACTACGGTCACGCTTCCACAAACCAATATAAACGAAGCCAGTAATAATAATAAAAAAATGCCTAAAATAGCCTACCTATTACGACGTAGACCCTTACATGCGTGCGACTGTGTCCGTGTGTAGTTTTGTAATGTGACCACAATTTTTTCACGCAGTTTACAATGTTTTATACATATTAGTTAAAATTCAGTGTATGTATTATGGTTTTTATAACATATTATTTTAATTTGGGTGTTAGGTAGTTAAGTTAATTCCGGGACATGTTGTATAAGTATCAGAGGGGCAATTCTCATAATTCTAAGAACGTTCACAGTCTGATCTCAGTCTCAATCTGACAAAAGTACCTCTGATTTCCCTACATTTTTTACAAGTATTGAGTATGAGATACCAACTGGATTTTGAACGTTTAATTACGCAAATTGGCCTTCTGAACTCTTCTACTATTTCATGAATCCGAAGCCAAGAGACAAACATAGTACTTAACACGATGATAACGCCACATTATTATACAAAAACTCCCATTTAATAAATACCCCAATGATAATCTTTTGGAAAAATAAACATGGAAACTATACGCGCTGTACGTTCGAATGGAATGAGACCCAATTCAATCTAATGCGGGTATGATGGGTGGGCAGATAGGCCGGAAAAATACGGAATTAATAGCAAGAAACGAGATCTGAATGTTTGTAAGATAGTACAGTTCGCAACACAAGTATACAATACACTACGAATTTACTGGGTAGTTTGTTGCGCCACTTCTTCTCCCCAGCGAAAGCACTAGGAAGTGGTGAAGGGCGGGTGTTTTGGGGGACTCTTTTGTAATTTTGACGTTCGAAAACTGCTGATTCTCAGCCTAGTTAGACTTTTGATTTTGATTGATTTTGACACAATACATGCAGGTCTAATGAAGTTCTCCTGTATTCTCGGAAGGGTGTGACAGAGATGCACTAATAGTACACCCACATTTCGCCAGTTATGTTCAAGTACTAAATAATAGGGGTACACTTAGTGCCATCAACCGGGTAAAAATCCATACTGGCTACTTACTTACAAATAACACTTTTCCCGAACTGCCGGGAATTGAAACCAGGACCTCGTACTCTGCAGTAGTACTTGCAACCACAAGACCAATGAGAAGCCTTTGTCTTTACATATGTAGGCATATAATCAAACCATTACCAATTTTCCACCATTTTTTATACTTTTTCTACTGACCATACCACTACAAATATATATTGGTTTGGACTTCATATACAGCAAACAGTTACACCCTGACCTTTACTTAAGATAACGAGATGTTACAGGTATCTTGTTTATGTACTCAATACTCGTATACACATAAGTAGATATATATTGATGCCGTGTATAAGTTTTTTGGAATTAATGAGATACAAGTAGGTATCTACATGTCTTATGATAATGTCACGGCGCCGCCGTACTGGTAGTTATATCATCTCTGATGGCTATTCGTAATACATTGTCAATTGTCAACAATATCATATCAATTTATGTACTAGTCTATTTACAATTCTATTCAATACTATGTCTATTTACATAGATTTTTGTTTAAACTTGAAACCTTATGTGTGAATTGTGATTTTTTTACCAATAACACATATTTGTGTAGGTACTTGGTTCGAAACTAAATTGCGATGACAGGATAGACATGCGTGCGGAGCGCGTGAGGGAGAGGCAATCGCTGCACCCTCGCGCGCCTAGCCGCCGCAGGAGACGCCCTGGACGGGAGTCAACAGCCGACTCCCGGCCACCGTAGGCGCGGGCCTGCGGGCGGCGAGCTATGGGCAGCTCGCCGCCCGGTAAGGACCAGGCCCGGGTCGACGGCGCGTTGTGTTCCACGCGCGCCTCAAAGAGCTTTCAGCACGAACTGACGGGGTCAGTCAGACGGGATCGGCTAGGGCCGATGCCGCCGGGGCTGCGGGTTTTTCGAAAGAGATACCGTGGCCCCTGGTACAGGCAACTGAAGGAACACGGGTGGGTTTTAGTCAGTAAAAGTCTGACACTCCCTTCTGCTCCGCCCAGAGCGGGAGGAGTCATTGGATGATTTCCCACCCAGAAAAAAAAAAAAAGGATAGACATGCGTCTTCATAACTATAAGCCGCTCACCGACAAAATTTGAGGAACACAAAAAAGGTGTCTTTTTTATACTTTTGGATATTTCGACAAGTGGTTCAGTTATTTGAATGAATACGCTTTTTCATAATATTTTTTATTTATAATTTTCCAGATAAGAGCATTTTTTTGTTGTTTTAATAAATAAATCCTAATTACATTTAGTTTTTTCTTGCATAACTGAATAGACTCAAATGAAGCGTAAATATAAAATAATAGACATTTAATCTAAAAAATTTTTGTATATTTTGTGTTCCTCTAATTTTGCCGGTGTGTTTAGTTATGTACAACATCGTGAACGAGTAGCATCGTTAAAAATAATTTAATGTATTTTTTAATAAATAATAATAGGTTAACCCAAACCTGTTACAAAAATGTGTAAAACGCTATATCATGAAAATTGCAACACTATCAATTATCAGTTTTTAAAGTTTGACTGGCTGCACAAGACAACTACAATTAAGTATGCATTACATTTAAAAGTAGATGTTACCAGTCACCAAATATAAAAAATATTTAAAGGCATTTTGTGGCATATCCGACTCAACGCCATTTTGTTTTTTTTTTTTCAATGCGCGTACGAAAAATTTAGCATAATAATATATGGATAGGGTACATTTATACAAACAAAAATTTTCAAGTGATTTTAAAAGAATTTGGGTGAAAACACACACACACACAGATAGTTTATTATAACCTGGATTAACACATAGGATTCTTTTTATCCCGGTAATACGTTTCCGTTGGATAGTTTCCAACTTCCACGCGGGCGAAGCCGCAGGCAAAAGCAAGTGAAAAATAATTAGCGAATAAAGTGTTAACAAGATGACTAATTAACTTCAAACCTCATTTAAAATAAACGGACTCAAGATTACCTAGAACCTACAAAGTAGGTTTAATACGTTGTCAAAGGTACAAGCAGATAGTTTGTACAAGTTAATTTGTTCCCTATAACTTAGTTTAATTTGAACTAGTCAAACGCAGTTTCCTCACTTTGGCTGCGAGCGTTTAATTATTGCTGCAAGACTTCGCTAATTTGATACTATGAGGCATCTCTATATTGTGCTCAGCGAGCTGTGAACGGCTGCTGAAATTCTACTTATGAGTATTGAGATTAAAAGTGTTTTATTAGAGGTTGTATTAATTAAAGTTCTTTGTAGACAGGTGAAATATTATTATTACGTTATAAAATATTATCACAACGTTAAGAAACAGGCACGTCCTAGAACCTAAAATTTGATGACATCTACCAACCCGCACTGGGCCCGCGTGGTGGATTATGGCCCACTCCCTCTCACCGAGAGGAGGCCTGCGTCCCAGCAGTGGGACATTATGGGGAGGACATTTAGCTAGACGAAGAGATGGCCGATGGAGTAAAGCTATAACCGAATGGTGGCCAAGATTAAGCCAAAAAAATCTGGGCCGTCCAAAAGCGCGTTGGGTTGACGATATCGTCGAAGTCGCAGGAAATACATACGCCTGGATGAGAGACGCACAGAACAGGGAAGTATGGCAGAAGGAAGGGGAGGACTATGCCCAGCAGTGGGTGGTCCTGGTCTGTATTGATTATGATGATGAAGAAATATTATAATTATATCTTTTTTCTTTACATGTTATGTACACCTATAATTAGTAAATCCAGATAATCTAGAAAAGTTGGTGGTGATGGGCAAGGTAGACGGGAAAAGACCTCGTAGCCGATCACCTAACCGCTGGTCAGACCAAGTAACCACCCTCACTGGATTCTCTGTTACGACCGTCCTGAGAGAAGCCGAGAACCGACAAAAGTGGAAGAACATCGTACATAAAGCCACAAGGGCCTTTCAGGGACACGAACTTCAGTAATGCAGTACGCGACCAATAAGAGAAGAATTTGTGTATACATTAGCAGTAATACCTTTCGTGAGGGGCTCGGGGCTAAGTAAGTACAACCGCACGGGTCAATCGATCATGTTAAGCTATGCTTGCCACGGTCGTTTCGTGGATGGGTGACCATCTTTACATACCGAAACCCCTCCGTGTCTCGGAAAGCACGTAAAGCCGTTGGTCTTGGCTGTCATTCGTGGATCTTTGACAGTCGTTACGGGTCGTCAGAAGCCCGAAAGTCTAACAACTAGTCTCACCAAGGGGTATCGTGTTACGCAGTAAACTGGGTTGTGGAGGTCAGATAGGCAGTCGCTCCATGTAAAATACTGGTATTCAGCTGCATCCGGTTAGACTGGAAGTCAACCCCAACATAGTTTGGAAAAGGCTAGGCAGATTGTTTATAATTATGTTCTTTGTAAACCAATGTTGAATGTATATGCGGTTGGTGTTTTTTAATAAAGTATATTACGTAGGTTTTAAAAATATTTGTAGCAATGTTGATTTCACGTTTTACAAGTAAAAACACAAATGGTTTTCAAATATTCGAAAAATGTTTGTTTGTTATTATTAGCTATGTATAAAAACATGCTAAATTCATCAACACAAATTGAAAGGAACGTTTTTCTTTTTTTAGCGTTGATAGCTTTTGCAATTTATATATTCCCATTTGAACGGAAAATGTAATTACTATAAAATACACATGTAAAATATTTCATTTTTATTTGGTAAAAAAATGTTCAAATGCAGTTTTGTTTATGTGAAACAGAAACAAGGCGCTAGAAGAGCTACGAGATTCGTAGCAAGAGCTACGGAATTCGTAGCAAGCTCGTAGCAGTTACGCAGTAGTCAAAGTACAGTAAGTTCGCGTATTTCAATATTGCATGGCAAAATCTTTGACTGTCGAGTACATCTCATAAAATACACTTTTCCGTTATGAATAAATTGTGGTAGGTATGTACATTACATAGTGATGTCATAAAAGAAGTTTCCAGACAGTGTAAAGGGATGCAAGTTACAGACAAGGTAAAAAAAAGTAAACACTAATAAATCATTCTGCCTTTTCACAACTATGTTGTAATAATAAATAACACATATGTATTTCAAAAAGACACTGCCTTGAATGTACGCGGTACGGCCAAAAAATATGCGGAAAGTAAATGTGATAATTAAAATAATATTAATTTTAAGCCAGTTCTTTATTTTGTTAGAAACAAACAGTTAGCAGAAATTTATGAAACGTCTACAGTAGTAATTTCTCCCGATCGATTTTGGGGCACGGTGGCCAATCTCAACGGAGATTAGCCAGTTACGCAGATATTATAGTGCACAAGTGTGTGCGTAAACACAGATGCACTCTCTCTTCCTTTACTCTCATAGTCCGATGGGACGGCAATCCGACACGACCGCGAAGAGATCAGAGGGGCGATTCTCGTAATTTTAAGAACGTTCACAGTCTGATCTTTTTTTTTTTTGGGTGGGAAATCATCATAAGACTTCTCCCGCTCTGGGCGGAGCGGGAGGGCGTGTCAGACTTACGACTTTTACTGACTAAAACCCACCCGTGTTCCTTCAGTTGCCTGTGCCAGGGGCCACAGCATCTCTTTCGAACAACTCTCGGCCCTGGCAGGCATCGGCTCTAGCGAACCCCGTCAGTTCATGCTGACATCTCTTGAGGCGCGCGTAGAACACAACGCGCCGTCGACCCGGGCCTGGTCCTTACCGGGCGGCGAGCTGCCCATTGCTTGCAACCCGCAAGCCCGCGCCTGCGATGGCCGGGAGTCGGCTGTTGACTCCCGACGTCCAGGGTGTCTCCTGTGGCGACTAGAGGCATGAGGGCGCAGGGATTGCCTCTTCCTCACGCGCTCCGCCTCCTCTTTTGCGAGAGTTACTGCTTCGCAGAAGGAGGTGACTGCTTCCCATGCACTTCACAGTCAGAAGGCCAATTCTCGTAATTTAAAACGTTCAAAATCTAGTCGTAGTCACATCTTGGCGACAAACAAATGTCAAACACTTGTCAAAACGACGTATTTTTCAGACGTATTTTTGACAGATTGGGACTGAGATAAGACTGTGAACGTTCTTAAAATTACGAGAATCGTCCCTCTGATCTCAGTCTCAATCTGTGAAAAATACCTCTAATTTCCCTACATTTTGACAAGTGTTTGACATTTGTTTGTCATAATAACCATTAGATAAACTAAAAATTGATCAATAAACACATTATGCAAAAATTTAACCATCAGTAATTAACAGTTGGTTGAGTTTAACTACGGATTAAAAAACCAGCTCTAAGTAACTTACCTAACAATAATTTATGTACCTTAGGTAGCCAGGGACCCTTATCGTGGCACATGTAGCCTCGTGGGTGGCCCGTGCCAAAATCAGGCAAAAAAAATATGATATTTACCAAAACTTTTAAATATTATAGTATCAAGTTTGTGTTTGACAAACTATGTTAGTTCTATCGTGGGTTGTTCATTTTGATAGTTGCTCAAATTAAACTATAAGTAGGTCAGATTTACCTTTTGCTGTGGGATTGAAATAGGTTAGTAGGCTGACATTAATTTTATACAGAACATTTACTTAAACTCTGATTTTTAATTAGGCAAAGATTAACATGACAGCTGCGTTCGACCTTTTTTGTAATGTTGACAAAAAAGGTCGATTGCAACTGTCATTTTGATCTAGCGAATAAAAAAATCAGAGTTTAGGTATTTTTTTAACCCTTCGTTAAACAATCGTCATTTACATGTAAGCGCTCAACGGTTTTCACGATTATATATATTTTCGTTTCGAGCGCATTTTTCTTACGAACAATCGCTGGTACATAAGCCATTTGTCGGGAATAAAAATACATTTTTGTTAGACTGGCTGAAAATTAAAGGAAGGGTGGGGTGCACATGTTAACTCATTGATATGAAATAATGATATATTGGTGTGGCTCGTTTAGGCACCCACAGGAACAGAAAAAATCGAAAATTCGTTGCTGATAACTGCACGATTTTTTATTATTAAAATCAAATCATTTATTACTTTGCAAATGATGAAATCAGACTACGGTTTATCTCGTTCAATAATTATTCTGATAAAATATGTATACTAGGTACGTATTTAACCTTTTCATTCGTTTTCTTGTGCGCCTAATCTCATATTTGACACCCCGTTCTAAACTTGCTTGAATGTTCGAATGGAACCCGCGCTAAATTATAGCTAGCCTGCACTACATAAGGTTGACTTTGGTGGACAACCTTTGTAGAAATAATACGATTTAAACAGTATTAATTTATAACAATTTATTGAAAAAGTGCACGTAACCACAATGACAGCTAATCACGACCCTTTTTTAAATATTATACTATGTTATTGTTTACCATCATAATGTGGGCATGCAAATCATATCTTGAGTATTCCGTATATAGTCACTCATGAGCAAGTAAGCTACTACAGGAATAAACAGTACCTACACCTAAAAAGCCTGAGAGCCTGAGAACCTTCTAAGTTTACAACCGCATACGTCTCGAGACCGTGGGAATATCAGAATAAAACGTACTAATTCAGGTCATGGTCTAATTTTGTGCTAAATTTCATACAACTCCGTTTAGCCGTGTTAGCGTGAAAGCGAACAAACATACAAAAAAAACAAAACTTTTCTCTTTTTTTATTATAATATTAGTTTAGATAAGTCCGACATGGCCAACCCTTCTTTGAGCATGCATGTTGATCACTGCTCGTTGAGCTCCTCTGTACTAGAAGAGGCCTTTGCCCTGCCGTGGGACAATAATAGCCTTGTTGTATTATTATTTATTATTACTAAGATCCCACCAACTCTTCCCAAATCCGCCTACTTCCTAGCCCCACGTTACGATGATGTTTGGATGACATTACCTCGCGACAGGCCCGGTGATAGGAGACCGGCACTCTCATCATTTCCTTCGGGCCATATTCATCCGATCGAACAGGCGAGCGAGGGGAGTGTGCGGGGGGCGGGAGGTGCGGCAATAACCTCTGAGTGCGTGCTTGCTTGAGAGGTATTGCATTTGTTGCTCTCGATACTAACATTATACGAGGGGTATCGGTTTCGCATAAATAAGATTTAAAAAAATGTTTGTGGTAATGGGTCTTGATAGGTAAGCTTTGAGGGGTATAGTTTTACGTGTTATTGGTTGACAATGGCGCTGATTCCCTTTTTCACTACTTAAACTTAATTTAAGTTATGTTCATCTTTTTCTTTCTATTTAATCAAGAAAAGGACAGAACATAAATATTAGTTTAGCCCTGTCAAATTAAGATATATACGAGTAGATAGACAGTTTAGACGTGATTAAAAACATGGCTACTAAAAATACGTCAATTTACGTCAGGCGCTGACTGATTTGACAGGACTAAACTTATATTTATCTTCTGTCCTTTTATTATTAATGAAATAGAAAGAAAAAAATGCACTGAACTTAAATTTCGTTTAGTTTGTGAACAAAGGAATCTGTGCCCATATGAAAGTAATGAGCTTTACTTAGTAAATCATTGTCTACTGCCTGACACGGGGCTTGTGGCCTAGTATTAACAGCCGCCCGGATCGATCGATTAGGTTAAGCTATGCATGCTGCGGTTGGTCCGTGGATGGGACCATCTTTACATATCAAGACCCCACAGTGCCTCGAAAAGCACGTTAAGCTGTTGGTCCCGGCTGCCATTTGTGGATCTTTGACAGTCGTTTAGTCATCAGAAGACCAAAAGTGTGACAACCAGTCTTACCAAGGGGTATTCTATTACCCAGCTACTGGTTTTAGAGGTCAAATAGGCAGTCGCTCCATGTAAAATACTGGTATTCAGCTGCATCCCGTTTCTGGGAGCCGACCCTAATAAAATAAAAAAATAAAATAAAATAAAAACTTTATTCAGTTCAGAAAAGAAGCACGGTACACTCATAAAAAAAAAACAAAACTAGTAGTATATTACAATGAGCCTTAGGTGCTAGGTTTTTACAAATTCCCTGGATCCCACACTAGGATTTCCTGTGTCGTGAGGTCCAGTCTCTTCCCAAATAAGGCACACATTTGAAGTTATGTAAAAATACAAATTAAGAACCTGAGTACAGTGTATAAAAAATATTTATATTAAAAAAAAATGATGATAAGAGGTTTAGATGCTTTGACAGGGTGTGAGAGTGTGTATTACTGTGGTGTGTGAAAAGCAAATAACATAATTTTTTTTTTTTTTTTTAAACGTGTCCCCACACTAGGAATTACTCCTGTATCGTGTGTGCGTTTACAAACATTTAAACTCACATACACAAACAGCCAGACCCGGAACCACTACCTGTAGGCAATACAAATATTTGTTCCGTGCGGGAATCGAACCCGCGACACGCAGCACAGCAGTCGATCGCTCAGCCACTGCGCCAACCGTGTCGTCAAAGTTGGGAAAAGGTTACGCAGATTATGATGATGTCTATTTCATGACGAAGCTCTTCTTTTCGACTGTCATGCTACTGAAACCAATCTAAAACCCACCCAACATCAATAAAACAAACGTTACACACTTAACACCACAAACGACACTAAGCGTTCCCAAATAAAGTGCCACGTAATAATAAATCATTTCAGAACGACAAGAAAATTACGTCTGCCGCTCATATATTATGCTATAATTAAATGGGCGTTAATAATTTCAATGTCACTACACTTGTAACATGAAGCGTACAGGGGAATAAATCACAGGCGCCTGTTGGGAGAAAGGAACAAAAAATATATATATAAAAAAAAAAACGCCGCCACCGGGCAGCGACGTGTCGAAAATATTAACTTGAGCATTTGAATTCTTTATGATCAGTAAAAAGAAAGATTTGAATCGCAAATGTGTTCGCATTTTAATCAAACAAGCAGTGAAAAAATGGTCGCAGATTTTGTCTTTATTATGTATATTTAAATATTTTACAATGTTTCACGCTTCGCTTACGCTCGATGGGAGGTTTAAAACGGTGATTGGAAAATTGCAGGCTTAGGTTATTTATTGATATTTAAACACGGTTTTAGGAATTTATTACATTATTTACTCAATCATTTTACTTGACAAAATAAATGAAAAACGTATTTACGTTTATTCTGCAACTTCAAACAGAACATTCTGATTTTTCAACCGACAGATATTTTTTATTAGTGGAATAAAATGGACGTGTGACAGTTTTTGTATGCAAGAACTGTCAAAAATTCAAAATTATTCTTCCGATAAAATTATCTGTCGTTGGAAAAATCTGCCCTTAGAAAAATGTATTCAAAGTATTTATTTAGTATTAAAGGGGCTTACGTTAAGTTCCACCGATTCAAACAAGCCCAACCAACGAGGTTCTTGTAAGAAATACAATTTAACTTCCTCGTGAACACAAAATGTTTCATTTGAAAGCATTTCCTGAAGGATTGTAACAAATTGAATCTCACGCTGGCTCAATCCTTTATTTCATCGCCTCCCTTTAATGCGAAGAAAAGATTATTAATCGAAAATTTTCCATCTTAGTAGAAGTGTTTAGGAGCATCTGTTCGGATTTGTCAAAGGCGAGGATTTTGTTTCTAAATCGTTCTGTTTACTTTCTTGTTCTATCTTGTGATTGAGGCACCGTCAGCTAAGTGGGAATTTACACTAGGGCAATTTTTGCCGTGCGGCTGGTCGCTTATACGGGCTTTACGCAGGTGACTATCGCCACACGACTGTCTAAATGGCAATACGGCTATGCCGCAGGTGACTAAAATCGCAAGTACCAAAGTAGAGTGGGTTTCGACGTCGATTTTTTGCCGTGGGGCGAAAATCGTGCTGCTATAGTCACCTGTGTAAAACCCTCATAAAGGTGTCATGAATTAGGGATGTTGACTAAAAGCGTCGTGTTGCTGAATGGATTTAAAATAGCTTTAAAAATTGTTAATTTTAAAACTTTTTTGAAATTTGGGAAATGCGTTTTAAAACGTGCGTTTTAAAAAAAAAACAAATTTCGAAACCTTTTCATGTTTGTAAACAATTTTGTGGTGTAATATTTTCATCTGCGAAATTAAAATATATTAATATGTATTGATAATGTAAAGCGTATCAATTAATTAAATAAACACAATCACATTAACGACAAATAATCATATTTTATAATGAACCCTTCCTGAATGTTTGTCCAATGCAATAATTTGCTGTTTTAATGACATACTCGCCTCAAATAAATAAAATATAAAGCATTTTATAAATATTATTTTTTTATGATATTATGCTGGCTTTGTTGTCATTGAAAGCGATTGGCTTGATCAGCTTTCGATTGTCGTTAACAACAATTTTTTTAATGGATTATGATTTAGAAGATATAATTTTTTTATTTATCATCTTTACAACTATAATTAAAGGCCTTACCCTAAATGCGACAGTGTAGTTATCAACTTAAAAATAACTTATGTAACCTTACATACCTAACAACAAATAATATAACTTTTTACCTTACAAAACTAACTACATTTAATAAAGCTCTTGCGAATTCACTCAAAGAGCATGAAAAAATATCCAGTCTCTCATGGACTTTGTTGATGTGATCATGTTTCATGCAACACCTTTTTACGCCATGCAAATTAGTTTAAAATAGTTTAAAACACACTAAATCAACAACGACTACATAGTATTCAGTCAATTCAGATTACAGTGAACAAATATAGAGGAACGAAGCTAATACAAATGGGTAAACAAAACGGACTGCCCAAGGGCCCTCTTCAGTTACAAACACGTACAATCAAACACGATAATTTAGATGAACGAGTTATTCTGACAGCGGGCCTATTTTACAAAGAGTTATGAACGTACAACACTGCTTATGCCCCGCTTTTGGGTATACCCTGAGGATTCGCCGTGAAGATTGTACGTATTGTTTCATTTCTACGTTCAGATATTGTTTTGGAAGCCATGCTGGAGTTTCTAAGTTGATAATTAGTGTTTCCAGGAAATGTGGTTTATAATGAAGATGGACTGTAAGCTTTTGCAAATAATCCTTTAAAGTAATACTCATTAATCTATACTCTAAACAAAAATCTCAATCTTCATCATATTCAGACTATAATATTCCCACTGCTGGGACACAGGCCTCCTCTTTGTGAGAGGGAGTGGGCCATAATCAACCACGCGGGCCCAGTGCGTGTCGGCGGATGTCTCATATCTTTGAATTTTTGGTTCTAGGACATGCCGGTTTCCACACGATGTTTTCCTTCACCGTTTTGAGAGCAGCGGCGATGAAGATATTTACACAAAGTAAAGTGCTTGCTTGGGTTCGAACCCATGACCTACAACTCGTAAGTCCCGGCGGTTACCACTTGGCCACTACTGCTCTCTATATCAATCACATTTACAGTAAACAAATTGCCAAACCACTCAAACTATTCATGGAACGGTTTCATTCCCAAATCCACTCAAGTTAAACTAATCGTACATCACCCAAATCCCAGTTATAACTAAAAACTATTCGTTCGCAGGTAAACAGCGCCACACACGTTCCGCGGGATACGCAAGAGAAATTCCTCAGCTCAAATAACTGAATACCGGGGGCATGTTATATTTCGCAATTCCCCACAACGGCCAAACTACGTAATAATATTGTGCTCGGGCCGCATTCGGGGTAGAATCATCGATAGTCATTATCGGAAAAGCGGGTTTAAGAGCCGTCCCAGCCCCGGCGGGACCTTTACGGAGGTCTCATCCCGGCGCGTTCGATAACTATGCTAATGTTATTTGCGCCAGTGGGTTTGAAAACGACGGCATCCACTAACTTGGCATTCCCAAGAACACAGGGCTCCCTAAAGGTAAGGTTTCAGAATGAAACATCTTACTTTACGACCCGTAATACCATATTGTGAAAAGATTTGCTATTTGCCCAACGTACCGGGGCGCCTTGCGGCCATATTAGCAATAGTTACCGATCGCTACGACTAATCCACGGACGTAAGTTCTGATAGCATCGCTTAGTATCCCAAGGCGAGTAACATAATGGCTCATTTACATTATACGTTGTCCCGCATGTGTTAGATTTCGTTAACGACTTTCATGAGTGTGGGAATCGCTTGCATTATTCAGAGAAGTGCGGCAGCATTATGATTTTTAATATTTCAGCGCCAATATAGGCGAACTATGAGTCGATATTTGGGTGTCCCTGGGGAGTAAACAAGGTAAGATGGTGGTGTCTGTATCAGCTCTATTAAGTGGGTATTGGGGTTTGGACGAATGCAGAAATCTGTTTGGGATTGGTTAAACGAGCGGTCGTTTACATGAGTCATTTGTACGTATACGGAGGTGTAATCGCGGTGGGCGTTTAAGCGCATAATGTAAATGAGCCATTACACTGGCGTGCACATGCAATTGAAGGCATCGACACAAATGAAGCACGCTTAATGACATGCACGTGGCGGGGACACCTGACGCTGCGGCCGACAACATCGCTTACGTAATACATACGTGTTGCATGCCAATGTCCTTAAGTTATTCCTGCTTATACTATACATTATGATACATTAATCATGGCCGCTGATGATTTATCTAGAGTAGAATTATTTGGGATCGATGTAAAATCGTCAAAATGGAAAAAAAAATACTGTAGTTTGGAAAAACGATAAAGGGTTAGAATTTAAAACATTTCCGCACTTTTAAACGACTTTCAAATCTCCGTAACCCCAACAAAGTAAATCCTGGGCAGCAATAAAACACGAACATTAACCGTATCAGGAACAATAGTAATCAATTTAAATGTATCAAAGCGAAACAATAAAACAGTTCAGCTTGCCTAAGCATTGTGTGTAGAATAATAAAAGAGAGCCCATCTGTACCGTTTATGTCCCACGTACGGAGCACTATTCAGTAGATCGAAAAAGTTTTCCAATAGCTGAGTCTGATGATAGAAAATAGTTGGCTACGGGAACCTGGGATGTTAGTTTTATTGTAGTCACCACTCTTGGGCCGGACTGATATTGCAGTAATTATTTTATCTGTGGTAGCTGTTGAAAGTTGTGTGCTCTTCGCGATAGTTAATGATAGTTATAACTTGCCTGTGTACGTGTTGCTTTATTTTCACGTGTGACAAATGCTTGCAGTGTGTTCAGAAGGAATAATGCTTTTTTTCTTAAGGGGGATGCGCTAATGTAGCCCGCGAAATTCAAATTTTACTTACGTTTTTTTGCAATATGCAGGTCATTGTCAGGTTGTATGCTGATTAAAATATAATTGTCGACCGTAATAAATATGGTTTTACAGAGTTAGAACCAGCAATACAACTCCTTTTTTTTTTTTTTTTTTCTGGGTGGGAAATCATCAAATGACTCCTCCCGCTCTGGGCGGAGCAGAAGGGAGTGTCAGACTATTACTGACTAAAACCCACCCGTGTTCTTTCAGTTGCCTGTGCCAGGGGCCACGGTATCTCTTTCGAACAACCCGCAGCCCCGGCGGCATCCGCCGGTACCCCGTCCCTCGAAGGTGTCACGAGGGGACAGGGGTGCGTAGCAGCACGGTTCGGAGAGATTGTAGTAGTGGGAGTATACTTCTCTCCGAGCCGAACTCTCGCCGAGTTCCAGAACTCTTTAACAGAGTTGAGTGTCGTCGTCGCTAGAAACCATGCCTTCTCCGTGCTAGTGCTCGGGGACTTCAACGCCAAGAATTTGGCCTGGGGTTCCCGTTGCACGGATGTGCGGGGCAGGATGGTGGAGGACTGGGCTCTGGAAACAGGCCTGGTCGTCCTAAATCGGGGTTCTGTTCCTACGTGTGTGCGGATGCGGGGCGAGTCGGTGGTGGACATCTCGTTCGCCAGCCCCGCTCTGTCACAGCGTGTCATTGACTGGCGCGTCATGGAGGAGGTGGAGACCTACTCCGATCATCGGTATATCCGGTTTGAGGTCTCCACCCAGACCTCTAGCGCGCTGGTCCAACAGGCCCCGAGTGGTCCGCGGTGGGCGCTGAAGCAGCTGGACCGGGAGCTTCTCCTGGAAGCCTCGATCGTGCAGGCCTGGGTGTTTTCACCGGACAGGCCTGCTGATATTGACGATGAGGTGGAGTGGTTCCGGGAGGCCATGTCCGAGATTTGTGACGTGGCAATGCCCCGAGTCCGGCCAGGATGCGCCCGACGTCAGGTGTACTGGTGGTCGCAGGAGGTTGGGGCGCTACGCAAGGCGTGCGTCGACGCGCGACACCGGTACACCAGGCACCGCAGGCTCCGCATCCGCCCTCCGGATGCGGAAGCCACGGAGGTGGAGCTATACGAGGGGTACAGAGCGGCGAAGACCGCCCTCCAACAGGCTGTTCAGCGGGCCAAGGATATGGCCCGCGAGGAGATGCTGGAGACTCTGAACAGAGATCCATGGGGGCGCCCCTACAGAATGGTGCGGAATAAACTCCGCACATGGGCCCCCCCGCTGACGCAGAGTCTCCGCCCACAGCTGGTGGAGGAGGTGGTGAGCGCTCTGTTCCCTTCAAGGGGGGAGCATACTCCCCCGCCTATGGCTCCGCCACTTGCGGTGCCCGAAGCGGACCACGCGGACAACGACGACGACACCCCTGAAGTGACCGGGGTAGATCTGAGAGCGGCGGTAGGCAGGCTGAAGGCCAAAACTACCGCCCCGGGACCCGACGGCTTGCCGGGTAAAGCCTGGGTCCTGGCCTCGAGGGCTCTCGGGCCTCGACTGGAGGCGCTCTTAAGCGCATGCATGGAGAGAGGCCAGTTTCCACTCCGTTGGAAGACGGGGAAGCTGGTCCTCATTCAGAAGCCAGGGCGCCCTGCGGACTCTCCGTCCTCATACCGGCCCATAGTGCTGCTCGACGAGGTCGGCAAGCTCTTTGAGAGAGTGATTGCGGGCCGCCTCGTCGGGCACCTGGTGAGGACGGGGCCGGATCTTGCGGAGTGCCAGTTTGGCTTCCGCAAGGGGCGCTCGACGGTGGACGCCATCATGCGCGTGAGAGCCCTCACGACGGGGGACGCGGTGTCCCGGGGTGGGGTGGTCGTGGCGGTGTCACTCGACATCGCCAACGCGTTCAACACCCTGCCCTGGAGCTGCATAGGGGAGGCACTCCGGTATCACCGGGTGCCGACTTACCTCCGTCGAATAGTCGGGGCGTATTTGACGGACAGAGCCGTCATCTACCCCGGTCGCGACGGGAATTGGAACCGGCGAGAGATGTCGTGCGGTGTCCCGCAGGGATCGGTTCTGGGGCCGCTCCTGTGGGACATCGGTTACGACTGGGTGCTGCGGGCCGACCTCCCTGATGGCGTCAGCGTAGTTTGCTACGCTGACGACACGCTGGTCCTGGCGCAGGGGAGGTCGCATCAGGCGGCGGCCGACGCGATGACACGCGGGGTTGCGATAGTCGTGGAAAGGATCCGGCAGTTGGGTCTCGAGGTGGCATTGCACAAGTCCGAGGCCATGTCTTTTCATGGGCCCCGGTACGGGCCACCTTCGGGATCCCAACTGATGGTAGGAGGGGTTCACATCGGCGTCGAGAAGACGATGAGATACCTGGGTCTCGTCCTCGACAGCCGGTGGAACTTCGTCGAGCATTTCCGACGTTTGGCCCCCAAACTGGAACGGACCGGGGCCGCCTTAAAGCGGCTCCTGCCCAACCTGAGGGGGCCAAACGCCTCCTGCCGGAGGCTTTACGCGGGGGTCGTGCGGTCCATGGCACTATACGGGGCCCCGGTATGGGCGCGTTCACTGCGGCTTCGAGCCGCACACTACCTGAACGCGCCCCAAAAGGTGGTAGCCGTAAGGCTGATCCGGGGGTACCGCACGATCTCGCGCGAGGCAGCAAGCCTCCTTGCCGGACTGCCACCATGGGATCTGGAGGCGATAGTCCTCGCGCGCCTGTATGACTGGCGCGCGGAGGCACTACGTCGGGGGGAAACTCTGCACCCGCGGCAAATCGCTGCGGAGCGGACGGACCTCCGGCGCGGTCTCATGGTGGAATGGAAGGCGCGACTATCGCAACCCAGCGCAGGGCACGCCACGATAGCGGCGATAAGACCCCTCTTTGAGGAGTGGCTAGAGAGGCGTCACGGCGCTCTCACCTACCGCCTGACGCAGGTCCTCTCCGGACACGGATGTTTCGGGAGGTTCCTGCACATCATCAGGCGGGAGGAGACGCCCGGGTGTCACCACTGCGAGGATCGCCCAGAGGACACGGTGGAGCATACGGTGGAGGTCTGCCCCGCTTGGGCAGAGCACCGCCGTGTCCTCGTAGAGGCGATCGGCAGCGGCGGCGACCTCTCGCGTCCGGCCCTGGTGCAAGCCATGGTCCGGGGCGAGAGGGAGTGGGAGGCGGTCACCTCCTTCTGCGAAGCAGTCATGCTAGCGAAGGAGGTGGCGGGATGGGCGAGGGAGAGATCCTCACGCCTCAGCCGCCGAGGGAGACGCTCCGGGCGTCGGGAGCCGCGTGACGACTCCCGGCCACCGTAGGCGCGGGCCTGCGGGCGGAGAGCAATGGGTAGCTCTCCGTCCGATCAGGACCAGGCCCGTGCCGGACGGCGCGTAAGTGTTCCACGTGCGCCTCAAAGAGATGTCAGCATAGATGACGGGGCCCGACAGGGCCGAAGCCTGCCGGGGTAGCGGGATCGTCCGAAAGGGTTACCGCTGCCCTGGTACATAAAGGGCTAAGGAAGGAACACGGGTGGGTTTTAGTCAGTAAGAGTCTGACACTCCCTTCTGCTCCACCCAGAGCGGGAGGAGTCATTTGATGATTTCCCATCCTGAAAAAAAAAAGAAAAAAAAAAAAAAAAAAAAAAAAGCCCCGGCGGCATCGGCCCTAGCGGACCCCGTCAGTTCGTGCTGACAGCTCTTTGAGGCGCGCGTGGAACACAACGCGCCGTCGACCCGGGCCTGGTCCTTACCTGGCCTGCGGGCGGCGAGCTATGGGCAGCTCGCCGCCCGCAGGCCCGCGCCTACGGTGGCCGGGAGTCGGCTGTTGACTCCCGTCCAGGGCGTCTCCTGCGGCGGCTAGGCGCGCGAGGGTGCAGCGATTGCCTCTCCCTCACGCGCTCCGCCTCCTCCTTCGCGAGCATTACTGCTTCGCAGAAGGAGGTGACGGCCTCCCATTCACTCTCGCTCCGTACCATGGCCTGTATGAGGGCCGGACGCGAGAGGTCGCCGCCACCGATCGCCGCCACGAGGACACGGCGGGGCCCCGCCCAAGCCGGGCAGACCTCCACCGTATGCTCCACCGTGTCCTCCGGGCGATCCCCACAGTGGTGACACCCTGGCGTTTCCTCCCGCTTTATTCTGAACAGGAACCTCCCGAAACAACCGTGTCCGGTGAGGGCCTGCGTCAGGCGGAAGGTGAGGGCGCCGTGGCGCCTCTCTAGCCACTCCTCGAAGAGGGGACTTATCGCCGCTATTGTGGCGTGCCCAGCGCTGGGTTGCGACAGTCGCACTCTCCATGCCGCTATGAGATCCCGCCGGAGCTCTGTCCGCTGTGCCGTGATTTCTCGCGGCAGCGGAGCAAATCCCCGGCGTTTTGCCTCCTCTCGCCACTCCCATATGTGGGCGAGGACTTTGGCCTCCAGATCCCATGGCGAGCAATACAACTCCTTAAGTTATTATTGGCTTCAAATTACATGATTTCATTATACAGGCTGATTTTTTAAAGACCAGCCAAATTTAAGGATGTGGTACAGACCATCAAACTGAACAACTTTCTCCATGGGACAAATAGCGTAATCGTGAAAATTTTATCAAATGTCGCATAGAAAACTTCATTACCTACTCGACCTAAATGTATGGGAAGGCTGAATTTTTATTCACGATTACGATGCTGGTCCCATGGAGAAAGTTGTTCAGTTTGATGGTCTGTACCACATCCTTAAATTTGGCTGGTCTTTAAAAAATCAGCCTGTATAGTCATTCAATAGAGTAACATAAACTTAAAGAGATTGTATAGATGATTTTTATGATTATAATTCTATAAATAAATATTGGTTACGGCCGCGAATCATATTTATTAACATTCAACCTGATACTGACCTGAAAATTGCAAAAAAACCTAAGAAAATTTGAATTTCGCGGGCTGCCTTGAAGCTTTCGCCCTAATTCAATACCTTCGATCCTGGGTAGAATCTTAAGTTTGCTCTATAATTGATGATTGTAATAAGTATGTTGTACCTAATTAGCGAACAGTTGAATACCTATTTACTTTTACAACACCCAGGAGTGCTATCTTGTCATAAGTTTAGGTTTTAGGCCCTTTGTATACACACGTCTTTCTTGCCGTGAAATACTCCGGTTTACTCGCCGTGTGTAGGCACGGTTGTCAGTGTTGTATGGATCACTATGGAAGCTTATTGACGGACACGTTTTTCCAGTGACGCAGTTTATACGCCGTACCGTAAAGAAACCATGCCGTGTACAAAGAGCCTTAGATTTATTCGTGGAAAAGTGTTATTCGTAAGTAATAAGTTTGGTTTTTTTTTGTTTTGAGGATGGGAAATCGTCAAATGACCCCTCCCGCTCTGGGTGGAGCAGAAGGGAGTGTCAGAGTCTTACTGACTAAAACCCACCCGTGTTCCTTCCTTAGCCCTTTATGTACCAGGGCAGCGGTAACCCTTTCGGACGATCCCGCTAATAAGTTTGGTATTGAGTAGGTATAAGTAGTTTAAACCACAGGAAATTAATTTGGCTATATTTAGCCTTAATAATAGCAAAGAAATTTACTAAATGAATAACATACATCCCTAAAGATTGAGAAATGAATGTATATATATGTAATTACATGAATACATAATCAGTCTTTAATGTACCTACTACTGGGACACATGCCTCCTCTATTCGAGAGGGGCTGGGGTTGTGGGCTGTAAACTACCACGCGGGCTCAGTGCGGGTTGGTATATGTTACATGTCTTCGATTTTTTTTGTTCTAGGACATGCCGGTTTCCTCATGATGTTTTCCCTCGCCGTTTTGAGAGCAGTAGTGATGAAATTATTTACACAAACTAAAGTGCCTGCCTGGGTTTGAACCCACAACTTGCAACTCGTAACTCGGAGCTGATACTACTGGGCTACCACTGCTTTCCACCATCTCTCATCATCTCATCAAAGCACATAATTATGTACTAATAATAAAGCTTAAGAGCTTGTTTGATTGAACGCGCTATCCTCTGGAACTGAAGTTGGATTTGAAAAATTCTTTTTGCATTTGATAGCCCAATTCTTGAGAAAGGCTATTTAACATCATGCTAAAGCGTTAAAAGAAAACAAGTCAGAAAGATCACTAAGCGAAACGAAGTGACACTGCTGGGTATATAGGTGATGCGATGCGACGTGGTCGGTTAGGGGTACTTTTTTTGTACCCCTAACCTAATTTCACGCGGACGAAGTCGCGAGCGGAAGAATTAAAAGAAAATAAATGTGTGTCTGTTCTATTTTTTTAATTCCCATCAGAATATCATTATTAAAGAAGAAAGCCATCTTTATTCAGAAGCTGTCATTATTTCAGTGTACATACATATTCAAAATTTCACGCGGACGAAGTCGCGAGCGGAAGAATTAAAAGAAAATAAATGTGTGTCTGTTCTATTTTTTTAATTCCCATCAGAATATCATTATTAAAGAAGAAAGCCATCTTTATTCAGAAGCTGTCATTATTTCAGTGTACATAAATATTCAAAGAGCTTTTCATAACATTTAGCTAAACATTTGAAACGGATAGTTGGAATTGTTCCAGGTTAAATAATGGAAATAGTTTTAGGCTTAGTAACAAGATTCTGTTGGCAGGAGGCATCCTTTGTTAAAGGAACGCTGAAACTGAAAGCCTAAGTTTATTTAGACAAGTTTTTAGGCACAGCATCATGCATAATCAGCTCATAATGTTCCAACTACTGGGACACAGGCTTCCTCTTTTCGAGAGGGAGTGGGGTTGGGGGCTGTAAACTACCACGCTGGATCCGTGCGGGTTGGTATATGTCACATGTGTTCGATTTTTTTGGTTCTAGGACATGCCAGTTTCTTCACGATGTTATCATTCACCGTTTTGAGAGCACCTTTGTACCTACTGATACAATTAAATAAACAAAGTAATGTCTGCCTGTGTTTGAATTCACGAACTAAAAATCATAAATCAAAACTGGGTGGAAGGAACATCGATGCACAAACTGTAACCATAAATTCAGCACATGATTTTTGACCCCAAGAGTAGACATTTTTAGTCGGTTTTCATAAAAAAAAAAAAAATATCCAAAAAATATATTATGGTCAAAATGTATAGAGCAGCTTATTTTTTATTTTTTAAATCGAGCCCAGAGTCATGAACTAAATGCATGGTAAAAGGTTTCGCGTCGATGTCCCAGCCACCCTGTATTTTGATCGAACAATTTATCAAAAACATGCAAACTGTACCTGTACCTTCTATCATCATTAAAAAGCTTGAAAAACTTAGATGAAGTTATAAAGCGAGTTAATGAGGGGATGTACTTCTAAATACTTTGCTTGGTGTCAGTTACTCTTTAAACGGAGTCGAGAGAACCAAGCTGCGGTGACAACCTTATTGGATTACGTTTTTCAAACTTAGAAGAATGGTACTGGTAATGGTTACGGTTTTCTTAGAATAGAGTGGAATAGATTTTTCAACTTTAAAAAACGGCTTAAAAGTTAGCCAGTCAGCAACATTGTAGAGGCCTGCCGGCATTGCGTTATTAAAGTTGTTGAGCAGATAATTTTTTCGAACATCACATGTTCGCAATTATTATCCTTCAAAATGATTCAGATTGAGATTGATAGTGTATTACGCAATTAGATTGCGGTGGGCGTACATTTTAGTTTCACCACTCGATGAGGCTATTTTTAATTTACAGCTACCCTTTATCCATCTCTTCTTGATCGCGTACTTCATTACTGTAGGTCGTGTCCCTGAACGGCCTTCGCGGCTTTATGTACGATGTTCTTTCACTTCGGTCGGTTCTCGGCTTCTCTCAGGATGATCGTAACAGAGAGTCCAGTGAGGGCGGTTACTTGGTCTGACTAGCGGTTAGGTGACCGGCCATGAGGTCTTTCCCCATTTATCTTACCTACCACCACATTTTTTTCAGGTATTATAAGATAAGATTGTGCAAAGGTACATTTATTTATTTATTACATACATACGCTACCATTACATTGTCTCAATTCGGTAGCGTGTAGTTAATTAACAGTTCATGGAATAATTTACAACATAAGATTTACAAATTACAAACATATCACTTGTAACGTTACCGCACTCACTCAGTACATATTTTAACCATGACGTTATGTTCCTATCTTCTTAAACTGAACACTTTGTTCTTTACCTCTAAACAACCACAAGTTGAATACGTCTTATGACAGACCAGCCACTCCTAACGTCATACGTTGAATCAACGAGATACCTACATCACGTCATGATACAAGCAAACTCGCTCCGAGGGGAATACACTGCTTCCTACCGATATAGTGCGCATATGAATGGAATATTTATCAATGGGGGATATCGATGGCAAAGATTTTACAAGATTTAGGGGGAATGAGGTAATAGGAAAAACTCTTTGAATTGAGAAGGAAAAGGTAATTTTAAAAGTTATATTCTCCGATCCTTCCCCTTTGTGTGGTTCTATAGAATTCTATACCACAAAATAATGTGATACAGGTAAAAGCCTCTTAAAGAAAAGGCACCAGCTTTGATCATCACGTCTTGTGTGTTGTTGATTTCAGACGAACAAAATCTTTACGATGTTTTCCAACATCGAAAATCCGGTCGGTCCATGAGTAATTTAGAAAGTTTCTAACATATAGAGTGCTTACGTCTTGGGTTCATTCACATCTGGGTCACCACAAGAACTTTACTGAGAGATAATTACAGTAATTAACTGTATTCATTCCACGGCTACGCTATAAAAAAGAAACTCATTACTTGTCTACAATCGGGTGATAAAATCTCTCAATCCATTTTCCCTAATCTTGATGAGCACACAAAAAAACAAACCGACCCCTCACTTGATTAGCAAAATAACTATATTGGTCGAGAAAACATTAGCAGTGTACACCACGTTACCATTTAGATCGGCTTACCCGAATCCCGCTTGTTCGGCACGCTGCGCTATGAATACAAAGGATCCTGAGGTTGTGAGGTAGTGCTACACATGCCCAGCCTCCCCAGACCTTATGGTTCCGCACTATTGAACCATTTGCCTTAACGTAGTTACCTCTTTGAAAGAAAAAGCGGACCTGTCAAAAAAAACACGCGTTCGAAAAATGATATATTTAATTTATATTGGGTGAAAGTAGTGGGGTGTGCAGTGCGTATCTTTCGAATTCGCCTATCAGGAGAGGCGTACGGCAGTGCGCCATGAATACAAAAAGGTCTGAGGTCTTGTCCTGTTTGTGGCAATGGACGCATGTCTCCGGAACCTCCAGGTATTCCGCACTATTGGACCGTTTATGTTGCTGCCTTAAATGGTACTGTTGAGGACAACTGTGTTTAGGTTTCGTAAATTAATGTAGTACCTAATAAAACGACTATTTATGGATAAGGCAACAAGTAAAACAAAAATGTATCAGCTACCAATTTATTTTTTAGGAATTTGTTCAATTATGGGTCCAATATTTTAATTTATTTCATTTACAGTAAAACGTAAATCATAAGAATAACACTTTGTTTTCATACAAAGAACATCCCACACAAGATACATAGCTACCAATTCTAGCAAGTCCTAAAACAATTAACAATATTCAGTACCTACAAACTGAATACTGTTTATTTTAAGTACGATTTCAGGTAACCCGAGTGCCCTTAACTGTACCTGTCAACAAAGCCTCATACGGCCGGCTGAACTCAGATATTCTATATTACAGCCTAGGATTACCAAATACGTCTGCAGCCTACTCTGTAGTGCGTCTTCAGGTACAAACGATGGCAAACCTCAAGTCTACAAGACGTTGATATTGTAGCATTGAAAATACCTTGCAATGCTGAGAAACCAGTTCGGCCAATGTGCATGGGTGTCGAGTGAGGTAAGTAGAAAGGATTATATCAGAGATATATTCCTGAAAAGTAAAACCAATATAAGTATTTTTCAAATAGAATTTCAGCATCTTTTGTAACGTTTAGACTTTGAGCATTATTAGTGAAATAATTGGACGTTTGGCATATCACGGGTCGTACTTGGCAATTCGAGGAATGAAAATAATTTGGCAGAGCAATTTATGGAATGGCTGACATTTCTCAATTATGTAACAGAGCAATGATTGGTCCTGGTCGATATGGTAGAGTCATGATGGTAAATTTAAAAAAATGTGTAATGTAAAACAAGGGTAACGCCCAGATGAAGATGAAAACCTTTTACAACCACTATAATAGGTACATTGTTATTTTATAGACAGTAAAAATAAAAATAATTTTATAAAGCTTCAAATATGACAATACAAGAGCCGAGAGATGAAATAAGTTGTCATTTTGTTAAAATTGATGTTTGAACCTACACCGTCAACACCAAAACAGAGTGAACTTTATATTTATTTTGTTTACAACCTCTGTTTTTACACCCAAAAATCTAAATATTTATTTGTAAAAATGTGTTTTACAAATAAATACTCTGACGTTGACTTTGGCTTTGAAAAACTAAAAGCATGCTCCTTTTTTCATGTTTAAAAAGTGCATGCTACAGGTGTGTCAAAGCTTCAAATATGGTGTCAATAGCCACATAGATACAATCAATTTGATTTGGAACAGCATGATGCATGTCACCGCGTTTTCTGCCACTGCGAGTCCGTTCGAGTTACTAATCCATGTCATGGACAGAAATGTTATTAGAATGTTTGTCTATGTCGTGCAGTGCAATTGCCCTGTAGACCAATTCCTATAATTAAAAACGTTCAAAATCTAGTCGCAATTTTATCTCAGCGATTACCTGATCAAAATATGAGTAGCCTACAAGAGTTCCTGACTGATTGAGAATGAGATTACTATGCGACTATTTAAAAACAATACGGGAAGTCTTATGTGAACAAGTCTTTATGTAACATTTTATCTTTAGACTACTGAACTAAAACTATAAAAAGGTGCCTACTTTGATCATCGCCATTCAGCCGAAAGACGTTCACGGCTGGAAATAGGCCGTCTCCACGCGTTGCACGACGACTAGCTCTGTGCTTCCCGCGTCCAATGGGTCCCCGCAACCTTCATTGGGTCTTCAGCGGTCTACCTTGCAGAGACATACCTAATTATGGTCCCTCAAATCGATTTAAAACCATTATACCGCACAAATTGATGACGCAATCTACACTTTAGTACCCAGAGATGTCGTTAGAGGGGTAATTAGACATTATATGCATAACCAGGTTTAATTGAACGTAATAGAGCTGTAATAGACAATACTCGTATGAACATGTGGAGCAATCGGACACAGGTCACTGAGTAATATTATTAATGGAGTAATTATAGTAAATTTGAAGTAGCTATTTGTGTCCTACACAAACAGAATATGATATTTACTTTTAATACACCATAATCGCCCTATAATGTTCCACCTGCTGGCCTCCTCTCTGTGAGAGGGAGTGGGCCGTAATCCACCACGCAGGCCCAGTGAGGGTGGTGGAAGTCACATGTCTTCGAATTTTTGGTTTTAGAACATGCCGGTTTCCTCACGATGTTATCCTTCACCATTTTGAGAGCAGTGGTGATGAAATTATTTGCACAAATTAAACTGCCTGTCTGGGTTCGAACCTACGACCTACAATTCGTAAGTCCCGGGGCCTTTACCACTGGGCCACCACATGACAGCTCTCACAACATAACTGGCCAAAATGGGCGAAAATTGGGGAACAGATACGTCAGACACCGAATGCAATGCCTGTCCAGGACATGACCCACTAGATGGATTGTCCCAATTGTCCATACACCTGTACCTTTGTGGACTTACACCTGTATTTACAAACAATGCTTGTCTAAGTAAAGTAGCAATACTATTCGAAGTAAGTTCATATATATTAAGGGACGCATACTGCCAATCGCCACTCAAGTCATCTTCATCACCATCAGCCTATAGTAGTACATAGGCCTCTCCTATTGCACGCCATTCAACTCGATTTTCGGCAACTATCATCCAGCTACTACCAGCATGCCTGCGAAGATCGTCGCTCTAGCTAGCCTGAGGGCGTCCCACCTTACTTTTACAGATTCATGGTCGCCACTCAAGTATTGTCTATGAATAGGTTTTTGGAACCCTGTGCGTCCCCGAGCACTGTAAGGCCTCACAGTAATGTTTGTGAATACGGGTATCTATTAATGGATTAATGTGGCCGACTACTGGGACCAAGTAATTTGAAAGTATCATTGAGACGAAAAGAAGAAAAAAAAAACACATTTAAAATGAATTGAAATGAAAATTGGTCCCACTTTTTTGGATCAATTTATTTTAAAGAAAATTAAAAGTAACGGTTATTCTTACTTTTGAACAAATCTTGTATCTAGAACCTAGAACATATATAATATACAGTCAAAACCCCGCTTAGTATGTCACCTATTAACACATGAGTATCCATTTTGGGAGCCATATTTCCAACAGGGTTCTGCTAAAGGTTGAGTTGATTAGCTTCATAAAGGCGAGTAATTTTCTACACAGTAGCGAAAGGACTCCGAGAGGTCCCTGTGACCCTGAAAGCTAGATTTTAGAGCTAGATTCCGTCCACGGTATGCACTAACGACCAGTTGAGGCCTTTTGTAGAGTCGTGGAATACTACCTAAACTCTGCTTTTAAATTGCTAGACCAAAATGATAGCTAACATGTACTAAATAATGTTGACAAAAAAAGGCCGATCAGAACTGTCATTTTAGTCTAGCAAATTAAAAATCAATGTTTAGGTGAATGCTCAAGTACTGAGTAAAAGAACATTACCTTTCCTCTTAACTGTGAGAATTTATATATTTATGTTTATTTATTTTAGCATTATGTATTTATTTAAGTATTTGTTATTTTTTGCATTATTTATGAAGGTATATTTAATATTTTAGTTTAATACTTCACAAATCAAATTATTTTCTTCTTGTTCTCGCACACTATTGTCTACATTTCTTTTTTCATGTCTCCTTTCGTAGGTCTGCTGGAAGAATATTCTTAAGAAATAAGCAGTACCTTTGTACTCAATACTTACTAATATTAAATCGAATCTGTAGGTATCGTTTTTCTGTGTGTGCATCCTACTAATCATACTAATAATATTATAAACCTGAAAGTTTTGTATGGATGGATGTTTGTTACTCTTTTACGCAAAGACTACTGAATGGATTTGGATGAAATTTGGCACGAATTTTGGATGAAGATCGTTTATAACTAAGATTAACATATAGGACACGATATTCCCACGGGATCGAAACCTATGCGGGTGAAACCGCGGGGCGCAGCTAGTAAATAATAAAATAAATTAAAAAATGCTTATTATCGAAACTTGCATGTTTTATGGAGCTTTTTTTCAATACTTATTATAAGTATTATTCTCTTGGATGCAAGAAAAGATTAAAAGTCCTTTTGACAAATTTTGGTTTGCCTTGTTTTGCATTTTACAGGCAGAAAGTATCCCTCCGTATCAAGAAATCCTAAAAGCAAATGCTTATGTATGATGATATTTTTTAGGAAAACGTTATAAATCCAGACTCAAAATTTAGAAACATTTTCGGGTGCCTACGTAATTCTTTTCTTATTTCTTGGACAGTTTATTTCTCAATTCGGCTTGTACCATGAGCCAGCTTTCCCTAACAACATAGCTAACCGTAATAACTTTGTTCTACTCATAAGGAAAAAAAAACAAACGTAACATCGAACGGACCTCATCAGGAAACTTCCACCATAACACTGTTCACAATCTGCAGGTACAAAACGCAAAAATGCGTAATCCTTTCACTGCTCGACCATTACTACGTATGTACCACAGTGTACCGTAATGTGGCCCTTTGCACACACACGTTTTTCTTCCGTTAAAATGTACGTTTTATTCACCGTATGTAGGCACGCTCGTCAGTGTTGTATGGATCACTATGGAAGCTTGTTCACGGACACGTTTTTTCTACGGTGCGGTTTATGCGCCGTAACGTAAGGCCCTTTATACACGGCACGGTTTCTTTTAGAAAAAGCGTGTTTGTCAACTGTCAACAAGCTTCCATTGTGAACCATACAACACTGACGAAACGTGTCTATAACACACGGTATATAAACCGCGCCTTAGTAAGAACGTGTCCGTGAAAAACCTTCGATAGTGATCCATACAAAACTGACGACCGTGCGCTACACACGGCGAATAAACCGTAGTTTTTCACGGCAAAAAAACGTGTTTGTGTAAAAGACTCAAAAAACCGTTCCGTGTACCGTGGCCGTACAGTTCATCGCCTCAAATTTGAGAAGACCTGAGAAATTACCAATTTTTTTCCATTTAGTAACCGTTAGTTCCTAACTTTAGTATAGCAGTTCAGGACATAAGCTTCACCCACCCCTGACCCTCCGCACGATAGCGCTGAGAAAATGCTCGCATTGAATCACTGTAAGTAGTTACACTGTGACTGTATAATACGTAACATGTACGTCCCACGTGGGGTGGCGATAAACGGCCTCCTTTCTTGCACTTTCATAACATCCATCCGTAAAACCGAAAAAAAAAACAAAAACGTTCAACCCCTTTGGAAATGTTTCGTCTTTATGTGTTGGTATTAAGGTTGATTTTTGCAGGTTTTTTGAGTGTACTTGCAAGACTGTTATGCTGTGTCATAGCTTGGTGGAGACTCACTAGCGGACAATTAAGTAAAATTAGGTTTGTGATTTATTTAATGTTAATACAATTTTGTTAGTTTTCATCATATTCATATTTCAGGGGCTTGTAGCTAAGTAATAACAGCCGCATAGGTCGATCGATCAGGTTAAGCTACGCTTGCTGCAGTTGGTCAGTGGATGGGTGACCATCTTGACATACCGAAAACCCCCCGTGTCTCGAAAAGCACCTTAAGCCGTTGGGCTTGGCTGTGATTCGTGGATCTTTGACAGTCGTTACGGGTCGTCAGAAGCCCGAAAGTCTGACAACCAGTCTTACGTATTAACGAAACCCCTTGGTTGGTTGAGCGACTGCCTATCTAGATAGTCAGCCGCTCCATGTAAAATACTGCTACTCAGATGCATCCGGTTAGACTGGAAGCAGACCCCGAGATAGTTGGGTAAAGGCTAGGCAGATGATGATGATTTTGTTAGTTTTCATTATAGTCGTTTATGTCTTGTCAAATTGGGAACCGAAACTGGTTCTCCTATATACAGATTACTCAGAGATCTAGCTAGGAGAGCAGCGATTCACCCGACAATTCGTTGTACCTACACCATGTAATTATAATGCATACTTTTTAAGTCCCTCGTGTACTACGAAACCTTTATATCCATATGACATGAAGAACTATAGGCCAGTGACTCTGATACCGAGCAATTTGGTTTTAGGAAAAACAGTACCACGTCTTTGGCTTGTTTCAATTTGATGAAGAATGTCACCCACGCGATAAATGCAAGGCGTTAGATTTTGTAGATCACTAATTGCTCTTACACAAGTTAGAAAAATACGGAATAAGAGGAAAAGCGAACGACTAGTTAAGAGACTATTTAAAAAACCGACCACAATGTGTGGAAATCTCCAGAATCCATAGTGGCGAAAAGGTGTCATATAGAAGCGACTATCAGAAGAATAATTTCGGAGTGCCGCAGGGCAGTGTATTGGGGCCTTTTTTATTCCTTCTATATATCAATGACCTCCCAAATATCACTCGCCACACAGTGATTTTATTTGCTGATGACACGACCCTTGTTGTGAAGTGTGAAAGAGTCGACACCTACGAGTATGAGATTAATGAAGCCATCAAAAATATAATACAATGGTTGAACTCCAATAACTTACAAATTAATATGGAGAAACCGAAAATAATGCAATTTCAAACATACAGGAGAAACCCATTAACGCCGACTATTAAATATAATGACACTTCTATAGAACAAGTAGTAAGTGCTGCATTTCTGGGCATACAATTGGATCAAAAATGCCTCTGAAAAAAGCATGTCGACTATGTTTGTGACAAACTGGACAGATGTATCTATGCACTAAGAAGATTAAGAGTCACGGTCTCAACTGAAGCGGCTCTTTGTGCATATCACGGATACGTTTCCTCCGTACTCTCATACGGTCTCTTGTTGTGGGGTAATTCGATAGATGTCAATAAAGCGTTTATAATACAAAAAAATGTGTGCGTGCAATCTGTGGAGCTGGGTACATTGGATAGATTTAAGCCACAGTTTAAAAAGTACAACATTTTACCGTTAGCATGCATGTATATTAATGAATTGTGCCTATTAGTACGACAACTTCCTGAAAATTTTATTAAGCATAGAGATGTAACCAAAAGGAATGTTTCCTCTAGAGATAAACATAGGCTCTGCTTGCCACAATGCAAGCTCGATTTATGAAATTTGTTTATAATTGCTATTAAGGTATACAATAAGCTCATCCGAGGATACCGCACGGTCTCCGCTGAGGCGGCGAGCCTCCTTGCCGGATTGCCGCCATGGGATCTGGAGGCCAAAGTCCTCGCCCACATATGGGAGTGGCGAGAGGAGGCAAAACGCCGGGGCGTTGCTCCGCTGCCGCGAGAAATCACGGCACAGCGGACAGAGCTCCGGCGGGATCTCATAGCGGCATGGAGAGTGCGATTGTCGCAACCCAGCGCTGGGCACGCCACAATTGCGGCGATAAGTCCCCTCTTTGAGGAGTGGCTAGAGAGGCGCCACGGCGCCCTCACCTTCCGCCTGACGCAGGTCCTCACCGGACACGGTTGTTTCGGGAGGTTCCTGTTCAGGATAAAGCGGGAGGAAACGCCAGGGTGTCACCACTGTGGGGATCGCCCGGAGGACACGGTGGAGCATACGGTGGAGGTCTGCCCGGCTTGGGCGGGACCCCGCCGTGTCCTCTTGGCGGCGATCGGCGGCGGCGACCTCTCGCGTCCGGCCCTCATACAGGCCATGGTCCGGAGCGAGAGTGAATGGGAGGCCGTCACCTCCTTCTGCGAAGCAGTTATGCTCGCGAAGGAGGAGGCGGAGCGTGCGAGGGAGAGGCAATCGCTGCACCCTCGCGCTCCTAGCCGCCGCAGGAGACGCCCTGGACGGGAGTCAACAGCCGACTCCCGGCCACCGTAGGCGCGGGCTTGCGGGCGGCGAGCTATGGGCAGCTCGCCGCCCGGTAAGGACCAGGCCCGGGTCGACGGCGCGTTGTGTTCCACGCGCGCCTCAAAGAGCTGTCAGCACGAACTGACGGGGTCCGCTAGGGCCGATGCCGCCGGGGCTGCGGGTTGTTCGAAAGAGATACCGTGGCCCCTGGCACAGGCAACTGAAGGAACACGGGTGGGTTTTAGTCAGTAAAAGTCTGACACTCCCTTCTGCTCCGCCCAGAGCGGGAGGAGTCATTTGATGATTTCCCACCCAGAAAAAAAAAAAAAAAAAAAAGGTATACAATAAATTTGCAATAACTACCTTTGCTTATGTTTAAAAAAAAAGCTGATTCAGAGGCTTAAAGAAAAATGTTTTTACACTGTTAATAAATTTGTGTCACATGTCGAAGAAAGAAAGTAATGTCAATAAATTTGGTTACAATAAATTTGCAATAACTACCTTTGCTTATGTTTAAAAAAAAAGCTGATTCAGAGGCTTAAAGAAAAATGTTTTTACACTGTTAATAAATTTGTGTCACATGTCGAAGAAAGAAAGTAATGTCAATAAATTTGGTTTATATTAATTTTTTTATTTGACATTTACTTACCATTATTATTTTTATTTTACATTATAACAATATTATTATTTTTATTTTACACTATAACAATATTCTGGGATATTGACATTTCAATTACCTAATACATAAAATCTGACATTGTATAACATTCATATAATATTGGTAACTGATGTAAAGTTAAGACATTTGTTAATAATTTAATGTATTCTGGAATTAAAGATTTGCACACCACATGTAATGGTAGAATGTAAATGGATTGTGTAAATGGATAGTATGTAAATGCTACATTTATATTAAGATCATAATACTTTGTACACCTACATTTTGGCAAATAAAGTATTATTATTATTTCCTTGACATATCTCGGGACCCTGGGGTTCCAGACCTTTGAAATGCATACTAGGGGCCGAAGCCAACTCGCAGAGGCCCTTTACACAATTTTAAATGACGAGGACGCACCAACCGTCGATTATTTTATTTTATTTTATTTATTTATTTTACCATTTATGTACACACATATATAAACAGACAATGAAAAACAGAACAGAAAAAATAGGTACAGAGGTGATGCTTATTTCATAAGAAATCTCTTCCAGCATACCTGAGATAGGACAATAGATACAGAGATGTAGACAGCGTGTGATAGAGCAAAGGAGACAAAAAATAATACATAGAATCAAAAATTATTATTAATATTACGTAAATAAATTATTATTATCATTCAGTATCTACCGAGTCGAGTCGAGTCCGTAGGTATCCAATCGTGCTTTGAAATATGCCAAGTAATTCACCCTAATGCTTATCTTAAAATAACTAATCAATTGAGATAAAACTGCATTTTTAGGGTTCCTATGTACAATGCGGTACTATTCATTCCTTTTTCAGTCATCACTTACAAATATGGTTAAGATTCAATACATAAGAAATAATATAGCTTTGATTTCCAATTTTCAATTTTACTTTCAAAGACATTAATAATGTAATTATACGTTTTGGAGACTGATTTTGGGGGACATTTAGAACATCATCGGAAAAACGAGAAAAATATTCGAGATACGATTCCCGTGACAAACTACATATTTACATACCTACGAATTTGTACGGAACCCTCGGTGCGCGAGTCGCTACGAACCATTCACATCTTCTCATCTCATCATTATTATATTTATAGTAATTAATAATAATATTATGAATAATATTTATTTTTCACTTCTCTTTCGCGGGTCTGCTGGAAGAAATTTCTTAAGTACCTTTGTACTCAAATTATGATTATGTCGTATACCTATGTATTTTACTGTGTGTACATAAATAATAAAATAAATATTTAATCTATTTATTTATTGACACAAGCAATGAAAAGAATTCCCTGGTTCCTGCGCTAGTATTAACTGTATTAGGAACCAGTTTTAACCCTGAAATATAAATTACAGACTATATTATGGCAATAACAAATTAAACCGGACAAGTGCGAGTCGGACTCGCACACTATAGGTTCCGTGCAACAAGGCAAAAAACGCCGAAAAAACACGTTTCTTGTATGGAAAGTTTTTTTTTTTTTTTTTTGTTTTGTGTTTTAGCGGCAATAGAAATACACACATTCTGCAACAATTTCATATTCCTACCTATTACGGTTCATGAGATTACAGCCCACTGACAGTCAGACGGACGGATGGGCGGACGGACAGCGGAGGCTAAGTAATGGAGTTCCCTTGGCACCCTATGGGTACGGAATCCTGAAAATTATTGAAAAATACAGGATGAAAGAGAAAAAACGAAACAAAACATGCACTTTATATTATTACACACACATATTATTAAGTATGTTTAAGTCAGTTATTATCATAAGTAGTCAGTTTTCGGTATCGTAAAAATCCATCATTTGCTTCTTATAAGTACCTACAGACGCGGGACGCTGGCGGGACCAGCTATCAACGGTACAAGGACCCCGACAAGAGAGTCATTTGTCTTTCTTTACCCTAATTATGTGATGAAAATTTATAGTAGTCACTGGACCGAACTTCTATAGGTGGCGACTGTTGGAAATTTATGATTAAGTTCCTAAACCCCACGACTAGATTCAAATTTACGTGGATTCGTGTTTTAGAACTCAATTATAACTTTCATATTCAGTTGCGAAATCAATGTAGGCGAAATAGAATTTAATAGAAAAATAATTCGCCTCCCTAAACGACTTGCTAATTAGCTTTATTAGTTAAAGGTGAAAATTAATTTGTTTGATGTTTTAATTAAGAAACCCGTAATGTGAAAATATTTATATTTTAACACATAGAATATTTTTACCCGAACCTGTCGTTGTGAACAAGGCTTTGAAGTTTCGAATAACAACGGGCCAAGGTGAGAAGATTGGTGTAAAAAATGTTTTTTTGAAAATTACATTGCAAATTCAACGGAATGTAAAATGTATTGGTCATAGCTTTGAGCTTTTTGAAATCTTATCAGTGAATTAGAGCGGCAGAATTTAAAAAGACTTTTGTGTAATTTTCAATTTTTTATTAAATCTTGTTTGCGCAATTGTTCAAGTCGCTCACAACAAAAATACAAAATACTTAATATTTATCTAAAAAGTGTTTAGTCAAATCGTAGATCCACTATGAGATTGACTAAAGTAAACCAATTTGAACCTATTAAAAGCCATTAATAAATTATCTATAAGCGGCTTTCTGGGCAAACTGTCAACTAAAGCGACATGTTTGCCCGGATAAGGATGAATTTGGTTAATAAAAAGCAAACAAAAGCGCCGGTGGCAGTGTTCTGTATCTGTTTGCTGATGCCCTCCTCGTCGCTAACAATTAGCTCTTTTGTGTACTTGTCCACACTTGCCACTCTAGCCCAACAACGAGGGTGCTACAAAGATACGTTGTTACTAGATGTGTACTTTGCATCATGCCTTCAAGAATTTTTGTGCCTTGAAGAATTCATCTAATGAAGAATTTGATAAAACCCTTTAGGTAACCCTGCAGTGGTGGCCACGTGCTAACGGCCTGGACTTACGAGTCTTCGATCGTGTAATTCCTTTGTGTAATACATATGTTTCATCACCATTGCTCTCAAAACGGTGAAGAACATAACCCCAATGTGTTGGTAAGGCACCGACATGTCCTACAATCAAACATTCGAAGACATGTGACATCCACCAACACATTGGGCCTGCGTGGTGGATTATAGCCTACTCCCTCTCATAGAGAGGAGGCCTGGGTTCCAGCAGTGGGAACGTTATAGGCTGATAACGCTAGGTAACCCAATAAAAAAATAATAATTGTGGTTCATGTTATCTTCACGTTTTTGAAAACGGCTTTAATGGTCGATTAGTCGAATGGGAAACTTTGGCAGACGTTAGACGGTTAGGTTATAATAACTTCTATTTATTAGCAGACAAGAGGGCACTATAGATCATTCTCCTGATACGGTTTCTTTCCTGTGATTGGGTACGTATTACAATACCGAAATTTAAAAGACCGTATTTTAAAATACCTATGGAAGAAATCCCGAAAAATTAAACGCCGAATGATTGTTTGGTCGAAAGTTTTAAATCCCGAAAGTTCATTTGCCCGAAAGCTTAAAATCCCGAAGATCCGTATCCCTAAGTTCCATATCCCGAAGTTTAAAATCGCGAAGATCCATATCCCGAAGTTCGAAATCCAGAAATTACATCCCAAAGCCTAAAATCTCTAAGATATAATGCCAAAAAAGGCGCTTAACATAATGGGTAACATTAAATATCGATTGTATCGAAATATCAAAAATGATTATACCTAAGCTTAAAATGTCTAAGATTGAAATGCCGAGTGATTAAAAAATCGAATGTTTAAAATGTTTGGTTTTACATTCAAAAATATGTTTCTGGCACTCGCCGGTCGCTGCCGCGGCACCGCTCGCTTCGCTCGATGGTTCGCTGGATTCGGTAGGTATTTTGAATTTCGTTATTTTGGACGTCAGTATTTCAGTCACAGTTATTATGAAATTTCGGGATTTTAATATGTACCCCTATTATATTATATTATATATTGAAAACAATTATGTATCCACCAACCCGCACTGAGCCCGCGTGGTGGATAACGGCCCAAAACCTCTCACCAAGAGGAGGCCTGTGTCCCAGCAGTGGGAAAATTATAGGCTGATTATGCTAAGTATATCTATGTGTATGCTAAGTGTGTGTATGTGTGTGTTATGAAAATGTCTAAAAGTTGAACTCTCTTCTTGTTTCAAACCCAATGTATAACTCTCTCAGAAGTAAGTGCAGTCTATAATTCGCTATTTATTTATTTATTAAATAAAACCTTATGCACAGGTAAAATGACACTGTACTAAGGTGGACATAATGGCTGCAACATTCAGAAGGCCAATTTTCGTTAATTAAAACGTTCAAAATCTAGTCACAGTCTCATCTCGGCGATAAACAAATGTCAAGAACTTCTAATTTCCCTAAATTAGAAGTATTTCTTGACAGATTGAGACTGAGATCAGACTGAACGTTCTTAAAATTACGAGAATTGCCCCTCAGATCATAGTAACACACATCACTATAGTAAATCATAGGAAATATTCGGGACAGTACCAGCATTGCCTTTATGTGTGGGAGAAGGATTTTCAAGCTATGGAGCGACCGTAACGTTCCGGTGACTTTTTGACTTACAGTCATGTGATAAAAATCAATAATATCTTACGGTCTGCGGACCACTTAGAACAATACGAATTAAAGAGAAGAAGTTCTGACAGATTCTAAAACTTGGTGACAGGCTAAAAGCTTTGTCAGTAACCAGAACACACTACCAATCTCAATCAATATCTGCGTGGCTAGCTGACATATGGCAAATAATTTAATTTTATGTTCTGTGCCTTGTAATGTTAATTACTTAACACCTAGTATTGTATACAATCCAGCATCAAGTATTTTCTAACTGAACAGACAGCTGTGCTGCTGGGGAGTTTGTTGCGCCACTTCTTTCCAGCGATAGCACTAGGAAGTGGTGAAGGGCGGGCATTTTTGGGGGACTGTCTTTTGTAATTTTGACGTTTGAAAAGCGCTGATTCTCAGCCTAATTTGAATAAATGACTTTTGATTTTTTATTTAAATCTGGTCATTTTGAAAGATATTGCTAATCCATTGCTTCATATTTTCAAAAGATTTGTCTGCTCAACAACGTGAATAACGCAATTAATATTGAACTGTCAAAATTGAAGCCATTGCTACTAGAAGTGTGTTACGAAATGAATTATTAGCCTAACGTTCTGTTAAAGTTTGAAATAGTAGCGGTCCCCAGACGGGACAACATTTAATAAAAAAAAATCATACGCCCTTTACGTAGGGTCATAATTTCAAGGTTATTTTTTTCTTTTTATAGGGTTTCACGTTAATACCTTTTTTGTTCTATTCGTGGCTATTTTTTCAATAGTTTTTTTTTATATTGCTTAAGACTTTTTACATTCATACTATTTTTATTATTATTTTGTGTCGGGGGTTTTTAAAATTTTTAATTTATTTTTTTTATATGAAGAAGAACGATTCTGGCCTGGAGAATCAAGTATACAGCTACCTGATGTTCGCGATGTGGATCTAGAATGTATTATTGGATTTTTCCATCTGGAATTTCTCAGTGGCAACCCTGAGTCTAGATTTGTACCCGGTTGATAGCAATAGGCTCGCCCCCTATTACCTGGGACTTACAGTCCAGCCTTCAAGGAATGCGTTCCTGTCACCTGTCCGTTTCATACAAAAAAATACGTGTTTTGCCAATTTGATCTTTATTGTCTTTCTTTCTTTATCTTTTTATCTTTATTTTTTCCTTTTTTTTTTTTCTTTAGCTTCGACTTCGTCCGCTTAAAATTTTTTGATGCCCCGACCGACCCTGTCGCATCGCATCACCTGCCTACGCTATCACTTGATTTTCGCTTATCGTATACGCTTAGCGATATTAAATAGCGTATAGCCTTCCTCAAGAATTGGGCTATCAAATGCAAAAATATTTTTTCAAATACGACTGGTAGTTCCAGGGTTTACCTCCTCTTTATAATATTAGTATAGACTAGAATAGTCGCACGGCTGGACTGTAAACGTAGGTCGGAAAAAGTGAATGTACTAAAGGTGCACATCTGCCTAACCCTTCTAGAAATACAAGCGTGATGTTATGTTATGTTCATTCTACAACTGTCGTTATCTGCCTAAATGGAGATAGGTACGTATCCAGAATAATTCTAGATATTAATCTAGACGATCACTTAACACTCAATGCGAACACATTACGTCTGTAATGAACGGATAATAGAATAGGCTGTATCTGGCTTTGCCCGGGACATTACACGTGGCTATAGGATTAATTAGACATGTTTGAATGTGTGTGGGATATTTCAGAAGTATTTTATGTATTCGCTTAATCATCTCGATAATGATAGTTGTATTAACTTTAGCCGGCGTTTTCGGCCATAAAGGGTTGGAAATTATTCTACGAGAACGTACTACTGGAACAAAAATCTAAATTCCTAACTCAGATCATGGTCTACTTGCGCCAAATTTATCGAAATCTGCTTAGCCGTTATGGCATGAACTTTTGCCTTTATAATATCAATCATAGTATAATTAAGTAAGTATATTCTCATATTATTAGTTTTATTTTATTGAGAGCCGATTTTTCTATCGTCAGATAATTATTATTTTAAAAATAAATATGGCAGTTTGACATATACCTTACAAACTTCTTACGACTTTGTCCACGTGAAATCCGTTGTTCCCCCAACCCACCCCGTCGCATCGTATCATTTGCTCGCGTTATCACTTCGTTTTCGCTTAGCGTTATTTCTCTTTGCTCCGCTCTTGATGGTCATAGCGTGATGTTAAATAGCGTATAGCCTTCCTCGAGAAATGGACTATCAAATGGAAAAAGATTTTTTCAAATCCGACTGATAGTTCCAGAGCTTACCCCCTACATACATACAAACAAATTTCACCTCTTTATAATATAATATAATATTATTATTAGGAAGTATAGATATAAAACCAATACTTTAGATAAAAGTTATCTAACTAGCTATTGAAACATCGGCCCTTAGTGAATTTGTTTTTGATTTTATGTATTTTATTTTCTCTTTTACACACGCTGTCTACAACTCTTTATCCACTATCCTATCGCTGGTATGCTGGAAGAGATTTCCTCCATACTAATATTATAAAAAGTTTTTTTTTGTTTGTTTGTATGTATGTAGGGGGTAATCTCTAGAACTACCAGACGGATTTGAAAAATTATTTTTACATTAGATAAGATTCTTGAGGAAGATTGTATGCTATCTAACATCACGCTACAACCCTCAGGAGCGGAGCAAAATGAAAAAAAGTCACAAAGAATACTAAGCGAAAACGAAGTGATCGCGCGGGCAGGACGGTGATACGATACTTCGGGGTGGGTCGGGGAACAAGAAATCGCACGCGGACAAAGTCGCAGACAGAAGCTAGTTAGAAATAAGCATCACTTTTGTATCTTTTCTTCTTGTCTGTTTATTATACATAAATGGTAAAATAAATAAAATAAAAAGTACAAATGGAGCACAAGAAGTACTTAGTATCCAGTGAGCAGACATTTATTCAGCAGTGGGTCAAAATCTATATTAATATTATAAAGAGGTAAAATGTGTTTATTTGTTTGTATGCGGATGACAGTACAGTAACGATAAAATGTAAAAACATAAATACTTTTGAAGATGACATAAATAACACATTGAGCTCTGTTATGAATTGGCTTAATATTAATAATCTGAAAGCCAACTTAAGCAAAACTAAATTAATGTACTTTAGACAGCGTTTACCAGCACCAAATAACATAAATGTAAATTTTAACATGGAAACAATAGAGGAAGTAGACAATTGTAAATTTTTAGGCTTATATATTGATGACAAAATGAACTGGAAACTGCATATTCAACAACTATGCAAACGAGTTAGTAAATCTGCCTATGCCTTACATACACTTGCAAGCAAAATAAACTCCAGTGCCCTTTTAATTGCGTATCATGGCCTAGTGGCATCTGTTCTCAGATATGGAATAATTTTTTGGGGGAATTCCACCGACAAAGATCTCGTTTTTAAGGCACAGAAACGATGCATTCGGGCTATGTTTGGTTTAAAATCAACGGAGAGCTGTGTGCCTTTTTTTAAAGAGCATAGTATCCTTCCATTACCGTCACTATACATAATTGAAGTAGCGGTCTTCGTTAAACAAAATCCTCATTTATTTACTTTAGCATCTACAGCTTTCAATCGGACCCAAAGGGACGTAAGTAGAGATGTCAGCATAGATGACGGGGCCCGACAGGGCCGAAGCCTGCCGGGGTAGCGGGATCGTCCGAAAGGGTTACCACTGCCCTGGTACATAAAGGGCTAAGGAAGAAACACGGGTGGGTTTTAGTCAGTAAGAGTCTGACACTCCCTTCTGCTCCACCCAGAGCGGGAGGAGTCATTTGATGATTTCCCATCCACAAAAAAAAAAAAAAAAAAAAGGGACGTAAGTCGTCTGTGCGTTCCAAAAACGAATACTGCCTTGATGTATAAAAGTGTCTTTCACATGGCAACAGTTCTATTTAATAAATTGCCAAAAGAGTTAAAAAATCTACATATTAACTTATTTAAACCAAAACTGAGAAGTTTGCTGTGTCAAAAATGTTATTATAGTGTATCGGATTTTTTATCAGATAAATTTTGACATGTTAATGTAATTTTTGTAATGTAATGTAATTTGCTTCTTTGACTATGTTGTAATCACAAATCTTATATAATTATTTAAATGTGAATTATTTTTGACATTTACCTAACAAATTATTTTGACATTTACCTAACAAATTATTTTGACGTTTACCTAACAAATTATTTTGACATTTACCTAACAAATTATTTTGGCTTTTGTTCCTCTATTAGTAATCATTTAATCAAATAATACAATCAATTATAATATGGTTGATTTGTAGTTTAGTACGAGTAAGCTCTTTATTTGCATGTGAAAATTGTAATTAATTCTTTTTGAATTTTGTATGCCTCTAATAGGCTGATCATAGCGCACATTAACCTAAAACATGTCCAACCACTGTACCTACCTATGTATCACAAATAAAATATTTCTGATTTCTGATTTCTGATTTATGTATGTAGGGGTAATCTCCGGAACTAGCAGTCTAATTAAAAAAAATCTTATTGCATTAGATAGCCCAATTCTCGAGGAAGGTTATAGGCTGTCTAAGATCACGCTACGACCCTTAGGAGCCGAGCAAAATGAAAAAAAGTCAGAAAGAATACTAAGCGAAAACGAAGTAATGCCACGGACAAGCGATGGGATGGGATGCAATGGGCCGAAATTTCACGCAGACGAAGTCGCAGGTAGAAGCTAGTGAAATATAAAAACAAACTGACGGCAAAATTACGTTTACTTTCCTTACATGTAATATTCTCTATGATAAATTAAAAAATATTTCCAGGAAAGTTGTATGATTTCGTGCAACTTCATAAAGAACTTTTTTATCTGCAAATTATATACTGTTACCGCTGCTAGAACCTATAATGAAAAACGTATTTAAGATTTACGCGACCGTGTTCTTTATATACCTCCTTTGAGTTTGTTTATATATAAAACCTTTTGAGACTAAAGTAATCTCGAGGTAATAAACCCAATAAACAAAGGTTTATGATTAAAGTTTAAACAAGTTCAATATAAGCCAGAAGTACGTCGAGTTACGGCACTTCCAGTTGATCAACATCTTTGTAATAAGATTACATACTGTATAATACGCAATTAATATTTTTGTTTATTTAGGTCACAATCATTTAAGCTACGCAACACTGGAGGCAGGCGGGACATGGCTGTAATTGCTAGTTTAAATTGCAATTAACTTAATTATCAAACTAAATGAAGTTTCATTATTGTAATAACTAAAGTCAAAGGAGATAAGAAAATTAATTTTGTTTAATATCTCTTTGTCTGCTTGTGACGTCAGCAAGAATACAGACGAATTTAATTTTATGACTTATGATTTACTAGCTGCATCCCGTGGTTTCACCCGCATAAGTCTCGATCCTTTGAGAATATCGAAATAAAAAGTATCCTTGCCCTAATCTAAGTGATGGTCTACTCATGTGCCAAATTTCATCCAAATCCGCCCAGCCGTTTTAGCGTGAAAGCGTAACAAACAAACATTCAAAAAAAGTGGTTTTTGTCTTTATAATATTAGTTTAGATAATTTATGAATATAAGGGTCTTTAAAATAAATATTAATTTAATTTATTTTTAAGTGGACACTGTTAACACAAAAACTTATTTATATAACGCTAAATAGCGTCCCTAAATTTTACATACTGGTTTAATAGCTAGAATAAAAGGGTAACATAATTTTCAATTAACTTAACCATACAAGTTTAAAATGAATATTTAACAAAGCTAAGAACAACTGTCGTAATTAAAGTTAATATAAAGAAGGAGTGTGTGCAAAGTTCATAATCCAATAAGCCTGTACCGAGCTGACGTTTGCCACTTTGTCTGCATGTGATTCCGCTTAACAAAGTTGTACCTACGTAAGTAGTTCGTAGACATCATTATTCTTCCTCATGATTAAGTATTTTTAGTACACTCCATATCGTAACTTCAAACAAAACTAACAAGAAAATGCCTGTCAAAACTGGTTATGAGCTTCTACTTAATAAAAAATTGCCGCTGAGTCATAATCTGCCTAGCTTTTTCCCAATATGTTGGGGTCGGCTTCCAGTCTAACCGGATGCAGCTGAGTATCAGTATTTTACATGGAGCGACTGCCTACCTGACCTCCACAACCCAGTTACGGGGTAATACGATACCCCTTGGTAAGACTGGTCGTCAGACTTTCGGTCTTCTGAAATCCCGTAACGACTGTCAAAGATCCGCAATTACATGGCTTATAGGTGATAACAAAACCTTATTATAGAGCCTCCATTCGAAAAAAACAATGTTGCAGCTTAAATGTTTATTCATTAAAAACCACTAACTGAAAGATGTAGCCTTAAAAGATTAAATTCCGCGATATTGTCTACCACTAGACCAATATCATCAGCTATTATGATGCAAATTTAATAACTAAAACTAAGTCCTACAAAGTGACTACAAATTATATACCGTGACTGTTTCATCAGTCAAACGCGAGTTTATGTGCTCATGTCATAACAGAATTAATTAAATTTATGTGTACACTAAAGATTACATGGCCGGCCCGTGTTTGCGTGGAGGTTAATGTCACAGAATAGATAGTTACAGAAGATGTACAACGAATAGGTATCCAACAAGCGAAAACACGTTCGTTTCCTTATAGCGAATGCAAGTGCACTTGCGACGGGAATTCGTTTGATACAGCTTTGCGCGTTGGTCCCAACGTTGGCAAAAGCCACTCGTACGACGTGTGCATCGAGAACACTGTATTGACCAACGTTGTCAGCGTAAGTCACCTGTCCCACATATTCTCAGCGTCAGTCACCTGTCCCACAGCCAGCGATTATGGAGAAGCGACTTGGCGAGTAACGAGCAGCGAGTGCGTGACAGCGACGAGCGAGTATTCGCTGCTGTAGCTTCTGTGCCAAGTGTGAGTCTTTCGCCTGCCAAGTGAGTGTCGCTGCGCAATTACTCTCTTCGATAGCTCTTGTCTCTGCGACAAATAAGTACTCGCTGGCAGTGTGAACAATCAGTGACCAACTGTTAATATAGAGATGTATCTATTTTACTTGCATAACATGCATAATCAGCCTTGCAACACAAGGCCGTAATACACCACGCGGGCCCAGTGCGGGTTGGTGAATGTCACATGTCTTCGAATTTTTAGTTTTAGGACGTGCCTCACGATGCTTTCCTTCACCGGTTTGAAGATCTCCGGTCTCTTTTACTTGCACGGGACCTTTATCTTTTGTACTGTTCTTGAGCGAGGTAATCGTTGATAGCTAGTCGCTTCCTCGTCGGCGGTGGGACAGGCGCCTCGAGATCTCCGTACGTAGGTACGCGTCAGTGTGTGTGTACGCCTGTGTTCGCCCATCCTATGGTATGGAGTCGGCCTTCTGTACCAAGCTATTCTGTGACCAAGGTTAATCTATTATTAAAATACAGTTGCATCCACGATCGTATTAACCCGCTATTGTTAAGTTAAAATGTTTTGTTGTTTATTTGGTAACTATTTTTATTTTTTATGTAGTGTTTCTCTGCTAGCTTGACGTTTTTGGCAATACGGATTATAATTGTATGATTTTTGTCAGTAATATTTTAACTTGTTTGCTTTGTATTTTAAGCGTTGTTATACAATTTTCAATCTTCAATTTAAATCCTGAGCACCAAAAAACACGAAACTTTATAAAGAAGGTGGACTAAACATTCCGTAGATTTTATTTTGTGGAGTTGTTATGAAGGCAAGAGGCTGGTTGCCATTGATCGTTAAAATAAATAAAACTGAAGATTATGACTGATATCTGTTGCTTTCACTTAAAGAGTAATAAGTTGTTCAAAGAAGAGGCAAGATTAGCTTAAGCTAGGGTTTCCTGGGAAAGCGGTCCCGTCATGTTGTAACAACCGTCATGACCATTTGTTATATTCATCAGTATTAGACATTAGGTGTCAAAAAACGCTCTGTATTTGTACAGACATTATTGTGTGACCGATTACATTCACTTGTCTAATTAGGTCGTTCAAAACGCATTGATAAACAGCAGACGATCGAAAACCTCTTCAAATAGATATCGTTCGAAATGGAATAGAACGCTTAAATAAAATACAAAGGAGGTGTACATAGGCACATTTTTGAACACCGAACAATCTCTTTGATACAGCATTAGGTGCCCTAGACACCCACTTAGACTGGCTATAAACACCACTTGAAGATATTTTGCTTCACACAGGCATTATGTACGCCAACATGTTTTCGACTGATCTCTTTTGTTCTCGAAATAGACTCACCTGTTTTTATTTTAATTAGGCTGGTTTAAAATCTATTCACGTAAAGACTTACCACACTAAAGCTTCGGTTGAGGCTAAGGGCCCGTACCACACCCACATCACATTGCAGCGACAAAATGCGGGCACGATACAAGCAGTGGTTAGTGGTTACGGGTTGTCGCTGCAACTTCTTGCAGTTGCGTGGTCACTAGCTCGTAGTTGCGATGCGGTTACGCTGACAGATCAACTCCGGCTGTAACAGTATCGTCACGTTGTGGTTGTGACGCGGCGTCGCCTTGATGTGGTCGGTATCGCCCACACGGTTGATTTTCACAGCCCAAATAGTCTAGTCACACGGACCACCCGTGTGAAAAGATTATTCATTTTCATACAAATTAGCACCCGCCCACGTGGTGTCATTGTAGTATGGTTGTGGTGGTGGTGTGGTTACGGTACATGTAATGCCCTTAAGCCAATTGAGTACCTACGTACGATTTTAAGAGGGTGTATTCTGACAGTTGGCAACGTCGCAACTAGCTGTCAAACATTTCGCTGTTTGGATTAGTTTATCAATTTTATTACTAAATGAAAATATAAAATATTAGTGTAGTAAAATGTACTAAACAAAAATCGTAATTTCATTCGGTCTAAAAAAAAATTTGCTGTTCCATAATTTTTTACCGCGTAGGTATTTTAGAGTACTGCACTTTTCTATGAAATAGCTGATTTTTATTAATTACCGTCGAAAATTTCTACGCTAAGGGTCTACAATCATGTACTGAATTCATGGTTATAGTTTACGCGTCGATCCAGCCTGTATTAATTGATAAGCACAACGAAATTATTACATGTATTCATTTAGTCAGTTTTATATGTGACTCTTGCCTTTTACCGGACACAATATTAAAAACATTACTTATTTCGACAAAATTAATTAAGTTAAAAACCCAATAACGTTTAATTTTCCATCTGGAAATTGAACCTCGATTTTTCGGGGCTTTATAGTTATAGGAAAATGAGGCAGTACATTATCAATTTTCGCTCTCATTTATTAAAAAAGTAGTTTATTAAAAGCGTTGCATTTGTAAGGAAGTTTAATTATTCTCTCATTTTATTGCGCTATAGATGACATAAAGATTGGTCCTTGGCAGCTTTGGACAGAAAGAGGTGGAAGGAGAGTACCAGAGGAGAGGCCTTTGCCCAGCAAACGGACAATTATGGCAAAAAAAGATGACATATTTTTATTTTATAGGCTGTTAAAAATCAATAGGCTAGATTATACAGGGTCAAGTTAAATTAGCTAGCGAAACTCGACAGATATGATGGGTATCGATAACTAAACATGAAAAAAAAAAACAAAAAAAAAAGGTTGATTTTTTTATTTCGGGTCAACGACCGTAGGTACTGAGGTTACATGAAACATCAGTTTTTTTTTTGTATATTTAGCGGATGTATTAAGTAGGTATCTATATCAAAACACGTTAAAATAAAAAATAAAACTGATTTCAACTCAACTTCTACTTCAAGTAAGTAACTAAATTACCAGCGGTCGCTGACCACAAAAAATCATATATGTTTTTGTTTTATATTGGTCAGATATCCATATCTATCATGTCTGTGGAGTTTCGCTAGCTAATTTAATTTAACCCTGTAGAATGGTAAACCCTCGAGCACCTTTCGTTCATGAAGTTTACAACAGATTACGAAACAGAACAAATCCAACGCAAAAAAATGTTACCGCTTCCAATGCCTTACAAACGAACAAAGTGTTTGATAAGCTATCGATGTTAGTCGGCTGGTTGTAAGTCAGTATTTTGGCGACTTAGTTTAATTAAAGAACTTCGGTAGTAGATGTCTATTGATTTATATATCTGAATATGACTGCTTTAAGCTTGAATAGTTCACCTAAGTACATTTTCATAATAGTCCTCCAGACCGAATTTCGGCCATAGCGGCCAATCTCAGCGGAGACTAGCTATCGACGCGGGATATATTATAGTGCACAGCTGTGTGCGGACGAACAGGTGCACTCACTTTTCCCTCATTCTCATAGTCCGATGGGACGGCAATCTGACATGACCAGAGTGAGATCAAGCGCAGGACCGACGGTTTAACGTACGTTCCGAGGCACCCTATCACACCGCCAACTTCCAAACTCCGGTATGTTACTGAAAAATTCTTAATGGACAAACCCAATAACTCTTTTTTTACATACAATAGCTTTCAAACACTAACAATATCGCCTAAAAATATATTTTATTCATGATTTTAGTGCCGAACTAAGCGCTGTACAAAATTTTCATCCGTACACATGCCATCTTAATGAACGATTGCCCCATGTGATGCCACTGTATAACATGACAGGTGGGGCAATAACTATCGCCAACACCCTCATAAACTGTCGCCAACGAACTGCAACAAACTTTCACACTAAACAATATTTTGGACAACGGACAACAACAAAGTTGTCTGTTCATACGATCGCGCTATTCAGCTGACTTTCAGAGCTCATAAAGCTATGTGCCCATGATGTTGTTACCAGCTATTTGTGTGTATATTATTGTTCCCATTAGGGTAGTTTATGGAACTTCTTGATCGTGTGTAGTGTACCGACTGTACTCTGCATCGAGTAGAGTGCTCTAACGAACGCTGCTTGCGTCCAAGTTTTAATAGCACCGTCACACTTTTAGGTCCTAGTTAAAGATTAGAATGAGGTCAGAAATACGCCGATAGTAAGAGTGTAAGTTCTGAATCTATGGCCGAAACTAAGACCTTGTTCCGGAGAAATAAAAAGAGTTCAGGTACCGCTCATTAGAGCTGTCATTAGGACCCCAGTAGAAGGTGACGGTGAAATCGAATAGAACTGAAAAACTTGTGATTTTTTGAAGCAGGTCAACAAATTTATAAAAACAAATTATTACAATAATGATTCTGAAGCCAATGTAAATAAACAAAAAAAACAAACCATCCTTAGTCCCCGAAAGCATCAGCTCAATATTGTAATTCAATATGAAATTATAGGGACCTCAATACGATATTGAATTTGGTACAATATTCGCAACAAACAACCTACCATTTTTACTGCAAATGTTGACCTACGTTGTACGAACAATGTTAAATGTATTTGTGCGTCATGTTGTTCTGTATACTTTACGTTAACATTATTTTAAACCGAAACACAATTTGTAATGCAAATGACGCCGACTTGAATTCAAAAACAACGCAACACAGCTCGTGACGTATCAATTACAAATGCAATTCCGCTCGCAGTGGCGGCGAAGAAAAAACTGCAAAACTGGAAAGAGTTAAACTCCATAATTAGCCGACGGAGCTGAATAAAAACATAAAACTTAACAAGCGAATCATTTAAACAAGAAGCTTGTTGGGCTGTTGGCTTGAAACCAAAACCGTGGCAGCATCGAGTGGGCCGATGTAACCGCTACATCTGATCCCAGTTTAATTAGAGACATTGCCTCGTGACTTGTGCCAAATTCACGAAACACGTTCTGTTATTTGTAACTGGCGTGCGAGTAGACACTATCGGTGTCTGTCAGACGACTGTCGTGCACTCCGGGATAATGTTAGCGGGAACCGAAAACACGCTTTTTGTATCACTGTAATGGGATATGGAAGCCGATACGGTCGATTATAGTCATCGACACAATCGTTTTTTGATACGGTTCATCGTTTTTACGATGTGTGAAGTTTGCCAAGGAGCTTAACGAGTATGTGAACTTCATAAAGCACAAGATTACGTTTGCAGTTCGTTGCGGATTATTCTTTAACGTTTTCAAAAGGAATACTCACAATCAAATTATGCACGTCATAATCTGATTGTAAGTATTCCACAAACTGTATGCTACAAACTGTTATCATTTTCTGTTTTTTTTTCCTTAAAAGGAAAATTCTAAAACACATTGTGACATGAAAAAAAATGGGCTCTGTTTTCACGGAAAGTTTATTAAAGGTAACTTTTAATTAAGTAATGAATTAATGAAAATAAGTCGAAATATTGGTATCCGTCAAACAAGTCCACATCCTGAGTTGGTGCACTTTTGTGCTCGTTTTACGGGGTTTTGAATTCCTGCTCGCAAAACAACCTCCAAACTGGTGATTTCTTCTTCAATGTTGGCTTTCAAGACTTGCAACGTTTGCGGTTTGTTGTGGTAAAGGCGAAATTTCAAAAAGCCCCAAAGAAAGAAGTCTGGCGCCATCAGACCTGGCGATCTGGCCGACCAGTTTGCCAAAACGGGAGATCAAACGTCCCCGAAATTGGTGTTTAAAACTTTTGGCACATTCATATTATGACACTACTTTTGTCCTACCTTGTATAAAGATCACCATCGAACGCATATAGTACATACTCATTGATTTTCAAAATTTCGCAATAAATGTGCGCAATATGAAAGGAGTGATGGGACTATGAAGAAATGTCTTGACGCTGCGTGAGCGTGCGTGACCCATCGTCAGTCGTTCGATGTCCATCGCGCACAGGATGGATGGAAAGCAGCACATAAAGTGTTTTTTTGCTCCGTTGGTGTAATTGCTGTATGGCGTTCCAGTGTGAGGATAAATAAATAAATAAGAGTCGCGATATAATTTCATATATCTGCAGACTGACCGCGGCTAGCGTAGGTGTAAACATGCGTACCTATATAGTACGCTCGTTCATCGCGCCGTTGTTGTGATGCCAAAAATCCCCTACACTTGAACTCTAAATAGCCCCAAAATTAGATTGACTCAATACTGCAACTAAATTGTCTTTCACCGCATAATTGAAGGCGCTTCACTAAACGCGATACTTTTGTTGTTCAGCATTACCTTCGTACCCACAAGTAATGGTACGAGGTAGCTATGTAAACAAATCTATTTGTCAACTTGTTTACAGTTCGTCCGTGCTAGTTTTACATAAATTCTTCCCGATATATATGTTGTTTGTTTACACGGTGGAAACTTTAATGCAAGTCGCTCATACGTGTAGTCGCGTTGAGATTGCATTTTGTATGTTTATGCCGAGTTCTTTGCGAGTAAACACGAAATATAACCATGGAATATTTACTTGTTGCGGTGAACAACTTTACAGGTTTTATCATGTGTTCATCGATTTGTAAGCTATCTCCTTCGCTCTACGATTCATTTCTATTTTTTTTTTTTGACTTTTGTTTTGTACATTTTGTTCATAAAAGGTGATTATTGCCACGAACGTCGTGTGCAGCAGCGTCATTTTGTTTGTTTACACGAATAAACTATGACAATTATTTGATCATTTTATTTATGTATTGCACACGTACAGTGTGTCAATTCGGTAGTGTGTAGTTAATGAACAGTTCATGGAATAATTTACAACATAAGATTTACAAATTACAAACATGTCACGTGTAACTTTTGCGTACTCGCTCAGTGAACATGAGAAAATATCAGAGGGACAATCCTCGTAATTTTAAGAACGTTCTCAGTCTGATCTCAGTCTTAATCTGTCAAAAATACGTCTAATTTCCCTACATTTTGACAAGTTTTTGACATTTGTTGGTCGCCGAGATGAGACTGCAACTAGATTTGGAACGTTTTAAATTACGAGAATTGGCCTTCTGTTCTGTCGGTAACCAAATTCTAATATATATGTGTTAAATTTGGAAAATGAATACGAGTAGATGTATCTAGTCTATTTAGGGCTGACTTTTCAATCGACAGATAATTTTTATTAGTAGAATAAAATTGACATGTGACAGATTTTGTATGGAAGAACTGTCAGAATTTTTAAAATATTCCTCGGTTAAAATTATCTGGCGTTGGAAAAATCAGCCCTTGGTTTTATATTTACATTTTAATTACTTTAAATTTTATAAAAAAATAACTAACTAACTATATAAATAAGTACAAAGTTAATTGTTTATCAAACTGACTTCCAACTTAAATTGTTATTTAAGTTAAAACTGTAATTCTTTGACAGCTGTATGAAATGGCTTTAACACGGCAAATTGACGCACCTAGTATATAATATTTTTTTTTTTCCTGTAATGTTTAGTTGTTAGTTGTTTGTGATAAATAAATAAATAAATAAATTTCATAAACATTTGTTTTCCCTTACCATGCAGTAATAGTGTTGGTTCATCGGCTAAACTTTGTCAGAATTAATATTCTAATCCTACTATAATATTATAAATGCGAAAGGAGGATTTGGATGAAATTTGGCATACAGATAGTTTATAACTAGGATTAACATATAGGATACTTTTTATCTCGATATTACTACGGGATCGAAACTCATGCGGGTAAAACCGCGGGGCGCAGCTAGTAATAAATAATTTTACTCACTGTGTGTGAGTTTCTTATAAGCAAAGCACATACAGGAATTAAGCATGTTTCAGTGAGTTTCAGTCAGATTTGAAACTGTAATCGTGTGTGTGAATTAAGTTTGTGAACCTGAGTAATTCAGAGGAGAAAATAAGTTTATAGTGAACTTGAAGGGTGCCAGAAACAAACAAGTGTGAACTACTTAGACTCTGTAAGTCATCATCTGCCTAGCCTTTACCCAACTATCTTGGGGTCGGCTTCCAGTCTAACCGGATGCAGCTGAATACCAGTATTTTACATGGAGCGACTGCCTATCTGACCTCCGCAACCCAGTTACTGGGTAATACGATACTCCTTGGTAAGACTGGTTGTCTGATTTCCGGGCTTCTGACGACCCGTGACGACTGTCAAAGATCCACAAATGACAGCCGGGACCAACGGCTTTACATGCTTTCCGAGACACGGAGGCGTCCCGGTATGTAAAGATGGTCACCCATCCACGGACCAACCGCGGCAAGCGTAGCTTAACCTGATCGATCGATCCGTGCAGCGGTTATTACTTAGCTACAAGCCCGTCTAATTACATAGACTCTGTAAGTATTAGAAGTAAGTATTTTGTAGATTTTATTTAATTCAGGGCAGTGGTGGCTGAGTGGTAATAGCTCCGACTTACGAATTGTAGGTTGTGGGTTCGATCCCAGGCAGGTGCTTTACTTTGTGTATTTAAAACTGGCTTTGATAAGAGCTTTCTTAGTGTGTTTGCTTTGGTGCAGAAAAGGTCAATGCCTTGTCCACAACATATCTCGTTAAAACTGCAACGGGCTCTCAGAAAGTATGCATTACGCCGATAATTAGTGTTTGCATAAGGTACATGTAGAAGTGGTCGCTGCCGCAGCCCCATCTGATTAGTGTGTAACTTTAATTTTGAAACAAGTTCAGGACAGTCAATTCAACCATTTGCGGTATTAAACAAGTAGCATATATCATTAATATGACGTCTACGGTCAAGCGGCAGAAAATGGTACATACTGCATCGGTGAGTGTAATCAACAGATATTCACTATGATAGTAGATACTACTCATACTTACAGCAATAAAATCATTTATCATTTCGAATTTGGTACATTTCTCTGACTTTACGAAACCAAACAGTAAATAATTCATCCCTTTAATATTCCCAGTACACCGATATACCGCAACTCAAACCAAACCACGAAATAAGGCGTCATACATCACAAGCCTAAGCACCCTTGATTAATCCTAAGTTAAACACACAAGCCAACATCTCACTTGCGGCGGCCAAACTTAACCGAGCCCAAAGTTGATGACTTAATATTGATGTGTGCTCCTGAAATTTCCTTACCAAGTGACCCCTTTGTACTGTTCTGTGGGCCTGACTCCTGCAGTGTTCCCTTTTACTTGAAACTTAGCAACAAAGGTTGCATGGCATAGATTGATAAAATCGTACAGACGCGTGACTCTTGTCTGTCCGGGCATTTGTAAAAAAGGTTCCTACTCGGCACGGAACATAAAAAGTTAAATAAAAAACTTATTTTGGACCAAACACTTGTATACAATTCATAAACCTGCCAAACTGGAATGACAGTTTGTCGGCAGGATTAGAGCTCGTCTTAAAACATTTGGTGTCAACAATCTGATTAAATATCTAAATAGGTAGATACAGATACTTTAAATGGACGGTAAGAAGATTATAATTACAGCAGCGCAACTAATTATTATCGCATGTGTCTGTGAAGTTACCTGTGGATTAAATTTCTGCCTTAGCAGAATTATAAAAACCAAATATTGCCGTGTAAAAGTGTTTGTGCAAGCCTACTTACAGAAATAAAATCATTTATCTAACTAAACAGACCGTTGTGCTGCTGGGGAGTTTGTTGCGCCACGTCTTCTTCCCAGCGAAAGTACTAGGAATTGGTGAAGGGCGGGCGTTTTTGGGGGACTGTCTTTTGTAATTTTGACGTTCGAAAAGTGCTAATTCTCTGCCTAATTTGAATAAATGACATTTGTTTTGAGTCTAATTTTTTATTTTTATTTTTTATCATTTATCAAAATACTGCATCGACACATGTAAAATACTGATATTCAGCTGCATCCGGTTAGACTGGAAGCCGACCGCAACATAATTGGGAAAAGGCAAGGGGAATGGTGATGACTACGTCGATACAAAAAACCAATATCAAAATATTTAACTCCACATAAACCTACATGGGCATTTATGAAACGTCAGAAGCTAGGAGCACGGTTTCAATTGATCATTTCCTATGGAGATCAACATGATTGCCATTACAACAGTAAAAAATCTGAATTAATATCCCTTTCACAAAAGCAACTAATAGAGTTGAAATTAGAATTGTAAGGTAAATAATGGTATATCATATTTTGCTACTGTGTCGTGAGGCTGTACACCGATGCCGCGAGAAATCACGGTACAGCGGACAGAGCTCCGGTGGGATCTCATAGCGGCATGGAGAGTGCGATTGTCGCAACCCAGCGCTGGGCACGCCACAATTGAGGCGATAAGTCCCCTCTTTGAGGAGTGGCTAGAGAGGCGCCACGGCGCCCTCACCTTCCGCCTGACGTAGGTCCTCACCGGACATGGTTGTTTCGGGAGGTTCCTGTTCAGGATAAAGCGGGAGGAAACGCCAGGGTGTCACCACTGTGGGGATCGCCCGGAGGACACGGTGGAGCATACGGTGGAGGTCTGCCCGGCTTCGGCGGGGCCCCGCCGTGTCCTCGTGGCGGCGATCGGCGGCGGCGACCTCTCGCGTCCGGCCCTCATACAGGCCATGGTACGGAGCGAGAGTGAATGGGAGGCCGTCACCTCCTTCTGCGAAGCAGTAATGCTCGCGAAGGAGGAGGCGGAGCGCGTGAGGGAGAGGCAATCGCTGCACCCTCGCGCGCCTAGCCGCCGCAGGAGACGCCTTGGACGGGAGTCAACTGCCGACTCCCGGCCACCGTAGGCGCGGGCCTGCGGGCGGCGAGCTGTGGGCAGCTCGCCGCCCGGTAAGGACCAGGCCCGGGTCGACGGCGCGTTGTGTTCCACGCGCGCCTCAAAGAGCTGTCAGCACGAACTGACGGGGTCCGCTAGGGCCGATGCCGCCGGGGCTGTGGGTTGTTCGAAAGAGATACCGTGGCCCCTGGCACAGGCAACTGAAGGAACACGGGTGGGTTTTAGTCAGTAAAAGTCTGACACTCCCTTCTGCTCCGCCCAGAGCGGGAGGAGTCATTTGATGATTTCCCACCAAGAAAAAAAAAAGGCTGTACACCGATGGTACTAATCACCCTTTTACGAACAACGATCGCCAAAGCCATAAACATAAACTATAAATAATAATCAAGTATTAACTTTAATTGACCAGTACAATTAACATACCTAACAAAAGTGCAAAGCTAAATCTGTCATAATTTAGCCCGACAGCAATACAATCTTTTTACATTATTAAAGTTTAATAATCAGCCTATAATGTATCTACTGCTGGGACGCTTCCGGTGAGAGGGAGTGAAACGTAATCCACCACGCGGGCCCAGTGCGGGTAGGTAGATGTCACATGTCTTCGAATTTTTGGTTCTAGGACATGCCGGTTTCCTGACGATGTTTTCCTTCATCGTTTTGAGAGAAGTGGTGATGAAATAATTTACAGTAAAACGCCTGTCTGTGTTCGAACCTACGATGAATACCAGCTGATTACTAGTATTTTACATAGAGTGATTGCCTCTGACCTCCATAACCCAGTTATTGGGTAATACGATACCCCTTGGTAATTTCATAATGTGCATTCATTCAGTTTCACATTGTAGACATTCAAAATGCGTTCGCAGCGAGAGTTTCACTTCTGCATCTCTTTACTCTATGTACATGAGTAGGTATATAACCTACTTAATACGTGTCATTAATAATTGCTGTAAGGAATCACTCGTGCATCTAAATTGGGGAATAAACTTTTTGGCTAGTCATCAAGCTGACCCCAAGGGTCTTGTGAGCCTACGGTTTAGGGTTTCTGTGGGTTTTCTGACCCTCGAGTCGTTTTAATTACGTCGTGTTGGTTAGCTATGGGATACACTTGTGATTAGTGAAGAAGTTAGTTATACTATATAAATTGATCAATATTGATATTCTGTTAGATATGTCCATAAAAAATGGCGGAATACTTTTAGGAAGCTAAGTAATAAGGTCTGTATATTACTAGAATGAGAGAAGTCTTTTTTACTCTGTATGTAGCAATCAAGATACCAAACATTCGGTATTCTATAATTTTTAGTTTATAGATTTAGTTATTTTAAGCAACCAATTTCAATATTTTGGTTTTCCAAGCAGTCAATATTTTTAATTTAAATACATTTTTGCACGAATTGGTTACGGAATCAGCGTAGGACAATCTTCACTCACCAATCGAATTCTGCAATGTCAAATATGAAATGGAAAAGTAAGTGTGCATATAAAAGTGAAAAAATATTTTTTTGATAAACAGCGAATTTAAAGAAAATAAGACCTGTAAGTGCGTTATAAATGCAAATAGGCTACTCAAAAACTAGTTTCTTCGGAAAACTGAAAGGGTATAAAATATGCCTAGCCTTTTCAAAACTATGTTAGGATCGGCTTCCAGTCTAACCAGATGCAGATGACCCATAAACCCAGTTACTGGGTAACACGATACCCCTTGGTGAGACTGGTTGTCAGAGTTTTGGGCTTCTGACTAACGGCTTAACGTGCTTTCTAAGGCACGGAGGGATATCGATATGCAATGGATGATCACCCATCTACAAACCAACCGTGGCAAGCATAGGTTAACCTTTCGATCGACCCATGCAGCTGTTATCATTTAGCCACGAGTCCCTCTAAGAAAGCTTAGCTTAAAGAAACATTCATAACTTAATCTGCTTCACATTTACCATCCGTACATTTGTTGAGTGAATGAAATATTTCGTCTGCTAACTGATAGAGAATATTTTATAGAGATTCATCAATAAAATATTTTCAAACAGCGCCCCGAGCTGTCAAATGTTATGATATTTTTATTGCAAGCCTATAAAACGGACTCAAAATAACTTAGTGGAGGCCCCAGCTTATAGACGTCAGTGCCATAAACAAGTAAATACGTATCTATAGTAAAATTGTTTACTTCTAAATATGAAAACACCTTTTGATATTTCGTTTCTCTTTGAAAATACAGGCTTTCTACATTCAACGGTGTAAATAACGTAGAATTATAGTAAAAATCTCACTCCCCAAAATATTTTTCATACAGTAATAGATTTTTTTATTATTATTATTGAAGAGAAAACTTCTTTAGCGGTGTTGTGAATTTTCTTTTTTGATGGGTAAAAAAATTTAAACTGGCGTCAGGACACGTGACCTGATCGAAAATTCGTGAGACGGAGGGAGAGTTTTTTATGATGGGTAAAAAATGTTAAACTCGCGTCAGGACACGTGACCTGATCAAAAATTCGTAAGACGGAGCTTGCGTCAGGACACGTGACCTGATCGAAAATTCGTAAGACGGAGGGAGAGTAGACCGCATTCCAAAATATCAAAAATGCACAACGTTAATATTTAAGTTTTCACTGCTGCCGGCACTCCCGGAGTGCAACCCGTTTTTTTAGATTTATGTACAGTGTACAGCCGTACAGTCTCCAAAAGTTAGTTGACATTTTTCCATTTCAGCTGTGACGCCACATTCTCTCGATCAAGTCACCTTTCAAACAAAAAAATAATAATCAAAATCGGTGCAGCCGTTTGGGAGCTACGATGGCGCAGACAAACACACAGATACACAAATACACAGACACACAGATAAACACCTTAAACTTATAACACCCGTCTGTTTTTGTCAGGGGTTAAGAACCCTTTATCATCTAACAGAAATTAAAACTACAATTTCTAGGATAATTGAACATACAAACTAAATGCTACAAATACAATAATTTCTCCCAATGCACGTCTAAAGTTACACCAGTACACGGATTTAAATTTATGTCTCCGGAAACTCGATATTCCCGATTGAGGTAATTGAAAGCTTAAAGGAATTTATTTCCAATTTCCTATCATATGAGGTTTTCCCCTCTATGAAATACACCACGAACGTCGAATGAAATTTATGACATGTCTGTTTTTAATTCTGTTTTTAACTTAATTGGAACATTGTTAAGCTGACAGGGTAGAATGTTTGTAACGAGCTACTTTTTCAATAATTTGTTTTTGTTGAATGTGATTTGTTTAACATAGAGAGAGGTGTGGAAGAGTATCTATCTTTATATGTATGAGGAATAGAGTGGAAAGTTCCTCATCCTCCATTGAAAAGGAGCTGACGGGTATTGTCTGGAGGGCAGTACTGTAGCCGACCAGACAACACCCGTCAGTTCCTTTTAACAGAAACGCTAATGTTAATCGCCAGGATAACTCTGATATAGCGATGGGAGAATGTTTGTAACGAGGTGTTTTTTCAATAATTTGTGTTTGGTGAGTGTGATTTGATAAACATAGAAAAAGGTGTGGAAGGTATAGATCTTTAGAGGTATGAGGGACCGCCCATTGTGTCACCCTTTGTAAAATTTTATATATTTATGTTTCTGTAATTTGTATGGTGTACAATAAAGAGTATTCTATCTATCTATCTACTGCCCGACGATTGTTGTCGCGTTTCTATTAATCGCGTTGATAACTCTGAAATCGCGAGGTATGCCTAGATTGTAATTCGTATGTCTTAGTGTGTGTAATAGATGTCACCACTGATCTATTTACAGCAGTGGGAGAGTGTATTTAGATAGAAAAATATGTACTTAGTTTAAAAAAACAATAAAATACACGCTTTTAGCACGCATTAAAAATGATAAAATAATTAAATTGACTTGTATTAGTTACAATATAAGTACCTACGTTGCTTGTCACTTTTTTACAAGCTTTTATTTAACTTGCGATGTATGTATGTATGTAACTAGGTTTGTTCGGGTGGACTCTTGCAACTCAATTTTGAAGCAGATATCTTCAACCGATTGGGCTGAAATTTTGCTTGCATATGTAAATCGGATGACAATGCAAAATTATTATGACATAAAGCTGATCTGATGATGGAACCGGAAGGTGGCCATAGGAACTCGGTAGTTAAACGACACAACCCCATCGACTTTGGTCTCGTTTGATCCGTCTTGACGAGAACTTTGGTGCTAGATGCTAAACAGGGTCTGATGATAGAGCTGGAAGATGGCCATAGGAACTCGGTAATTAAACGACACAATCACATCGAGTTTGGGCTCGTATGATTCGTCTTGACGAGTACTTTGGTGCTAGATGGTAACCAGGGTCTGATGATGGAGCTGGAAGATGGCCATAGGAACTCGGCAATTGAATGACATAACCCCATCGAGTTTTGGCTCGTTTTATTCGTCTTGACGAGTAGGTACTTTGGTGCTAGATGGTAACCAGGGACTAAAGATGAACAGGTAGCTTAAGTGCAGTAAAAGCATATAACGGAAAAACACTGCTACGCGCTACGAACTACGCCGTAGTCAATCTCCCATCAAAAATACTAAAAATATAAACATTAAATTAAAATAAAAAAAACTTTTTAAAAACAAGCTTTTAAATTACTTATTAATAAAAAGGACTAAAAAGTTAAAAATAATTTAAACCTGATAAGAAATAAATAAAAGTGTGTTACATTTTGATGGAATATTAAAGAACATTTAGAACACAATGTAACACGCTTTTATTTATTTCTTATCAGGTTTAAATTATTTTTAACTTTTTAGTCCTTTTTATTAATAAGTAATAAAAGATTGTTTTAAAAAGTTTTTTTTTTTCTTTTAATTTTATTATACTCAATGATTAATTCAAAAAGCGTGGAGCGCTTTTTACTTTTGTGTACTTTTAAATAGTTGAAACAAGGCGCTCCACGATTTTTTTTTTTTAAATCTTTTGGTTTACTATCCATTTAGTTGATCGGACGTCTTGAAGTTGGTGAAAATTACGTTGAAAGATTCCGTTACATAGATAGATAGAAATCTTCAGGTCAAGCTAATTCTCTAAGTCAAGCGTATTAAAAAGGTTTCAAATAAACTCAGTTGAAACAAGAAGAGCATGAATAAAATGAATTGGACGTTGCGTTATAAAATTGTAAAATATTGCATCAAACATTTATAATCTCCTAGCTTAGTATTTTTGAATCGAGAATGCAAAATCGAAAAGTCTGTTATACACTGTAAACAGAAGGCTTTACCTGACAGTTCATGTAAGTACTCCAAAAATCCTAAAATAAATGTACATTTTTGTATCCCGCTGCCCTGTTCACAATATTCAGTGCAGAATATACACGTACAACTCTCATGCTGCGCTGGTTAAACACCGTCTGTCAAAATTTGCTTAATAGAATCAGCCTTTAATGTTCCCACTGCTGGGACACAGGCCCCCTCTTTGTGAGAGGGACGAAGCCGTAATCTACCACCTGCCTAGTGCGGGTTGGTAGATGTCACATGTTTCCGAATTTTTGGTTCAAGGACATGCCGGTTTCCTTACAATGTTTTCCTTCACCGTTTTGAGATCAGTGGTGATGAAATAATTTACACAAAGTAAAGTGCACGCTTGTGTTCGAACCCATGACCTACAACTTGTGAGTCGCGGCTGTTACCACACTGGGCCACCACTACTCTGTTTTTGAATAATATAATATGTATTTGCTTAATAATAACACAAAATTTTCAGTTTCTTGGGGCTTGTGGCTAAATGATAACTTCCGCACGGGTCGATCTAAAGGGTAAGCTACGCTTGCCGCGGTCGGTTCATGGATGGGTGACCATCCATTGCATATCGAGACCCAACCGAGGCTCTGAAAACACATCAACTGACATTGGTAGATGTTCGTACAGTCGTCACGGGTAGTCAGAAGCCCTAAAGTCTGACAACCAGTCCTACCAAGGGGTATTAACCAGTAACTGGGCTGTAGAGGTCAGATAGGCATTCACTTCATCTAAAATACTGGTATTCAGTTGCATCCGGTTAGACTGGAAGCCAACCCCAATATAGTTGAAAAAGGCTAGTCAGATTGTTATTTTATTGTCAGGTTTCCGTTCGTATCTCGGTATATATTTTCTACAGTTTGTAACTGGTCATCCAATTAAAGAATAATTGTTTCACGTAATTTGAAAAAGCCTCCTAATATTATAAGCCAAAGTCATCGTTTTAGGGCTGATTTTACCAAATCGTTTATCTGTGGAATAAAATTGACGAAAATTGAAATTGACAGTTCTAATATGGAAAAACTGTCAAATTTACTCTCAGGATATGACTTTTTCTAAATATAAAAGTTTGGTGGAATTCGCACTTAGTACAAAACAAACACTAGGTGTTATTTATTAGTATGTTGATAATTATTTCAAACATACAACTAACTAAATAACTTTTATTAAGTCTAGACTTGAGTCTATTTAATTAACTAAGGGCCTCGAAATTTAATAAGCGGAATGCAGCGCCTTCAAGTCACATTCCTTATTAAGAAAAACGTAATATTTGTGCTGTTGTTTATTTTTCATAAAGATGAGAACCGTTGCACTGTCTCGACCACAGACTTAACTGTTTATATTACGTTATTTAGAGAAATGGCAACTGGCAGTGACAAATTAAAATAATAACAGCATATTATACTAAGGTAATACAATATAGCTCTCGGTAAAAATAAAGTATTTTCTGTCATTAGTTTAAGCTGCGGGCTAGCTTCGTAGAAGAGCTGTGGGCGCCACATACCGTCCGCAAATTACCAGCGAATGACGATAGTGTTTTCTTTTAAGGGCTGATTCTCCATCGCCAGATAACTTTCATTCGAGGAACAAAATTTACGTTTGACAGTTATATTATGAAATAACTCAAAATTTCAAAATCATTTCTCGAATAAAGTTATCAGATGATTAAAAAATCGGCCCTAACAATAATAAAAATCCTAAATGTGACTTTTTTGCTTGACATCAGAAACTTCAAGCATGACACTTGACAGTTGGTTGATGGACCCATGAAATTAGAGGTGGGAACGATCGACATATCGAACATTTACTTATTACCTTAAGCTATGATCAACTATGCAATTAGTAGTTAATCGATTATAGTTACTACTTTTGTAATAGATAGTAATCTCTCCTTACTAAAAATCCATGTGGTGCACGTACGAATGTGAATGGTCGCTTTCTAACCTTTAATAAACCAATCAACAAGTAGCCGTTAAAGCAATTATTTTGAACCATACACTTGTACACATTTCATAAGCCTACACGAAACAATACACAATTAAACGACAATGAAACGGTATTTATGAGTTTCCTAAATAGCGTTTTTTGACACAAGTCAAAACACACTGCCATCATTTTCACAGTCATCAGTGCGGCCGTTATGTGGCGGCCGCGGATCTTCTAGGAAACCACAGCTTTAGTAAAATCAGGATGACAGGAGGGCCTCGACAAAGTGGCAATACCTTTCCAGCAACACCACCACCGGCGCTGGGGCTCTGTCTCTTATAGGGTCTTAGCATTATGCTGAGTGATGGCCGTTTTCCGTGGACGTGACGCATGATTTCCCCCAACTTGTATTTTTTTTTTGTGTTGTGTTCGTTTTAGCGTCATGTTTACCGCAAATAAACGTATTTTCCTTCTTTTCTTTCTTTCAAATCGTTTCCGTATTTCTACAATGACTTTCAACAGGAACAGGAGGAGCTTTTTGGCAAATCCAATACATTAATGACTCTTTCATCATCATTATCGCTAATAGAATGTCACTTTGTTTAGGCCCTAAAGATGCAGTAGCATTCTCTTGTGAGATAGCAAAGCTATCTCCGCATCACTCATATTTTTACGATTGTGCTGTCTTTTTTGGTTAAGAAGAGCCTACGGCCATTTTCCAGCTCTATCATCAGACCCTGGACATCATCATAGGGACTTGCCAAAGGTAACGGGTTAAGGTACCTGACAAGACAAAACCAAACAGTTAAAACAACGACGCTATATTATTTAGTTGAGCAGTTCCTATGGCCACCTTCGGGCTCCATCATCGTGTCTCTCGTTATCATCAGTCATATTTTCACTTCAGTGACTATCTTTGTTATTCTGTGGGCGTCCCGAATAGACTAACTTATTTCCGTATGCCAAGTTTCAGCTCAATGGGATGCCAGGACGCGCTTGAAAAATGGCTAACAAAGACAGTAACCAGAAACATATTATACGAACGAAGCAAGTTAATAAAAGCCTGTTAAAAGAAAAAAACCTTTTTCAGAGTAATTTTGCCGCCATAACGTGAAATAAATCGGCACGTGCTTCGTTCGATTCTCAGTAGTATGACAAAAGCCTACCTGAGTCACATTCCTATGAATTTGTCAATAGTAATAAAGACTCCGCTTAGAGATTCCTGAAACTAAAGATAAATGTAAAGCCTTCTGGAGGTGACTTGATGTGATTTGATTTCATGCAGTGCAGTGAATGTCGTTACTACGAAATGCTAACGAGGAATGAATACGACTGCTATTCTGTCTGAAGTAATTATAACAGGTTTTGATTTTTTCAAAATGTATGTTCTATCCTGCATTTATTGGGACATCATTAAAATCTTTTAGAAAAAGGGCTGTAAGAAATGTTATACTTACGTTAGTATATAAATAGATGAAAAGAAGTTATGGGAACACTTGTGCTTATGGCTTGTTAAGAACACGTAAAGGACTTGGATCACAACAAAATAAATCAAATTAAATATGTACCTACCGTGTTTTGAAAGTGCCATTTGATTTTACTAACTTTATTTAGAATTAAAATAATATGTAGGTACGAACATAACTAAAACTATTTACAAACTAAAATATAGCGTCGAAAAATTCATCCGCATCGCTGTCGACTGGTAAATGTACCCAAGAGACTGGCAGAATTACCACGTTTCATGGCAACTTTTAGCCTCTGGCCAAGGTAAAAGCCAGTCCTTTGTTCACGGGAAGTGTCAACCAGCCGTTTTGAGTTAGATTTTGTTGGCCCAAAACTTCGCGACTTCCACGGCGTCGTCGCGTCAGTGGCAGCTCAAAGGTCACTATGGCTGCATTTTTTGGGGCACATGGGTAGCTTAAGAGGTAAAAGTGCCATACTTATTTTTGTTAGTTTAGGTATGTTCTGTTTTTGTGCAGTAGATCAAAACAAGCTGAAATTTCTTTTATTTTTATGGCATCTACTATCTTCAGTCACTCGACGTCTATAGACGCTGACTCATGACAAACTCTCTTATAGGTACGTCAGGGTACGTCACTGAGGAAAGAAAGTAGTTTCACAGAGATCACCGTGACTTGCTCTAATGAGTTCGTTCCTCTTTCCGAGACAACAGGCAGGGGCTGACAACCTTTATGTTTGTTTTTCGATCAGGGATGAACGTTAGTAATAGAGAAATAATAGTCCTCCAGACCGAATTTCGGACCATGGCAACCAATCTCAACGGAGACTAGTCTTCGACGCAGGAGATATGTATACTCGTGGGAACAAAATGGATAAATTTTTTAAAAAAACCCAAAACCCAACAGACGAAAGGAGGAGTGATGCGGTGTCGGAGTCCGATGCTGCATCGGGAGGAGCGAGCACGGGAGGCTCAGTGAGCCCTCGCCGTGACCAGAAGACGGCCGCTGCTAAAAGAAAGGCCAATAGCAAGCGGCCAAGGTCAGTGGACGGCCAGGGGTCGTCCTCTGACGGGGAGCTGGCTTCGGCCAGAAAAATCCCCACCAGCAGGCGGGGAGGAGCCCGAGAGCGAGGCGCAGGGAGGGGGCTCACTGCTCGGGAGGCCGCAGAAAAAGCGGAGGAGCCCGCAAAGGAGGGGGGTTCTGGTCGCGTGTCCGCATCAGAGACCTCAAGCGACGAGGCGGCTGAGGTAGGCGGCCCTGATGCGGACCGCAAAGAGAGGTTTGCGGCGGTCGTGGAGGCCGCGATCCGGGATGTGGCCCTGAAGAAGTTACAGACTTCTAAAAACAGGGCCATAGTCTCGGCCAAGGCCTCCATCATGGCGGCGGCGGAAGCCATCCACATCGGGCCCCCGCCGGACGTAACGTCCGATATGCGGGCGGAGGTGGCCCGCTTGACGGCTGCCATGGAGCTCCTCCGAAAGGAGAATGAGGAGCTCCGAGCGGACCTGGCCGGGATGCGAGCGGCCGCCAGAGCGCAGACAATCCCACCACCAAGCCAGCCCGTGCCGGTGGAGAACCAGGTCCTGAACCTGGTTCGGCAGGAGCTGGCGACCTTCCAGGCGCGGTTCGCCGTCCTGGAGGGTATCGTTCTGCGCCCTCCCTTGGCGGGTAGGACGGCCCCAGGGCCTAAGGCGGCCTCGTACGCGGCCGCTGCCGCCCCTAAACCCGGGCCGTCTGGCCGGGCCCAGGCGCCGGCCAAACCGGCGTCGGCAAGAGGAGCCCCGGCGCCGGCGAAACCGACGTCGGCTGGTGGAGCCTCGGCGCCGGCGAAATCGGCGCCTGCCGCCAAACCCGCGGTGCCAGCCCGGAAAAAGGGCAGAACGGCTGGGGAGGGGAAGGCCCCAGAGCCTACTCCTCCCCAGAACAAATCTCCCACGACCAACACCGAGTGGCAGGTGGTCGGGGAGAAAAAGAAGGCGGCCAAGGCGGCCAGAAAAAAGGCGCAGAGGAGGCGCCGCAAGGAGCGAGCCGTTGCGGCTAGGCTTCGCTCCCCCAAGACCGCGGCTGTAGTCATCACACTACAGCCGGACGCGGTCAAGAGGGGGGTGACCTACGGCGACGTGCTCGCCAAAGCGAGAGCGACAGTGGATCTCCAGGAGCTGGGGATCACCGGAGGCCTCCGGCATAGGGTGACCGCCACTGGTGCCCGCATGCTGGAGGTCCCCGGTGCGACGAGTGGCCCCACCGCAGACGCCCTGGCTGAAAAGCTAAGGGCGTCCCTCAATGCGGACGAGGCTCGAGTCTCCAGGCCCGTCAAGTGCGCGGATATCCGCATTGTGGGCCTGGATGACTCGGTGACGGGGGCAGAGGTGGTAGCCGCCGTCGTCAGGACGGGCGGGTGTCTGGCCGACCAGGTGAAGGCGGGCACCCTACGTCCTGACTTCACGGGTATGCGAACCATAACGGTAAGCTGTCCCGTGACGGCGGCGAGGAAAATTGTGGAGGGTGGAAGGCTCCTGGTGGGCTGGGTGTCAGCGCAGGTCAAGCTGATGGAGCCCAGACCTCTAAGGTGCTATCGATGCCTCGTGGGGCACCACGTGGGCGTCCAGTGCACCTTAGAGGACCGCAGCACTCTGTGCTTCCGCTGCGGCAAGCCCGGACATACGGCCGGCTCGTGCAACGCCGCGCCGCACTGCGTCGTATGTGCGGCTGCTGGCAAGCCGGCCGATCACCGGGCGGGGAGCAAGTCCTGCGCTCCACCCGCTGAAGCCAGGAGGAAGGGCAGGCCCTCCGCCGTCGTCGCCACCACCACCGTCGCCGCCACTGTCGCCGCCACCGCCACCGCCGCCGCCGCCGCCGCCGCCGCCACCACCGCCGCCGCCGCCGCCGCCGCCGCCGCCGCCACCACTGCCGATAGGGCCCGGGAGGGGGCTGAAATGGAGGAGTAATAACTCCTCCACTACGCCTTCTCCAGGCGAACATCAACCACTGCGCCTGCGCTCAGGACCTGTTGCTCCAGAGCATGGCGCAGTGGTCGATTAACGTCGCCGTGGTCGCTGAGCCGTACTTTGTCCCGCCCAGGGATGACTGGGTGGAGGACCTAAACGGCTCAGTGGCCATAATTTCGTCGGCCGCCGCCGGTACCCCGTCCCTCGAAGGTGTCACGAGGGGACAGGGGTGCGTAGCAGCACGGTTCGGAGAGATTGTAGTAGTGGGAGTATACTTCTCTCCGAGCCGAACTCTCGCCGAGTTCCAGAACTCTTTAACAGAGTTGAGTGTCGTCGTCGCCAGAAACCACGCCTTCTCCGTGCTAGTGCTCGGGGACTTCAACGCCAAGAATTTGGCCTGGGGTTCCCGTTGCACGGATGTGCGGGGCAGGATGGTGGAGGACTGGGCTCTGGAAACAGGCCTGGTCGTCCTAAATCGGGGTTCTGTTCCTACGTGTGTGCGGATGCGGGGCGAGTCGGTGGTGGACATCTCGTTCGCCAGCCCCGCTCTATCACAGCGTGTCATTGACTGGCGCGTCATGGAGGAGGTGGAGACCTACTCCGATCATCGGTATATCCGGTTTGAGGTCTCCACCCAGCCCTCTAGTGCGCTGGTCCAACAGGCCCCGAGTGGTCCGCGGTGGGCGCTGAAGCAGCTGGACCGGGAGCTTCTCCTGGAAGCCTCGATCGTGCAGGCCTGGGTGTTTTCACCGGACAGGCCTGCTGATATTGACGATGAGGTGGAGTGGTTCCGGGAGGCCATGTCCGAGATCTGTGACGTGGCAATGCCCCGAGTCCGGCCAGGATGCGCCCGACGTCAGGTGTACTGGTGGTCGCAGGAGGTTGGGGCGCTACGCAAGGCGTGCGTCGACGCGCGACACCGGTACACCAGGCACCGCAGGCTCCGCATCCGCCCTCCGGATGCGGAAGCCACGGAGGTGGAGCTATACGAGGGGTACAGAGCGGCGAAGACCGCCCTCCAACAGGCTGTTCAGCGGGCCAAGGATATGGCCCGCGAGGAGATGCTGGAGACTCTGAACAGAGATCCATGGGGGCGCCCCTACAGAATGGTGCGGAATAAACTCCGCACATGGGCCCCCCCGCTGACGCAGAGTCTCCGCCCACAGCTGGTGGAGGAGGTGGTGAGCGCTCTGTTCCCTTCACGAGGGGAACATACTCCCCCGCCTATGGCTCCGCCACTTGCGGTGTCCGAAGCGGACCACGCGGACGACGACGACGACACCCCTGTAGTGACCGGGGTAGATCTGAGAGCGGCGGTAGGCCGGCTGAAGGCCAAAAATACCGCCCCGGGACCCGACGGCTTGCCGGGTAAAGCCTGGGTCCTGGCCTCGAGGGCTCTCGGGCCTCGACTGGAGGCGCTCTTAAGCGCATGCATGGAGAGAGGCCAGTTTCCACTCCGTTGGAAGACGGGGAAGCTGGTCCTCATTCAGAAGCCAGGGCGCCCTGCGGACTCTCCGTCCGCATACCGGCCCATAGTGCTGCTCGACGAGGTCGGCAAGCTCTTTGAGAGAGTGATTGCGGGCCGCCTCGTCGGGCACCTGGTGAGGATGGGGCCGGATCTTGCGGAGTGCCAGTTTGGCTTCCGCAAGGGGCGCTCGACGGTGGACGCCATCATGCGCGTGAGAGCCCTCACGACGGGGGACGCGGTGTCCCGGGGTGGGGTGGTCGTGGCGGTGTCACTCGACATCGCCAACGCGTTCAACACCCTGCCCTGGAGCTGCATTGGGGAGGCACTCCGGTATCACCGGGTGCCGACTTACCTCCGTCGAATAGTCGGGGCGTATTTGACGGACAGAGCCGTCATCTACCCCGGTCGCGACGGGAACTGGAACCGGCGAGAGATGTCGTGCGGTGTCCCACAGGGATCGGTTCTGGGGCCGCTCCTGTGGGACATCGGTTACGACTGGGTGCTGCGGGCCGACCTCCCTGATGGCGTCAGCGTAGTTTGCTACGCTGACGACACGCTGGTCCTGGCGCAGGGGAGGTCGCATCAGGCGGCGGCCGACGCGATGACACGCGGGGTTGCGATAGTCGTGGAAAGGATCCGGCAGTTGGGTCTCGAGGTGGCATTGCACAAGTCCGAGGCCATGTCCTTTCATGGGCCCCGGTACGGGCCGCCTTCGGGATCCCAACTGATGGTAGGAGGGGTTCACATCGGCGTCGAGACAACGATGAGATACCTGGGTCTCGTCCTCGACAGCCGGTGGAACTTCGTCGAGCATTTCCGACGTTTGGCCCCCAAACTGGAACGGGCCGGGGCCGCCTTAAAGCGGCTCCTGCCCAACCTTAGGGGGCCAAACGCCTCCTGCCGGAGGCTTTACGCGGGGGTCGTGCGGTCCATGGCCCTTTATGGGGCCCCGGTATGGGCGCGTTCACTGCGGCTTCGAGCCGCACACTACCTGAACGCGCCCCAAAAGGTGGTAGCCATAAGGCTTATCCGGGGATACCGCACGATCTCGGGCGAGGCAGCAAGCCTCCTTGCCGGACTGCCACCATGGGATCTGGAGGCGATAGTCCTCGCGCGCCTGTATGACTGGCGCGCGGAGGCACTACGTCGGGGGGAAACTCTGCACCCGCGGCAAATCGCTGCGGAGCGGACGGACCTCCGGCGCGGTCTCATGGTGGAATGGAAGGCGCGACTATCGCAACCCAGCGCAGGGCACGCCACGATAGCGGCGGTAAGACCCCTCTTTGAGGAGTGGCTAGGGAGGCGTCACGGCGCTCTCACCTACCGCCTGACGCAGGTCCTCTCCGGACACGGATGTTTCGGGAGGTTCCTGCACATCATCAGGCGGGAGGAGACGCCCGGGTGTCACCACTGCGAGGATCGCCCAGAGGACACGGTGGAGCATACGGTGGAGGTCTGCCCCGCTTGGGCAGAGCACCGCCGTGTCCTCGTAGAGGCGATCGGCAGCGGCGGCGACCTCTCGCGCCCGGCCCTGGTGCAAGCCATGGTCCGGGGCGAGAGGGAGTGGGAGGCGGTCACCTCCTTCTGCGAAGCAGTCATGCTAGCGAAGGAGGTGGCGGGATGGGCGAGGGAAAGATCCTCACGCCTCAGCCGCCGAGGGAGACGCTCCGGGCGTCGGGAGCCGCGTGACGACTCCCGGCCACCGTAGGCGCGGGCCTGCGGGCGGAGAGCAATGGGTAGCTCTCCGTCCGATCAGGACCAGGCCCGTGCCGGACGGCGTGTATGTGTTCCACGCGCGCCTCAAAGAGATGTCAGCGTAGTTGACGGGGCCCGACAGGGCCGAAGCCTGCCGGGGTAGCGGGATTGTCCGAAAGGGTTACCGCTGCCCTGGTATGTAAAGGGCTAAGGAAGGAACACGGGTGGGTTTTAGTCAGTAAGAGTCTGACACTCCCTTCTGCTCCACCCAGAGCGGGAGGAGTCATTTGATGATTTCCCATCCTGAAAAAAAAAAAAAAAAAAAAAAAAAAGGAGATATGTATTATAAGTGCACAGGTGTGTGCGCAGACACAGGGACACTCTATCTTTTCTCACTTTCATAGTCGGATGGGACGGCACGCAATACGTCACGACTGGAGAGTAGGCTCGCCCTGTTTTATATGGGACTTAAACATAACTGGCGAAATGCGGGTGTACTGTGTCAATATACACCGTTAAATTTTGATCGTTTTAATTCTCAAAAGGGGTAATTGTAATCATCATTATGAACAACTTTTACTACGGGACCAACCTTTTTTTTTTTTTTTTTTTTTTTTTTTTTGTGGATGGGAAATCATCAAATTCTACAGTTTGTAACTGGTCATCCAATTAAAGAATAATTGTTTCACGTAATTTGAAAAAGCCTCCTAATATTATAAGCCAAAGTCATCGTTTTAGGGCTGATTTTACCAAATCGTTTATCTGTGGAATAAAATTGACGAAAATTGAAATTGACAGTTCTAATATGGAAAAACTGTCAAATTTACTCTCAGGATATGACTTTTTCTAAATATAAAAGTTTGGTGGAATTCGCACTTAGTACAAAACAAACACTAGGTGTTATTTATTAGTATGTTGATAATTATTTCAAACATACAACTAACTAAATAACTTTTATTAAGTCTAGACTTGAGAGAAGGGAGTGTCAGACTCTTACTGACTAAAACCCACCCGTGTTCCTTCCTTAGCCCTTTACGTACCAGGGCAGCGGTAACCCTTTCGGACAATCCCGCTACCCCGGCAGGCTTCGGCCCTGTCGGGCCCCGTCAACTACGCTGACATCTCTTTGAGGCGCGCGTGGAACACATACACGCCGTCCGGCACGGGCCTGGTCCTGATCGGACGGAGAGCTACCCATTGCTCTCCGCCCGCAGGCCCGCGCCTACGGTGGCCGGGAGTCGTCACGCGGCTCCCGACGCCCGGAGCGTCTCCCTCGGCGGCTGAGGCGTGAGGATCTTTCCCTCGCCCATCCCGCCACCTCCTTCGCTAGCATGACTGCTTCGCAGAAGGAGCTGACCGCCTCCCACTCCCTCTCGCCCCGGACCATGGCTTGCACCAGGGCCGGGCGCGAGAGGTCGCCGCCGCTGCCGATCGCCTCTACGAGGACACGGCGGTGCTCTGCCCAAGCGGGGCAGACCTCCACCGTATGCTCCACCGTGTCCTCTGGGCGATCCTCGCAGTGGTGACACCCGGGCGTCTCCTCCCGCCTGATGATGTGCAGGAACCTCCCGAAACATCCGTGTCCGGAGAGGACCTGCATCAGGCGGTAGGTGAGAGCGCCGTGACGCCTCTCTAGCCACTCCTCAAAGAGGGGTCTTATCGCCGCTATCGTGGCGTGCCCTGCGCTGGGTTGCGATAGTCGCGCCTTCCATTCCACCATGAGACCGCGCCGGAGGTCCGTCCGCTTCGCAGCGATTTGCCGCGGGTGCAGAGTTTCCCCCCGACGTAGTGCCTCCGCGCGCCAGTCATACAGGCGCGCGAGGACTATCGCCTCCAGATCCCATGGTGGCAGTCCGGCAAGGAGGCTTGCTGCCTCGCCCGAGATCGTGCGGTACCCCCGGATTAGCCTTACGGCTACCACCTTTTGGGGCGCGTTCAGGTAGTGTGCGGCTCGAAGCCGCAGTGAACGCGCCCATACCGGGGCCCCGTATAGGGCCATGGACCGCACGACCCCCGCGTAAAGCCTCCGGCAGGAGGCGTTTGGACCCCCCAGGTTGGGCAGGAGCCGCTTTAAGGCGGCCCCGGTCCGTTCCAGTTTGGGGGCCAAACGTCGGAAATGCTCGACGAAGTTCCACCGGCTGTCGAGGACGAGACCCAGGTATCTCATCGTCTTCTCGACGCCGATGTGAACCCCTCCTACCATTAGTTGGGATCCCGAAGGTGGCCCGTACCGGGGCCCATGAAAAGACATGGCCTCGGACTTGTGCAATGCCACCTCGAGACCCAACTGCCGGATCCTTTCCACGACTATCGCAACCCCGCGTGTCATCGCGTCGGCCGCCGCCTGATGCGACCTCCCCTGCGCCAGGACCAGCGTGTCGTCAGCGTAGCAAACTACGCTGACGCCATCAGGGAGGTCGGCCCGCAGCACCCAGTCGTAACCGATGTCCCACAGGAGCGGCCCCAGAACCGATCCCTGTGGGACACCGCACGACATCTCTCGCCGGTTCCAATTCCCGTCGCGACCGGGGTAGATGACGGCTCTGTCCGTCAAATACGCCCCGACTATTCGACGGAGGTAAGTCGGCACCCGGTGATACCGGAGTGCCTCCCCTATGCAGCTCCAGGGCAGGGTGTTGAACGCGTTGGCGATGTCGAGTGACACCGCCACGACCACCCCACCCCGGGACACCGCGTCCCCCGTCGTGAGGGCTCTCACGCGCATGATGGCGTCCACCGTCGAGCGCCCCTTGCGGAAGCCAAACTGGCACTCCGCAAGATCCGGCCCCGTCCTCACCAGGTGCCCGACGAGGCGGCCCGCAATCACTCTCTCAAAGAGCTTGCCGACCTCGTCGAGCAGCACTATGGGCCGGTATGCGGACGGAGAGTCCGCAGGGCGCCCTGGCTTCTGAATGAGGACCAGCTTCCCCGTCTACGGGACCAACCTTGAAATCGTGAAAAAAAAATCAGTTGATCCATAGATATGTTCGCATAACTCGACATAATGTATGGATCAAGTGATTTTTTTTTCACGATTTTAGGAACACCTCTGCCTTTCCCGTCGGGGAATACAGGCGTGATGGTATTTTATGTATAAGTATGTTATACATAAAAAAATAATAATAATAAGGCTCTCGTTAGGCGGTTGGATTAAGGGCCTGATTCGAAAGGCAGTACTCCTCGATACGGCTCGCATTGTGAGGAGGCTCCTGTCTCTGGAGCCCTAACCACCGGTAGCTTGGACCATGCTCCCGACATCGGTGGCTCACTATTTCTATATATTTTTATTTATTTTTTTTATACTTACTTTTTATTTTTTTTTTAATATTTTAAAATGTAATAAAATAAGATAAGTAAACAAATAAAGGACATAATAATAATTCTTGGCAGAGTCCATTTAGATTGCTGTTGACACGTTAAGAAAAACTATGTTATAACAAAGGAGTACAAAAGCCAATAAAAGTACAAGAATAGCTAAATCCTGTGGAATAACAAGACACGAATTAATAACTATCCGAAACATAGCTAAAAATATCAATTACACCCTGAAGTAATATTTCAGACCATGAACGTTCGCTGGCTTGCCGTCAAATACTATCAGTGTTTAGTCAGATAACAGAAACATCTGCTAATTGTTTCTGTTGCTGTGTTATTCGAGATGTTAAGGGATATCCGGAGTTATTATACTTGCTTATTTGTATGATTCTATATAAACAGGGTGGCAGGGACATCGACGCGCAAACTGTAACCATGGATTCAGCACATGAGTATCGAAATTTTTCGTCGGTTATTAAAAAAAAATTGCTGTTCCATACGTTTTGACCGCGTAGGTATTACACTTTTCTATGAAACAGATTTTTTTTTTTTGATAACCGACGATAAATTTCTGCGCTATGGGGTCTAAACTCATGTGCTGAATCCATGGTTACAGTTTGCGCGTCGATGGCCCTGCCACCCTGTATACTAAAAATAAAGCTAAAGAATTTGTTTGTTTATTTGAATGCGCTAGGCTCTGGAACTACTACTCGAAAAATTGTTCACGTTTTGCAGTTGTTAGCAACTGAAAAACGAAAAGAATTTATCGAATTCATTTTAATAATTAAAATAATTAGTTAGCTTCCAACCTGGTAGGAGGATGCGCGGGCTCGCGATAGATGCAAGGAGTGGACGGAGGCCTTTGCCCAGGAGTGGGACAACATAGGCTAGTATCTATATAAAAAAAAAGTTGTTAGCCCAATTCTTGAGGAAGGTTATAGACTTTTTAACATTACGCTACGGCTCTTAGGAGCCGAAAAAAATATTGTTCTCAAAAAAAAAAAAAAGAAAAGTCATTTATTCAAATTAGGCTGAGAATCAGTACTTTTCGAACGTCAAAATTACAAAAGACAGTCCCCCAAAAACGCCCGCCCTTCACCACTTCCTAGTGCTATCGCTGAGAAGAAGTAGCGCAACAAACTCCCCAGCAGAACAGCTGTCTGTTCTGTTAGTTAAGTATACTATACTCGCATTAAAAATTAACAAAAAAAGTCTGTTGGCTGGGATAAACTGGACGTGGAAGGCGGAGGACAGGGTATTTCACAGCATGGGAGAGACCAATGTCCAGCAGTAGCGTGAGGCTGAGTTGAATTCCCTACCGCGAAACATAATTGCGAAAAAAAACACTTTTTCCTTACTGACTATTCGCCAATCTTAGTCACAATAACTCTCTTGGCTTGTAACCTTTGAATAAAGAGAGTAAATGTATTGCAACTTATCTTACGAAATGTGTACGAGACAACGGAAGAAAATAAATTACAAGGGTGTCCGTTACCAAGGGTTACATCGCACCAATTTTCTCATCCGACATTTACAACTTTTGAGACAAAACACATTGCCGACACAGTTCTTCAGAAGAACATTATTCAGAGAGTAAAGATTTTTGCATTTTTATGGTAGAGATCATCTCACGAAAGAAGTCCCGCAGACGCAGCGGTACAGGCATGCGACGGAGACATAAATCTTTATTTATTTACTAGCAGCGCCCCGCGGTTTCACCCGCATATGTTTCGATCCCGTGGGAATATCGGGATAAAAAGTATACTATATATTAACCCTGGTTATACACTACCGGTGTGCCAAATTTCCTTCAAATCCGTTCAGTAGTTTTTACGTGAAATAGTAACAAACATCCATCCATCCTATAAATAATGTAATATATAAGTAGGAAGTAGGATTTATCTCAACATAAATCATGAATTATATTAAAGCCGGTCTATTCTGTAAAAATCTCACCGTAAAAACTTAGGTCAGCTTGAAGTGAGCTGTCATTCCACCTGATGACACTATAGACAGCTCACTTCAACCTCACTTCACCTACATTTTCACGGTGAGATTTTTACAGAATAGATCGGCAAGCACTGGTTAATAAAACGTACAACCTTAAATAGAGAAAGGTGTGTGAGGTAGAAGGGTTGTTGTAGGAATGTTGCTAACTGTATAATAATAATTAGTTCAACTTGTTGCCGCAGGGCTTCTATCGTGAGACGGACTCTACCTATTTGATGGCAAACATGATGAGCATACGGACCGTCGGATAGTACATACGCCAGCACATCAAGCTACCCGCAACTGTCAAATTTTCCCAATCAACCTTGAACCTAATGCTTTAGCGATAAAGTTAAAAATCTATTAAAGAAATTTGACAGATCGTAGTAGCTTGATGTGTGGCGTCTGTACCGAGTCATTGCGGGTCATTGCGAGTTGTTGCCACCCTAGAGGAAAACCTGAAAAATTCCTCATATGCCTGTAATTTCACGGGCACCTATACTCTTCAAACTTCAACACAGCAAAGCTACTAGATGGCAGTGGTAAGCATGTTTCATGTTATAGTTTGGCAAACAGGCCGATAGGCCAGTGGACAGTAACGGGCTGTAGCTGACAGTCAGTGTCACGTGGTGTACCATGTGTTGTCGTCTGATATTATGCTGAGCTGAGTTTATTTTTGTTTTTGTTTAGTATGCCAATAAACGCATTTTTCTTACTTTCTGTAATTGTCGTAATATTTTGATATTTTTGTCATTTGTATTATTTTCCTTTATTAAGGCTGATTTTTCCAATGCCAGATAACTTTAGTGGAGTAATAATTTTGAATTTTTGACAGTTATTCCATTCAAAAACTGTCAGACGTCAATATTATTCCACGTATAAAAATTATCGGTCGATTGAAAAATCAGCCCTAAATACATATAAATTGTATTTTAAATATTAGAATATAAAACATTTAAAAATTAGTAGCCCACCGGTATCGGGAACAGGGCGCAAGCTACCGGGAACCAGGACTCCAGAGAGAGGAACCTCATAACAATGCGGACCGTGTCCAGAAGTACCGGTTTCTGAATCAAGCCCTTGATCCACCTGCCCAACGAGAGCCTCCTCAGGTGTTGGTCGAGGCTTTTGGCTATTAACCCATTGGCTGTCACGACTATCGGCACAATGATCGCTGAGTCCACATCCTACATGTTGACAACCTCGCGCGCCAAGTAAACATGTTTTGTTTATCTTTCTAGGCTTTCACGAGGTTCTCATTATGCGGGACGGTTATGTCAACAATCATTGTGCTCCGCTCTGATCGATCCACCACCACTATATCAGGCATATTGGCAACAATAGCACTCTCAGTGATGATGGATCGATCCTAGTACAATGTGATATTTCCATTTTCGGGAACTGGGTCGGGCACATACCTGTAGTACAGCACGTCCGATTCCACAAGGCTGTATTTCAGAGCAAGCTGCTATGGATTATCCTGGCTACAAGGTTGTGTCTATGCAAGTACTCTTCGTTAGCTAGACGAGAACACCCGGAGATAATACGCCTGATTGATTCTACCGGCCGGTGGCATGCCCGACAGATGTCAACCGTGCCGCCTTTCACAATAAATCTCCGGTAATTGTTCGTCATCATAACTTCATCCTTAATTGCACATTTATTATTATTAATTTCTTATGCAATTCACTTTGTTTCCTTTTTATGATTTTCGTGTTATGTTTTTTTATTGACTTTAATGTTTTGACCATGTCAAACTTACTGCGCCTAGATAATAAGTAAATGATGTGGTCTCCTATAATTGGAAGCGCACACTTATATTTTGAGCAGTGGTAGCCCAGTGGTAATGACCGCGACTTACGAGTTGTCGGTCGTAGGTTCGAACCCAGACAGACGCTTTACTTTGTGTAAATTATTTCATCGCCATTGCTCTCTATACGATGAAGGAAAACATCGTGAGGAAACCGGTATGTCCTAGAACCAAAAAAATCGAAGACATGTGACATCTACCAACCCGCACTGGGTCTGCGTGGTGAATTACGGCCCACTCCCTCTCTCAGAGACGAGGCATGTGTCCCAGCAGTGGGAACATTATAAGCTGATTATGTACTTATATTTGTCCATGTTTTATGTACACTTGGATGTAAGTGTGGAGCCTCCGTTGGAGATCCAATAAATAAATAAATAAAGCGATTACCGTCACAGATACTTTCAACTCCAAGGAGTTTGCCGATGCGTTACCAACCTTAGAAGCAAAGTTTCAAAGTCTCAATGTGTAATTAGTAAAGTATTCGGTGAGCAAAGACAAAGTATCGTCCATTTTAGGTAACGTATCAGACAAAACAAAATAAAAGGTAGCAAGTTCGAATCCGAGGTGGGTAATCTTGCCAGCAGTAACTCGGAAAAGTTTCGTGAAAGCGGAAACGAGTCAACTTGCTACGTTATTGTTGAACCTAAAGCAGCTATGTTTACTGGCTCCACCGCAACCACATGCCGGCCGTGAGACAGAAGTGTCACTTGAGAATTAAAATCAAAAGTCATTTATTAAAATTAGGCTGTGAATTAGCACTTTTTGAACGTCAAAATTACATAAGACATGTCCCCCAATTAGCTACGCTTGCCGCGGTCGGTCTGTGGATGGATGACCATCTTGACATACCGAGACCTCGTCATGCCTCGGAAAGCACGGAAAGTCTGACAACCAGTCTTACCAAGGAGTAGCGTATTACCCAGTAACTGATTTATGGAGGTCAGACAGGCAGTCGCTCCATGTAAAATACTGGTATTCAGCTGCATCCGGTTAGACTGGAAGCCGACCCCAACATAGGTGGGAAAAGGCTAGGTAGATGATGAGTCCCCCAATTGGCGCGCTCTTCACTACTTCGCAGTGCTTTAACTGTAAGAATAAATAGTTTGAGTTTGAGTTTGAAGAAGAAGTGGTATTGTTGCGCCGCTTCCTCAACAGCACAGCTGTCTATTAAGTCAGAATATAGCGATATGCTGGGTATATCTAAAAGTAGACTTAGCATTCAAACTTTGAGCTCGCTTTGTTTAATAATTTAAATGCAAGAACTATTTGTTTACTTTGTATGTGTGTATTTTATTTAATTTTTCGTAATCTGTGTTTTGTATATGCAGAATAAAGAATTTTATTTCTTTTTGTCTATTTTTGGGGAAATGAGGATTAAAGAAATACAAATGTACTGGATGTACGTGTATCTTACAAGTGTCCTCGAAACATTCGAAGGAGATGCGAAATACTTAATGATTACCTATACCAAAAGCCACTCATCGTAATTTTTTTAGTGCACGTATTTCTGTGACAATAAAACTTCTTTCTTTGTTTTCTTTCATCTACATATACACCTATATAAAAGAAGAAAACGACTGACTGACATATCAACAAACATCCGAAACTACTGGGACTAGGAATGTCACATGCGGTTCGTCCCTTCTCATGACATGCCCATACCAAGCCAAACGATTTCCTTTCAACTTTTCTGTCACTGGCGCCACTTTTAAACTTCCTCTTATATACTCATTTCTTACTTTATCCATTCTCGTCACTCCATACATCCATCTCAACATTCTCATCTCCGCTGCATGCCATCTTTTTTCATCCTTCTTCTTCACAGCCCAGCATTCAGACCCATAAAGTACGACAGGCCTTATTTCGGACTTATAAATTTTCCCCTTTAACTTGAGGTGCATCCGTGGGTCGCAAGTTGTTCCTGTGACCTGTCACCATTTCATCCATCCTGAGTTGATCCGGTGCGTTACGTCTCGGTCTATTTCGGCCATCTTCTTGGACAAGCGACCCGAGGTACCGAAAATCGGAGCAGATCGATAAGGGCGTTCCGGGGAGAGATATGGGCCTAGGACTTTTTATAACGTAGGGGGAAAAATGTTTTTTGGAAATTAGACCTGGAGGGTGTGAAGGTTTCCATGGAAGAATTTTAACGCGTGGTCCGATTCCAAAAAAACCCCAAACAGAAAAAAACCTCTATCCTGTAAACGATCACTAACAGAGTGAAAAGAGGTAGTAAATGTTAGAGGGGGGATTAGATTGCGCGGCGTCACTAACTCAAAAACTTATACAAATCTTAAAAACTTAAACCTATAAGTCAAAAAATAGAAACGTCGGAAACGATTTTTCAAAACTCAACTACTTTCGGGGTGAAAACTTTGCTGAACGCATCAGCAAAGTTTTCACCCCGAAAGTAGTTGAGCTTCAAAATGAAAAATAAACTGAGAGTAATCAATATTTTTCGCGTGGTTTATTTGTTATATTTTTTAATAATTTTACGAAGACTGTTCATAATTAGACTACTTCTTTCCATCGGTACTGTGGCTTAAAGTCGTCACGCGAGTACATTGACCTACTAAAGAACTTATCTGGTTAGATGTATCTCCTTTTTGCGGGTTTTTGTCCTTACCCAAAATATTTTGGTGAAAGGAAAAAACTGTGATAAAATCTGCTGATTGTTTACCGTACTGCGTTTGGGGGAGAAATGCATTTAGTGAACAATAGGAGTTCCAGACAAAAGTTGTTCGGCGAAATTTTTCGCGCAATGTTCGACGTTTCCTATGGAAAAAGTATTTTTCGCTGCCGTATTAGTTGGAAGATTGGAATGGACGCATAGTTCATGTTAGAGGAAGGACTAAATGAATGTTTTGGGTATTCCAAAACGTGTCAGGAATGGCACGAATTTTTTAACTGTTTGCGTAGAGAGCTTCGGTACGGTTTTTTTTTTAATATGTGGATATTACAATACATATTATTCTTAAATCCACATAGTAAACATATTCGCATCCTTTTTAGCGTTTCTAAGCTTATGTCTGTGCTAAGCGTGGGTTCAGGTCAATAGTACCTATTTATGTATTTCTGTGCCTTTTATATTTATAATAGAATAATTTTAATGGTTTTTTTTTATCATTGTTCGGCACAACCAAAGCACTTGCCATCTAATCTCTTCACAACCCTTGGTTAAGTCCGCCTTTGTATCTTTTTGAAAATAGTGCAAAGGGCGAGAATTGAACTAACGAACCCCTTATTCGACTTTCTGCGCATGTAACGTTTGGGGTGCTGCCACTTTTAATTGATGAAATTAAAAACAGCACCATGCTGTCTTTTACATACATAAAGTCAAGCCTTCTTCTCATGGGGGTAGGCAGAACCAAAGAATGCCACCTACTACGATAATTACATACTCCTCTTGCTTCGTTTATGTTCATACATCAGAGAGACAATTCTCGTAATTTAAGAACGTTCACAGTCTGATCTCAGTCTCAATCTGTCAAAAATCTCTAATTTCCCTACATTTTTGACAAGTTTTTGATATTGATTGTCGCTGAGATGAGATTGCAACTAGATTTTGAACGTTTTTAGTTACGGGAAGCCTTCTGTTCAAACACGCACGTTAGTGGCGAGAACTACGCACCTGACCTTCTCTCGTTCGTTCAGCTTTTATTTTAGTAAATGTTGTTGTACAATTCGCGTTTAAATTGGTATTTTGTAGGTTGAAACTTCACACGCACGTGTTTGGCTTAGGTAGGCAGGTAGCCAATTTTTATACACAAGGAAAGTCTGGCTAGGATTCAGGTTGTTATTTAACTAAAAATGTTTTACATATTTGAAACGTAACTTTTGTACCTATGGCTCTTCTACTTGTGTTTGTAGGACAACGAGAAGAAAAGTATGAATGTGAATTCATAATTTTTTTCTCTATATTTATATTCTTTTTTTACCCAAACGTTTCATATTACCTAGTAACTGGGTTGTGGAGGTCAGATAGGCAGTCGCTCCACGTAAAATACTGGTACTCAGCTGCATCCGGTTAGGCTGGAAGCCGACCCCAACATAGTTGGGAAAAGGCTAGGTTGATGATGATTTATATTCTTTTTTTAGTATTCGTGAGAATACTGTGTATTTTGTGGAAAACAATATATTTTGTGACCTTCTGAAAAAATTAATCCGAGAGTAAACGTGAGATGATGAGATAGGTAACTTATATAGCAAATCCAAATTACCTGACCAAGTGCAAAATACGTAGCATGGAACTTGGAAAATGACAGGATCCGTAAAAGCCTAGTTTCATCACGAAAAAGTCCTGCAACGCGACAGAATACTACATACTACTTGAATACTACGCATAGTTCAATTTCCACGAAAAATCCACTACAATAACCCATACATCTACTTGTACTAACACATGTGCGACACAGTGCTAAGTATATTGGCAACACGGGACAAAATCCGGGTAATATGGACTAATAAGGTTGGCTGTATTTCTTGGGGACGTGTGAACCACAGCTGGCTGCCAGTCGTAACCTGCCACTCTTAACTACTGAGTGCAGCAATTCCGATTCCATATTGTAATTGTTATGAAGAAAAAAGAAAATTATGAAGTCTAGACTGCGAAAAAGTTAGGCGAATTGTTTTTTTTTATTGGTAGTTATGATGTTGAGTGTTTGGCGTTATTGTTTTTATTTTGCATATGAAGTTGTTTCGTTTTAGTGACAGCACAAACTGTGCGTCTTGTCACTGCGTCTCCCTACTACTAAATGCATAGCTGCCATTTGCATCTGTGATAAGTCGTTACGGCAGATGTCGTGCAGGAAGCGAACACTTTCTTTGAATATTGGCGCGCTTCGAGATCTTTTGAAAATGTCGCCATCCAACGTATCCATGTTGAGATTCGCAATACAAGCACGTGCACCTTTCTCAGCGCTCATAGTATGACTGAGACTGATGCGACTAGTCGCTGCGACAAGCACCAAGAACGTATTACTCCCTATAGACTGTTGTTGCGACTCTGCAACTCGACGCCGAGTGTGTGAAGCTTTAAAAAAAATACATGAAAATTGTCGGCGAATCCTGTCGTTGCGTCTAGTCGCCGAGCTGTCGCAGACGCATATCGCATAGTGTGCGCCATGTCTTCATAGGTTTTGGTGACCTTCTTATGAATAGAGCACTAATAAAATTGTACCATAATTTGATGTGCTGTCATAAAGTGGCAAGTTAGTTTTTCCTAGGGTGTCTATAAGATGTAATAAAGATGTCTTCCACCAGAGATTTTGAAATTTCGATGCTTGTGCTTAAGACAGACGAAAGGTCACTCTTTCCCAAGAATTAAACACTTTTTAAAGGCTTCCTCGCGAATAAAAAGTTGTAACTTAGGTTTTTATACCGCCAAATGGTACTGGCATCATATATCACAGTGCGTATTTACCTATCTCCCGGTTCCCTCACACAAATTCGGACGTAACCAATACACGGGCCCTTCAACAATAGTAGATAGTATGCTGGTATCTGCCGCAGCAGTAATTACTGATGCATGACTGTGCGTCTTTAATTCATGTCCTACGAGCTACTTCGTGGTTCATGCTCCGCTCTTTGTGTCTACAGTACAATGATCGTACATATATCTGACATAGCTTGTGCAAGTAGGTATATAGAGACAGTGCCGTAAATATAGCCAACATTTAAAGTAAATGAAATAAATACATAAAGAAAAATGCGTTTACCTGCATTATAGCAAAAAAAAAGAATACCTTTAAACTATTTTTTTTTTAGCCTGTGCTGTCCCACTGCTGGACAAAGGCACTCAAGTCCTTCCAGGAACGCCTTTCCCACGCCACCGCGAACCAACACTCGCGGTACGCGTCCAGATCATCTCGTCACCGCTTTCTGGGCCGACCTCGGCGGCGCCGTCCATCTTCAGGCACCCATTGTGTGGAAACTTTTGCCCAGCGGTCATCCTGCATGCGGCTGATATGACCCGCCCAATCCCACTTGAGTCTGGCAGCCTTCTTGCCTACGTCTATTATACCCGTTTTAGAACGCAACATGGTGTTCCGAATTTTGTCCTGTTTTTTACACCCAGGATGCTGCGCTCCATCACTCTTTGGCCGATACCGATATTGGTATTGCTGAGCTCACAGATCCGCTCGTTTACATACAGGTTGAATAGCTTGGGTGAGCTGATTCCCCCCTGCCTCACACCGCACTCCAACCCGTATGCATCCGACAGAACACCTGCCCGCTTAACATAATTGTATTGGTTTTTATACCAATACTTTAGCATCCCAATGATATCGCTTGGGAGGTTCTTAACACTTGACAGTTTCTTCCATAGGCAGTCATAAGATACGAGGTCGAAGGCCTTGGAGAGGTCCAGAAAACATGCATATACAGGTGTTTTCCTACTTACATAGTATTGAACAGTCTGTTTGAGGCATATTATAGCTGTTTCCGTGGATAAACGTGGCTTAAATCCAAACTGGGCGTCGTTGAGTGTTAAATGCTTATCCAGCTGCTGATTAATCAGACTGTCCAACACCTTTGCAATGATGGTAGCTAGGGATATAGCCCTGTAGTTACTCTTGTCACTCGCATCTCCAGTCTTATTTTTAACAATGGGCATAACAATAGTTTTAAGTAAATCAGCTGGAAGATACGAGTGACTTAGGCATAAGGTAAACAACATTGCTAGCACTCGCGGTAAGTGCTTACCAGCATATAGTAAATGCTCTATACTTAGGCTGTCATGACCCGGCGACTCGCCTCTCTTTAAGTTGCGTATGACAGTAGCTACCTCCCTGGCCGCCAACCTAATAGGCATGTCTTCGGACCCCCCCACCACCTCCGGCCCGCCAGACGACGTACCTAGGGGAGACCCAACCTTAAAGGCTCTGCTGAATAGGTTGGCGATATCATTAGGATCAATAAGGCCCTCAACGCTCACAGGCAGACCCGACCTGGGATTCAACCTGTTCGTGGCTTTCCAAAAACTACCAAAATTCTTTGCTTCATGATGACTTGCAATGATGTTCATTTTTATTTGGTCCTTATTATTTATTCTGACACCATTTTAATTTACTTTTAAAAGCCCTTCTACTTTCCACCATTTTTTCATACAAATCACCACTTTTCGGCCTACCAAACAACGTCCAGGTTTGAAAATCAAGCCGAGCCTGTCCGTGTGCGTCCTTCACATGCTTATTCCAGCCCGTTATGTAACGCTTTTTGCGCTGTATTCCGTTCTTACAGTTACTGGCGATTGCACCTTCACAGAGAATACGCACAATTTCCGCATACATATTGTCTAAAATGGTTTCATGTTCCTTAATTCTACATCTACTTTTACTACATTCAGTAAATTCTAAGGGAAAGTCTAAATAAAAACACATAACATAATATAAGTGTAAAAAATATAAGTAATCCGAGTATACAAATGAGACTGGAGTATTACTACAAGGTTAAATATTTCCAAGATATCCGAATGAATATTATGAAACTAGATGTTACAGTCTGTAATTTCTTAATCCTTTAACTTATAGTCATACTTACAGGTTTAAATTTGAAAACCTGCGAATTTAGGTCATAGAAGAACGTCTAGTTTTGGAGGTCGATTCATCGACCTACCCCGTTGAATTAGAATAAAAGTTAAAACTACACTTAAAATGGATTTGTTATCATAAAATATGTGGGATTGAAAACTTTACAAAATGATAAAATGATTCCTGAAGTATTACGAGTATTAGTCTAGATTTTGACAGCGAGATCCATTATAAAATGATTGGGGACTATCGAAAATCTTTATCATTTACCAATGTTATAAAAGTAGAATGACGGCAGCGATAATTTTAATTGGAAAACTAGTGGCTGGTAAAGATTGAATAACTTTGGAATAACTCGTTGAAAAACGTTCTTAGTGAGACTGTTCGTAAATTACCCTAGGCTGATAAAATGTTCGTTTTTCCTAATTATGTGGAAATGTCAGGGATATGGGTCGGTTCCCCTTTCGGGGAAGAACAGTACCCCGTATTGTCCTGTATAGCCCGGCTCCAGACTGGACACTATTTTGCAAAAGAGAGCTGTCAGAGCCATTTACAATCTACGTCGCCGCGAATCTCTTAGGGAACTATTTAAAAGGGTTAATAGTAGGGGTTAAAGTATGAAATTGCCGTTTTATTGTAATAGGTACTTCGAATTAACATAAAACCTTCATGGTTTGAGATTTTTGAGTGAAACTTTTTTCACATGGTACCTATGAAGTTCTTCTTTTAAAAAATGTGTAACATTCGATTATCGACTTTCAGTTGTTTTTTTTATTCAGCTTAGACAAGAAAGATGGATACTTCGAAAATTCGAGTTATTTTTGAATACGAGTTCCGACGCGGAACTAACGCGGCAGAAACAGCTTGCAATATCAATGTTGCGTTTGGAGAGGGGACTGCTAATGAACGCACTGTGCGATTTTGGTTTAAACGCTTTGGTGATGGAAACTTTAATTTGAAGAACAAGCCACGTGGAAGACCGTACACACAGGTGAATAACAATGAATTGAAAGAGATGGTGGAAGCCGATCTGAGCCAAACTACCCAGGAATTAGCGGCATGGTTTAACGTTACCTTACCAACAATATTGACTCATTTGCGTCAAATCAATAAAATAAAAAAATATGACAAATGGGTGCCTCGTGATTTGACTGATCTGCAGAAAGAAACGCGTGTTGAGACTTGTGTTGCCTTGTTGAATCGATACAGAAATGAAGGAATATTGGATCGAATTGTGACATGTGATGAAAAGTGGATTTTTTACGATAGCCGTAAGCGATAAATGCAATGGCTGACCCCAGGTCAAACGCCGCAACAGAGTCCTAAAGCAAAGCTTACCAATAAAAAGGTAATGGTAACTGTTTGGTGGTCTCAGCATGGTGTTATTCACTATAGCTTTCTCCGATCTGGTCAAGCAATAACGGCAGATGTCTACTGTGCCGAACTCCGAACAATGATAGCAAAACTAGCAGTGAAACAGCCCCAACTCATGAATCGATCTTCACCATTATTGCTCCATGATAACGCGAGACCTCATTCAGCACGAGAAACCGTTTTAACTCTACAGGAACTGCAATTAGAAACCATTCGTCACCCTCCGTATTCGCCAGACCTTGCTCCAACGGACTACCAATTTTTTCGTGATTTGGACAATTTTCTACGTGATAAAAGGTTTTCTCCTCAGGAGGCAGTACAAAATGCTTTCACACAGTTTGTCGAATCTAGATCACATGAGTTCTATCGCAAAGGCATACATGACCTTCCTATTAGATGGCAGCAATGTTTAGATAATAATGGTAATTATTTTGATTAAATAAGTATGTTAAATTAAAAAAAAACAATTTCAATTTTTCAGAACAAATCGGCAATTTTATACTTTAACCCCTAATATTATGACGGTACCTTGCCAATTCATTTATGGAAATATTATGTATGTAAGAAAAAAATCAACATCTTTTTAATAAAATAAGTGATAGACATCATTTTAATACTAGAAATAAAGATAAATTATATCAACCTTTTTTCAGATTATCTAAAGTAGGTACATACATCTTTTATGGGCAACAAGGTATTTTGTTGTAATATTGAACACAGTACGTGTTAAATGTTACAACAAAATACCTTGTGAAATATTGCAATTAAATGAAAGAAAATTTAAAACTTCTATTAAAATTACACTTTGCAAGGATATTACAAATAAGAGAAATATATCCAATGCTTGGAAACATACTGGTCCTGCTCCATAGGACAATCTCTAGAGTCTTGACAAAATCAAACTGGTTGCTAATGTAATTGTATAATTTATTCTTTTTTTTTTTTCTTTGACATTGATTTACATTCTGTAATTACTTGGGGTCACACCCGGACTTATTACTCCTTATTTATTTAGAAAATCGTCTACTTTTGGAATGTTTGTGAATATGTGTCCACCATGTATCTATCACATAGTTAATTTTTATGTCATGGTTTCATTTATCCATTTTAATTCTTTTACCAATTGTGGTATGGTAATTTTATTTTTAGGTGCATCGTCTTCACATATAATTATATAATTAATGTATGCAAAATATTGTAAAACATTTTATAAGAGTAACGGTGGAGTTTTTTGCCCATTCTTCCCATACGAAAACTACCTTTTGGAAGGGGCGACTAGAATCAATTTTATTTTTATTTTATTTTTGACGTTCAAAAGTGCCTTTCATGTGCCGATTTGAAATAAATTATTTGGCTTTGACACTCTCCCACCGATTTTAATGAATTCCCAAGAAGTTTTTTGCCTTTTGCAGACTAGGGTTGGGATTTCATAGATAAGGTGGTTAAGGAAAGGAAATCTACTTTTCTTTTGATTATGAAAGCTACAAGAGATGAGAGGAATACAAAAGGGGTAATTAACACGTAACGCTTGCATTGGAGAATACATTGTTTTGAGTTACGTTACTGAATGTTCTCACAATAATCGAGGATCCCACCCCAGAGAAGTTGGGTCGCTTTACAACAGCTGTTACGTCGTGGGTGTACCACCAGTCCTAACGTGCCTAGGCCTAGAGAGGACCTGCTGCGGTTCCAGCAGGACACGCTCCCTACACTCAAGCATGTCTTACTCAATCCTAAGGTAACGGACTGCGAAGTGCCTCTACCATTGAGCTAAACAAGTTTCCAGAAGTTCTGAACGCGTACAGTAATAATAACCCCTCATAACGGCCTATTCACCCTTTACTAAGACAATACAAAACTAACGCAAGTGTACTGCATCGTCACTCGGTTGCACAATTCCTTACGATTGCCTTGCTATTCGCCGAAGTGGTTATTTTAAATCTTCACTTCGCACTTCCTTAATCTACTAAATTTAGTGGATGCTTGCAGTGTTTTCAACAGCTGTGCGTCCATTCTGGTCTACTACATATTTATGTAGCAACGGAGCCTTTCTATCTGGGCATCCAAATTATGTGTCTCGCCAAATATTATTTTTTATCAGTATGAGGCCTACGGGGGCCGGGTGTGATTTAACGAGACAATTCCTAGCATTCCTTAGAACGACTATCAATCCAGTTAAGGGTGGTTAGTGAAGCCAACTTCACTCCCTGGAAATGTGCGTATATCAAGAGCAATGTAAAATATCCTGCAGTTAGTCTGTCCATAGGGAAAAGGTAGCCATCATTAACGTTTGGATGGTTTGTGTTCGTAAACAACAGACTACAACAAAGCACTATAATGCTGGTCCTGGCGTAGGGGAGGTCGCACTAGGCGGCGGCTGAAGCAGCGACACGCGGGGTTGCGACAATCGTCGAGAGGATCCGGCAATTGGGACTCGAGGTGGCATTGCACAAGTCTGAGGCCATGTGTTTCATGGTCCTAAGGACGCGCCACCGTCGGGTTCACAAATAACGGCGGGAGGGGTTCACATCGGCGTCGAGCTGACGATGAAGTACCTGGGACTCGTCCTCGACAGCCGGTGGAACTTCATGAGCACTTCCAACGTTTGGCTCCCAGACTGGAGCGGGCCGGGGCTGCTTTGAGGCGGCTCCTTCCCAATCTAGGGGGACCAAACGCCTCCTGCCGGAGGCTCTATGCGGGGGTCGTGTGGTCCATGGCCCTTTACGGGGCACCGGTATGGGCGCGTTCCCTGAGGCGGCGACCAGCCCGCCGGTTGAACGCGTCCCAAAGGGTCATGGCTGTCCAGCTGATCCGAGGCACGGTCTCCGCTGAGGTGGCGGGCCTCCTTGCCGGATTGCCGCCATGGGATCTGGAGGCCAAAGTCCTCGCTCACATATGGGAGTGGTGAGAGGAGGCAAAACGCCGGGGCATTACCCCGCTACCGCGAGAAATCACGGCACAGCGGACAGAGCTCCGGCGGGATCACATAGCGGCATGGAGAGTGTGATTGTCGCAACCTAGCGCTGGGCACGCCACAATTGCGGCGATAAGTCCCCTCTTTGAGGAGTGGCTAGAAAGGCGCCACGGCGCCCTCACCTTCCGCCTGACGCAGGTCCTCATCGGACACAGTTGTTTCGGGAGGTTCCTATTCAGGATAAGGCGGGAGGAAACGCCAGGGTGTCACCACTGTGTGGATCGCCCGGAGGACACGGTGGAGCGTACGGTGGAGGTCTGCCCGGCTTGGGCGGGGCACCGCCGTGTCCTCGTGGCGGCGATCGGCGGCGGCGATCTCTCGCGTCCGGCCCTGGTCCAGGCCATGGTACGGAGCGAGAGTGAATAGGAGGCCGTCACCTCCTTCTGCGAAGCAGTAATGCTCGCGAAGGAGGAGGCATGTCACACCTTA